>QVQW01000004.1:111202-791529 GCA_003635345.1 Coniochaeta pulveracea | reverse complement strand
AACCAATCGCAGATAGGTATTTCGCCATTAACCAATTGCAGATAGGTATTCCAGATCCACATTTAGCTATCTGGCTAACAGCAAGGAAGCAAAAAAAGGCCATTCCTCATAAAACCTTCGGTTTGATCAGAGAGGTCGCGCATACCAGAACGCTTGTCATTCACTGTGTTCACGGAGGAATCTCGGGTAAGCTCCGCTCAACCTCATTGTTAACACAAGTGAAGGAGCACAGATGAGGTAACAGAGGCCTATGAGAGGCCGAGTGAAGCGCGAATCCTCACCCGACTTTGCCAGCGATAGCTACCCAGTTTACCATTAGCTTGGCTGTAAAGTTCTGGAATCCACATGTGCCAGTGTACCAAGCTGACATTGGCTAGGCGGGGAGTCCAAAACTCCCATCGAGTTGATGCCATCCTGTCTGATCAGGTGAGAAGTCCCCATGATACAGTGACATGACTGGCAACGCACAAAGGTTCATGTTGCGTTGGAGCCTGTTTCCCTCGACCATCCACTTGACTGATAAAAGAATCCAGCGGTTTGCGACGGAAAGCGGGGATGTAACGTTGACAGTGACACCAGAAACCAGAAACCTGTGGTGCCACCGAAAAGATAGCGTGAGTGGGTTGAGTCAACTTTTGTCCTTTTTGGGCATAGCGTTCGTCTCCCCGCGGAGCCAAGTCAAGGTTACACTTAAAGGTACACTTGGCTGACCCAATGACCCTATCAGGGCCTAGCGCGGCGAGGTAGCCTACGCTTCATTGCACCATGGACACATTGACCGCTGGGAGCCATTGCTGGAAAATTACCTGCGGGTTCTAGAAGCGTAGGAAGTCGAAGCAAGTGCATTCCGAAGTCCCTGAACTTCGCCATAGGGCCTCATCTCAGCGCAGCCGAGCTAGGAGCGAGCCTTTACGCCCACGCCTACTACACCTAATTAGTGCCCATCACTGAGCCATCCGATCCGAGCACCAGCCTAGACGTATCGTTCATGCAACCCATAAGGTGAACTGATAGTCAACATACACGTTATACACGATATCAGCTCGATGCTCAGCGCGCCCTGAAAGGACCCTGCCGGACTGGGTTCCCCGTTCTCCGCCATGACAAGTCAGGGTCAGCTCGACGCTGACCTAGACCCACTATGGCAGGACCTTGACAGGTATGTCTGCTCGTGTGGTGCCGGCCTGTCGGGTCCGGATCATGTGCCTAGGTCTAGCTACAGGAACTAACACCAGCTGGGACAGAGCTATTGGGCAGATGCTGATTATGGGATGGGATGAGACGGAAGTGACACCTCAGATACGCCATCTCATCGAAGATCATCACATTGGCTCTATCTTGCTGACCGCCAAGAACCTAAAATGTTAGACCAGTCTTCGTCCACCAGCAGTGGCCCTCCACGGGGGCTACTGTTTGACCTCTGTGTTGCTAACCTCTTTATTAGCTGCCCAACAGACGGCCAAGCTTGTTCAAGAACTCCAGACCATAGCTCACCAGGCTGGACATCCTCAGCCACTGTTGATAGCGGTGGACCAAGAAAATGGCGGCGTCAACAGTCTGTTCGACGAGGAATTCATCTGCCAGTTTCCCAGCTCTATGGGCCAGGCCGCTGCTGGATCGCCTGAACTGGCATATACGATAGCCAAAGCCACCGCAACCGAGATAGCAGCCTGTGGCGTGAATCTGATCCTAGGCCCAGTCTTGGATGTGCTGACCAACGCGCGGTACCAGCCTCTTGGTGTGCGGGCTACTAGCGATGACCCTCAGGAAGTCTCCCAGTATGGCATTGCCGCCATGAAAGGCTACAAGGATGCTGGTGTAGCTGTTTGCGGTAAACATTTCCCGTCCTATGGCAACCTGGACTTCTTAGGGTCGAGTCTCGACATGCCTATCATTACACAGACCTTGGAGGAACTCTCCCTCAGTGCCCTGGTGCCTTTTAGGAATGCCATCGCTACTGGCGGTCTTGATGCCATGTTTGTTGGCGGCTGTGGCATTGCTAACCCCTCCATGAATGTCAACCATGCATGCCTCTCGGATCAGGTCGTCGATGACTTACTCAGGAATGAGCTTGGCTTCAAGGGCGTCGCCATCTCTGAGTGCCTGGAGATGGAAGCGCTCCGGAACGAGATAGGTGTCAAGGCCGGCACGGTCATGGCTGTCGAAGCTGGTTGTGATCTGGTCCTGCTGTGTCGGGCCTATGACGTGCAACTCGAGGCTATCTCGGGACTGAAGCTGGGCGTGGAGAACGAATTAATCACCAAAGGGAGGATATATACCTCCCTGAAGCGGATCTTACGCATGAAGAAGTCATGTACCTCGTGGGCCCAGGCCTTGAATCCGCCTGGCATCTCCTTACTTTCCCAAATCCATCTGGAACATTTGGCGCTCTCACGCCGGGTCTACGATAGTTCCATCACAGTCATGCGCGATAACGAGAAGCTGTTGCCGCTCAACCAGAGCATGGACAAGGACGAGGAGCTTCTACTCTTGACGCCCCTGGTAAAGCCTCTTCCTGCTTCATCAGCTACCAAGACGATTCTCGAGGGAAAGAACGGAAACGTCCAAACGGCGCATGACAAGTGGGCTCATCGTGACAGGGGCGCCATGATGAGTGGCGAGGGCGTGTTTAGAGAGTTCGGCAAATCTATGGCAAGAGCACGACACGGCAAGCTCCTTCACACATCCTATACAGCAAACGGTGTTCGACCAGGTACGTCTCAGTTATACCTCCTCATGCATTGCATTAGACCATCTTGTGTTTACTAACGCAGCCACCAGTACACGAGAATCTGATTCATCGCGCTTCCTGCATCATCATAGTAACGGCAGACGCCAACCGAAACCTTTACCAGGCCGGCTTCACGAAGCACGTCGCCATGATGTGCTCCCTGCTTCGAGCCTCGGGCCAGAAGAAGTCTCTGATCGTCGTGGCCGTCAGTTCACCGTATGACTTTGCCATGGACAAATCGATCGGCACATACATCTGTACCTTTGACTTCACCGAAACGGCCATGTCGGCTCTCGTACGGGCCTTGTTCGGCGTCTTCAACCCCCACGGTTCTCTACCAGGTACCCTGCGGAAGAGCAAGAAGGTCATAAAGAGCCGGCAACACTGGTTGGTGGAGAACTACAACCGTGACAGAGATGGCCGGGGACTCGACGATCTCTTACAGGGGCTGGCAAGAGCGAGCGCACCTAGTCATTCGTACCTACAGACCAGCACTGCCAGGACATTCGAGCTCTTCAACCCGAGCACTGAAGAAGCCCACTTCGTCGTCCGAAACAGCAGCACTCACGCCCTGTACGGCTTCTGCGCCACGTACTACACAAAAGGCATTGGCATTCTCGCGGCCATATTTGTTGATCCAGCCAAACGCAATGTCTCCATCGGTCGTTCCCTCCACCGCCGAGCCCTCCGCAGCTTGACACAGCGCCGAGGAATAAAGAAAGTTCAGCTCGGCATGTGCTTTCCAGGGGTGTATCTCGGCATCCCCGTTGACGACGGCAACAAGCTCAAGGAGTGGTTCGGAAGGAGCGGTTGGGACACACAGTTCCCTAAGCGTCTGACAAACATGGTCATCCCCGACTTGAGCGGCTGGTCCGCACCCGAGGGATTACTGCAGAGTATTCAACGAGCAAGTATATGCTTTGACCTCATCCACGGCCTCGATAACGCCGAATCTGTCCTGAACCACGTCGCCACCCACGCCAATCCGGAGGTATACGAACTCTACAAGGCCGCGCTACAAGAAACCAAGACATGCGGTGTTGTGCGTGCGAAGTCCCCCGTTGACAGTCTCCTCGGAACAGTGATCATCTGCAGCCCTGGAAGTCATCTAGCTGGTCACATTCCTCCACTACACCCTGGGCGGACGAATGCGCTAATCGGCGGGATACTGGCGCCTATCGTGCCGTCCACTGCCCAGGCGAACCTGGTATTGCAGGGACTTGCGCTCATGGGTGTGAGACAGAACAAGGCGCACAAGAGTGCGAAGAGTGTGCTTAGTTGGTTACAGGATGACAGTTACGAGCAGCTATTGGCGATGGGCTTTGATATCTTACAGAGCTTTGAGGAGATCACTAACGGACCGGAGAATGTAAGTTGCCTCTGGAGCGAGACATGATGAGCAGTAACTGACCGTGGAATAGTTTGTGGATGCTGTTTGACCTTGGCAGATTCAGGCCTAGAAGATGAGTCAAGGAATGGAATTGCAGCCTTTGGTTTGCCGCAACATTTTGGATTTTTGGACACTGGTGTCTTGAGAGCGTTGGCTTGGTAAAGGAAGGTCTCCGTTTGGTTGACATTGCTGGACGTATTCTCTTGTATCTCGGTCGTCACTACATTTCATCTTCTTCTGATATCTGGATAGTTCAGTCACGATTCTAAGATTAATGACCCTGGATATCATGGTGTTGTACCCTGTCGTGCTTCGTCTGGGGTTTGAGTAGCATTCAGTGCCCCTGAATCTCCGAGATCTTGCCACGCACGCGCCCTTGGTCAAGCATAAGTAAAACTACCAGGCAGCAAGCTTCAACCACTAAATGATGTATTAGGCGTCGCCCTTCCTGTCCTAAGCATTTTCCAATGCTCGAGCCAAAATGGAGCGCATCACAATCCGGCAAAAAGCGAACGTCAAGGACAGGATTCGAACCTGCGCGTCCGAAGACACGGCCTGAACTGCTGGATAGCAGGGCCGCCCGTTAACCACTCCGGCACCTTGACTCGTGCGTGCATTTTGTGCGGAAACTACCACTTATGAATCAATCTCAAATCATGGTCAACCCCCCGTTTTAGACCCACGTGATTCCTCGGTCGGGCTCACAATCTCGAACCCCCTTCCCCGTGCGGGACATTGCTTGATGCAGGGTTCCATGTCTGCACTAACCTACCCCACCATTCTTGGGGGACCCAACGCTCCAATGATGTGGGCACCCTGGGGCCGTCCGCTGATCAGTGATAGGGAAGCTCCAGGGAATCCAGCTGTGTGCTTCCTCCACCTTTCCACTTACAGGCAGCTCCCGATAGTGTTCCCCTGCTGTCTGTCTTCCTTCTTGTACTGTATTGTTCTGTCCACCGGTTGCAACAGCGTTTAAGCGGCGTCTAATCTCAAAGATCACACATAGCTATTTGACTCAACAACCGGGGCCCAGAGGGTGAGATAACGTCAGCAGACCAAGAGGTCGTGCCCCGTGAAGCTTATCGCCAGCTTGTAACTGTGTCTCGTGCGACACCCTCCGCTACGTCCCAGATGCCGGACGAAACGCCAACGTGAGATGATGGCCGCTTTCAACTCTATGCGCACGCTCTCCCCCAACGGCCCTGATACCTTGGTAATGAGCCACGGCGGCCCATCTCTGGACATGAATGCCTTTGGGCAAGATCTCGGTTACGACGAATCTCTGCTGTAAGTGGAATCCTTGTAAGGTGTCTTGGGGATTTCGCGGATGTCGCAGGTGATACTGCATCGGGGAACCTCCACCTCGCAAGGAAAGGACAGCAGCTTAGCGGGACTAACATGCGACATCGTTCCAGTGATGGCGTAAGTCACGGTCTCCCACCATTACCATACGACTTCGAGACATTCTCAGTTGCAACCTTCGAGGATCCATTTTCGTCCTATGCCACAAGACCATACGATACGGTCGCGCCGGACGGCACAGATCATGTCTATCATGGCGAGGAGGGATCGTCACCACAGGAGCTGGACAACAAACTACTGGGCTTCTCTTCCCCCATACACAAGGCTTCCATAGTCGTCGACGACTCTGTAGGTGCACAGAGCGACCCCTTCTCAGAGCAACTGCCCTCGGTGGACATGAGCGCCGAGTTGCTAGGCATGTTCTTCGTGGCCGAAGATGTCTTTGGAGGAGAGATCAACCCTTCGCGGCCTCTAGAGCTGACATGTTACCGTCGCAACCTGTGGAATTGCTCGGGGACGATAACACTTCCCCGGTCTGGTGTCTCAGCCATTCTCAACGACAACGGCCAGCGGATAAGTGTTTCCGAACTCGCTGCTTCCATAACGGCCGTGGAGTCTATCGAGTCAAAGGCAGCCGAGATCATCAGCATACCATGGAAAGGGACCGGCGGAGGCGGCGACGAGGGAAAGGTTGGAGCTGCCGCACCGCCCCAAATTTCCCTTGATCTTGGCAGCGGGCAGGAAGTGGACGGAAACAGGGTCAGTGTCCCCGTGTCATGGAAGCGGCTGCAGTTTAAACACGCCACGGCCAACAACGGTCGAAGAAAGGGGCTGCAGCAGCATTATGTCGTGCAAATAAACCTCCTCGGAAAGACCGAAGCCGGGGGGTACATCAAGATCTCCGAGATCCAGTCGGGACCCGTTATAGTACGAGGACGGAGCCCACGAAACTTTGACAGCAGCAAACGGGATGTGCCTGTCACCGCAGAGAAAACACCAACGCTCGAGCGAAGACTGACAAACGAGCCGACCACCCCATCTATGCTGGCTGTTGGTCCTATGAACGGGATACAAGATCTTGCACAAAACGTACCAAGATATCACGCCGTAGGAAATATCCACGCTACAGACTGGATGACAGGCCAAGTTGGTCTTGGTCAAGTATACAAAACGAACCAGCTCCAACAGCAGCATCCAGCTAAGAAACTAGCACTATCACCAAACCTGGCGAGACCACCAGTACCGTCCTGGTCGTCAGATCCATCTCAGAACACTGTATATCAACAACACCACCAACAACAGCCTCAGAAACATCTACCGGCACCACCGTCGCATAACATGCATCAACGGCAATCCTTGCCAATCAACCTCTCGCTCTCCGAGGACGAGCGTAGCCCAAATAACCGATCCAACTCAACAACAGATCCCTTGCAGAGCCCATTGTTGGACAGAAAGGTTCCCACCGGCGTTCTCGAGCGTAACCCCAACGGCAGTCCACTTGAGGACACAGAGATGTTGTACGAGTACTTCCCACTGAGTCTGGATGATTGGTAGGTTGACTTTCCACATCAAAGCCTACAGAACGATGTGATGCTGACAGCTATGATAGGATGCCACCAGTGGACGCCATATATCGCCCGCATGTCGTACACCACACAGTTGTGCCGCCGGAAGTTAAGGCCCAACAGACAAAGAGCAAGACGAAGAGATACTTTGCTGCTGACTAGGAGTTTTTCCGCAATGCTTGATTTCTATCTAGTTGTCATGTCGGAACGAGGATCACCACTATCTCATTTGGCTATACCCCACGATTTGGATGAAGATTTGCTAGCGTTAATGTCTATCCCTTTTCGCCCTGTCGAAGTCTGGTCATCGGTGCATGTATAGTATAAATCAGGATTCTGTTGGCTCAGTGTCCTGGAGTGGTTGTTGTAGGGATGCACAAGCATACATGCTTTTACCTGCTGCAAGAGCCCGATGTCCTCACAGTGAAGTTCAACATCCATTCCACGTCCGTGTTAGGGTTTCCAATGAACTTTCCTGAAAGTGACCCTAGAGCATGCTGGTTTCGTTCGACATGTGAACATGGGCGTCGGGCGAAAGGGATGACGTAAAGTTTTGTCTGATCCGTAAGGTAATCAAGGGTGACCGGCGGCGCCTGGGGTTGAAGGGCATGGGAGATACGATGATCATGGTATGGTAGGATTTTGATAGCGTGCCTGATCTACACCATTACACCTATTTGAGTCTAATCCAAGTTCTTGATTTAGGTCTTATGATTCAGAACACGTTCTCTACTCCAGTTAAGAAAGAATTCCAGCTTTGCCAGTCATGAACAACATGACAGCATAGCTTTCCTAAAGATCACACGGCAGAAATAGGCCCAAAAAGTATCTACCCACTATCAGAGTCGAACTGATGATCTTGCCATCTAGAGATACTGTACTAGGAATATTTCTTAGGGACGGTACTCTTGACACGCTCTTACCACTGAGCCAAGCGGGCTTGTCTTTTCGTTGGTAGGCAATGCTAGGATTCGACATATATGCGTGGGTTTCGGTGGCCAAGAGGTCAAAAGGTCAGATGAAAGAGACTTGGCGGCTTGTGTTCGGTCAAGAAACCGGCTGATACCGTCTTCGCCTTCCGGCACACAATATGTTGGGAACGTATGCTAATGGTGTTTTACCACCTCACTTCCTTGGTATATGCTCCAAAAACAGAATGAGCCTTCCATAATACTCCTGCTTCAGCCCGCTGATGATTCCTATTTGTTCTCGCCCTCCATACAAGCCAATGCAACAGCAGCCCCTATCAATGAACTCTCTTTTGCGGGAACAAGGTCAATTTGCCCAGGTACACCCCCAGCCGCTGTCACAAGCTGATCGATGTATTGCTGGCAGTTGGTCAGATATGCCGGGTAATTCTCTATGACTGAGCCAGTGTATGCCACCACGGTTGTTGGTAGTTTGAGCTCATTTTCTGCGGCGGTTATGAAGCTGGTTGGAGACCCAGCGCCAGACAATGCGTGGACGTATTCTTGCTCCGTCTCGGACTTCAGTTGCCACAGCGAGAAGACCGAGGAGGCTACTATGGCTGCTGACCGGCGGGAGACGAAAGATGCTATTGTCCGGAGCGCGGCGATATCGGATGTTGTGGGAGGAACGGTGCAAGGGTGAGCAGCCGTGAAGACTCGGAGGGCGGTTGAAAGGCTTGGAGAGGTATCACTGGGGAGCCGTTAGGGATAGCCAGCGGAGGGGTCGGAGGGGCAAATGTAGGACTTACCACTCGATCATTGAGATTATATGTGTTTCGAGAGTGTATGGTTTGGCTAGAGAAGGTGGCAGCACTCCACCAAAGATACCGGTAGTGCTGATGGCTTCGATGAGGACGTATCTGCACATCTCGCCCAGATAGTATCCACTGACAAGGTGTTCCAAGGGCTGGAAGTCTGGCCGAGGGTGCTGTGCGTTGAGGAGGCGGTCCCATCGTGTGATTGGGAGAATCCCCTTGCCGAACATGCCCAGTTCCGTATTGACGACGACATGGCTAGCTTGCTCAAACCAGCCATCTGGCCGAATACCGTATTTCTCACGGGTTATGGTCGGTATGGGCAGATGTGCGGCAATATTGACGCCCGTACCGAGGATCAGGCTGAAGCGGGTAGCTTCGTTGATGTATGCTTCTGATAGCAGGGCCGCTGTTGAGTCATTGACTATAGCAGCGAGCTCTATGTGCAGTCCTTTCCGCTTGCAGGCGGACTTGATGATGTCGCCGAGGTCTTGTCCCAGAAGGCCCTCTGCTGCAAGAAACCCTTTGCCCATGTTTCGTAATCGGCCTCCCCTCAGGGATGTTTGCCTGTATTAATGTCAGTATTCGTCTTCTTCATACGATGTCGGGTCGACAAGGGGTAAAAGTGCTTACTCAAGGGGGAAACTCCATGCCAGCCCCATAAGAAGGGGTGATCCGGGGTTGCGGTTCTGCCCTTCGCCATCCACTGTTTCGAGCACTCGCGCTGCCATCCAGTCGAAAAAGTCATTGCCCACCAGGGCTTTAACGGTAGGGCTGATCTTGAAAGACTGCATGCGGATGATATTCCTCTCACTGCCGCGTGCTGCACGGCTTTGTAGTTCCACCAGTGCAACCCGCAGTGTTGAGCCTCCCACATCCAGCGCCAAGTACTGGCCACGCTCATGGCCCAGGGGTAGTTGGTAGTTGTAAGACGGCAACATGCACTCCGGGTCCAACATCAGCCCCTCCCTAAACTGAGCCTTGAGCAACAATGCAAATTGCTCCAGCTTGGCGCTCTCGGTTGACCCCATCATCAATTCCTCTACCTCCTTGAGGAAGTCTTCAATCGTCCTAGTTGTGCCATCTTCCCTTCCTGGCTTGAATCTCTGGCCTTTGAGTGATGTGGGGCTGATCCAGAAGGCCAAAAAGGCCTGTACAAGTGACTTGCCGCGCAACAAGGACTTGACGGCGGCAGCGAAGAGCTGGCGTAATCTTGTCATTGCAGAAAAGAGTGGCTGCGATGACATTCGGAGGGGGAGAGAGAAGCCTGCCGGTATCAGTCATCGAGGGAGGAATAACATAAAAAGATAGGAGGTTGTTTTTCGAATCCCTGAAGAATACGAGGTTGACGTTCACTCCATTGTTGCCTTTTGACCAGATACAGATCGAGATGTAGGAGCAGCAACACTGAGTAAACACCGACAGACGAACAGCAACAAACACGGTCGTCTTTCCCACAAGTCCAACACGTGTACCGGATCCTATCGCAACCAGGGACCGTCTCTCAGGCTGGGAACGGATCAATGAAACCTGCCCTGTGGACCAACGGGAAGACCCTTATGGCGCCCGTATGTAGAGCTACTACTATAAACGGAAAGAAAAAGGGAAAAGTGTCAAGCTGGAGCACAGAGTGGAGAGCAAGTCAACCCTTGGCAAGCAATGTGGCAAGTGTACTTCCACTTGGTAAGGATATGTGGTATGGACCGTTATGCTTCCCGCAAGCGTCGTATGCTCGTCTCGTCTTGATAGGGCATATGGAGCAGCAAGGTAACAGCAGCATATTGACTCCGAGGAGATTGACCAGCACTTGCGGGCCAATGGCCAGCCAGAACAGCCCAGTGTTACAAGAACACGAATATGGCAATGGAAACCCGGATGATTTGGCTCTGTTCTCCATCAACGGCACTTCAACCGCGGTAGTGCGCGTCGAATGGAGACTCGTGGTAACCGAAAGGGACATCGGAGCCCCAATTCGGGCCTCCTTAGCTCCATTGCGTGGCTTGACATCTCCTTCGCGCCATTGAATGAGGAGCCTCTCTGTTTCTGGGCCGTGGGCTACAGTGGGACACAGCGAGGTAAGAGCGGCGATATGGAAAGATGTTGGACGAACCCTGCGCTTGTGTGAGGGTCTTGGCGGGTGTTGGACACAGGAAACGTAACGTTGCCTTGGCTGGTACTGGGCGGATCTGGGTGGATTTTTTGGTGTGGAGTAACGGATAAGATCATCTTTCTGGAACATGTGCGCACGGGCCAAATCGAGATTGCACACCTGGATTGGGGCGCATCTCAAGCATGACGAACCGAAGCGATGGGAAGCAATGAACTTGAAGTGCATGGGACGGCACAGGAATAGCACAACAGAACTGCAAAACTCCAAGATCAGAGTGTGTAATTAATCTGTACGCAGGGATAGCCGTACCAGCCACCCGAACGACAGTAGCGCTTCGGGACCCCAAGATAGCCGTCAAGCCTCCGCCAAGCTCACTTCCTACTCCACCGAACGGTGCGCAACGGTGCGTCGGTAGCATCCTGGCACCGACACGGTGGTCTGGTGAACCATTTCACATGAAGCGTTCCACCATTCATGTACACGGTCACGTTAGGTACATCGTACGGCTAGGCTCTCCTTACCAATATCTTGCAGTGCATCATTGATGTACAGAAGAAGCACGAAAAACCCACGTTGGCTTTGTGTAATACCGCCAACTAATTACGCTGACCCGGGGCCGAGTCTGCTCACACAACGTGGTAGAGGATCCTTGAGGAATATCGGGTTGTTGTCCGTAACGACTACACGTGTGCGCTGCTCGATTCCGTATGGCCCATATGGACCCAATGAGCATTGACAAGCTCTGGCAGTAGGGCTGTACAAGTCTCAGTTATGGAACACATCTCAACGTTCCATCGCCCGCTGACTTGGGTTCCAAAGTCTTTGTTGAGGCTCCGATCAGCGCTGCAACCCTCTTTGTCACTTCCGGCGCTATCCGTACTTGGTTCGAATCCCTCGACACCAATCCCACAGGTTGTTACTGGTGGTCCTGGGGCCGATAGCATTGTCGTCATTGTTACAGTCACGACCAGAGCTACCAAACAAGTGTTTGTGATTCACTCAGCTGGTTGGGAGGAGTGTCCAGTGAAACCAGTGGCCACAATACCTGGTGGAGGATTACTGTTGGCTGGAACGTCTTAGCTGTACAAGCGTACCGCAGCTATCAATATTCACTACAGTGATCATGTGTTCGCTGCCTACTTTCCTAACTTCCTACTTCACTCAAACCTGAAGCAGTTGAAAAGCCCAAGTTCTCAAATCGCAATCTCAGCCTTACCCTTTTGCTGTTCATCAGCTGAAATCCTAGCCACGACCACATACAAATCATACAGCACAATCTTGGCCTAACATGAGGCTTATCATCCGAGACGACAGCGATGCTGCGAGTGCCTACGTTGCCAACTACATCGTGGACCGTATCAAGCACTTTGCACCTACGCCAGCTCATCCCTTCGTGCTCGGTTTGCCAACCGGGTCCAGTCCCTTGGGCGTCTATCGAAAGCTTGTCGAGAAGTACAAGGCCGGTGAGGTAACTATACATCCATCCCATCGCTTACTCTAGCAACAGTCAAGACTAAACCTTCCCAGGTTTCCTTTGAGAATGTCATCACATTTAATATGGACGAGTACATCGGCATCCCACGTGACCACCCCGAATCCTACCACTCCTTCATGTGGAAGAACTTTTTCTCGCATGTGAACATTCACCCACGCAATGTCAACATCCTCAACGGCAATGCTCCCAACCTGGAGGCTGAATGCGTCGAGTATGAAGCCAAGATCAAGCGCGTGGGCGGCATCGACCTCTTCCTGGCTGGTATAGGTGAGGATGGTCACATTGCCTTCAACGAGCCCGGGTCCTCCCTTGCCAGCAGGACCAGAGTCAAGACTCTCGCCTATGACACCATCCTGGCGAACTCTAGATTCTTCGGCCATGACCTGGAGAAAGTGCCCAAGATGGCGCTGACGGTGGGCGTGCAGACTGTTCTGGAGGCTAGGGAGGTGGTTGTTATCATCCTGGGTGCCAGAAAGGCTTTGGCGCTGCAGAGATGTATCGAGCAAGGGGTGAACCACATGTGGACCTTGAGTAGTCTGCAGTTGCACCCTCATCCCATGATTGTCTGTGATGAGGATGCCACCTTGGAGTTGCAGGTCAAGACGGTCAAGGTATGTCTCCCCTTCCCATTCCATCTTCTTCGTCTGTTATCTCTAACACGCCTATAGTACTTCAAGTCCATCGAGAAGGTGGCTCTAGCCCAAGGCTTCGAGCAGATCCTCCCGTCCAAGATCCGCACCGGCCCAGCACCAGAGACCGTCATTCAGGCTCCCCGAGAGGTGGAAGAAGCCCAGTCACCCACCATCGTGGCTCCGCAACCCACCACCTCGCGGCTCTTGAAGGCTTCCACGCCAGCGGCAGAGTATCCGGTCCGTTCTGTCTCGCCTGACGCGGATCTCGTACCAGATCGCATGGCAAGTCGGATCCCGGACCCAAGTCTTACACAACGATTGACGCCTGGTCCGGAGCAGAGCGGGCATAGAGTTGGTGCTGTCGGAGCTTAGGAATCTCCAATGACTGACCATTCTGTCGGGTCTGAAGATGATTTAGTCCCGGATCGTATGACTAGTCGTATGGCGCCTACGATGGTCGACACATCTGGCCCGGCGTACTTGGTGCCTCAGCCCCTGGTCTTACTTTGAGTCATTCTGGTGCTTTGCCATGGGCTCGTTGCATCTACAGTCTGTCAATTGGTTGGCGGCGACCGCTACAGCCTCGGTTGAGGCAGGCTTTTGGTACGAAACGCTGTGCTTATTTTCATGCGAGTTTACCTGACGAGGGTCGAGTGTAGGAGCATGAAGGGGTTAGTTTTTCTTGTGCCCTGCAGGTCTTTAATTGTACGTCTCCGTCACGCAAAGGTTTTGATCGCCTGGCCTGCAAGTGGCAGTGTATCAATCAGGTCCGTCAACAGGAAACGACATAGGGCTGATAGAGGTGGCATAATGGGTTTACCACTAGATTACATCAGTCATAACGCTTATTAGTAACAGCAGAAAAGTACGCTTATCGCGCGGCCATCTTCGCATTGCATCTGTGACCGTCCCCAGCCTTGATCTTCGTCTTTCCCTACAGCGTTCCGGGTGTAACACAAGTCCTCACGCCGCCTCATCTCCGCCAGTTGTCAACCTTTGACTAGCCCTCTTGTCCTTTTCCTTTTCCCTTGATCTCATCTGGGAGATGTCGCGGGCTCTAGAGCATCAGAGTCAGCACTAGTACAAGGTCCTGATATGGCCTCCACCAGCCTTCCTGTACGGATCGTTGGCACGCAGATCCTGGTTCGGGGCTTGAGCTCGAGCTATACAGTCGTAACATTTCCCCTTCATAGTGGTTCGAACTTTGTCCTTTTCGCCCCCCGGCCCGAAGCATCCGTTGCCGAATCGACTGCAGTTGTCGAATTTGACGAAGCTTTCATGGCCACACTCCCACACGTTGATCAACTCTTGGCACATGTTGCTTGACTTGTTGTACCTGACTATGGGAGCTAAGAGCTTGGTGAAGTCTACGTCTGGTGTTAGTGGATTCGACTAGGTCAGAGCCAGACTTTAGTGGCTTACCTGGGATGGCGGTTCTGGTTATGTTAAGAATGGCGTTCAAGGTTGAGCCCCAAGATAATGATATTGGCCGTGAGTAAACGGTATGGCTTGTACGGATTGGTCGGGGATACTCAGATACACAGACGTAGCCAACAGGGCGACGATATGTACAGGTAGCCACAACCACCAAGGTAGCTGGTCATAACAGGCGTGGGATGTAGCTTCGTCGACCAACTCAGGTGAGCAGTAACTGATTCCTTCCGTTGGATATGAGAGCGGCAGCCTCTTGCCTCGTTCTGTTGCTCTATCCGAGTCTTCACTTCCTTGCTCAGGTATCAGGATCTAATAATCCGTGGTCCTCGTGTCGTAGATGCCACCAGGTGCAGACCGAGGTTCATACACGGAGAAGGTCGATGGCAGTTATTGAGTGTTTAGTAACTGACTACTCGAGACCGGCTGTCTAATAACAGCATTGGTACAATCGATGTCAGTTCCTTCCAAGTTCAGGGAGGTAAATAGACCATGGTCCCACGACAAGGAGCCTGGAGGAGAGAGAAGTCCAAGAGTTGGTGGTGATTCACAGGGTTCATAAACACCTCAGAATAAGACAGAAGACGTGAGACTCGTAGGATTCAGGCGAATCTGTTTTGGCCCGCCTGAACAAAGATCCAGTGGGCGCAATTGTCGTATGTATGCTCGGTGAAGCGGCAGGTTTCCCAGCATGCCAGACAATGCTCCTGTTACGGCGGGCTTCTAGCCCACCTTGTCGCACACTTTCTCCGCCCCACATGCTCTGCTTGACCTTGATCTGGACCTCGACCCCGGCTCCGACTGTTGCCGACACCCGACAGCCTAACACTGGGCGTGCTTGGCATAGCTGCATGAGGCTGAAAATGTGAGAAATCACCAACAGAGACATGTATGTGTACGGAGTAATCTATAGCGTGGACTGGAGACCACTTAGAATTATTATCACCTACATGTCACGTAAGCAGACAGAGCTTCCCTGCATCCAGTATCACGAGGGCCTTTCGAGCTGCATCAACAGGCCATCCAACCAGCTACCAACCCTCCTGGATGTCTGTGATCTGCCGCTTGTCTGTGCTCCTTCGCGAATGGGAAGCGTCCCGGACACGCAGTTGATCTGCACGTACAAGTTATTGCCTCACACACACACACACGTTCGGCTTGGCTCATGTGCGGGCGGGGAAATACAATCGGTAACTGTCCGCAACTGACAAACGCCTACCCTACGCCTCCATTATTGCCAGCCCGCCCATAAACGCCCTCGGTAATTCTCCTGGTCTTTCAACCAGACAATATTTAGCAATTCTAGACTGTATTCAGATTTCCTGCTCAGTCAGCTGCGCGTGGCGACGTTGCGCAACATGTTCCAGATTGCATAGCTGCTTTGTCAACAGTTCCGTACAACGGTGGCATGGGAAAATGAGGAGAAACAGCCCGTCCGTACACACTTGTACAGACTATAAGCCCGACTGCGGACGAGTCTCAGGGAGAATATGCCGCCGCCTCATCTCAGCTTTGCCGGGTAGATTATCGTATCGTCCCTCGGCGGACAACTGAAATCTCCGGTCCACACAGCACGTTTGGGTCAATATTATGGGCCATGTCTGCCCCGTTCTCCCGTTTTTGGAGCGTAGGAAAGTTGAAATAGTTGTTAGGTTATACAGCCTGGTCTAGGACTTTAGTCTGCATTGACACGACCAAGCTATAATATTACCTTCCTAATCCGAAACCACGGCGTAAGCAGTTGGTCAATAGCTCTCCGGCTTCACCACCTCTCGTGTAATCACGGTGAGGATGACCATTGAAGGTAGATTACGGAGGAATAGCTGGTTCTTGTCGTCTCCGTTGCTGTACTACATGCTCTTCTGGGCTAGTCTCCGGACTGGCGGCTTTCACCAGTGCAAAACGTTATGGACGCCTCAATAATGACAGGTATGCATAGAACTAGCAAAGTGTTTTGTGCCAAGTATGCAGATTAAGCGTGTCCGCGGCTTCGAACGAGGTGAATCTTCGAGACATAAGGTACTCATATGTGGTTCGTCTATCGTAATTATATGCATGGCGAAACTCGTTCAAAACCTAGATCAGCTCAAACCAAAATCTTCCGATTTGCTGTGGTGAATTCGAAGAAGTTGGGATAATGCGCTGAGGGTCCGTCAGGGCTCATTCTAGACTTAGTATAGGCGCGGGTACAACCGCAGCCGACGGGAAGTTTGACAGAAGCATGGTACCTGGTACTCTTAACCTAATACGGAAGCAAGTCAACTCGGCCTCTCATTTGGATATGGCTTGAAAGTCTACCTGTAGGACCTCGAATCATAGGGTAAGTGCAAACATCTCTTAGTCTAGTTATCTCTGGGTAGCAATGATATGGCAATGGCGCCAAGTCTTGTCCGGGTCCAACTCTTGAGTGAGAGGGTCTTGGTAGACTCGACCGCTTAGCTAATCCGTGCTATGTACGTGCAGAATGCGATTTTAGTTATTATACCCACCTGCCAATGTCCAGACCCTCCAAGACCTGAGAATGATACGCTCAGAGCATCATTGGAAGCTACATATCGCCTATATGTTGTCCACCTCGATTGAAATCTCAACGGTCAGTTGGAATGGGCCTTATCGTACAGCAATAATACTTGCTTCTCACGAACCAATGATGTGAGCTTCGCCAAGTTACATAGCCCCAACCCCGCGGCGCGGCGTTAGTGTCGATGACACGGTGCCGGGCACGGGTAGATCTGAACTTCAAGGGGTCATCGCCAATCTGGGTAGTCCGACATTTTATCATACTGTTTCCATCGTCTCTCCTGCGTGTCTTTCTTTGTGTTTCGTGACCTTTTCGAGTCTAGTGGTACGTTTTCCCGTGCCTACTCTGCATCTCTTCTGTCGCTCCTTCTACCAGACCCTGGCGACTACGATTGGGAGGACACGCGACCTTTCAAAAGCGACTTGCCCGAAGACGAATACACGGACTGCAGATTCATGCAGGTAGCGCGAACGAGCGCGTAATGCTTGCCAATACTGGAAAGCTCGGCATAGGCAACCATTCGGCTGTATAGCTAGTCTCATCCCAAGTCGCGCGAAGCTGGAGTCGAGCTTCCCAACTCCGACACAGCTTGCCTCGAGACAGCTCCTCAGCAGGAGGTCCCCCCTCCAGCGACGCAGATATCCTATGCACTCGCAGCACCACGATCGATCTACCGGGCGGGCACAGCATCGAACTGGGTCACTTCCCACTCGCTTGGGATCATGCGTTTCCTTCGACAGACCTGGACCTTGACGTCCAAGACATTCCTTATCGTACTTCTTCGACACAGTTTCGCAACCTTCATACGCGCATTTATATTACCCATAGCTCTCATAGCATTCTTGAGTTTTGCACGGAACCTATTCGTCCCACCTGCCGTGTATGGCATTGGTCACATCACGCACATACGAACACTTACCGATGCCTTGGCTTTCGCTGCAGGGACCGGCAGGGAAACGGTCGCCTTCGTTGACAATGGGCTTCGCGGAGGAGATGTTGAGCGAGTCATCAACAACCTTGCGGACACCGTTACCCGCGCCGGCAAGAAAGCAGAGATCCTGCACGACCCGGTCGAACTGCTCACCGTCTGTCGAGCCAACCTGCGTGGTGTGACGCCTTGTTATGCTGCTGTGGTGTTTGAGTCCTCGCCTACAGAGGGTGACGGGGGGCTGTGGAACTACACGTTGAGGGCCGACGGAGCACTGGGTTTGGGCAAGATCGACGTGGACAAGAACAGCAACGACGCACAGATATACCTATTTCCTTTTCAACATGCCATCGACGCGGAGATCTCGAAGCTCGGCAGTGGCGACGCCGGCGCGGCCGCACTACCGGCCGAAATCGACGAATATGCCTTCACCGACTTGACCAAGGAGCAGCGGGCGGATAAAGTACGGCAGAACTACCAGAAGTCCATCATCAACTTCCTCGGTGTTACATTCATTGCTGGAATCATCGGAGTATGCTACCACATGACGGGCTTCATCGCGTCCGAGAGGGAGACTGGAATGTCGACCCTGATTGAAGCCATGATGCCCACAAGACGTGCCTGGCAAGCCCAGGCGGCAAGACTGCTGTCCTATCACATTTCCTTCGCGCTGGTATACCTCCCATCCTGGGTCATCGCCTCCATCATTCTGGGCCGAGGAGTGTTTGCTCACACTAGTATGGCCATTGTGCTGATACACCACATCCTTACTGGTCTCGCGCTTTCCTCCATGTCCATCTTTGGTGCATCTTTCTTCAAAAAGTCACAACTTAGTGGCGTCAGCGTAACCATCGTTTACCTCTTGCTTGCCATCATCGCCCAGACCCTGACGCGGCCCAAGACTGGCCCAGTGGCCATCCTGAGTGTGCTATTTGCGCCTTGCAACTACACGTACTTTATCACGTTTATGGCCAGATTTGAGAGGGTGCTGCAGCCGACGAACTTGACCCAGCCTGCTCCCGACAGCCCCTGGAAACTCCCTGGCATCGTGCTTTGGATCTTCCTGATCATCCAGATTATTGTGTATCCCATACTTGGTGCGCTAGTGGAGCGTTATCTACATGGTACGGCAACAAACACGAGGAACATCGTTTTCGGCGACGAGGCTCGCCAAGGGGCTGGCGCAGAGGAGGCTGTTCGGCTTGAAGGCTTCACGAAGATCTACTCACCGGGCCCTTTGCGCCGCATGTTTGGATTCCTTCGAAAGCCAAAACCCCCAGTCGTAGCTGTGAATGGCTTGACCCTCTCGGCTGGCCGGGGTCAGATCCTCGCGTTGCTTGGTGCCAATGGTAGCGGAAAAAGCACCACACTAGATTCCATTGCTGGTACATCGAAACTCTCTAGTGGCAACATCACCATCGACGGCACAGGTGGCCTGGGCATAGCACCACAGAAGAATGTGTTGTGGGACGAGCTCACTGTCGAGGAACATTTGCGTATCTTCAACCGACTGAAGTCCCCTGAGAACCATGCGACGAAGGACGAGATCCGACAATTGGTTCACTCTGTGGACTTGGAGGCCAAGATCAAAGCCAAGACCAAGACTCTATCCGGTGGACAAAAACGAAAGGTGCAGCTGGGTATGATGCTGACGGGTGGGAGTGCCGTGTGCTGTGTGGACGAGGTCTCCAGTGGGCTGGATCCGCTCAGTCGGAGAAAGATTTGGGACATTCTGCTTGCCGAGCGAGGTAGACGGACCATCATCATGACGACGCACTTCTTGGATGAGGCGGATCTACTAGCTGACCGCATTGCTATATTGTCCAAGGGCACGCTTCGAGCTGAGGGAACGTCTGTTGGCCTCAAGGACAAGCTTGGAGGTGGTTACCGCATTCATATCCACAACATTGCTAATCTCACCACCACCCCCAACGTCGACGGCGTCGAGAGGAGGACTGGCTTCGATGTGATTGCTTACATTGCTCCCACGTCCGGCCTGGCTGCTGAAGTCATCAAGTCCCTAGAAGCTGCGGGGATCACTGATTACAACTTCTCTGGGCCCACCATTGAAGATGTCTTTTTGCAATTGGCTGAAGAGGTGCGAGGCGAGGACGAGCCCAGTGTCGCGCCAATCGCTCCACCGAGTGTTGAGTCGGCCCACTCACTCTCGACTAAATCCGCCCTCGGCGATGGCTCATCCACACTTGAACAGCATCCCAGTAGCAACAAAGTCAAGTACTCTGCGAGTGCCAAGAACAATGCTGTGGCAGTGAACCAGGTTGGTGCGGATGGCCTGGAGCTGCTGTCGGGACAGCATATAGGATATGTGCGTCAAGCCAGTGTGCTCTTCCGGAAGAGGCTCACCATCCTCAAAACAAACTGGTTTCCCTACTTCGCAGCCTTTATCATTCCCGTCATCGCTGCGGGTCTGGTTACCCTGTTCGTCCGCCACCAGACCTTGGCCGGCTGTTTGCCGACCGATCGGGTCTCTGGAGACGATTCCCCGACCAACATTTTCAGTGACGACAGTCTCAGTCTGTCCCTTGTGGGCGGCCCTAGATCGAAGATCAACAATGCAACTCTTGGAAGACTCTTTGCCCCTATTTACGAGGCCTCGCTTACACAAGGTGCCGGCTCTTCAGGGAGCGGCAGTTCAGTAGTTAATCTGACAAGCAAGATACACTTCGACTATGTGGACACGTTGGGCGAGTTCACCGACTTTGTGGTCTCAAATCGAAGGAATGTCACGCCTGCCGGTATGTGGCTCGGAGATAGTACCTCACGGCCTACGCTGGCGTATCTGGGTGTTAAGGCGGAGTTGTTCAACGCGTGGTTTGGACTGTGGGCAATGGACTCACTCCTAATGAACACGACCATTGCCTCGGCCTACGTCAACTTCGACACTCCTTGGGCACCCAATACCGGAAAGGCTTTGCAGCTGCTCGTTTACATGGGACTGGCGCTCAGTGCATATCCGGGGTTCTTCTCATTGTACCCCAACATTGAACGGAGGAGAAACGTTCGCGGACTTCAGTACTCCAACGGTGTCAGGACACTGCCTCTCTGGACGGCCTATGTTGCCTTTGACTTCTCCATTGTCGTCCTGTCGAGTGCACTTGTTACCATTCTTATGGTGGCACTGTCTTCCGTGTGGTGGAACCCGGGTTACCTCTTCTTGATCTTCATGCTCTATGGGTTGAGCTCCATTCTTCTGGCCTACGTCATCTCTCTTTTCGCTGCCAACTCGCTGTCCGCGTACGCTTTCACTGCGGCTGGCCAGGCCGTCATGTTCCTGGTCTATCTCATCGCCTACCTCTGCTGCATCACGTATGCGCCGGTCAATCGAGTGGATGATCTGCTGATTGTGGTCCATTTCGTCGTCGCAGCTGTTGCTCCTATTGGCTCTGTCATCCGGACAATGTTCCTGGCCCTCAACCTCTTTTCCACTACCTGCGTGGGTGACTCGATAGCACCGAACCCAGGCGGAATCCTCCAGTACGGTGGACCTATACTATACCTCGTGCTTCAGTCAGTTTTACTTTTCAGCCTTCTCCTCTGGCTCGACAGCAGGGACGTTGGAGCCTCGATTAAAGCCTTTTTCCAGCAAAGGCGTGGCAAACCGAATACCAAGGATCCAGAAGGGTCGGACGAGGAGATCACCAATGAGATGTACCGTGTCACCAGCACTACCAAAGAAGGAAGCAGCGACGCCACTACCGATGGTCTCCGTGTCGTCCACCTGACCAAGACGTTCGGTAAGAACACAGCAGTAGACAACGTGACCTTCGGTGTCAAGCACGGTGAGGTCTTTGCCCTGCTAGGGCCTAACGGCGCTGGTAAATCCACCACCATCTCCATGATCCGTGGCGATCTCAAGCCCAGCAGAGGTGGCGGTGATGTCTTTGTGGAGGACGTGTCTGTAACCAAGCACCTCGCTGCTGCCCGCTCCAACCTCGGTGTATGCCCTCAGTTTGATGCGGTAGATCAAATGACAGTGCTTGAACATCTACGCTTTTACGCTAGGGTACGCGGCATCCCAGACGTGGAGCACAATGTGGAAGCCATCATCCGCGCCGTCGGACTGCAGAACTTCCGTGACAGACAGGCTTTTGCTTTGTCTGGTGGCAACAAACGCAAGCTGTCCCTGGGTATTGCCTTGATGGGCAACCCTACTGTCGTCCTTCTCGACGAGCCTTCTTCTGGTTTGGATGCAGCGGCCAAACGTATCATGTGGCGCACACTCGCTGCCGCCGTACCTGGACGCAGCATCCTTCTTACCACACACAGCATGGAAGAAGCCGATGCCCTTGCTGAACGAGCAGGCATCCTCGCCAAACGCATGCTGGCCATGGGCACGACAGACCAACTCCGCCGAAGGTTTGGTGATGCGTTGCATATCCACCTTGTCTGTCGCGGTGCACCCCGGACGAGCGATGAGGATGTTGAGAAGGTGCGACAATGGATCAAACAAGTGTTGCCCGAGGCCGAGGTCGAAGAGAAGACGTACCATGGCCAGATGAGGTTCTCTATCCCTGCTCGAGCTGTCCACCAACACCTCCACGCCGCGGACTCGGAGAAGATTCAGGCTGCGGCACAGGATGGAAACGAAAACAGTGCTATCGGACGGCTGGTGGTGCTGTTGGAAGAGAACAAGGCAAACCTTGGGATTGAGCATTTCAGTGTCTCTCCTACCACCTTGGATCAGGTCTTCTTAGCAGTGGTTGGGAAGCACGGTGTGAAAGAGGAGGGATACGAAGTCAAGAAGGATAGAAGGTGGTGGAGGTTTGGTAAATAAGACGTGGTTAGACGGCGGTACATTAGAGCTCACAGAGTATATATAGCATTGAGCAATGCGTTTCCCTTTGTGCAACTTGGACAGCACAATTCGTCCTGCAGTTCTGGCTATTTTGTACATATAGACACTTTCGCGACGCCAGAGCACGCGTAGGTCTTAAACGTCAAATATATAAGTTCATTTCAACAAGAGTAGAGTATCCTAAGCCTTCAAACGCCTCTGATCCCGTCCCGTTATCCACGCGATCACATGTCATCCAGCATGCTCATTCAGTCATCCTAACTACGCACCACCCTCACGCTTGGCATACTCCTCCTCCATCGCCTCGTCGTACTTCTGATCAGCCTCGATCTCAGCCTGCGTCTTCTCTCTGGTGGTACCGGCGCCGGTGTCAACGCCCGCACCAGTGGGCCTGTTGTGCGACGCAGAGCTTGCCGACTCAGGTTGCGACATGCGCGAATGTCTCTGAGCCTCTTCGTGCTCGGTGTTCTCGTAGGATGAGGTCGGTGACAGAGGCATGCTTATTCTTTGGTAGTGGTTTGGGTTGATGATGGTGGAAAGGGGTGATTGACCAAATAGGGAAAGTTGGGTTAAAGATCAGATGTGGCTGGTGTGTTGTAGAGAGATGGAATTTGGCAACGAGTTCTGAAAAGTGTGGCGCTTTATAAAGTGGTTGGAGTGGCGAAGTTTTAATGACGACGGGGCGGGTAGCAGGTAGGTCATGCTCGATGTTGGTGTCGCGTGGCCATGTAACGAAACGTACCTTGTTGAATTCGGCTGGGTGTGTAACAAGGTTGCTCGACTCCATACTCAATGCGTGGAGGCTGCAAGTTTCACGTCGTAGGAAACCTCTGTGCTATTTTATCTTGGATAGGCTCAATGGCCCATGATACAGTTTGTTACTGCGTACAGAGCACATCCTTTCATGGGACTTTTAAATGGCTACCCTACTTTCTGCAATGTAGTCAGTCGTCAGGGTTGGGGTTAGCGTATCAGTGTGATACCCGCCCCGCGTTGAACCCCTCCAAAGTGACTCAAAAAATCACCCTCTGGGCCATAATTTTGGAGTTGCTGTCTTCCAGCGCGACAACCACCAAACAGGCCAATTCCTTGCCATTGAGCCTGCTAACACCATGTCGGACCCTTCAGCCCCATCCCCTCCCACCGAGGAGGTCGCGAACCTTCACCTCGACGAGGTTACTGGCGAGCGCGTGAGTCCGAAGCGAACGACTACCTCCCTCAATACCTCGCAACTGATTAGATTGTCCGCAGGTCTCCAAGACGGAACTCAAGAAGCGCATGAAGGCGCGTGAGAATGAGAAGAAGAAGGCTGCTAAGGCTGCCGCTGCTCCTCCCAAGGCTCAGACCAAGCCCAAGGCTGCTAAGGAGGAGGAGCTCAACCCCAACCAGTACTACGAGATCCGGTCTCGGCAGATCAAGGCCCTTCTCGAGTCGAGCGATCCCAACGACAACCCATACCCTCACAAGTTCCAAGCCGACTATGACCACTCCAAGTTCTTCGAGGAGTTCAACCACCTCAAGTCGGGAGAGTCCGACAAGTCTAAGAAGATCACCGTGGCTGGTCGCATCTATGGTATCCGCAGCTCCAGCAGCAAGCTCATCTTCTACGATATCCGCACTTCTGCCGACACCCGCCACATTGGACAACACATCCAGATTGTTTGCCAAGCACAAGAGGCCGCAGAGGGTGGCGTTCCATTCGAGAAGCAGCATGAGGTTCTGAGACGTGGTGACGTTATTGGTATCACCGGTTACCCTGGGCGAACAGCTCCCAAGAAGCAGCTCGAGCAGGGCAAGCAGGGAGAGCTCAGTATCTTTGCCACTGAGTATGAACCCTGGTGGAATGCAACATGGAACCAGGCTAACTATGTTACAGGGTCAAGCTGCTGGCTCCTTGTCTTCACATGCTCCCCACCGAGCACTACGGCTTCAAGGATCACGACACCAGGTTCCGCATGCGCTACCTCGATCTCTTGTTCAACGATTCGTCTCGTGAGGTCCTGTGGAAGCGCTCCAAGATGATCAGGTACATCCGTGACTTCTTCAACGACCGGAACTTCATGGAGGTGGAGACACCCATGATGACTGCCATTCCCGGTGGTGCCACAGCTCTCCCCTTTATCACTCACCACAACGACTTGGACATAGACATGTACATGCGTATTGCTCCCGAGCTGTTCCTCAAGATGTTGGTTGTTGGTCAATTCGAGAAGGTCTTCGAGCTTGGCAAGAACTTCCGTAACGAGGGCATCGATCTCACACACAACCCAGAGTTCACATCCTGTGAGTTTTACGCCGCTTACTGGGATGTCTACGATGTCATGAACATCACCGAGGAGCTGGTCTCCGGCATCGTCAAGCACCTTACCGGCGGCTACAAGACCAAGTTCACCAACCAGCACGGCGAGACATACGACGTGAACTGGGAGGCCCCTTGGCGCCGCATTGAGATGATTCCTGAGCTGGAGCGCATCTCTGGCGAGAAGTTCCCCCCTTACGACGAGATGCACACCGAGGAGACCGGCGAGTTCCTCAAGAAGATCCTGAAGAAGATGAACGTCGAGTGCCCACCGCCTCTTACCAACGCCCGTATGCTGGATCGTCTCGTCGGTGAGTTCATCGAGGAGCAGTGCATCAACCCTACCTTCATCATGGAGCACCCCCAGATGATGTCCCCTCTTGCCAAGTACCACAGGTCCAAGAAGGGTCTGTGCGAGCGTTTCGAGGCGTTTGTGTGCAAGAAGGAGATTGCCAACGCTTACACCGAGTTGAACAACCCCTTCGACCAACGGTTGCGGTTCGAGGAGCAGGCCCGTCAGAAGGCCCAGGGTGATGACGAGGCCCAGATGGTGGACGAGAACTTCCTCACGTCGCTAGAGTACAGCTTGCCGCCCACCGGTGGCTGGGGTCTCGGTATCGACCGTCTGGTCATGTTCTTGACCGACAAGTACAGTATTCGCGAGGTGCAGACCTTCCCCTTCATGAAGAACGACGACTCTGGAAGGAAGGACAAGTTTGCTGCCGAGGTTGTCGATGTCCAGCCTCTGCCAGAGGAGGGTATCCGTAAGTTCTACCTCGCTGCTACATCTATTCGAACATACGCTAACTCTCAACTAGCCCACAAATAGATGATCTATGACCGTGGTCCATTGCCGTCGGGAACACCCATGCGCTGCCTCATGGTGTGCTGGTGATAGATATCACATGGCTTGCTCTGGCCTGGCATGGAGAGGTTGTCCGAAGGAATTTGAAGATCTCCCTGCCGCCTGCCTGTGGAAGTTAGTGAGAGTATCTATGACAACAAAATGAACAAATTTCACAGCCCATTAGTGTCCCATAATCCTGCTCCATGATAATCTTCTCCTCAGCGTAATCTACGGCGAGAACTGCCCTGTTATGCGTGCCTGACGCCTATCTTACAGTTAAGGGGTTGTGGGCATATCGGGGATCTCGCTTTTGTGACTTTGGAAACCCCAAGAACGAAATCGGCAAGTAATATCGTATAAGATTCGAATATGTCGCGCTGTTACAGTTGTCTTATGTCTGTGGTGTCATCATAGTAGTCAGCCTGACGACTATAAGTACTTAACTGAAAGACTGTCTGAGCCGTAAGTAAATTCAAGGGTAGTAGTGGAAGGGGAGAAAGCAGCCCATTGCTTTGAATCCGACCCGTTCTAGTAGGGGTGCATGCTGTAGATCTATGACAGACATACAAATACAATGATAATACACGCATCTTACAGTTACATGCTCCTGATCTTGTGCAACTCCGCCCAGGCCAGTGGTGACTCGGACATACGGTACCTCTCATGGTCAGGGCCACTTGCACCATGTTCATACCGTTCACTGCTTCTTGGCAGCAGCCAGGCGTTGCTTAATCAACGCCAATGTCTTGGGCGGTACCCGCAGCCTTGAGCCGAGAACCAGCGCACCGGTAAGCAAGGCCAAAGCACCGGCTTGGTGCGTGGCAGCCAAGTGAGTAGGGACCATGTAGATGAGCGTGCTGATGCCCAAGGCCGCCTGGAGGGAGACGAGGTGGACCATTCCCATGACTCCTTTCCTCACATCCTTCGGCATAGCAGCCGCAACTCTTCCCCTCCGCGCGTAAGCAAAGAGCGCCAGGACTGCAAAGAACGTCGTAGTAGCCAGTATGCGGTGATCCAGTTGAACAAGTGAGGGGTTCTCGAGCATGTTCCTCCACCAGATGTCAGATCCGTCCTCACGGCGAGAGTAGAACTTATCGAAGAGCTCTGTCTTGGGCGGTGTGAGGCCGTTACCCATCATCGGGAACTCGTTGTAGATCAATCCTGCGTCCAAGCCTGCAACCAGACCGCCGGACATGGCAGTGACGAAGACCAGAGCCGTAAGAGCAGCGACGTAGCGGCGGAGTGGTTTCAGGGCTGGAGACTGGAGGGCCGAGAGCACTGAGTGACCAGCTTGCGGGTCCTTCAGCAGTCTGTTCTGCTTTAAGATCGACAGACCAGCGAGAAGCATCGAGGAGTAGCAGATAAAGGCAGCGCCCAAGTGAGCCGTCAACCGGTACTGACTAACCCTGGGATGGCTCCCCGGCGCAAACAGGTCGTCTTTCAAGCCAGACTTGACCATCCACCACCCGATCACGCCTTGAAATCCGATGAGACCACTTATTCCAACCAGACCCAACGCCATTCGCTTGGTAACCCTCCGACGGGCGATGAAGTAAATGGTAGGAAGTACGAAAGACATGCCGATGAAGCGGCCCCAGAGCCGATGGGTCCATTCCATGAAGTAGATCTTCTTGAATTCTGGAAGCGTCATGTGTGGGTTGAGAAGCTTGAATTCCGGAGATGCGCGGTACTTGTCGAATTCAGATTGCCAGTCGGCGTCGGAGAGAGGAGGCAGGGAGCCGGTTACAGGTCGCCATTCTGTTATGGAAAGGCTGCGCGGCGCAATATGTCAGTTACTGGTCACTGGAGACACTGCAACTAGCAGAGACTTACCCAGACTCGGTCAACCGTGTGAGACCGCCAAACACAACAATACCAAACACACTAGCTGCACTGGCGAGGAGGAAGTACCCCACAGACTTGGAACTGGTCTCGGGGAAGGATGAGCTCTTTATGGAGGAAGAAGCCCTCGCCTGAGCGTCGTCTGCTAAGGCCTCGATAGGACCGGGCTTGGAGATGGTAGACTCATATCTCCGCGGCACGGCACGCACGGCTCGGAGAATGGGCGACTGTCCCCGGGGCAGTGGTGATCGCAAGGGAGCAGCGATTTTGCTCTGCTGTCGGATGCATTGTCGACAAACGAATGGCGATCGAGATACCTGGGCTACAACCCTCCGTACCCCAAGTGATAGAGATGCCATATTGGTGGTTTGCAGCACGCAATGGGAACAGTCTGCAGGATCGCAAACCTTGAGGCTCGAATAATCAGCAAGCTCCGATCAGCCCATCTCGAGGCCGGATCGTGCCGATCGGGACCTTGCCCGGCCAAGACCCTCCACTGCTTAGTCATACAATGACATTCTCGGGCTTGCTGATTCGTCCGAACCGACGGCCATTTTTGGTTTTGTTTTACAACACTCTATGAATCCTGATTGTAGCATCAAACGGCCTCGTGGCGCAATGGTAGCGCGTTGCTTTCCGGTGGCAGAGGTTCCAGGTTCGAGCCCTGGCGGGGTCGATTGCAATGGCTTCAGTTACTTTCGAGTGACTGGAGTTACTTTTGTAAGAACTTACAGTTAACCGTAACCTTTTGTTTATTTCGTCTCTCTACTACCCACTCCAGCCGTGGACATCAATCGGTTTATCAGCGTCAAAATTGCTATGCATCTGCATGCTGTAAGCTGTAACCGGCCAGTATGGTAGGTTAAGGGACATATATGCCTTACCGATACTGGTCTCATGGTCGACGTTGGCTTTCTGCCTCATGCCCGTTAATTGCTATTCGAAGCCATATCCGTGAGGTAAGAAAGACGCCAGGCTTATAGCAGAACATGAAGAAGATATCCCACTACTGTCCTTGTTTCCCACGCACCTCCTTACGATATATACATCACGACAGTGATCTCGCAGAATAACAAGGCCTTTTAGGGGGGGGGGGGGGAAACAGCAAAAGAAACGTACAACACCAGGGATTCCCCGGTGGTCACCCACCCGAGTACTAGTCTGGCGATCACAGGCTTATCGATGGGAGAGCGGACGGGATCCCGAGTTTTCCTATGTCTATGGTCGTACGTGACAGATCATGTCACTGGCGGACTTGTATAGCGCGATTCACCGGTTGAACAGCGGCTTCTGGACGTTCTTGTTCCGACAGCGAGTCTCCAGGGACCCGGTCGACGTTGGCTTTCTGCTTCATGGCTGTTCTCAACAGTCATGTCTGTTTGGTGCCAGCTGGAACACCTGCCTGATGGACCGCTTTACCATCGTGCAGCGTTTCAAACTTGCAGAATGGAGGGCTGATGCCGGATGCTGGTGACCATGAAGGACATCAAAGCCTTTGAGCTCGTGAAGTCAGCATTGGTCATTCTCCTATCGCATAGTTCACCCTATAATTTCTACTATGGAGCACAGCTCGGGGTCTTCTATCTCTGCTTTCCCTGTAGTAGACTTTCTGCTAGAAAGGGTCCTCCTGGTGTTACGGAAACTCTTCACACTATTCGCCATGATTAGCTGGCTCTCAGCACATGCTGAAATCAACTCCTGCCATGGCAATATCCTGCTGAACCTCCTGTTGATGAAGCGAAGTTGTAAAGCTGATCCTTCCGGGATCACTAAGCTACTGGAATGTTTTTCTTCCGTCACTAATTGTTTAGGGACGGAGAAGGCTCGCTTCAGTTGAGCCCACTGGGTGACTCGGTCGGGGAGGTGGTCTCAGGAACAGGATGCGCACGTATGGGCCCTTCAGATTGGGTTATGACAATAGTCTGTAGTAAGTCGGCCTCCTTCGAGGAAAACAGTCGGTAAAGGGTGCAACCCAGGTCTACGTCCGCATTGGACCTGTCAGCGTAGGACAAACGAGCATGAGAAGCCCTTATCTTCGAGGCGTGGCATGGAGTGATCTCTCTCACGAAGCTGTATATTGGGGATCCGACTGTCCAGATTACATCGTCACCAGCAGCTGTGATAATACCAGAGAGCTCGTGCTCCAAGTGAAATGGCACTGTCGCACGGCGCCTGGAGTATGGCTCGTGTTGAATCACTGACCTATTATAGGTCGAGTGGGAGGGACCAGACACAGGAAGGCAATAGTCCGCCGGAGATAGGTGACTTGATGACTGAAAGTGCGAAAAGCAAGTTACATCTAATGATGACGCCTCTCGTCGTTCCCGTGATACCTCTGTCAATACTCTTCATGCGTTGGCGTCCGTCGAGGTTCACCAGAGCAGAGGAGTGGTGGCTGAATCTGGGAGGAAAGCTGAGCCTCCCCGTGGGGGTAGATGATGCAGACCAGTAGGGAAGTAGTTGGTACATCAGCTTGAGTCTGACTGCATTTGTCTACTGGTACGATATCCCGGTAATAGCGGAAGTTGGACAGGAAGTAAATGTACACAATGTTGGCAGTCTGTTTATCTCGAGTAACAGAGGGCGCAATGCCTCCAAGTACTTAGCGATCCTTGCATCTCGAAAACTAAGCCTGGAACGTATGGCTGGGAGAGCACCTATTCGTCGTGCCGTTGTACGAGATCGTGATTGCTCAAGGCAATCGATTTATGAAGCAAGGCCTTGTGAATCGATACAGCTTTCGACTACCTTAGCATAGGATGAAGAGCAGCACATGTGATATTGTCTATTCTACCGTCCAGGCAAACTGAGCATATTTGGCTGGGAGAGATAGGTCCAGTGACATGAGGATATGGACATGAAGGGGTTCGGTTCGACGTATGCTGTGCCGTATCTGCACAATCAGGAAATAGCAAGTGAAGGGCACTGGACAAGCGCTCGTAGCCAGTCAGTGTCTGTATCACAAAAAAGAGACGCTCTGGGAAAAGTATTGGATGTGTGCCTGTGTGTTGACCATTAGGGGCCGAACTACCAGTACCGGGTAACGCTTAAACGCTCTGGAAACGGAGAAATTAATGCAGGGACTATAGTTTACACCGAGACGTCCAGCATATTTTCCATTTTTCATTTTTGGTTTTCGAGTTTCGATTTTTTTTTGGATTGGTTCGTTCAAGGGAAAAAGTGCACACCAAGAAAAGATGGTGCACGGATTCCGATGGCTACCGCAGATACCACCTAGGTACCTTTTGAGACCCCCTGGTCAGCGAGCAGGATTAATCATGACCAAATATTCTTTGAATAATCAAGAGATACTTCGAAGACTTGTTCAAAGCCCATAAATGCCATTTCTTCAATCTTTCGGCGGGTATCCCGGTCACGAGAGGCCGAATCTGGACATTGACATTGATGTCACAGCCCCCTCCCCCCAACGCATCCCGCAGCGGCTTCCCCGCTACCCTCCCGCTATCAACAGGTGGTGGCGTTGGCTCACCGCTGAAGATTAGTCTACAGCATCGCGCCATCTTGTTCGTTGGACTTGCATAACACACGGGTCATGTTGCGCTCCCGTGACAGCTATCGGGGCAATTACCTGCCAGCGCATACCGTGCCCTCCTTGACACCGTTGACCAGGTGAGGTGAGTAGATGCGCAGATTGTACCGTTATCATTGGCATGACAGGAGACTAGACTTTGCAACATGGCCTAACCGAGAATTCAGAAGTCTCGTGGAAGGCTAGTACGGACCAGTCAATACCGGCGTATGCTGCCTTGATTGACTGCTGTTGGTCCGAACCACCTAGCCATCTGCTTAAAGCCTGGTCAGAGGTGACAAGATTCCCTCCCAAGTCCAACGCGGCAGTTCTAGACAGGCAAGGACCCCATGGTCGATCGATGGAGGACCGAGGCGAGAGTGAATGAGTCACAGCTTCTGTGAGAGAAATGCCACGTCCTGTTCGAACTCTTGGAAGATATGGCAAAGTCATCAGTTCAGTGTTTCCGCCAGATGTGCGGTTGTACTATGCGGAGTACGGGTTTGTCATTCTAGGGGCCGTCCCGCTCACCGAAAAAGTCACGGTGAGCTCCACCTTCTGTAATCGGTGGGCACGCCAAGCATCATGAGCCATCGTGAGCCAGAACGTCATTGTTCGGGCGAGGATGACTCATCCAAAAACACCACGGTCAAACATTGCCACAGCTTCCATTTCTATCACAGGCTCACATATATGAAAGGAGTGAATGTTTCCGGGTTGTGTGTTTAAAAGTAACCCTCGGCGATTCTTTTGAAGTCTTTCGGCCATAGTTTCTGGCCACGGAGCGATTCATTGTTTGCCCACATCCTTCGCTCATTCTTCCTTAACGCTCATTTACCACTTGCAATATACTGAGCATAGACCGGAGAAAGTCGCACTACAATGATTTCTACTCGGCCGCACGACGAAGTTGGTGCAAGGCGGGACAAGCAGGCTGTGCATCGGGCGCTGCCGACAAGGGTCGTACCGAAGCCGGTTGCTCAGAGTGAAGTAAAGGACCCCCGCGAATATCAACTCGGACAAATACGCCGCAGATATTCGCCCAGGGAATCAAAAGTAGACGGAGACACATCTTTGGTGTTTAAGCTTGTGCCGTCAGATCCCGATTTCCCCTTCGAACTGGAATTCCTGGAATGCGACCTGCGTGTTCCTCGAGACTATCCCAACAAGCAACCAAAGCTTTTGGTGAAGAATAAGGACATACCTCGAGGTTTTGCCATCAATATAGAGCGAGGATGGGACAAACTCCGTGCGGATCGACCAAATGCAACGTTACTGGCGACGGCAAATGCTCTCGATAAGAAACTGGAGACTCTCTTGTCAGAGCAGAAAACTGAAACGGTCAAACTCACCATCTTCAAAGATACAAGACATGAAGAGGCCAAATCTACGACAGGTGGTCCGGTTCAACCACCTCCTCAGCCAGCCAAGCCAGCCCCGGAACCAAGACGCTATGTTTCGGAGACCGCTTATACACGTGAGCAGGTTGCAGAAGCGAAGGCAAGACGCGCACAGGAGATCCGACAACTGGAAGCCAGAATGAGCCGGGTCGGCCTTTTCCAAAAGTCTAGTGACGGCATCATATACACTCTACCGTTAGAGGTCAAGCGACGAGATGCTCTGCCAGCTGGACTCCAAGGTGTGAAGTCGTGTCAGCTGATCATCCCGCTGCTATATCCGCTGCAGTCACTCAGAGTGATTCTCAATGACGTGGAGTCCTCCGACGCAGAAGGCGTCGAAGAACTCTTCACAGAGAAGGCGGCTGAGCAGAGACAGATGAGCCTCATGTCTCACCTTAATTATCTTGCCTCAAGCCTTCACATTCTGGCCAAACAGGCGGCGACTCGTGCAAATAAAAGCGTTACGCATGAGGTGCTGCCTCCAAGCGAGGATAGTGCTGATGTCCAAGCGAAGGGGGCCGAGCATATAGCTCAAGCCCAAGAGAAAGGGCATGTTCATGTCATTCCGCGACCGCGTCCGCCTGAGTGGCAGGACGACCATGACGACGGAACGGACGATTCAGAAGAGGATTATTCGGAAGACACGGGAGACGAGGGTGGTGCCGATTTGAGCCAGGGACGGCAGGCTCAGGAACCTACTACAACAACCGGTCCAGTCATTGAACGAGGCATAGCTGTCATGTTTCCATCGCTGGAGATGCACGGCCTGGAGCTGTTGCAACTCTCAAGCATGGACATCAACATCAAGTGCTCGCGTTGCAAGACTGTCAACGAAATCACGGGCCTCAAAAACGGCGCGGAGAAACAGGCAACCTGCAAAAAGTGCGCTGCCCCTTTCGGTCTCCAGTTCCGGCCCGAGTTCATGCACGAGCACTCGCACAGGGCAGGTTTCCTGGAGGTAGCGGGCTGCACAGTAGCCGACTTGCTTCCGAGCACCTTCATCCCGACCTGCTCTTCATGCTCCACGGCAGCCCAAGGCCGCACGGCAGTCCGCGGAGACAAGGTCACCAACGTCTGCCGCTCTTGTCATCAAAAGTTCAGCTTTGCCCTGGGACCCGAAGTGAAGTTTCTACCCTACGCACCGGGCACGTCAGTCCACCTACCTACCGGACCGGCAAGAAAGCAGACGGACAAGCTCGGTCTCCACGCTGGAAGCCCGCTACCGGAGAATGGTGCTTGCGCACACTACAGAAAGTCATACCGCTGGTTCAGATTTGGATGTTGCGGGCGCGTGCATCCATGTGACAAATGCCATGATGCTGCTGAAGGTCACGCCAACGAGTGGGCTCCACGAATGATCTGCGGGTTCTGCAGCCGCGAGCAGAGGTACAACCCCGAGAGTTGTTCGTTCTGTGGACGCAGTGTCATTGGAAGAAAGGGTAGCGGTTACTGGGAGGGTGGAAAGGGCACGAGAGACAAGACGCTGATGAGAAAGGGTGATAAGAGAAAGTACAAGCGGGTGGGAGGTGGCGAGCAGAGGAAGGACAAGAAAAAGGACTAGGTTCTCAGGGCTTGATGGCCTCTATTAGCCAGTAGTATATCACGCTGCATGATTTGCATGGGAGCGCAAACTGACCTGTTTACCTACCACTTGTAGACCGCAATACAGGAATGACAGTCCTCGATATGTGATATACAGTGGAAGTGCTATGATATAGATGACACCGTTCGCGTGTTGGCTGCCACCTGTATTTATGTACCTTTGTGTGCCGAAGCGCTGCTGTAACTCCGCGAGGCACCCACCATCGCTCGATAGGCGCCCGTTAACCGAATACAGGCGGCTAAAGCTCACCGGAGACTGGCAAACCACAATCTACTGACTACCATAGATACCTGTATGGACAATCATGACATTGTTCAACGTCTGAACGTCTTGTAACCTGAATAAATGGTATATCACACAGCGTGCCTCGACATTCCATGACCACGTTGGATAGCCACACGCCGGCGAAGTCGTATTGCCGATGTTGCTAACAATAACTAACCACTACGGGCCGCGTACGCGAACACCAGGAGACCAGTTACAGTGTTAAATTAACAGCAATGCAACACAGAAGCGCGAGGCAACGCGACGCAACTTACTTTTGGCCGCCGTATGCGTTACCATCTGTTGGTCCGTCAATGATCTTCACAAGACCGTCACAATGACCCCTTGCATATACTTATCAATCGGTCCCCTCCACGCAGCTGGTGTTGGACAGGATAATCAATTGGGATAAACCCTTGCTGCCCTCCCTCGGACCTGTTGCGGAGAAACTTTGTATCTCGGCTCACCGTCATACTCGTGATGCTCGCCCGAGCTACTGACTGTTGATCTCCCATGAAGCTCGATGCAGCCAGGTCAAAAGCCCGGCACTTGAGGTTATCACCAGTCAATCAGTTTCTCCACACCTGACATATTTGGTAACGTGTGTTGATTTGGTTATCCGAACGGGGGGATAGGAAAGGTCAGAATCGGTACGTGATCGGCGGACTTCGTACGTCATTGTTCTGGGGTAACCGAAAGCTTGAATTTGTTTGCGTTTTGGCGGCAGGTTGTCAGCTGCCACTCCGGTAGAAGCTACGTGATTGCCGATAACGCCTGTCGTCGTTGGCATCGATCAGCTCCCGTCAGCAGACCGTCGATCCCCAATGCATGTCATGCCCTGCTCCGGTCTCAACGTTAGCAGCTTGGAACCGGTCGGCGTCTTCACGAGCATTATGACACAACACAAGGAGTTTATTGGCGCCTCCAAGCATAGATGTACAATCAGATGCAAATCGATAACGTGACGGCATCGGAGGAACGTAACTCTTCTCGTCTCAGCTGTGGTTGGTGGGGAATACTTGGCATGCTGAATGATGTCGTACATGGGTCTGGTCACAGTGGTACCTGCATTCAAAATGCTGATCATCTACACGTAGAGTAAGAAAAATACCAAAATATATTCGCTATTCTGAATTAAATTCTTTTTGGCATTAATTGTTAATTTCACGGACGACTTTCTAGAAGGTACCGGGGTTTCCAGGCTAAATGAAACGCATTGACTGTCGTCAGGGGTGCACGCGGAGGACGAGTTTCGACGCATGGATGTTTCGAACTCTTTGGAACCGAGCGTTGTTGACACCTGACACCTGTGAGAGCCGGCATGTTCCCATGTTTCCCCTGCATCTGATCAACAGGTGACGGAGATATTTTCAACACACATGTAGAAATGCAAGCACTTCGGCACTGGCAAGGTATACTACGGTAGTGTGGTAATTCTCTGGCCTATGTAACGTAGTTGTAAACGACTCCAACGCCCGTGGTATCATACTGAAGCGACCATGTACGCCTTGACAGTCAATGCGACCGTTCTACACCTTCTGGAAGGCCCGTCTGCGGAGAGCTATTCCGAGCCGTGCTTTCGTCCACAGACCGGTCTAGCTGGCGTACCCAGACCATACCACTTCCTCGATATTGGGCCTGTAGGGAACAATGCGTTTGTGTCGTTTTTTGCATCCTTCGCTTCGTTTCGCTTAGCTCCATTGTCCCGTTTCCCGGGTCGAAGAGTCGTGTTTGTCCCGAAACACAGGGATGGAACCGTGGAGTCTTGTCTTCAGCTCCGTCGGCTATCACATGTTTCACCGAAAAGCTGACCGAGCGTTGAAGTCCGTTCGCCCTGTATTTCGGACAGGAGGGATTCGCGGCCGGGGTTACCATCCCAAATCAGTGGTGAGGAGCCGTTGTTGGTGAACGACTGCCCTTTCTGGCATTGTTACCTTAGGTTCCCCAGACGCTGGGGCCCCTCAATGCTCGGTTCGCTTCCTATTGGACAATTAAAGCCCGGCAAGGTCAAGGCTAAAACGTGGTCATATGGACGCTTCGGCCGTGACACAACCTCGGTTAATCACCGTTGACGGGTGCATGACCAGCTACAATTGATAACGCACTCAACGGGTTGGGCGTGCAATGGTTGGGATGCCATCTCGGGGCCAGTTTGGCTTCAAAACACAAGTCTTCCTTGAATAAATGGCTAGTATGGAAGGTATGCTACATGTAGGATACAAGCGGGCAATCACCTCGGCGTCGCCGGCGGTGAATAACGTTTGTTTCAACCCCGTGGGGCCAAGTAGTCGGCCCGGAGTGTTTACAAGGTCTATTCCAGGGCCAGGAGCGCTGCTTGAATCTAGCATTGCCAAGTGTCAAGAGAACATCAAATAAAGAATAATAATATTATTATTTATTATCTTGTTGATATTCAGCTTTCCTTCCGAGTCAGGCCCACACAGTCCACGGTTTGAATTTCCGTCACCACGGACATGGTGTCTACCTGAGCTTGGCTTGTCACAAGCATCCGGAACTGGTTATCATGGCAGGCAAGGATACAACCTGGAAAACATGGGTGCTCCCCAGTCATTCCCTTCTCGACTTGACGCCCGGATCGAACAAGAAACCCATCATCGACAAGGCTCTTCTCATATGAGATTGCCTTCGTAGGACCAAAGGAACCCTCAAGAACGCATCTCGGTGAAATATCCGCGTCTTCGGAGCATTGCAACGTGTCAAAATGACGGAGACGAGGGCAAAGACACCCTTTTCCCCAGCTGAATTCGTTCAGTCAGCGTCATCGACTTCCCCGCGTCGGTCCTTGTCAGGAAGCTAAGGTCCAGTTGGAGAAACGGCTCCCCTCAAATCGGCACATGCCGTTCCAACGTTACGGCATGCCATGCCAGTGTTGCTTTTCGGATCCGCGAGGCAAGCTTTGAGTCAGAACCCATGCTCGGCCGAGACATGGCGAAACTGGGCGACTCTAACGATGGATGTCGCCGGAGATTTTTCGGCTGCTTGACACGACGACGTTTGACGCTCACATATTCCCAGTGGCGTGACAGCAAGAACCGGCTGGTGTGATTGAAGCTGTAGCTTGCACCCTTTAGACAAAACTAATAAGGAAAATGTGGACAGCAGCGCGATGTGATGTACAAGTGGTGTCGAGACAACATGTAGCACAACGCACGTGTCAGCACATCGTCGGCTTCTATGAGAAGCGCCAATCCTGTCAGTCATGGATGGATATGGCCCATGTCGTTTTATGACACCGGCTTGCTTGGCGCTTCGACAACCGTGAAATGCTGTCACTAGACTCGGGAGTAGAGTAGACTCCTTCATCAGAGCAACCAATGAGACCATGTGGGACCGATGGTATCAGAAGACCGCCCACGTCCTTGCTGAGCTGAATTGATGCCTTTCGTCAAGTACTGACTAGTTGGTCTAAGTCTCAGCGAACCAGCGCTGTTCCACTCGAGCTTTGGGCGTACGTCAACCTTCTGCCCTTGTTGTCACCGGAAGGGTCAGGGTTGATACCAAGATTCACGACTAGCAGCATATTGCATGTCGATCTCGCTGAGTGAGGATGTGGTGAAAGTCTTTGAGCCTTGCGGTCTGTAGGCGGTGGAATGTAATTACCGAGGGTGACAACACTAGGAGAGGATATGGCTGTAGAAAAGTTGGAAGGTCGTTCTCTGGGCTAGTCACAGACGTCAGCCAGATCACCAAGGTCCTGCTGATATGATGAAGGATTGATATACTAGCTCATGATCGAGACATGGGAGAATAGGTGTAAGTCATAGCATCACATGACTTGGCAGTGTTACGAAAGTTAAGTCGCCGTAAGAGCTACAAGATGCATCAGTGCCTTTGTGGGTATGAAGTGCGCGCGTGCTTAACTTCTACTACATCACATCGACACCTATTGAAGTATAGTAACATAGACCTGCCGCATCGCCTTATGAGAAACCAACGGAGCGGCACAGTAACTCGCTATAAGCCCCGAACACACCTATCGGCCACACTTGTAGCTTTGAAGGCCAGTCTGATCACGCTGATCCTGCAAAGGCTGTCCACACCGAGTCGAGCCATGTGCCTCTTTCCCAAACGAGGATACACACCACCCATCGGGCACTTATTTGGGAACCCCCAGTGATCGATCACTGGGGGTTCCCATACCTCCTGAAAAAAAACCTGGGGTAGCAGGCGCCCATCCACTCGCTCAAGTCTATCCGATATTCCGGGAAGAAGATATATGAAGGTGACCCTGTGAGTTTGCGGATCGACGATGCTGTTTATGCTGTTACATCTATACACAGCATTTGGGCAACGGGGCAGGAGTCCCAACGCTACCTGTAGGGTATGTTTTATGTGTGACCCCGTGATGAGCAATAATATACTGCGTACGTCGGGGAGACGAGGTTGGTTACAATGTGTGCCGCTAGGAGTAAGGACAGAGCATTGCCAATACCAAGACTATCACGTTGTTGTTGATCAGGGGTTCATACTGTCCCATCCCTTGCTGGAGACTGAGGAGGTGGTGGCGGGTGATAGGGCTTACAGCGGCTCGTAGCGCCCTGCTCCGGGGCCTCGATTGGCGCGGACGGTGGTGTCAATCACCAACCATGGGGGCAGGTTGCGCCTGAACTGGTCATGGTTGGTCCAGTACCATACACACTGTTGCTGGGAGTGTGTCAGGTGGTTGTTGATAAACGTCAGTCATATTGATGGTCAACACTCATGCAGTATCTGCCTCAGGTCCGGACGGTTGTGTTCCAGAGCATCTTGTTAGGGGGCGAATATTCACCTGAAGCTGCTACAAAACGGGGGCTGCATCTAGACTAGCACGGGGTTGACCGTGACTATGCCGTTTCGCGGGGTTTTGTGGGTGACAGACCTCAGGACACTGGATGGAAGGCAAACGGCTTCCAAAGGTCACAATACCCTGTGTGGATGTCCCATTCAGAACCATGGTACGGCTCTCCTTCCGGTGCTGACGAACGTCTCCGTTTCGTTTAACATCAGAGTTGGAAGTTTCATTGGTTGAAACCAAAGAAAACCGCCCTCCTCACCACAACCCAACACGGTCAGGGGGCGGGAAGCGGGAGGTGTGCATCACCGCGTTTGAAGATATGGTGAGATCTCACCGGTCGAGCCTGAGCCATGGAACTGTCCTCCGACCATGAGATTCGTAGGGTAAGGGCGGGTAGGATTACCCTACAACAAGCACGGAACTTGTTGCTCGTGACTGCTCTGTGACTTGACACATCATCGACAACCCCCATCTAGTGATCTGACAGCGCATCCCACCCATCTGCAAGCCATGGCGCACGCAATAGGGCGATGGTGTACTGTAAGGTCAAAGGAGGTTGCCCGCTGCTTACACCGGCAGACAAAGTGGGTGTGTGGCCGCGGTTCGGTTTAAGGTCCCCTCCCCACTTGGGAAGATCTGCGTATCTTCTCCGCAAACTGTCAGAACAAAGTGACATGTGCGGGGATTTAACCGTGACTTTAGCCTACTCGGAGACGGGCGCGCGCCTCGTCTTTAGCGCCGCTTGCCCATGCAAAGACGGGACGGGGGGGGGCGCGGGTTGATAGGCTTGTTGCACCGCTTGCTCGTGGATCACGGTCCTTATGGAAAGTGGCGGTCAGATAGGAAAGGCTGATTGACATTCACGTGCGTGAAAGAATGTCCTCATGACAAACGCCCATAATCTGAATGGCCTGCGGAGAGCCCGTAAGTCAGACGAAGTAAGGTATTTGTTATGCTTTGGAATATTGTCAGCGTTTGCTGAACCGTTCGTGTTGTCTAAAAGCTGCCCAAATTAGGTAAAAAGAAGGTCTGTCTGGCTGCCTGGCGGTCCGGCACGCAACCTGCAACTTCAGTGTTAGTGCAGGGGACCTGGGTGTAAAGGGAGCACTTCAACCTCCCAGGTTATAACAAACGACCGAAAGGCAAAAGTAAATGGATATTCAACATGGTTTTTACTAAAAAAAGAGATCAAATATATGCACAAATGTATTCCACCGGCAGACCGTCAGCAATTGGTTGAATCGTGGGACCATAGGTATGAGCTGCTCGGCCGTGACCAAAGTATCCTCCAGCTACGCATCATCTACCACTGCGTTGCTCCATGTGTCTTGAATTGCACACAGGGAGTATTCAATTGGGAGTCATCATTCGCGCCTGGGAGGGCGGAGGCAACCCTCGATCCAGGCAATCTGTATAACCAAAACGTAGGAATGAGTGTCTCAGCAGCATCCAGGTGTAGAACCAACTTCAACTGGTTCCGGAGTGAGATATTTCTGGTGGTGACGTTTGAAAGTGAGGCCATGGTTGACCGAGCTTTATCACCTGCTCACCACAAATGCTGGATCAGGCATCTCGTCCGTGGTGTTACAGCGCTGCGCTGGTTACTGGTGGCTTACGAGATCGAGCACTTGGCTACCATTGCAGTGAGGACTGCAGTTCGCTTTGCGTCCAGGGCAAACGGTCCATGTCTTCAACTCGAAATGATTGTCTCTCGGATCGTTCGACAGTGAGGGAGTTTTAAGAGTACCGTTGCCATTGATACATCTCACTCGCTCGTAGCCTACTATGCGGCGCGCAAGTTGCTGACCACCGACCCAATATGTCAACGTAGCGAGTGCAGTGAGGGACTCGTCAGGGGTGCAATTGCTGACGCCTGTTACAACCACCTCGTACCTACAACGAATGGACAACCCCCACGACTAGCTGACGACCATAGTAATGCAAGCTCAGTTGCTGTTATATGTTACCATTTGTTCAACACTCCAATACCTCTCAACCGCTGACTGATGTTGGCTACTAGAACAAAACGTTGTGATCCAAGACTGGTCTGAGTTTGTGTTGCCTGTACCAGTTCTCCTCATTCATTGTTGATGCTGAACGTACCCAGGGAAAACAGGCTTTTGAGGTTGCACGAATCGGTCCATAGACCTCCTATGACCAGCTGGCCCCGACCGAGGACGGACCTGTGTCTCCCCAGAATCTCGCTTCTCCAGCCCGTAAGATTGGGCCAGATACGGCCAAGTCGTACTGTTCAGGGCCCCTGGGAGATGTGCCACCGATGGCGTAGGTCAGGTGAAGACACAACGAGCTTATATTCAGCATGTGTTTGAGACAACGACGCGGCCATGTTGGCCTCTAGCTCGATCATTACCTTGGTGAGAAAAGGTCGATACCGGGACCGCGTCCAGGTGCTCTAAGACCACCAACGTATGTGCAATGAGAGCGTGGGGTGTCCCCTATGCTGTGACTGGGAAGTATCTGGGGTTGTGCGAGGACCAAAAGAACTCCGCATGCCCCACGCCAATCCCGTCAGAACGTGTTGCGCTCTGTACTCCCAGGATTGATCCTATAGTAAGCATTACATCTGCGATGAAGGACGAAGTCCGTGTGCACCAGTAACCAGGAGCCTGGGAAAGGGATATGGCGACCTCTGTCGTGCCTCGTGTTCCCGGTTGGCTAAGAACTGGGCTGGACCACGACATCGGACGGGACCGTAAATGGCAGCATATGCGAGCCTATGATGGTCCTAAGGATGCCACGCCATCTACGTCCTCGTCCTCCAATCCAGGACCGTCAACCTCAGATTGGCTGACTGCAGGTGCAAGACAGCTTGCGAACATCCGTTCAGATAAGGCAGATCATGTTGAGCATTCGACTATTCCTGGTAACGGAGTCGCAAGCTTCGCATCGAGCCACGGTCAGGGCCCAATAAGAGAGCATGAATTGGTATGGCGGCGTACACCAGATGCAGTTGACAATGCCATGTCTTCTGCAGGAAGTGCGATTCACCGTCTTGTTTGCAAAGGTTGAGAAATGAGACGACAAATAGGTTTCATGGCAACAGAGCTAGAAGCTGTTGCTTTGCCAGAGTTTGTGTATTTTCAGGGCAAAACTCCGGCGGCTAATAGCCGCAGGAAGTCACGTATTCGTATAAATGTTTACCTCATCAAGTCTCTTGTTCCACTCTACAATCATCCAAGGGCCAAGGCTAAATGAGGCAATGGTTGAAGCCACCAGTGTCAATCCAGATATCGTGGTGACTTCTTCATTTCTCCAGTTAGTGTTTTTCATTCCCAGTTATTACGACTAGAGGTCCAGGGGAGGCGGAACAGCAGGCACCGATTGTACGAATTGGCTGGATTTTTTCCATCCCTTACTGCCCGCATTCGTTCGACGTTCTAGGTACAATGTCCGATCGGCAATGCATCTCGCCTTTCGGTCCCGCTATCCGCCGGTTCGCTGGGTTGCCAGGAAATCGGCCCGGTTTTTTGCCCAATATCGCCCACGTGGAATCATAATATTCTTCAGAAGATGGACTGTCCTGGCTTCCTCTTTCCTGGTAGGATTCCTCCGTGAAATGGGGTCTCGGTCATGTCCAGCAAGGTTCACCGTAGTTAATGGCCTCGAATGGACTGTTTACAATTGTGAAGTCAATTGAGCGACTTCGATTGCCCTCACAGATGCTTGTGGCATGGTTCGCGTGGGTTGTCAGATGACTGCTTGCAGCCAGAATGCCGCGAATCACATAGATTTGCGATTTGTCCTGCTTACCATCGTCCGTTTGGACCGTGTTTGCAGGTGCCTCCAACCCTTGTGATTTCAATGTGCTGTCAACAAACAAGCAATCCCTTGCTGCAGGAGATGGCGCATCACTTGACAGTTTGACAACAATCGCTCCGTGGGGTGACTTGACGACACACTGCCCTTCCAGTGGCCCAGGGCTTCTTCCTCGTGTCAAAGATCAATCGTGAAGTGGTAAATCAAGGTTGATGAGCAACGGCCGCGTATGCCCAACTGCATTGCTTCACGGTATCACCTGAGCTACTATCTCTCCAGTGTGAGGGCAAGGCTGGTGAAGCGCTAGCATTGGTCGCCCAGATACCGAAATCCAGTCTGAAGCAGGCTGACCAGGTCTCCTTGAGCTCAGCATCGAACGCTGAGGTTGGGTGCTAAACTGATCAGATCGCAAACACGCGGCGGCCCATGAAGGGATCGCTTTGACGGTCCGTCTCATCCTCGCCCACCAACAAGTCAGACCCTGACAAAGAAGTCCAAACACGGCCAGTCTGTTTGATCGGCTGATGAAGGGATGATATCATCCGCAACGGTGGACAACGCATCAGTGTTCCGTGTCATGGCCTTCAACTACTGCAAACGGGCAGTATCATGACCAACTGACAGGGCCACCGACAAGTCACAACTATGAAAAGAGGTAGGGTATGGTAACAGGTGAGGCAGAGGTAGAATGTCGACCAAGGTAAACTCTGCTGAAACGGGACAGTGTCTGCGGTGGGAAAACTTGCTTTCAGCGGTCGTGACGTTGGCCGGTCCTGAACCAACCATCAAAGACAGCGCCGTAAACACATGTGCACCTCATGATCGCTTTGTGCAGCAGCGTGCAGCCCTATCTGCCGAATAGAAAGTTACAATGAATGCAAAAGGCGTAGGGCTGTAGCCTGCTCAGCCTCTCTATGCAGTAACAACGGTGCTGCCGGCAACATATGCGCGAGGTACCTGAGACTCACCACACCTCAGAGGATGCCTCTGGGACAGCCGGGCTGGGGGACCATACACATCTCGTGGTTTAAATAAGAATAAGAAATAAAGAAAACTATGATGTTTGTCCAAGTTTCGCAATGTTAAATTGCAGAAAATATTCCAAATTCTTTGGATGTTACTCGGCACTTGTTTTGTACCGCATCAAGTGAATCTTCACCATTCATGAGGACAACAAATGCCAACCATCCTTGTCCCGGACGAGCGCAAGTCGCATACTATAGTAAGGGCAAGCAGATCCGGGGTCCAGTTTGTGGGGAAGAAACTCTGGGGTAGGTATTTGCCGTCCAGACGTCCGGGTCCCAAGTCTCCTCACGGTACTTATCTCAAAGAAATGAGTTTCCAATTCTGCAGAAGAAGAAGGATCAATATTATTATCACCGACATGACTAACGAATCCTTCAAACCGCAGCGAGCCGCATGCTAATAAGATAGGAGCTCTCATAGCAAGAACTCACCCTCGGTCCGGTAGCCGGTTGAGCTACGGAGTTTTGCTGATCACATGGCGAAAATCAGGAGGCAGCCAGACTTGTGACACGGAGCACTGTCTGAGCTTCAAATGAAATTCGCCGAAATAGGCTCAAGCTAGACATCTATGACAAAACAGGAGAAGGAAAAAAAGATTTATTAAATTGCACTTGCTGGCAAGAGCTCCATACTCATCTGGACTTTGTGCCCATGTGAGTTGTTGTGTTGGATATGGCATGATCCGTGGTTGAAAAGTTGTGACGATCAGACCGCGAATGATTTGGGCCAGTGACATCCCTTGAATTCGAAATATTGTCAAAGTCTGGAGCACCGCGATGGTTGTTAACGAATGCGGATGAATACCGGCCAAACCAGTGCAACCAGTGCCGGTAATAAAATAATTTACCCGTGATGGATGGGGCCCCTTGCCATCACTTGACATGCTGCAAGAAGGGTCTTCGATTCATGTGCCTGGAACTCCAATTTGCTGGAACTCGGCGTCTTTACACCGAGATCTGATGGTCCAGATGCTTTGCAGGATCACAGCCCTTGCTCCTCAGTGGATCATCTCGGTGCAATTGACTCCATTAATCCCTGGCAAGTGCCCGAGAATAGTCGTTGTGGGTCTGTTTTGAATGAGGCTACAGGTACAGGTTACGCAGTACGCAGAAGCGCCTCGACTCAGTCTGACACTCGACATCGGATCGGGGCTCACTAGCGACAGACGCCAGCAGCAGAAGACGAGGAGACGCATGATCGGGCCGGGAACGCCAAAAAAGTGCACATTGGAAGTTCCGGTCGGATTCATCCGCTTTACGTGGCCCTGTGGGCCTTGGCAGCTTCCTTTTTGCGGGACCAGACGCGACACCCCGCCATTTCTGGACCCCGGAGGAGGCTTAAGACAGACATTGAAATTCCCGTTGCGGTTCCATCATATCGGGACACTTACTGGAGCTACTCACACGTGGACGTATGCGGAGGCGGAGAGGAAGATGAGGAGGGATTATCTCTCGGTCATATGGAGCAGTCATGTTCGAGCCCATTCCTCAATCCGATGTCCATAGGCCTACATGTACGGGGTCCAGAGTCTTGAATTACTGCGAGGTTGAATGCCATTAGCATGGGAAGTGCCGGGAAGGGCTGAGGGACCGAGACAGCGCACTACCTGTATGTAGCTAAGTGGTCATCTAGTACCCGGCCAACGGTTATTTCCTGCATCCAGAGTTGACGGTTCGCACTCTTCAATGCCAGCACATGAGGGGGACATGCATCGTAGGCCTGGCTGCATTCCGACCGTAGCGAACCCCGATGTCTGATGGCGGATCGCCATGCATTGCAGTAGCCGAGAAGATCTGCCTCCCAAGTATCCGGTTAGGACAAGAAGCTAGTAAACCCAGTATCTCAGGTGATTGAGCAGCACAACACTTCTCAAGGAAATAACCCGAGTTCGAACAAGGAACGGTCTAGAGGTACCTCTACTAGTGCCCTTAATATTGATGTTCCTGTCGAACTGATGATCATCTGCCGACCTCATAAGATTGCTTGGCAAACACTGTTTCCGCCAAGCAAGGAAGGCAGGATTCAGGCCCTTGCTTGCATCGCGACTGCCTCATCTCATCACTCACAACGCGGACCAATTGTTCAGCAGCGTTCAGGCTTGTGATATCTGTCGCAACTCATATTTCAGTTGAACTGATGTCAAAAAAGCAACGTGACACTTCGAACAGCGTGTACAAATGATACGCCGTGACCCGAGGATCAAACCCCCACCAGCTCACCACACCCTTCTGAGATCATTCGCAATTTCTCCCCTGCTTGTTTGGTTATCTTTTCCAGATCCCTGGTCCGGGGGAGAACCCGGTGGCTTGGCCCATCACAAACAAGTGACAGTCAATGGCCGCCGTCCCAAAGCATCCATTACCCATATTCATGGGCGGAATAAGTCAAGCTCATCAGTTGTCACAAACGTGGACAGACATATGGCTTGAGTACATTTGTTTCAGCTGTCGCCCGCCGTGATTATTTGTCGGTCATGTGTCTTGGGTTATTGGTTCTGGGTTGATACGAGTGACTGACTGGTGGGATTCTCCCTTGCTCTGGTTGTGATTCATGGAAGAAGCAGCAAACGCTCGAAGTGATATTTCGGATATTATCAAAATCTAGTGCCTCGTTGGACGCACAACCACCAAGAAGAATATGATTCTCCCGACGACGTGGATCCAGTTCAAGACACGACCTCTGCCCACGTGCCCGTAAAAGTGAACCTTCTTGGACTTTGGGTCCTTACGGTCACGGCGATGGTGTGCTTTCCAGCGCTTGTCTTCCCAAAGTGACACCGAGCTTCAGGATAGGCTGCCCGCTTTCGTCCAACCCTTTCTTCCAGTGTTGTAGCGCTAACACTGAAGAGGTGTAGCGGTCACATTTGGGGGGTTCGGGACCAGGGTCACTGATGCTGCCATCCGTTCCGTGGGGGGTTATGAACTGGGATTGGGTAGGCGCGTTATAGCGGGAGGCGGGAACGGTTGGACGTAATGAGTACTGACTTTCCTTTTACCACACCTCTGTCCTAATGGGAAGCAAAATACGTATGCAGATGGTAAGCTCGGAGCATCTCATTGTACGTACGAGTCTAAGTGTTTTCCGAGCAGCGGAAAGGAGAGAGATGCACGCAGACCTAAACATGAATCTAGAGCCAGGCTGCTGGACACTAGTCCAGGTCCTGAGGGCAGCAGACAACCCGTCGGGAACAAGTGTGGCCAATCAGCACCACTCCCCAGTGTCTCTTTGAGTGCAACTCTTGGATAAGTACCTTAGGGTCCAAATCTCCTGTGAACATTCACTTCCGGCCCCCACCGGCCGGTTGCGTTTACACCTTCCTGTCTTAGCGACACTAAACAAGGTGTGATCAAGCTTGGAAAGGCGTGAGAGCTTCTCGCCGGTAAGTGACAAGGTGTCCATGCCGAACACACGTAGGTCTGCTGGTACCTGAAACGAATGGCCTGCTATCAACACTTCCAATTTTGCCAACTGGGGCATCCATACCGGCTGGTTAGGATGGTCAAGATTCCTGGGTCTGGGACAGCCAATCTTCGAATTGGCACGGGACCACAATGACACCGAGGCTAGCAGCAAGGTGAGCCATCCGCCCCTAACACCACGTTACGCTGTAACATAGCCGGTATCAAGCCCCTTTGGACTATTCAGGGCAATGCTGATCATCATAGAATGAGGCTTGCTAAAGGACATGGTTCAGACACAGCTACGCTGAGCGATAGCCCACCACCGAGAACATCTCTTGAGTCAGACACGTCTAGAAGTAAGTCAGTTGAATCGGCGAGCGGCGACCTCGGTGCAGTTCGGAAGTTGGTACAGCCCGGTCCGTGGTCACAGCGGGTGATAGGGAGCAATCCTCGGCCCTAGCTCAACTGGGGAAGGTGAACACCCCTGAGCGGGCAGCCCCGTGGGGTGTGTGGGGAGAAAGAGAACCGTCAGCCGTCCGAACACATGTGAATCGTCCTTCTTTCTGTGTCTGAAGCCCGAAATAAGGCATCCTGACCAACCACGAAGGTATAGGACATATCTAGACTAGTCTAGGGTTTGACAGACGAAAGCGTTTCCGCTTCAACTACAGATCATTACCTCTACATCACTCGGAAAGTAAGCGTGCCACCAAGAACAGCCAGGGAGACTTGAGAACAGACGAAACACTCACAGCCAATTTCGAGGTGTGTGATACAGTGACTCCGCTGATGTCACTGCGGCCAACACAAGCGGCGGAAATCACCACGGTTCCGGTTGTGCTTGTGCCTCGGTGATTGTTGACGTTCAAGAAGGGACCCCTATTATGATCACGATGGCCGTTCCAACCAGTCCCCTTATTGCATCATTTGTCAAAGAGTGCACGGTATCCAGACGGTCAATCTCATCGCCAAGAGACGATCCTTCCCCACGCTGACGCTGTGTGGGGGTGATTGAAGCCAGATCAAATTGATCAACACAACGTTCCCTTTCTCCAGTTTCCTGTCCGAGAAAGACGATCGATGGAAATTGACGACATCAAGGTACGGGCTATCACGAGCAAATGAAGGCGAAAAAGGAAGACCATGGTAGGTACGGTGTTGTAGCCCTGCCTTTTGAAACAAGCCAGCGGCAACCGGAAACGGGACCTGTGATAGACACTGTCACGAGGTCCAGTTAGGGGCAAAACGGCGCGTTTGCCTCACTGTGGTTCGCTGAACAAGCAGCGGCCTGGGCCTCACGGTTGCCGCGTATGAGCACAGTCATCACTATCACAGGACTGGCTTTCCAGGGTCTCGCTGCATATCACGTGCATATCCTGTCCCAGCCCACATAGCGGTCATGGAGCCTCAGTGCACGCGCTGGCCAGCAAAGCGTTCAATGCGAACGTGATGAAATTGTGTGGCATACGAGTCAAGGCTGAAGCCCAATACAGCGAAGCGGCAATCTGCCGCAACCCACAAGCATGCCTTACTATGTACTCACAGCACACAGTTTACGCTCGTGATTGTTGCCTGTGCACAAGCAAGTAGTTCAGACGTAGACGGTCGACGGTCCCTTTTTGGTGACACGATCCTGTCTTCAGGACCGGGATCGCTCCTCCAGCCCGTCTCGCGACTGTCAGATGACAAACGACGGCTCAACAAGATGGCAGATGTCCCCACAATGTCGGGGAGTTCGGAGAAGTTTGCGGGGAAGGGACACCGATCCTGCCAGTTGACAAACCTGAGCCTTGCTATTCGTGTCAGTCCAGATTGTCGGACCGAGGCCGTCAGCAGCCGCAGAGTCTCGACGTCGGCCTGACTCAGAAAAGGACCGTTCAGCCAGTTTGTGGGGATGTGACGGACAGCATTTTCATAAAGGACGTTTTCGGGGAATGTGAAGGCTTGCTTCCGCTGAGACACCAGTACTCTTCAGGTAGCATACTGACTACCTCTTTAGGAAAAGACCAAGAGTTAGCCTCAGCTAGCGCACACAAGTGCCAGGCCCTAGGGATAGCGGATGACACCACATGATCGGTTGAATCCCGGAATCATGGCCAACCATGAACCTATCATTTCAGGAATTGCTTAAAAGAACGCCGCTAATACACAAACGGCAGCATTCTCACCTTCCTCGTTCCCGCCAGCTGTGCTGTGCCAGAAAAGAGGTGCCTGACATTACAGAGGCAATTCTAGTTTCCGCGTTGCCGTGAGGTGTTATCAAGCCGACGGAAGTGAGATGGTTTGGTAGGTCGAGGTTCTTGAAGTCAAGACATCGCCTACAATTCACCAAGCAAGTGCTTTCGTACCCGTAAACCTGAAATGAAAGGCAGAGAGACGTTGGTAACTGGTAAGGTGAAACTATCTGCAAACGACTGGTACCGACATATTCTGCCGTTCCTGAGTCCAGTGAATTGAGCCGAAAAACTTGCTCCGTGAAGTGGAGGGTACGTACAACCAGCCAAACCGGCCAAGCCCACCCTTATCCGGTACCCAGGTACTTCATTAGGTACGTACCTGTGGTAGATCCACCAAATTGTACCTTTGTACCGGTGCCAGTGCATTGCGATGCGAGGGAGTTGCTTTTCCACTCGCAAGGATCCATCCCACATCGCTCACCTCAGTTACATACATCTATCTACACCCGCTCCCCACCGTCCCGACCGATTTCCTCTCCCTCCTGCAAACAACGACCAAACTAATTGCTGTCACCCACACATACATTCATCTTGCTGCTTCTCTTTTCTGATCAGCATCTCTTTTCCACATCGACCGACTTGGTATTCTACCCAACGATTTAGCGTAACAGCGTCTCGATACACGATAGTCCTCGCCCAGCATCACCCGCGCAGCGCATCTGGGTCAAGGGTTCACGACAACTATCCGAAAGACAACCCAGAAATCGCTCCACATATTTGGGCGATTCCATCCGAACGGGAACACGAGCATCTTGAGAAACACAGGCAGCTGGTGCCGACGTTCGCGACTAATTTGTCGCGGATATCCCAGCATATCACCACCATACGAGTTCTCAAAACCGAACATCGCTCAACCCTTTGAGCTCTCTTCACCCGATCATGCCTCAAACACTAGCAACACCTGTGTTGCAGGTCGATACCAATGTAATTCATCAGGTCGACACCAAGAACCCTGACAACCTTCACAGCATGTGGACAGGCAAGTCGATCCGTTCCGGTATTGGCTTTTTCCCCTCATGTTAACAGAATGGTAGTGTTTGCCAAGTGCGCAGACGCGGTCGCTCAAGGACGTCGGCTAGAGAACCTGAGCTGGCGCTTGTGGAACAGAGAGACCTTCTGCTGTGAGAATGTCGAGCGTGTCCTAACACCCAACTCCGCCACCAGTCTCCCACAACAAATACAACACAGCAGGCGTTCCTCACCGTCGGACGACGTCCCCCAGTTGTCTGGAAGTGTGGAATCTGTTGCAGACGAGGAGGCAGTCGAGGACTTCCATTCGGAAACGCCAGCAATGGAGATAGTGCGACCTGTGATTAGAAGGCAGGACTCGTGCGGTAGCAGTAGGAGTCGAGGCAAGGAGCGCCACATCACCTCGGACAACCTGGAGAAGATGGTCAACAACATCATTCAAGCGAAGGCCCCCCTGACCGACCCTCTTCCTGAGCTCACATCTTCCTTCCAACCACCTGTACAGAAACCCGTGACCGACACTGTCGACCTCCAGCGCTCTGGCTCGACCACTACCGAGTCATCCGTCACCTCGTCCGATGCCGATTCCCTGGAGTCTCAGCACGAGCCCTCCACGGTTTCCCCGCCCCAGTTGTCAGCATCCCAGACCCGTGCCCCCATCATTGTCAAGGGGTTTTCACCGTCGTCCGTTCGATCCTGTCGTATCACGTCCCAAGCACAAAAGGGGCCGTCCCCAAGTGCTATCCCGGCGCCCACAGCCGCTCCAGCTGCACAATTTGTGGCGCCCAAGGGCCGCGCAAGATTTGCACTTGGTGCCTCCTCCGGAGATGATTCCTACAGCGACCGAAGCAGTATGAACAATCGGGCTCAGGCAGTGCCGCAAAAGCCCAAGAAGAACATGTTTCAGCTGGGAGGATCCTCCGAAGACAACTCGCCCGAAAGCCCACAACAGGGACACCGCCAGTCTGCTCAACAACAGAGCAACCTGGACTACACAAACTCCTCTGCCATTGAGGATGATGAGGATGAGGATGCGATTTACGACGAAAGCGCAATTGACGACGAAGACGACTCTTCTGAATGGGAGGATTCGAACGAGGAGAGTGGGAAGTCGAGCGTGGATAGCAAGCTCAACTTTAAGCGCGTAGACTCGTCAGCGAACCTGACTTCGCGTCGGTCGTTGATCACGCTCATGCTGGCGCAGAACGACTCTCAAGTACAACGAAGTTCTAGGCTGGCTTCACAATCCACCTCGGCCCTGCCTCATCGCAACCGAATGTCGCCGCATCGCGCACATAGTTCGTCGCCCAACGACTCGGACGATGGCCCTCTCATGATGCGACGAACTGCTCGCGCCCCGCCTATGAACCCGATCAACGAGATTCCTCGGACGGCGGCGCGGCCAATTGTCGCTACTGCAAGTGGCGCCACTCACTCCGCTATGCTCTCTCCCAAGACCACTCGTCGCAACATGTTGGCTACCGAGCTCACGGAGTCCCTGAGGAGGCACTTGGTGTGGGAGAGGAGGCAGCGGAACCAGAATCCTCTCAACAACGCCGCCATACAACGCCGTCACACATCAACTGATGTGGCCAACCTCAAGCAGTACCCCGAGAAGCCCTACATGAACAACACTCAAGCTGTGGACACCAACAGTTACGACTTGAACGGTACGGACGGCTATAATGACAACAGCTATTACACGCACGGATGGTGATATTCCTGGACCAAATACAACACGGTTCAGTTGCCGACCACGACATACGACATACCCGGACGTCGGCGGATCACATCCTTAACTTATTTGCGAGGTTGCACGCACTAATACAAGCCCAATACTCGGGCGGGCATGTTACGTTACGCCCGGATGCTACTCGCACCGCTTTCATCAATGTTTACAACGGCGGCATGGCATCACTGCCTGTTATCTATACCATACGGCGGCGTTGGTGGTTTCACGCTATGATACCAATGATTTGGCTTTCTTGCATTCATGGCCGGTGTTCTTGTTCTTGAACTTCCATACCCTGTCCCTGTCGGCGACGACACGGAACAAGGCCAATGCTATCGTGTATTTGTACGATGGTGGTGGGCGGTAGTGGACCCCAACACAATAACAAGGCCAATTGAGGGGCCGGCCGCAGGAGGGAATGGTTGCAGAAAAGCCTCAACAATGAGGCAAGACGGACAAAAGCGTGCTTTGCATTTTGCACAGGAAAAGGCGCAAGGAGGGGCACGGTGACCCTCCTTTGCTTTGGACGGACCGAAAGGAAAATCGGGAAGACCCTAATGATTACTACTACTTTCTAGTAGACTAGAAAAAACCGGAAAAGGGTACAATAACCCAAACACAGTGAAATAAAAAGCATCAAAATCATATAATTACACTATTTCGCTTGCATTGACTGTGAAGAGTCGAGATGTGTTTTGGCTCATTCCCCATGTTCTATGCCTTCTGTGACCAGGATCCCATTTCCCGAACTTGTGTGCCGGTGCGCGCACGTCGGAGGGCCTTGTAACTTCGGATCGTCCTACCTACGGTCTCACACCTGGCATCCGGCCAACGGACTTGGACTACCCTACCGCGTACAACCCGAGAAACACAACTTTCGGAAAAAGTCGCGGGCGGTGGTGGACTAGCGGAAGAGGCCGGATTCTGGAGCCGACAATTGGCATTCCGTGTCCTTGGCTTCCCCATGTGAAAATCGTGACGATCATCACTCGTATTTGGGGTAAAAGACCGCTAATCATGATGCACCTGAAAAGGCTAGGCGTAGTTTCCGCGCCGGCACTTGTACCTCACAGGCAGCGCGCCCTTGACGCTGCAAGTCATGACTACATGTACATACGGATGATTTGGTAAGGACTTCGAAGGAATGAGTACCTGACGTGACAGTTCAGCCAAGGTACGTACCTTGCGTCAAAAGCCAGGACTTTCTAGTCCTGGCTTTTCCGCCTGTCCTTTTCCCCCGCATCTCATTGGCGCGGCTGGTTTTAGGCATTTCCTCTTTCGGGGAAGATCCATTCACATGGTACCGACTCGCAACTCTCTGCGACGCACATGGTAGGGTTGTCCGGGTCTACCCTGCGATGACGGGTGAGAAAATAGGGCACGTAATGTCATTCCCCCGCGTTTGGTTCATCGTAGCTGACCAGCCGGTAGAAGCGATGTCGAGTTGGTGGTCTGCTATGTGACAAGCTTCCGTTCCAGCTGATTACCTCCTGTGGTAGTCATAACTCCGACACCATCTTGGGGCATTCGGCTCCGGCCCAGTGGAATGGGGTGACAATGTTCTGTTCACTAATAACGTGGAGGTAGATGCATGTAGGGTAGAGAGGCTCCTGGATCTACCTGGGGTAAGCACGAGCAACGTTACCAAATCAGACAATGCTTCTCATGCAAGAGGGCTGCCACAAGCTATTGTTGATTCCGTTCCATATACGACGCCGTGCAAACCTGTGGCGGTGTGCACAACCACCAGATCGCTGGCTGTGTCTATGACAGCCTACACAGGGTTGATGTGCATGCTGGCGGCTTCTTCGGAGGTTCATCGTAACGAAAATTGCTCTTCAGTTGCTAAAAAAGCAAGCATCTCACTTCAAGTTCCTGGGTTGCCGCACTGCGTGGGAGTACGACTAGTTGTCCTTAGCTGTCCAGGGAGTGCCGCCGCTCTCTGTATGCCGGTTCTAGTTGATTCCATGGCAAGTGAGACTTAAAAGTCAAGATGAGCTTGATGTCGGGTTGTGCCGGCCCGAGTATGTAGCTCAGCCTGCGAGTTGTATCAAGCATAGATGCCCAATGCGGACCTTGATGGTCTTCTACACGTGTAGACTACTAGAAGGGATGTTGTTGTCCGAACTTGCCGGTGGAGTCCCCCCTTCCAAGCTGCGGAGTCACGATCTTCCCCAGGATCTCGCAGTTTTGAATCGGAAGATCACAAGCCACAATTGTAGTAGTGTAGGGCTACAAGGTTGCCTTTCATCCGCAAGAACCATCTAGATCCTTCGGTCAAACCAACCCGTCTGCCCATGTTTGGATGTCGCTGACGAGGGAACGGCAGCGTCACACCGTTTGCCAGAGACTTCTCACGGCCTGTCGAGTGTGGAGGCCACGGAATTGTGAACATCCCTACCATGCTTCAACCAATTGCCAGCTTGGAAGAACAAAACAAGAATCAGGAGCATGATACCCGGCCCGGCACCATCACACCATGGCATCGCGGCGGGCTTCCCTCCTGCAAGCAACTGGCTTCTAGCTGTAACACATCTACTATGCACCGAACACATGAGTAGCGGCATCAATATTACCACCACCATGAAGGCTGCTTGAGAGTGGTTATAGAGCCCTGGTTCACTGGGATAAGGAAGCCTAGGACATACGAGGAGTGAAGAGAGCACGTTATGATCTCGGCTATGTACAGTTGTGGTAATGTGAACTATGACAAAAGAATGCACACAACCGTGTTCAAATGAAGGTGTTTAGGAGCTGCTGATGGCAGTCCGTAAGCCTAACCAGGTATCAACGTTGAGGTTAACCCCACGTTTTCCATCACACCTGCGCTTCAATCATCCATGAAACCCATCAAAGGGGAACAACTGGCGTCAACCATTTCGCTTGGGTGTTCCGACCCAGCGGTTATGGTGAATGGCGGGGAGCCTAGGTCCATCGGCTATGGAAAGCCTTACCAGGTAGCAGCAAGCTGGTGACATGATGAAGGTACAAACCACCACGGCTACACACCGCCAAGCGGTCCTTTCCACCGCAACTGCATAAGAACGGACAAGCCAACTGCAGTGGGCAGCCATAGACTCATCAACCGTCCGCACGAATAGTGGTCCTCAATCTTCTTCACCGACTTTTACCTCTGTGCCATGTGGTCCACGGCCTTCTTCCCCGGATCAATGGGAGCTGAAATCGACAGTGTGGTTGGGCAGCTTCCTCTTAGCAGGGCCTGCCTTGTGACTTTAAGTGGTTGCTGGTGATGGTTGTTGGCTCAAAAGTCAGGTTGCGATTAAGCTGGCTTCCGTATCGTTGCCGTCTGACATATCGTGACATGCACGCAGTGAAAAGCTAGTGCGGGGTGACATGCATATCCTCTTGAGAACTTGACGGTAGGGTGGTGTAGTGGATAACCACCATCTGTCAAGCTTACCCCAACGTGTGACCAACCATGTGGCTTGGAACATTTCTGACCACAAATCCACCGTCACCACAGAACACATCAACAACGCAGCTGCAAGGTCGCGGTACGTTCGATAGCACGTACTGCTTGTACCGTTCTTTCATCGGCCGGCTCCCAAGCAGTTCCGTGACTCGCATGTGCTTGCTGACAATATCAAATTGGAGCTAGAGGGCACCCAGGCGAATTGGTGGCGGATGTTCACGACTATCCAGTGAAAGACCAGCGCAGGCAGTCGTCCAGAACCATCCGGCATTCATCCAGTACGCGTACGCATTGCGGGTTTGTGTCGTTGTGTCTCGATCTTGCCGCAGGCCCTTTGGTTCGGCGAAGTGCTGACGCAAAGTGGAAGGCGTTCGGTGTCCACCACCGAATTACCGAGATCTGGCATCCAAAGCGGGGTGATGCTGATCGGCCCTACGTCGGGCGCTTGGGAAGTGCACCGAAGGGGCTAGACTGTCTCCAGTACCGGGGCTGAACTGTAACGGCAGCTGACGGCTGTTTATTCCCGGCTTGTCGATTGGAAGCCTTCTGGAAGCCTTCCCTTCTTGGCATCTCGTGGTAAGGGGGTAGAAGCCCGACAACAAGGGTTGACGATTCTCTTGCCGACATGACAGACAAGCAGAGACATCCGGACAAGGCTCTCCAGCTCCTGTATGTGGAAGAGGATATGGTTGAACGTGTGTCTTGGAAGCACGACTAACTGATTCGACAGCAGGTGCTCAAGGCATGCTCAGCTGGTCAAAGTTCGTTTAGCTGGTTGCCTTATGGTGGCCCGCCTGACAAGGCCTCAGAACGTCGACTGGCATAGAGGCCAAAGCTATGGCGAAAGCTGGATCTTGTTTGCTGGGCCTGACGTGCTTGAGATGCTGGTTGTCATAATATTATGAGGCGAGGGTGACCTTGAACAGCTAACTGAGGCACATGGAGTCGTGATTGGAGGCACACTGATCATGCTCATATGTCCTTGGTGTCCTCCCATAGTCATCGGCTGGCCATTGGTATGATTCGTTGAGATCCAAGTGATATGACCAGCAGTCGTTGACCAGTGCTTAGCAGCGTGAGATGGTGGTTACGCATGGGATATTGGTGATCTCCCGAGCATGGCCAAAACAGATTTTGTTGATCTTCCGAGCGGCTAGGTGACCAGTAACAAGCTGATCAGCCCATCCGCCCGGCAATCTGCCGGAGGTGTTTTTGTTTTCGCGGTGTGTCACACTCTCACCGCGGGGGGTCGTTTTTGCCTTGGGGTGGCCCCTCCTTCACCCCCAATAAATACCCCTTAACCAGGGTCACCAACAAACGGGGCGTCGACACCGGAGGAACGACCTTGTCCGCGACGGTTTGCCGTGCGGGGCTTCCATCGGAAAAGCCATGGCGTCAGCTCAACAGGGAGCTCGCCACGGTCGTCCCTCTCGGCGGCCGCTTCTACCTGGCGCCAGAATGGCCCCAGCGGAAAGTCGGACTCTCCACCTCGACGCTTACCGTAGTTGGTGACCCTCGACGGGGGTAGGAAGGGTATAAACCACTTCCACACCCCGTCTCCCAGAACCTCCCGCAGGTTGGCCCAGCCGCTGCCCTGGTCCCAGGGGCTTGACGCGAGCCGAAAGAAGTCCACGGCGGGGTCCCGATTCCGACCGCGAGGGATGGTGCGGGCCACGTCGAAAAACTTCTCATATTTGCCCTCGGCGGCAACACGGTCTCTCCATCCGAGGTCTTGTATACACTGGAAGGCGTTCACGCCGGTGAAGCCGACCACGAGCAAGCACAACGCCAGCGCAGCACCTTGGAAGTTGAACCAAGCATGCCCCCCTTGGGCTGCCAGGCGATAGATCGAGACGCAGGAGAAGTAGACGGCGTTCAGGAACATGTAGAATTGGGCGGCCACGAATGGCTTAAGGTTGTCCAGGTAAATTCCTCCCATCCAGTTGCAGAAATGGTCGTACACCGCAAAATGCTGGCCGGTTCTGGTGCAATGGTATACGCGGTCGGCAAGGACGAAGCCATCCAGATTGCGCGTGCAGCGCCGGTAGCGGCCTTCGGTGGAGGGTTGGCCCAGCTGAACGGCGGCGATGATCTCGGCAATGGCTGCGTGGGTGACACGACCTGGGGCGGGACGGGGGTTGGGACGGCGGCGAAAGAACCAGATAAACGAAGTCCAGAACCAGGAGCCCAACCAGGCAAGCTGCAGGGCGACGAACAGGGCGAAGACGAGAACTCCAGAACCGTAGAAGAAGGAGCGACGGGGGTAATCGGGGTTGGGTAGCATCAGGAAATCAACTGAAAAGGGAGGGCGGATTATCAGTATGCTCCAGACAGGCTTCAAGATCAAGCATCAAGGCGACATTGCTTACAGGTAACATCCACCACGGCAAAATACTCCCAGACACAGAACAGCGCGTAAAAAAAGATGCCCCACGGGCAATACACGGAGACGAACTGCACAAGTGCAGCGCTCCAGTCGCGCAGATAGCGGTAACCGAGCATGATGGTCGTTTGACGGTGTCGTTTGCTGTCTGTTTGGATCTGGATGCTCGTGGTGCTGGAGAAAAAGAAGAGAGAGAGGAAAAAGTCTGGGACTCGCCAGATTGCTGAAGTTCTTGAGACTTGCTGCGATGATCCACAATCGTTGCTGTTCCTTCCTGATGCCTTGCCACGAGTGCCTGCCTCGTTCACAAGGTTCGTCAAAGGTGGTGCCATTTTCCAATGATTCATTCCTACCACAGAAGTAGCGAGTTGGAAAGCGGCAGCTACGGACTTGAGAAAGCATGTACCAGGACAGGAACCGGCAGCCCGAGCCTCCAGGTTCTTGAAATCGACTGCGGCCGATATAGCGGTAAGGAACGTTTCGGCAATTCATGTGCGGTCATGTGTCTGCCTTTCTTTTGTGTGTGTAGAGGTACCTAAGGTAACAAGCAATCTGGTATTGTGTTCACCCCTGGGTCGCTCCCTCCTCTTTTTCCAAGTATGCCGGCGGAAACAGCTAGCAGTGGTGGGAAGTGCAGTCTTTGGTACCTGCAACCGTAGATGTGTCATGGCAGGACCTCGTGGTATGTTATAACGGCATTGGCCTTGAACGGTCTTTCCACGAACATGTCTTCTTCCGCGTGTATTTGAGGCACTGTCTTGTTCAACTGCGAAGACAATTATGAGTAGGAGGGCAATCACAGCCAAACTCTGTTCTGTGGCGCCGATATACTAGGCGGACTGAGCATGGGTGGTCATGATAATTGTCATGCACGGACAGACGTTGTATCTGAACATGTCTTATTTGATCCCTGGCCAGTTCCGTGATATGCGTGGAGGTACCAAACTCAGGGACTGCAGACTTATCCAATGTTTACAGCCGTTGTCCCATGTCTGAGTATCATACTGCAGCCCACAAACCTGGTAGTACCTCACAGGTACCTATTCTGAACACGCTTTGCTGCTGCCTGAAACTTTTTAACTGGGCAATTTGCTTCGCCAAGCAGAAGTAAGAACCACTTAAGTACAAGACGAGTGCCAGTCCTTCCGAGTTGCTTTTCAGCACCTCCCATACATACCTCTACCGTTACTCTTTCCCTGGCAATCTCCAAACACCGGAAGCTCAAAATACCTGGCAGTTGAGACTCTCCAAGTCTGCTCGTGCTGTTGTTCCGTCTACGAGAATCATCTACTTGGTTTATCTTGTGCAGGGATCCCAGCCGGAACAGTCTGTCCACAATGCGACCGTCACTGCCATATATTAGCGCTCTTGTCGCCATGGTGGCCCTGGTCACTGCGGCACCGGCAAGCTGGTCACTTTCTTCATCTACCTCTACACCGACAATGACAGCACCGCCATTCGTGTTGAGCGGCAGGTTCAACCCGACCCCGTCACCGGTTACGAGTGCAGTGGACCCAGCGTCAACCACAACAACAAGTACCACTGTAACAATGACAATCATGCCAACGAGAACGCCAGCAGTAGCAGTTCCACGCAAGGGTCAAAAGGGGAAAGCAGCACCGCAAGCAAAAGTGAGATCTGTTATGGACATGATTGAGAATACCCCAGCTTGTTTGGTGAGTCCCGGACTTTTTCTTGTGTCTGCGTTTCTGTTGGCTTCTCCCAGCTAATACCGCGGCAGGCACGATGCTACATATCTGAGGGGGGCTCAGCTCCCAAAGACATCAACAAGCAATCAATAGAAGACTTTTGCTCGAAATGGACGTTGACAATTGCTTGGTATCACTATCACGTGGTAAAGTGCCAAAGGAAGAATTGCCCGGGGGGTAAGTCCTGAGACACGTGATGGTCCCTTCTTCTTGGCCTATGATAAGCTGACGATGTCGTAGTCAAAGGGACTGGATGGCTTCACCAGGTTTGCCCCAACCAGATATAGAGAGTAGCCCGAGAAATGGGTGGTACAGAAGCAGAAATAAGGCAGCTTAATATGTGGTGGTAAAGATGCTTTGATTGCTTGCTCTTCAGGAAAAGAGACAGTACCCCGGCAGAATGCCTTGTATAGACACCCGAACGTTGACAAGTTGAGCCAGGAGGTGCTTGATCATCATACCCTGTTCGAACCACTTCAAACCAAAGCCCAGCACCATTAGATGGCTAACAACCATGTTCCCTGCCACGTGAAACCCGGCGTGCTCACTAGACTGGCGAGAATAAACGTCTTCTTAACAGGTGAATACCTTGGGCCCCGGGTTGGTGTAGCTCGTTGGGACGGGATAGTTGATGTTGATGAGGATGCCAGGATCAGAAGCGGAATAGGCGCCCGGGAATGCCACCGTAGGCGAGCCTGCTGTGTTTCCTCCACCAGACAGTGAGATCTGACCGCACGAGATGTAGAACTGCGCCCCACCCGACGACTGCGCGACATGAAGTGCTATGTGCTCGATGCGAAAGAGATATTCTCCGTTCTGCAGACACTTTGGCACCGTGACGGTGACCCTGGAAGCGCCGTTGTTGGGCCAGGTGAGTTGAGAACCGAACTTGGGCTGTTCCTGGTACACCTTGAACCAGACCGAACCAGACCCATCCCATGTGGCAGCCGTCTTTCCTGCGGGCACCTTGGCCATGTACATTTGAACCGGGCCGGGGTGATAGATGTTGGGGTTGGCTGTGAAGCCGATGCTCGAGCCGGCCGTCACATTGTATGTCTTCGCGCTACCCATCTGCAAGGCATCACATCTGATTCCTGTGGATGTGACGTCGCCGACGAAGCCATTGTTTTGCCAATGCGTCGTCTTGATCACGTTGACCCAATCCCCGGTTGGCTGACCGTTGGCAACCAGGTCTGGAAAGGTGTCTTCAGAAGAATGTCAGTGAAAGGGTCCGAATAGAGCGGAAGCTTGAGCTGTCAGGTTTACAGTGAGCCTTTGCCGCGGCAGCGGCGAGTAGAAGAGAAGCCAGAACATGCATTGTGTGCAACGTCGTTGTTGGTACTGTGTCGTTGAAGAATGTGTTGCAGTCTTATAAGTCCAATGGTATCGAGGCGCTCTTGTTGCTTTTCGACTTACAAAGAGTACGCCAAGCCAACATCTTACCCTGGCTGGGCAGACTTTTATAATAGCAGGCTTCAACCATGGTCTCGGGTGCTTTTGCCTTAAAAGTTGTCGTGCTCTCCCAACCTGGCTACAGACCATCGTGGGTGGGCCAAGCGAGAGATGTCTCGCCGGCTAAATTGAAGGCCGTCCATTCAAACGCGCTCTGTAAATGAAGCAATTATGCCTTCCAGGAAATGCCGAGTTCTTTCAACCACCACGTAAAGAGAACTTGGGATACGGTGCAGTGTGTCCGGTAGGTCTATCCGGTAGGTCTGCCCCTTGTAGACAAATCTGTCTCGGAGTAGTACGCGGTCCACGATCGAATTCCGCAACAGGAAACGGTGATAGGAGATTCGGAACACCAAGCTCCGGAATGGGTCTTGAAACGCTCAAACCCGTCACAACTAATTCATGACGTAGACCACACGAACTCCTTCACACATTTCGGAGCGTGGAGTGGCAACCACGGCCCGACCAAACCTGTAGCCAAACTGAAAACATGTACGCTGAAAGGCTCCCCTGTATTGAGATAGTAGTGGTGACGTTCCCTTAAGCCAAGAATGACTACATAAGGGTTGCTGGGCTCAGATGGTAGTATAATCGTTGGCAGCAAGACGTTCTGCCCTGGAGAGATGTGGCTAATCGGTCGAAGGACTGTAGGCTCGAAACGTGATACGCCTATCTGGGCATCTGCGGTACTATAGAAAGCATGATTCAGACGAGGTCCCAGCTTCATGTACTTGAAGGCGCCTGTAACTTGGAAAAGTTGGCGAGGAAGGTCGGTAAGGTGGCTTCATGAGAACGAAAGATGGCCGCGTGGTGATAGTGCCCATCATCTATGGGTCGGATGGCTACGTATAGAAGAAAAAAATACAGGATGTGCTTAGGACAAGTCATACAGAGTCTGATTTTGGCCTCGCGATGCTCGGTAGAGCTTCCCTATGGTGGACATGTTATCAATGTGGACGAATAGGAGGGCACCTGAAGCGATATTAACACAGTCGTGGTATCAAGAACAGAAACGCGTGGTGGGTTGGGCTCGCTGTCATCAGCAATAACTAGAAAAGACGAGACAGTGAAGCTTTGCTCAAAGAATCCCAGTCGCCGTAGGCCTTATCCTGCTTCGCTCGTTACCAAAGCCACCACGCAATGACCGTGACATCTCCATGGTGGGCCTCGGGCCACGTATTGATTGGGCACATCGTCTGACCTGCTCATTCAAACTCAAACTTCTGAGCCTGCTCCTATCCCATCCAATGCCGTGACCAGCACCTCAATTCCAAGACTGATGTCTCCCGAACGCTTGGCATAGGCGACCACTCATTAAATCACTACACTCATCATTGCTTCACCACCTGGGTTCGGCCCTTTCCACCCCTGGGGTCCCTACTGCATTCTTATCCGCGAAGGGGTCATCATCGTCTTCTGACTCCTCTGAGTCACTTGTGTGCCTTCTTACTGCAGACACAACACCTATGGGCTTAGTCAAAGCCGAGGGACGTGGCGGCGCTGATGGGCGCGGTGGAGCTGCAGGACGAGGTGGTTTTGGTGGTGGGTTTAGATCTAGGTTGGCCATAGAACCAGTAGGAGGTGAGGTTGACGGTGCCGCAAGTTCTTTGCCCTTTGCGCGTTCGGTTGCCACTGGTATTGGTCAGCTCTGCTCTCGAATACCGGGGCCGGTTTACAGAGACCTACATCTGTATAGATGCGCCTGCTCGGCGATATCATCATCAGAGTCACTGTCAGCATCAATAGACCTGTCCAGCTGCTCGAACGTCATGAGAGCCTGAACCAGCTCGTCGTTGGCGTGTAGGAGGCCGCCTAGCCACTTCTCCGACTCCACGTGGTAGATCTGCTGTCGAGTTAACACGTATGGTTCAGATCGTAAAGGACGTTACGCTTACGTATCGTAGAATCTTCCTCCTCAACCCCTTGCAAGTCTCAAACCTCTGCACCGCCACCTCATTCTCGCTGATCCTCTCCCGCTCACGGTTGATACTCTGCAGCGCGTTCAACAGATCTGTTGCGGCGATAGAGGACTCGGCTATGGCAACTTTCATGGCATCTTTCTCCGCCTCAAGATTGAAGGGTTTCCGCTTCTTGTCCTTACTGCCCTTCTTGGCGTCCTTTTTCTTCTTATCCTTGCTGCTGGAGTAGATGTTTACTTGTCCAATCTGTCCAGTCGTGTGCGCAGACATAGACGCTGACGGCGTCCTGGCATGGGCGATCAAGGGTGAAGCAGGCCGAGCTGCTGAACTGCTCGGCCCAACCGAGGGTTTGGGAGCTGCCTCCTCCACCTCCTCATCGTCGTCCACTCCAAAAGGATTCTCCGTCTCCTTGAGCACCTTGCTGCGCTCTTGCGTAACGACCTTCTTCCGCCTAGGCAACTCCTTGTACAGCGCTGCTATCCTCTCCAGCCCAGGTGTGTCCTTGTATTGTGTCCAACTCCTGAACAACTCGGAGCACTTCTTCTTCACGTCTGGATCAGACAGGTCACTCGTGCCGCAAACACGTAGACGTTCGAGCAGGGGTTCGTCTGCGAAGGTACGCTGGAAGCGCGAGCCGGCGTTTTGGATCAAGCCGTCGAGGAGGACGAGGGCGCGGATCTGGCGGTGAACGCTGCCATACTTGAGTTTCTTGCGAATCGCGCGGGCAGCTTCGCTTGCACCGGTAGGTTGGAGCTTGATCACCTCCACGAGGTCAGGGATGCCCGAAAGGTCCTCTTCGTCGTAAGACTCGTGGGTGAGCCGTTCGATGGTTACGGTCACCGCCGAGTAAGGCTTCTTCTGGGCGAACATCTTATGACATGGGCAAAACCAAGGAAGCTAAGGGCATGCGAAAACAGGAGTTATTAGGGGCTTCAGAGCCGGGTCAAATCAGCTCTTGACCGCAACTGCCCGAGCTCTAGATGACGGGCCAACCTTGGCTGATAAGTTTGAGATAGGGTTAATTATGGTCTAGTCGTGTAAATTGTAGTAGAAGGACAACCACTCGAACACTCCACCTGTAGAATACAAGAGGCACAGGTGGCAGTAATGGTGGCTATGGGATGCACGCCTAGCAATGAAACAGTCACCCTCGTCACCTCCAAGAGGAAACGAAGCTATCGACCCTCGGAGTGATGCAAGTGCCCCGCCATTTCATTCCGCATCGGGATTCGGCTGATCGAGCTGCAGACTCCCCCAAGCCGGTTTCAGATTCCCGAACTGCGTGCTTAGTCACAGAGTCAACAAGGGCCTAACTTGAAATGGGGAACTGTTTCAGGGGCTCACCTGTCTCTGCCTGTACGATTGTGATTTTGCAACTGGGCTGGGGATGAGCACACGAGACGAGAATGAGGGAGATAGCTACAAACTCAAACATTGCTCTATATAGGAAATTCCTTGGCTTGTATGCAAGTCCAGCTTGAGGCTTTTGCCTTCTGACTTCCTCATCGGTCACCAGATTTTATTATTCCAACAAACCAGCTGCTACGGTCTCGCCTCCGCTCCGCAGCACCACTCTCTGCCCAGCCTCCAGCGGTAGCTTTGTACTCAGTTTGACGACGAGTCGAGCCACACTAGCCGGTTTCACAATTTTTGGCTTCTTCTTGGTCACGGATCCTGTAACCTTGTCCAAGATGGCTGGAATTGCTTCTATTGTGCCTGCAGCGTGGATCCTGCCGCGGTGCACGTCGACAGGCATGGGCATCAAAAAGTCAAAGGCTAATGCCTTGAGCGTGAAGCTGTCCAAGCACTGTATCGGGTGCGTTGGGTCGCAGATAATATCGCCCACCCGAAGATGGATGGGGTCGATGTTAGACAGGTGAAGAATAGCATTTTGCCCGGCAACGGCCCAGTCTGCCGGTTCTTCGTCCACGAGCATGGACTTGACGTACGCCTTCTCTCCGCTAGGCTGCACCAGGAGCGCATCGCCTACCTGCAGTGACCCCGCGTCAATCCTGCCGGACACGGTCGTCGGGCTCGGCATCGTCTTGAAGACCTCCGAAATGCTCATGCGTAGCGGCTTGTTTAATGCTCTCGTTGTTGGTTCCGAGCTCTCGAGTTCGTCCACAAGGGTTGGTCCTTGATACCACGATGCTGCGGGATCCGTCGCCCGTCGCACTAGGTTGTCTCCGGTCAGGCCTGACACAGGGACGAAGGAAACGTTCTTGGACTGAAAGCCTGTAGCCGTGAGGAAACCGGTAACCTGGTGTGTGATCTCATCGAACCGCTCCTTCGACCAGTCCACCGTGTCCAGCTTGTTCACCGCGACTATAACCCTTGCAACACCCATGCTGCGTATCAAAAGAGAATGCTCCCTCGTCTGCCCCTTCAGACCGGACTCGAATGCACCCACGCCGGCATCGATGACAAGAATGGCAAAATCGGCTTGACTTGCTCCCGCAATCATATTAGGAATGAAATCTCTATGTCCAGGAGCGTCGAGTATGGTGAAGATGGTTGAATCCGTTTCAAATCGATTCGTGGCAATGTCAATGGTAACTCCTCTGGCTCTTTCCTCCGTTCGTTGATCAAGTACCCAAGCCAACGCGAAGGACGACTTTCCAATTTTTTCGGCTTCTTTTCGAAGCTTGTCGACCGTTCTCTGATCGACGACACCGAGATCCAAGAGCAGGCGGCCCATCATGGTACTTTTGCCCGCGTCGACATGGCCTACACACACGTTAGGATTGACAAGGAACTGCTGGCAGTCGAAATACTCACCAACCACGACAAAACTGGCAGTCTTCTTGCTCTTGCTCTTCTCATACTCGGACAGGACATTGAGGTTTTTGCTCTTCGGTAAAGGAGCGTCATCGACCTTGAGTGCTTTCACGTCATGTGCCACAGCGTCAACACCGACGTTCTTCTTCTTGGAAGAAGCCGCTGCGTCCGTCTTCTTACCGGCTGCATCAACTATTAGCACCCGAGTTAGTTCGTTCCCTTGCCCGTAATCGAACCTTTTGCCTGGGCGGTTAGGACCACGTCATCTGGACTGGGCTTGGAGAAGGCATCGGTCAACGATGGGCAATAAGCCATGTAAGGCAGAGCGAACTGCCGCGTGGTCACTGGAGCTGGCTCATGGGCACCCACGCCAAACAATGTCTGGGCAAATGCCGAGGGCGGTGCTAGTTCAGGCGCCGGCTCAGGAGCGGTTGAATCCTGTTCTGCGGATGGGGGCATAGCATCGTGCTGGCTGCTGGAACCGTCTTGTTGACGTTCTTCCCGGCTAAGCTCTGCCAAGGGCATGCGTCCGGCGGCTTGCGTTGCTGAGAGTTTCTGGCGTTTGCCGAATCCGCCCGAGACATTCAAAATCTGATTTTCCTTCTCCTTGGGCTGATCCTCAACAGACAATGTTTGTATGCCCTGACGGGTTGTGTCGACAGCATCCTCGGAGCTAGACGGTTTCTTGTCCGCGACCTTCTTTTTCCTCGCTGCCGCCAATTGTTGCATTCTTGTCAACTTCGGAGCAGCCCCTGAGCCACCCATGAGCCCCCCTCGAGGTCGCTCGGGCTCAACAAAGACCGTGAGACGATGCGAAGGCACGTTACCCCATGGCATATGGTCAAAGATGGCTGATATGGAAGATCTGGTCATGGCTGTCGCAGGAGTCGCGGTACCGAATTGAGGAATCGCGATGGGTGAATATAGGCGCAGCGACTCGTGAGCTTGGCCATATGTCAACGAGCTGCTTTCCGTTTTGCTCGAAGTCTTGGGTCGGATGTTCCAAACCGGAGAGTGACCACACGTACGGGAGGGCATCATGACAGTAGCCGCCGAACTCGTCCCCGGCAGATGACGTGGTGCGCCCCTTGATGACAGACAAGAGATGTGCTTACCAGGAGGTTTGGCTTTCTGCGTGGTCTTTGCTGCCTTGGGCGGTGCCGGCGCAATGAATTTCGTCAGAAGATAGTGTACCGTCTTCTCGACGTCGTAGTAATAGTAGTAGAGTGCTTCCTCGATTTGCTTCGTGGTGACTTTAGAAGCTTCGACTCCGAGGGCCGCCTTAACGTCTGCGACGCCTTGTCGCATAGCAGCCTGATCTTCGGCACTAAGCTCCTCCTCCTCCTCTTCATAGTCATCGTCATCGTAGTAGTGTTCGTCCAGAGTGCTTTGCACACTGCGAAATTCTTGATGTCTTGACATATTGGCGGGCTATGGCAATAGTCCAACCTATGACGTATCGTGTAAATGTGATAAACCTTTAGATTTGCGCTTTGCTGTTCTGCTGAAAGGATAAGATCGTGCTCGAGGAGCTCGAGGAATTTGAGGAATGCAGCGAGTCTTGAGAGGAGTAGTTGCTGCAACGACTTGGCCTGGTCTTCGGATCAAATAACTTTACTGTCGAGCTTGTTGGCATTACCAGACTAGGTACCTAAGTAAGTTGAGATGATTCAAGGCCAATGTCGCAGCTTCAGACTTAGTCTGGTGGGGTACATGAGCAAAACACCCCGCCAAACCTCTCGATTCTGCCACGTTGGCGAGCCTCAGCAAACAGTGAAGGCGGTGAAGGCCGAAGCTGCTACCTGAGGTCCATTGAAGCGCGTCTTGAACGTTGATTCGACCGTTAAGTCCACCCAGGCTATCCCCCCCTTCTGTGCTTGCTCGACGCCTGGAATTTTTTGGCATTTAAGTATAAGCCAGAGCATAAACCAGCTTGTCGTCACCCAGCACCCGCTCTTCCTGACAGTTATTCAGCCAGGACTTTTAGTGTCTTAATTCAGATTCCCAGCCAACATGGCGATGAGTACGTATAGCACCGGAGGAAGGAGTCTCGGAACAGTCTAGCTAACTAATTGCCTTACAGATCTAGATCTCTCGAACGGTGCGAGCTCGAGTTGCCCTATTTGCCAAAGAACCTGGACTGACAACGTTTTACTATAGCTGCGGTGATGAAGGATGAGCAAGGACGGCCATTCATCGTAGTCAGAGAGTGGGTGCATTCGCTGTATACCCCTGATGTTCATCTGGTACACGAAAGGACTAACAACCTCCAAGCCAAGGCAAGAAGAAGAGGCAGTTCGGTAACGAGGCTGTCAAGTCACACATTCTCGCGGCGCGAACAGTAGCAAACATTGTCAAGAGCTCCCTCGGGCCCCGCGGCCTTGATAAGATTCTTATTTCCCCCGATGGCGATATCACAGTCACCAACGATGGCGCAACGATCCTACAACAGATGGAGATTACCAACCACGTTGCGAAGCTATTAGTTGAACTGTCGAAGTCGCAAGATGACGAGATCGGTGACGGTACGACTGGTGTCGTGGTTTTAGCCGGTGCTCTCCTTGAGCAGGCAGCAGAGCTCATCGACAAGGGCATCCATCCCATCCGGATCGCCGATGGCTACGACCAAGCTTGCGATATTGCGGTAGCAGAGCTGGACAGAATCTCAGACCTTATCGAGTTTAGCAAGGACAACACGGCAAACCTCCTCAAGGTCGCTCGGACAAGTTTAGGGAGCAAGATTGTGTCCAAGGCACACGACCAGTTTGCAAACATCGCTGTTGACGCAGTGCTCTCCGTTGCCGACTTGGAACGCAAAGACGTTGACTTTGAGCTGATCAAGGTCGATGGCAAGGTTGGAGGCTCTCTAGAGGATACCCTTCTGGTCAAGGGTGTCATTATCGACAAGGACTTCTCCCACCCACAGATGCCTTCCGAGGTGCGCGATGCCAAGATTGCCATTCTTACATGCGCCTTTGAGCCGCCCAAGCCTAAAACAAAGCATCAACTCAACATCACGAGTGTTGAGGAGTTTAAGAAGCTACAAAACTACGAGCGGGATACGTTCGTCAAGATGATCCAGGAAATCAAGGACACCGGAGCGAATCTGGCTATCTGCCAATGGGGATTTGATGATGAGGCGAACCATCTTCTTCTTCAGAACAAGCTTCCAGCCGTAAGATGGGTTGGTGGCCCGGAGATTGAGCTTATTGCTATCGCCACCAACGGCAGGATAGTGCCGCGGTTCGAGGACCTCAAGCCTGAGAAGCTTGGAACGGCCGGCATAGTGCGACAGATGGAGTTCGGCACCACGAGGGAGAAGATGCTTGTTATTGAGGACTGCGCGAACACTCGGGCCGTTACCGTCTTCGTTCGTGGCAGCAACAAGATGGTCAGTCATACGCCTCATAACATGAAAATTACGTATTAGCTTTACTGACGTGAACCCTACAGATTATCGATGAGGCCAAGCGCTCCCTCCACGATGCTCTCTGCGTTGTCCGCAACCTTGTCCGCGACAACCGCGTCGTCTATGGTGGTGGTGCTGCCGAGATTGCATGCAGTCTCGCCGTCGAGGATGCCGCCGTGAAGACACCAGGTCTTGAGCAATACGCCATGCGGGCCTTTTCTGAGGCTCTTGATGCTGTCCCCATGGCCCTTGCTGAGAACAGTGGCCTTAACCCTATTGCTACTCTCGCCGAAGTTAAGTCACAGCAAGTGAAGTCGCCCCACGGGCGTGGTCGCTTGGGTGTCGATTGCATGGCCAAGGGCAGCAACGACATGAAGGAGGCTTTCGTTATTGACCCCTTGATTGGAAAGAAGCAGCAGCTCATGCTGGCGACGCAATTGTGCCGCATGGTGCTGAAGGTGAACAACGTGATTGTGTCTGGATCGGGCGAGGACGACTTCTAAGTTTATGATACCAACTTGGCTGATTTCAGGGCGAGCAAGGAGGCGTGCCCAAAGCAACTGGCAGGGAAGAGCTCCTGGATGTATGAGTTGAAATGTTGATACCATAGACTTCGATACTGCATGACAGACACAATCCCTGAGATTCACGAAGAGCCCAAGAACAGGTCGTCTTGCCGCTCAAGGCTGTGAAGTGGCGAGTCAGGGCTTCTGCATCCCTTCAGCCTGGTGAAGCCACATCTCAGTAAAGTCTACAAGTTGGCATGATACATAGAAAAACATGTCTAGCTGAGGAATGGCTTATACTATACACTGAGCAAGTCCTCAAACAAGGCAGCAGTTTTTTGCCGCTGCGAAACCCCAGCACATGAGTCCATTCATGTACCATAAACCCCCACGCTTCCGTAACCGTCAAACGCTGGTATCTCAAACATATGCCCTACAAGCATGAAAGGCCAAGCCATATATACATGCAAAAAGGTCCCTCACGCGAATCCAAACCCTTGGGCATGCTCCAACGCCATAGCCAACTTTTCCCTAAGCACCTCTTTGCTCTCATATACAGGCAACAGTAATATGCCATAGCACGTATAGGCGGTCGGCAACCTCCCCTCCGTGCCCTCCTCGCCGTTCCGCTGGATGGTGAACTGAAGATTCTTGACTCCGCCCACAGGCAGTCGATCACTGGCCGTGACAAACTCCAAGAGTCGCCGCTTCATGCCCTCGTCGTACTTTTTGACAATGGACCAGAAATCCTTAATCGTCCGGTGTGAGGCGTCGTAGTCGTTGTAGCGCGTGTAGCGGCGCAGTTCGGCGATGTCGATCTCTTGGACGCCTTCTACCAGGGATTGCAAGGTGGAGGGGGTCAGAAGCGTGAGCGACTTGGGGTGGAAGCACGTTCTGAAGCCACGGGCGAAGGCCTCATATTGTGGTCGAATAGAAATATCGGTTAGGTAGCGGATATAGTCATAGACATATGCGTTACGGTTAGAGCTGGTCACCAGAGGCGCCTCGTCGGAGTCTGTGGCGGACGCTGCCGGTGGCGGAGCAGAAGGTTCACCCCCCGTTGCGGTTGTTCCTGGACGAAACTGAGGCCAACTACTGGGGTCGGATGTCATCTGTTGGGTGACGGGACCGTTGAACGCCTCGACCGAAAACTCGTAGGTACGAACAAAGATGTCTTCCACCAAACCATCCTTTTCGTCCCATTCGAGCAGTTGGGTCAAGCTGCTGGCCAGATCCCGCCAACCATCCATAATGTGGTGCAGTTCTGTAACCGGCTCTCCCAGAAGCTTACGGTAAAGCGCCTTGGGAAAGGTTACTGGAAGCGTTATACCGTTATAGACCGCCAGGGAAACGATCAGCCCAATGAGCTCGAATTGCCAGAGCTCTACCACCGAACCGGGACGGAACCAGGCCATGCGGCTTCTCTCGTCCGTTGTGAAGGCTCCGTATTCAGGATTGAGAATTTCAGCAATAGCAAGCCGGAAGAACTCTTGCTGCACACCTCCGGAATCGAACCCTTCCTCCCCCTCATCTTCGCCCAGACGAACCTTGAGTGGCCGAAGCAGCTCCCTCTCTTCTCGCCGCCACAGCTGGTCAAACGCATCCTTGATCACACTGTCGCGGCGCACCGAGAGGAGCAGATACTTGCTAGTCGCCGTACCCATCATATCAGTGAGCACTTGCTTGTAGTGATGGGTCAGTCCTAAGCTGCCGCGGCTGATGATCATATCGGTGTACTGCTCGAGCGAGTTGGACTCTTCGTAAGCCCTGCTCATACGGGAAAAGTTGATCGCTCGAAAGTACGACACGAGCGTAGCAGGATTGAAGAGAAATGGAAAGTCCAGTAGATGCAGCTTGTCCCTGGTTCCGGTATGAGAAAGCCAAGCGACAGGCATTTCTACGGCATCTAGTCGTTCAGCGAAATACTCTGATCGAAACTGCAGGTCTCCCAATATGAGTGTCTGTCTCTTCTGGTCTGTCATCACAGTCAGTGTTTGGTAATCTTCCCGAGTGTAAGGACAAGCATAGGGCTTACACATGGCCTCGATCAAGGCAAGAGCACCACCGATCGGACTGTTACCAGGGATCTCTGGGCTGCCACTCCAATCATGGAGCATGACTGCCCTCGCCCAGTCCAGCAAGAGACTGGTTACCCGAATTTCATGTTGGGCGCGATCTTTGACCGAGAAGTCCAAGATATAGATGGGCCAACTAAGTAGATCAAGGTGCGACAGGAGAGGGATGAGTATGTCCTGCTCCTCGTTCGACGGCAGGTTGGCATCATTCACCTCGTCAAAGCAGCGTCTTGTCGTGATGGCCGTGAAGAGTCGTCTGGCAAGCCGTATCGCGAGACCATGAGAGAACGCATCGTCGTACTGCAAGCACAGGTCTACAGGTTGTTTAGCTATTGCACCGCTACCCGCCAGACTCAGGCCATGGGCCCTTATCCGGGACATATCATATATCTGCTGCGAGTCCAGTACCAGCGGAGCCGCCGCCACCAACGCATGAAGACATATGGATAGGAGGCATCCAGCCTCGGTGTTGGACAAAGCCTGCCCTTCCGAAGCGAAGAGCTTCGCGGTTGGAGAACGAAGCGTCTGAGCTGCTTTAGGCGGGGCAAACAGCGCAGCAGAGGCCATCCACAAGCTGTGGAAGACGAGCGTAGGAGCCACTCTTGTGAGTCTCAGCATACAATACCATATTGTCTGTGAGTCGTACAGTGAGCCTTTCTTGGTGAATGACAGTAGAACGCGCTGAGGGTCGCTCAGAATATAGAAGAGAGACTGTTCTACAAACAACCTCCATTCTTCGCTTAAGTGTGACCCATCACCAAGTCCAGAATTCGAGCTGTAGAGTTGCAGGGATTTGTGACGGCTCGGCTGCCTCACCTTGGACGCGTCCACGGCTTGCGGCTCGAGCATATGTCGCTCGGTCGTTCCGTCCTCTTGAAGTACATCGCATACAAGATCGACAATGTCAGGATTCAGGCGCGATAATGTTTGTGGATAGAAGGTCTCTAGTGGCGTGTCGAGGTCGCAACCTTCCGCTTCGGCTGGGTCAGCAGGGAGTGACGCATCAGGCAGCGCCGGGGTCTTGGGCGTGGCTACTCTTGGACTACTTGATTTGCTGCTACTACTGGCACGAGTCATTCGGTGATCGAGGCTCCCACGTGTTTCGATTGCTTTGGGCGGCGGCATCCTCTCAAGAGATACATCGTCAAAGAAGCCTGCTGTTGTCAGCTGTGATATTGGCCGAGGTATACTCCCATTAGACACCTTCAATGGTCGCATAGACTTGTCGTTGTGCGACAGTCGCGGTGATCTGACAAGTGTCGAGTACGGCGTTTCCTCCAGAAATGGCTCCTGCTTGTAGGTGTCGATCGACAGTTGTCTCTTCGGCACGGAAGTGCGCACTTTGGCAGTCGAGTTCCGTCGAGGACTGCCTGGTCTCAGAAGCGATGGAGGGCTTCGGGTTGCTGGGTCTTCTTGGCCGCCAGCAGGTTCCTGTAGTTCGCTTGTTCGCCGGGCCTCCCCATTCTGGGCTGAGTGGCTTGTTTCCCCGTCACATTTGGGGACTTTTCCAGGTTCTTTATCTATCGTAGTATGCGGTCTATCTTCCTGTTCGCGAGATAGGTCAGGTTTGTCCTGATGGCGCAAATCGTTGAGAGGCTTGGTAATGGCGGATGCTTTTCGCCTGTGGGTTTTCACCGCACTATGCTGCTGTCTCACTCCAGTGCCGGCCGGACCAGCCTGAAACTGGTCAGCATGGCGTGTCATATCCTCAACCCCACCCGGAGTGAGCCACTCGAGCATTTTGAAGGCCACCGTTCCAAACACATTAGCGGCGAAGGATCGATAGTCTTTGGTGACCGGTCTGTCCCTGATCGAAAACGGCATATCACTCAGTAATCGAGCTTCGTCCACCTGGCCGGGATGCAATTCGTTCTCGGGCAACTGTGGCGAAGCATTCTGACGGTGTGCTCCATCTGGACTGGAGTGCGAGCTGGGTGGATTTATGACCGTTCCCTCCCCAAGAGAGCTCCTCCGGCTCTGAGGTGGCGGAGACCTAGAACCGTATGAGGCCCCGTCGTGTCGGACTTGGGTCTTGTTCGGCACGAACAGGAGTGACCCGAGTGCAGCCGGGGGACCGCGAGGCTGCCTCAAGCCTGGACAAAGCCCACGCTCTGGGTTGTCTTGGCTGGCTAGATATATCGCTAGCGTCCTAGCACTTGTGGTATTGTATCGACGGATGGGTGCCTTGCCCGCCAGTCGCCTGCGACTCGTGAAGCATGTCGAAGTGGTGCAGTAAGAGCAGCCACAGCCATCTCGAAGCTGGACTATGTACTTCTGTACCAGGAGCTGGAAGTTGTGCCGGCGACTGGCGCGATGAACAGCATAGACTCGCTTCGGGTTTTCGATGTCCTCCACTAGGTCCTTAAACTCGGCTGGCGCATCTGCTGGCAGGCGCGCGAAGGGCGCATGCTCCCAAAGACCGGACAGAAGGCCGAAATCGTCGTCCGATAACCCCCCAAAGCCCGTAGCTGGGCGAGCAGTATCCCAAGTCATGACATGGAGTGCAGAAGTTGAAGCTAGGACGGTGGCAATGATCCGATGTTGAGGTTCGGTTTCCCAAATCTGTCGGGCAAGGGTAGAAGTCGGGAGTCGGGAATCAGGAATCACAGAAGCTGTATGTCTTGGACAGGGGTGAAACGCTCAAGGCCCCTAGGAGTTTGGCCTGTACTCTAGTAGATCGCACCCACCGGTATCCGAAAAAGGACGGATTTTGACTGGGTGAATCCCGACTGATGCAGAAATAAATCAAGTAAACCGGATGCAGTGGCCTGGTAAAGTTATGGGATGAAGCAGAGGTGCTTCCGGAAAGGCAGCTGAGCAGTTGCAGGTCTACCTTGGACTGAACCAATGATGTCGCACCTTGATCTGTTACTGCCCACCAGTGCTTGGCAGTGCGGCTCTCCCGCATTATGCCCCAATTTTCGCAACTCTGGGAGGTCTGTCCCTTCAAAAGGGCTTCTTGCTACTTGTGGTTAGCTGCACCTTATCGCGATAATATTCACACTAATGCACCTGGGATTGATATTACAGGTCAGACTCTTTCTCAAGGGTGGGCGAGCTTGTGACGTCTGAACAAAACCCCCACCAAACTGCGGGCACCCGACCTTATTCTCGAAAGCCGCCACCAGAAATTTCACATTCTGCAATGATTTGACTAATCCATGTAACTTCGACGCTCCAGACATCTGACTTGGGCTTTATTTATGAACACTGCCCTTGGTGATTAAAGGAAGAACCCCTTCCCAATCATCTCGGACCGACACATTCTTGTCTTTTCCGCCATCTCATACAACTCTTCTTCGTCACGACTTCTTCGCGACAAATCACCACTATCAGTACCGTCAAAACCTGCAATCGCGGGGTTACTCGTCCTCAAGATGGATACTACCACTTCCCACCCATATACTTGCAACACTTGCCAGGTTGCTTTCAGGAACAGTGACCTGCAGAAAGGCCATATGCGAAGTGACTGGCAGTATGTACTACCTGTCTTTTCCTGTCTTTTCGCATTAGTCTTGTGAGAACATGGTCGACTCTGTGGGCATAAGCTGATTACATTTTATAGTCGGTACAACCTGAAGAGAAGAGTTGCTTCACTCCCTCCCATCTCCTCCGAAGTCTTTACCGAAAAGGTCCTACAAGCACGAGCAAGCACGAGCGCAGAGGCCGACAGAGCCAGTTTCGAGAAGCTCTGCACAGTATGCCAGAAGACGTACTTCAGCGAAAACTCATATCGTAACCACCTGGGCAGTGCCAAGCATCGGGCGAGGGAGTTCGCCCTCCAGAACAAGCCTGGTGGCATAGCTGACGACGCCACCTCTGTTGTTACATCGACCTTCTCTCTGGGCGACCCGGCAGAGACAAAGACCGAGGTTTCCGTTGATTCTGATGCTGAGGAGGAGTTCAGCGAGGTCATTGAGGGCCTGAAGAAGACCGGCCTGCAAGACAACGTATCCCCCGTTCCGCGTCCCACCAATCCTCGTCCTTCCGCTGCCGGTCAGTCAAAGGAGGACCACCCCATATCTGTGGCCACTTCATCTGCCGCCGTTACCCCCTCCTCGATAACGCCAACCCCTTCGAATAAGGAAGGTCCCACCATCACGTTGAAGAACTGTTTGTTCTGCAACTATGAGTCGCCTACCGTGGCTCTCAATGCCAACCATATGGAGAAGATCCACGGCATGTTCATCCCAGAGAGACAATATCTGGTTGATCTAGAGGGCCTGCTGTCCGTTTTACAGCAACGGGTTCTCGAGTTTCATGAGTGCTTGTACTGTGGCAAGGTCAAGGCCAATGCTTTTGCAGCTCAGACACATATGCGGGATATTGGTCACTGCAAGATTCCATACACTACGGAGCAAGAACAGTTGGAAATCGGCGAGTTTTACGACTTCCGCAGCACCTACTCGGATGAGGAGGAGTCTGACGAGGATGAGGATGAAGACGAGGATATGACCGATTCGGACGCTCGTGGTGGAGCTAGGCTGGGAGCTAAGCGGTCGAGCAAGACCACAGGCGAGGATGGTGCCGATGTGGTTGATGATGAGGGCTGGGAGACTGACAGCTCGGAGTCGTCTCTGGACTCGGAGGATCTTCATGCCGTCCCCGCAGAACGTCACGACCACCAGTACGAACGCCTGAACAAGCACCCCCATCACGCCCGTGGAGGTGCTCATCGTCAACGTGATGGATGGCATTCACATGCTCACAAGCCCACCAAGGCCGTCTTCTATGACGAGTACGAGTTGCACCTCCCCAATGGCAAGAGTGTCGGTCACCGCTCCCTCAATCGGTATTACCGCCAGAATCTGCACAGCCATCCCAGCCCTGAAGAGCGAGCTGAGCGTGAGCGCCTTCGTATCGAGGCTGCTGAGAACGGGGACGCCATGGATGTTGATGGAGAGGACAAGCAGGTTGCCACTCGGGATGAAAACGGCCGAGCTGTCGTCTCCCGCACCGAAGCCGGCATGGCTGGTGTTGATGAGGCAACCAAGAAGCTGGTCCGCAAGGAGGAGCTTCGCGCCAGGAAGCAGGAGCATGCTGCCCAGCGCAAATCTGAGTGGCGCGTCAATAAGGAGGGCAACCACCAGAAGTACTTCCATTACAGCATTCTGTAAGCTCAGTGCGCTTATAATGCTAGGTTGGATGGTTGGGCTCTCTTTTTTTCATGCTTGAAGGGGTCTAGGCATGTTATGCAAGCGTCATGGTCTTATCGATGGCGGGAAGATGTGGTTCATTCATTCCAGGGGGGTAGACCAAAAAGCTGTGGTTATGATGGCTTCTGTCCCAAACTCATTTGAGGCGTTGAAAATGATAGGGAGTCTTAACATGCTGCGAACAAATTCATGATCCATTATTCAGTTCTCTTTTGATTATCAAGGCTTCCGTATGATCCATCCCTTGTCAGTTTCTTGTAGGGCCATGCCTCCCGGGATACTCTAATTAGACTGATGGACTCCTGTTCGTCCAAAGGATGATATAGCTGCTCAAACAAAATCAGAGCAGATGAAGCATGTCTCGCCACGCTGTGAACAAACATAATGCCAGTGAGGTTGGAGTAAGCAATATAAGAAGAGCCTCACACAGATTAATGCAGCAGTCAGGATGGGACCCACGGTCTTGGATCCCACACCCCCAAATGGGTTGAATGTGGTTGAATGTGGGGAAAGAAACTGATGGAATTCCCAAAGGAGGCCACTCTGGCAACAGCTCCCTTTACTCAACGAGGCGGCAACAACTACTTGGCTGTTCTGGAGTGGTTGGTCTGGAGTTACAACAAAGGAAAGGCATCGATATATCCAGATACTTCAAGAATGCTTAGTACAAGCTGTCTGAATCAGAGCAAACGACAGCAGTTGACCATCTGTGACATCGAAAAGGCAAGATGGCCACAGCTTTAAGGTTTGTAAAAGCGGCCCTTGCAGTCAGTCAATAAGCGCTGGAAGTACCCTGAGGAGGGAGAATGTATAACGTAGGCAGAAATAGGCTGTTGAGAAACTTCTGATGGGCTGAATAGACTTCTTGGCTCCAATCGGTGGCCAAGAAGGGTTAAGTGCCACTGGGCAGAGATACACATGAATCCCTGTTGGTTGGTGGGGCCGAGAGCTGTTCGATTGAAATCTGTCCTTTCTGTTGCGTTTTGGACACCTCTACTCTTTGGGAAGAGCTTAAACATTTAAGGGAACCTCATTCCTTGAAGCCTTCCGTCAAACCATTCCACACCTTTTCTACTCCCACACTCCTCGCCTTTGACTAGGCTGACGATTATAGAGGCGATATACAGCTTCCCTCTTGTTCACTTCTAACGTGTGCTTTCCTCTTTTTCCATTTCACATTTCACAAGCAGAGGGGTAGCTACCTGAAGCTTTTCACACAATGGCTCGCGGATCGCGAAGCAACCTGGCCCTTGGCCTTGGACTGCTCGCTTTCTTCCTTGCTCTCTTCTCGCCCGCGCTTGTCCAGAGTGTCGAGGCGCAGTCAGACACTGAGAACTATGGCACCGTCATTGGTATTGATTTGGGTACCACCTACAGCTGCGTTGGTGTGATGCAGCATGGAAAGGTCGAGATTCTGGTCAACGATCAAGGTAAGTTGCAAAGCCTCCGTCTCATCAACGCCTGACCTTCGAAATCGCAGCCCGCTGACACATTTGCTGCTAGGAAACCGTATTACCCCATCATACGTCGCGTTCACCGACGAGGAGAGACTGGTTGGTGACGCCGCGAAGAACCAGGCCGCCGCTAACCCCACCAACACTATCTATGATATCAAGTAAGAACAACGTACCACTGTCTGACTTTGCGAAGACGGATCGTTTGCTAACTCCGTCTTTCTACAGGCGCCTCATTGGCCGCAAGTTCTCGGAGAAGGAAGTTCAGTCCGATATCAAGCACTTCCCCTACAAGGTCGTCTCCAAGGATGGCAAGCCCTTCGTCAAGGTTCAGTCCGCTGGCCAAGAGAAGACCTTCTCTCCTGAGGAGATCTCTGCCATGGTTCTGGGCAAGATGAAGGAGGTCGCTGAGAGCTATCTTGGCAAGAAGGTTACCCACGCTGTCGTGACCGTACCCGCCTACTTCAACGACAACCAGAGACAGGCTACCAAGGATGCCGGTACCATTGCCGGCCTCAATGTCCTCCGTATCGTCAACGAGCCCACCGCTGCCGCTATCGCCTACGGTCTGGACAAGACCGGTGAGGAGCGCCAGATCATTGTCTACGATCTCGGCGGTGGTACCTTCGATGTGTCCCTCCTCTCTATCGAGCAGGGTGTCTTCGAGGTCTTGGCTACTGCCGGTGATACTCACTTGGGCGGTGAGGACTTCGACCAGCGCATCATCAACCACTTTGCCAAGCTGTACAACAAGAAGAACAACGTCGATGTTACCAAGGACCTCAAGGCCATGGGCAAGCTGAAGCGTGAAGCCGAAAAGGCCAAGCGGACGCTCTCTTCCCAGCAGTCCACTCGCATCGAGATCGAGGCTTTCTTCGACGGCAAGGACTTCTCTGAGACCCTGACACGCGCCAAGTTTGAGGAGCTCAACAACGATCTTTTCAAGAAGACGCTCAAGCCTGTCGAGCAGGTTCTCAAGGATGCCAACGTCAAGAAGGATGAGATCCACGATATCGTTCTTGTCGGTGGTTCCACTCGTATCCCCAAGGTTCAGTCCCTCATTGAGGAGTACTTTGGCAAGAAGGCTAGCAAGGGTATCAACCCTGACGAGGCCGTCGCTTTCGGCGCTGCTGTTCAGGCTGGTGTCCTTGCCGGCGAGGCTGGTACTGAGGACGTCGTCCTTATGGATGTCAACCCACTCACTCTCGGTATTGAGACCACTGGCGGAGTGATGACCAAGCTCATTCCCCGTAACACTCCCATCCCCACCCGTAAGAGCCAGATCTTCTCCACCGCCGCCGATAATCAGCCGGTTGTCTTGATCCAGGTCTACGAGGGTGAGCGTTCCATGACGAAGGACAACAACCTCCTCGGCAAGTTCGAGCTCACCGGTATTCCTCCCGCTCCTCGCGGTCAGCCCCAGATCGAGGTCTCCTTCGAGCTTGATGCCAACGGTATCCTGAAGGTTTCCGCTCATGACAAGGGTACTGGCAAGTCCGAGTCCATCACCATCACCAACGACAAGGGTCGTCTCACCCAGGAGGAGATTGACCGCATGGTTGAGGAGGCTGAGAAGTACGCTGAGGAGGACAAGGCCAACGCCGAGCGGATCACTGCTCGCAATGGCCTCGAGAACTACGCTTTCAGCCTGAAGAACCAGGTCAACGACGATGAGGGTCTTGGTGGCAAGATTGACGATGAGGACAAGGAGACTGTGAGGAACCCCGCTGAAGCATTATTTTCCTGCTTTGTTCATCTGCTAACTTTCACTCCTAGATCCTCGAGGCCGTCAAGGAGGTTACCGAGTGGCTTGATGAGAACGGCGCCACTGCGTCCGCGGAGGACTTCGAGGAGCAGAAGGAGAAGCTCTCAAACGTTGCCTACCCCATCACTAGCAAGCTGTACTCGCAGCCTGGTGAGGGCGGTGACGATGAGCCCGTCGATCACGATGAGCTGTAAATACCCGTTTTCTTTTTTAGGCCATTGCATTTTCGATGAGCAGATCAATAGAATTTTGATTCCATCTGAATCCTTGTACCTCACGTTTGAGTCTGTATCGCACACGTAGAGTAGTTTTTGTATATGTAAAGTCGGTATGCTTTTTCGAGGGAGTGCAAGTCCGCTTTTGTACAGCTACTTACATAGCGTCATTATGCACGCCTACCCTACATGTATTTCAGGATATGACCCATGCGCAATCACTCAATAGAGTGCATGGCAATGAACGAGACGCTTTATAGCAAGGGGTATATATACAGTTCACCTTGCTAAGACTGGTTTTGGGTGGTTTGTGATTTCTGTTCTGGCCAACACCACCTCACTAGGTATAAGTCATGAGAACCATTGGTGGTGACAGTGAGTGTTATTATTCTAGGTATGTTTCGCTCAAACCACAAGCCGCCGTATGTCGTAAGGCTGGAAGGCCAAGTACCCTGGGCGTCATAAGGGAAGAAAGGTAGTCACATTGTGGTGTAAGCGAAGCCTGCACAGGCCGTCTATACGGCCGCCATGAACTTAACGATGAACTCAGTTCCATATCTGAGGATATCACTTACACTACTTCCACACTCCATCCCCAACAGGATCGGATACTACATGTACAAGCAATGTACACAGCCCAAGCCCCGGATGTGGTGGCTCACTGCAGCGAAGGAGCTGTTGGGCTTGGTCGCGGTCTTGGGAATCCGCTTGACCACAGGTTGCCAAACCTCGCCGAGGCCTCTTGACCTCCAGGCAACCGAGACTCGACACATGCACCCCCTTGAAGCAGATGGGACGATTGTCGTATCCATTTCTACCTTACTTGGATACATTCAGTGCCCATCCACCTCACCCCTGTGATGCCCTGTCCTTCCTACGTATTGCTACTTGTGATATGCAAAAACAACAGCCGAACCACGAATACTAAACTGTTCCGGAACCTAGTGCTTGATCAAACTATGGGATGGTGATTTATCTGCTGTGTCCCCATGTTATTGATGTCACAGCTTTCCAGTCATCCCTTCAGTTGGGGCGCTGTCCAACCCGATCCCAACAGGTCCGTTTGGTTGAGTATCGTCATCGCAGCATGTAACTCACCTTCGGCTCGCAACTTTTTTTTTGCATGGTCAAACAGTTTGATCAAAGCAAGACCCTCTAGCTGGTGGTTAGACTTGTTTCAAGACCTCTAGCCGTTCCTGTGGTCCGACAATCGTGAGGACTTTGAAGCGAACATGGCCAGAGTTATCACACTTGAACATGCCCGCACTGATGCGTGAGAAAAGTTTTAACAAAGGCAAGTGCTGTTATTTACCGCTGGGACGTAAGGCTATCTCTAGCTATGCGCATTCAGATGCAACCGCTAACAAATAGTGCTGTACCATGATTCAAATTCCCTCACCGATAAGGGGAATCCCACCACCACACATCTGAGTCGACTCAACTCCTGCTCGCCTTCATGGGTATACCCTTCCCTAAACTCCTAGCAACGCCATCTTACACGAGGTTCTTCACTGATCATACACTATCCATACAGCTCTCCACCGCCCTTCGTTTTCCTTGTACGGGAACCTCCTCTCCGATGGTGTTCCGACGGGAGTACGAACGAGTCTAGTACTCGGCACCAACGAAGTCCAACACGGCACAGATTAAGTCAATAGCAACCACCCCTCCCCTCACAACCAACGCCACAACACTCTCCACAAGCACAACACACAACCATATAGCCGCAAATGCCGCCCCTCCTAAACCTCCCTCGACAGCGGCACGCAACAGCGAGTCGCGACGTTTGGTCGAAGAGAAGAAAAGAGTGTTACTGGGCGGCAGACTATCAGCTAGTCAATGGGCAGTGGTTAGCATGCCTAGCTTGGCAGCATTGTTGTCGATGTTGAGGAACTGGCGGTTCTTCTTGATCTTCTGGTTGAGCTGCTTCTCAAGCTTCTCCGTCTCCTTACGCGCAGCAGCCAGGGCTTGCTCAGCATCTTCCTGGCTCATGAGGGGAACAGAGCCAAAGGGACCGCCGGAAGTGGTTGGTCCGGTGAACTTCGTGCCCGAGGAACCTCCGTGAGCTGATTCGGGCCACGGACCCAAGCTGTTGACCAGCACCGAGGCGAGGTTCTGCGAGTGACTGTTGTGCTGATGTCCGGGGAGGGCGTCGGCAAGGCCCACACTGCTGCCTCCCGGAGACGGGACAGGATAGCTCAGCTCAGGTGCGGCTGTGTCGATGTAGGGGGCGATGGTGCTATTGAAGTTGGCAGTCGCAGCGTTCAGGTTGACCTTGCCGTCTTGAAGAGCATTCTTCCAGGGCCCAGGGAAGCCACTAGTACCGAGGTTGAGCCGTGGCAAGACGTACTGGTTGATGTAGTAGATTGCTTCTTCGCGCTGGATCTTGTTGACGGGATCCTGCGGGAAGGCACCGGGGGCTTGCGGGAAATAACCAGGAGGCCCGTTCGGAACAGCTCGGCCCTTGATCAAGCTGAAACCCGGGGAGGGCTCATGGCGACTGGCGACAAACACGGCGGGACTGGAAGCTTCCTCGGCAACACGCTCCTGCAGCTCAAGGTATCGCTCTTCCTCATCCGGGGTCAGATTGCGAACGCAATCACCGTAGGGGGTGAGCATGACGCGGAGGCCATCAACCAGCTTGCGCACAGGTCTGCCCTCCAGCAGGATGGCCTGGTCCTCCTCCTGGACGATGGACTTGGCCTGAGGCTCAATCAGGTTCTTGTCAAGCAAGTCTCTAGCTGCTTGGCTTACCGAACCTTGATCATGGCGATGCTTGTCGTTGGAGCTAGTCACGGGCTTGATGAAGTTAAGAGCCTCTACACCTTCCGGATAGTAGTTGTCCTCGATGAGCTGACGAAATACGGTAGCCGGAGAGATCTGTGTCTGGGGACCGAGTGCCGCTGACGAAGCCTCGTTATCCTTCGCCTTTCCCTTGATATCAGCCACCTTGCCTCTAACAGGTGGACTGTCGTCGGTCAGACTCATAGCCTCATAGGCAACAGATCGATAAGTAGACGAGTCATCTTTGGTCTCTTTGGCCTCTTTGACCTCCTTAGGCGGAGCAGGCGTCGGGTCCTTCTTTTCGGTCACAGGAGTCTCAGGTCTGCTGACCGTGGGGGTCGCACTAGAGCTCGCCGTCACCTTTTCCTTCTTTTGCTTCTTCTTTCTGCCCATAATAGGCCCGATCTCTTCCGGTTCGGTCTTGGGCGTGGCGACGATGACACCAACATCCTTCTTCACAGCTTCCTTTCTCGCCTTGCGCTGCTGGCTCTTGGTGGTAGAACGAACAGGCGCAGTGCCTACTCGTGACGGAGGAGGACTACTCGTCCGCGACAGAGACACACCGGCTGAAATGACCGACGCGCTGTCCGAGATTATCTCACTGGCCGGTGTCTCGGAGCGGTTGATACTAACAGAGCGGACCGAGCTAGGGACAGCTGAGGAAGGGATCTCGGCCTTGGGTGTTGCAGCAGCCGAGACAACACGCAGTGTTTTAGGCGCCGTCCGAATGGCTGGCGTGAAGGTGGACGCACTGCTGGATGTCGGGAGCGCAGGGAAAGCGGATTCTTTGTCAGTCACGGATTTCACAGTACTGTCAGTGACTGTCGGCGTGTCAAGAGCCTTCTGGGTGGATTTGATTGCTGCAGCAATGTTGAGAATACCTGGCACCGGTCTCTTCTCAGTTTTGTCAATGACAGTGGTAGCTGTCTTGGGCCGAGCTTCCGAGGGCTGGGCAGAAACAGCAGCTTTGTCAGTCTTCTGCTGATCCTGTATCTTTTCGGGGGCAGGCTTCTCCGCAACCTTGGCGCTGACCTTCTCAGGCGCCGGGTCGAGTGAGGCCTTTTTCTTCTTGCCTTCCTCGATCGATTTCTCCGCCCTCTCAAGCACCCGGTCAGGCCTATCCTTCTGTTTATCGGCTTTCTTGCTTGCGGTCGTCGAGGACTTGACGGCTGCCTGGGACTGATTTCCTGGAGCAACAGCCGGAGTCGATTTGGGGGCCGGTGAGTTCAGCGCGGGGAAGTCTTCCTCCTGTAGAAGCAAAGCCTTACCCTTCCCTTTAGACGATTGACTGGCAATATCACTAGATAGACCAGTTTCGATGGCCATGGCCTTGATAGTGTTCTTGACATTTTCCTTCTCAGTCTTTTTCACATCCGACACCGAAGAAATCGGAACAGCAACGGCGGCATTCGTGACTTTTCTGGCTACAGGAACACCCGGAGGGGGTTTGAGCGGCGTGACAGGTAGAACTGGAGGTGTCTGTCGTCCGAAGGTGCTGTTCTGAAGCGATGCATGTGACACAGCAGGAGACGCATGCGCTAGGATTGACGGACCCAGACCAGGTGGGATGGCCGGCGTGGTTGGCCGACTATATCTGGCAAAAAGACCTGCCGATGGACCGGGCTTCGAATGTTCGTCTGAAACAAGGGCGTCTACTTGAGCCTCGTTCATCGACGTTGAGAAGTCATCATCTGATCAAAAAAAGTTAGCTTGCGTACCAAAAGCCATTTGATTGCAGTAGTGCTGGGTAGGTGAATGACGAAAGAAGAGCGGCAAACGGCTTAAACCACTTGGCTAAGGGGACACATCGGATGAAGCTGGTCCACGAACACGACATAAGGTTACAGCTTCCCGCAACTTTCCAGCCTTATACAAGATTGGGCATACAGGCACCAAGTTACAAGACTACGACAGAACAAGCCACCATCGTCTTTCCAAGGGAGAGAATACAAATGGCGGTTGTATGTTTTGCAAGTAAAAGAAGTTGCTTTAATTGACCAACCATGCCGTCTCAGTCCGTTTTGGTAGTCGGATACTGAGACGCCAAGTTAACATACATAATTTGTAAACTCTCGAGAGGACGACGATGATGGCTTGCCTGGCGTGACCCCGTGACCAAAGCGATGCGATCGTTCCAAGATGCTGGTCTGGGACACCGCTAGACCAGACACGATCCAAAGCCAGATGCCGTAATCCGTACTGATCCCCTTTCGTGCTTTTTGTGTTCCTTGTCCGCGAAAGAAAACCAAAACAACCCAACTCCAAACAAGGTCCGGTCCCCCTTCCAGAGGACTTGACGCCCGACCTTGATCATGTGCAATGCTTGCTGTAAACCCCATGTCGTGCTCAGGTGCCAGCCGAAGACAAAAACTAGAAATTAGGTGATGTAGGGAAAAGCAATGCTACCCTCCTCAGTCGTCATGATACATGATGTGAAACAACAGGCCAGATTATTCGTGATTGATCGGAGTAAAAAAAAAAAAAAAAAAAGAAAAGCATGGGAGCTTCCCGATGTGTTGATGATGTTGCAGACGTGTCGTGAGAATGTGTGCTATGTTGTAAAAGCAGCAGAGCCAACTAATACTCTACCACCCTCCTCTGTACCCCAAGCCATACATGTTGGGGTTGTACCCACCTTGCGGCTGGCCTCCCAAAGGTCCCTGTCCGACGCCGGCAATGCTCTGTTGCTGTTGCTGATGCTGTTGCATTCTCGCCTGCGCCTGCAGGATGCTCGGGTCCGCAAGATCGACTAGAGCACTCCCCCCGCCAGAGGAAGTGTTAGCGTGTCTGTGCTTCTTCCCCTTCTTCTTCTGCTTGGGCCCGAAGTCTTGGAAGCTTCCCGGAACCGACTGGTTGCCGTAGAGCTGTCCCAGGAGGTTGTGACCCGGAGCAGGAGCAGAGGGAGCTGGGGTAGAGGGGGTGGAGGAGGGTGGATACTGGTTAGGAAAGGAAGAAAACATGTACTCACGCTTGCCCGCGTCATGTCCCTGCATACCGCTAGCGCCCGTGCTACGTCCCCGCATCAGGCTAAGCAAGTCTGGAGCCCCCGTGCCGAATCCCTGGGTCTGTCCAAACAAAGCTGCTGGAGGTGTTCCCGTCGACTTCAAGCCGGGAGGCGGTCCTGGCATCGTGGTTGGGTAGTTTTGATACAGCGACTGTTGTGCACTGAAGGTCGAAGGCATCATGGATGACTGCTGCGCCATGAGCCTTGGGTTAGCTGTCAGCTTGACAGTGGTCGCCTGAGACTGGTTGTTGCTGTCATTGGCAAAGCTGAACCTTGACCCCTGACGATTGTGTCCCTGGCCAGGAAACAAAGACGCCTGGGCCGGGGGGAGCCCTGGTGGCGGATGGTTGTCTCCGAAACCAGTAGTGCCACGCATGAAACCCTGTTGCTGGAGGGGTGTTTGAGTACGGGATCCCGCGACAGACCCAATGTAGGACGGTGTCTGGTTGGAGCCGAGCCCTGACCCAAACAACCCGTCTGTACTACCTCGCTGAATCGGAGGCTGAGTTGCAGAACGGCTAAAGTCGTTACCCGTACGACCGGCCTCCCCCTCTTCGGGTTCGCCGCCCAGCGCGAGGCTGCCGCTACCGTCTGGTTCTCCTTCAGAAGCCTCACGGACCTCTTGAGCCTCGTTCGCGTGGACACCGACCCGTAATTCCTCCTCATCACGCATATTCCGTCGTTTCTCTCCTCCCCGTAGGTCGAACATTGGTGGATAGTCGGAGTTGCCAGTCGGCATATAGAAAACGTAGTCCTGCATAGCTTTCAGAAGCCTGTTCAGCGTCAAATCCTGATCAGCATCCTCGTTAGGGTGTTCCTCGGCGTGCTCAGATTGTGTCGACTCCTCGTTTTCTGCCTCGTGAGGGGTTTCGTCGTGATGCGTCTCCTCGACAGCTTCTTGTGGGACCTCGGCGGTGACAGGCAAGGAATGCGACATGGCAGGACTTGGCGCAGCACCGCTGGTCGCATGACTGCCCCGTCTGCTGCGAATTTGGGGGTTTCGTGCCCAGTTGGCCGTGGCTGGCAAAGCAGGACCATCTCCATTCTCGGACCCGTTGTTACTAGACGAACGAGCCATCGGTTGAGCGTATTGCTGAGACGGTGTTGGGTGTCCTTGTTGTCGGGAGGCGGACCGCGAAGAGGACGCCGCGGCTCCACTGGTTAATGGTCGTTGTGTTTGAGTGCTGATGCTGTTGAGAGAGGAGAGATCTTGTCTGGTGTAACTATCCTCCTCATCACCCAGTTCGTGCAGGAACATACACTGCCGATTCGAGCACACCTCATGTCTGAGCCAAGCCGAGCAGTACTTGGTCGTACCAAGCTGAGCTCGAAGCGTTCTGTCACCGTTCTGGGAGCCGTTAACTGCCTGGATGCACCGGGCTGCATCCTCCTTCTTTTCAAAAGTCACATATATGCCGAGTGACGGATTGTGGCCATCGCTCTTCCTATTACTAATAGAAATTTTCTGGATGTTGCCATATTGACCGAAGAACTCTTTCTGGCGCAAAGTCTTGAGTAGTTCGTCTTCGCGTACGGTGGGTGTCAAACCCGTCACGTAGACGAGGTTCTTCTGGACGACACGTACACCAACGAGATTCTTTCGATTCTCCTTCTCGGCTTCGCGTTTCTGGACTTCCTTCTGGCGCTGTTCGGCTGCCCGCTTCTTTTGGTTTTTCTGGATGTTCGATCGGAACTCCGCGATCCTGTATGTAATGTCAGCCTTTCATCGCTCGCTGTTCGTGAGGGACACGTTCGGGCGAGACATACTCCTCCTGTGTGACGACCTTCCACTGAATGGTCTTTTCATCATAGGGTCTGCGACATGCCGGACAGAGTCCATTTATGTTGTTCTTGATATTGTTGAAGCAGAACTGGCAGATCTGACAGCATAATTGAAGTTAGCTTCGGTGGCGCCATTTTGATTGAAATGGATCAGTGCTTCCATACCTGATAACCACATGGACACGGGCGAAAGTTCTTGTCCTGGATATCAAACTCCTCAATACAGAGAGGACTAGAAGAATATAATCGTCAGTATTCAGTTGCAAACAGCTGGCTCAAGTCCTCAACAACCAGAGCCATGAAATGGACGTACCAGGTGTCCTCCTCATCATCGATGAAAGAGTCTTGTGGTGCCATGTTGGTAGTGTGGAAAGAATAATGTATGCTTCAGAAAGAACCTCGCAGCTGTAAATGGATTGGGCAAGGCAGAGCAGCAGGTTGACCGTGTGTGTTACTGTCGACGTGTTGTTCCGAGCAGAAGATGGGACGTGGGAGAAGTGATGTAGCTGTTGTTTCAGCTAATGCTAGTAAGAACGCAAAATGGATTGTGCCCGCAGTAAACGCCCTTAAAATGTGAGATGCAAGACAAGTCGGGTATATCCGCGAGTGTTCTATTCGAATCGAACGAAATGCAGTAAAATGGTCCTGGTGACGGAGTTGGAAGGGAAATGCGTGGTTCCAGCGAAGAGCCTTCTATGAGCGTCGTTCAAGCCGCTAGTACTGTTCTGGCTTAGCGTAATTTAAAGTGAGCTTCGTGCACGTGTCGAGTCCCTGTTCGACTCAACGCCGAGATGGTGAAGTGAACGGGCCTACAGGTGGCGGGGGTTCGAAATTAGGGTTAGGACAAGAGGTCGCGGGGGCTGAAGGCCCGCGACCATAAAAGTGACAGCTGCCAGCAGAGCATATGCTCAGTATATACGTTGATCGAGTGACCGCTGCGCTAGGCCGTTCGTATCTTTTGCTTTCTTTTTTGCGCCGCAACTTGCTTTGGGAGCCAGACACCCCCTCCCCTACGTCGTTCCTCCTCGGGGGGGTCCCCCCTCCCAAAGTAAACGCAAGTCTTATTAAAGTGGTCGAGATGATAGAGCATATACTGAACATATGCTCTGCTGCCAGCTGTCATCTTTATGGTCGCGGGCCTTCAGCCCCCGCGACCTCTTGTCCTAACCCTAATTTCGAAACCCCGTCAACTTGCATTGACCCCCCCGACCTGATTCCCCGAAGTGAACCTCGGAAAAGGCTCAGGTTGCGTATTCTTGCCACTCAAATTAAAATCTTGACTTTCGAGATATGAAGCTCAGATCCGCCAACGTAGACTGGTTATACCAGACATTGGGTGCCTCACATCCTCTCACCTCAAACAGCCAAACTCGCCGCTTCCCGAAGCTTCCTCGGTGAACAAGGTGAGGCTGAACACGTGACCTCGGTTAGTTGACTGTGTAGTGGGTCGAGCTAGGAGTGTGCCATCATCAATTCAACCTCAGACTTTCTTCAGACGAGGACCATCAAGGCCACGGGTTCTTCTTTCGATCAATTGGCCGCCTAGCCCAAACCACATCAACATGGCGACCAAGCTTTGCAGAAGCAGCACGCTAACGGCGGCTTTGAGGCCGGCCAGGACTGCTCTTCCAGCACGGAGGGAAGCTCTGCGTTGCTTCACAACCACCAGCCGCAACAGCGTCGCATTGCCCAAGGATGCACCGAACCCTCGTAGCGCTCCTCGAGACCACCCGCGTGTCCTCCAGGTTCCTCTCGTCAATCCGGCCGACAAGTACCAGTCCAAGGCGGAAAACATGCACAAATACGGCTCATGGATCATGGGCTGCCTACCTAAATACGTGCAGCAGTTCTCCGTGTGGAAGGACGAGCTGACTATCTATATTGCGCCCGCTGGCGTCATTCCTGTCTTCAGCTTCCTCAAGTGTATGTTCTTGTGGTTGCCCGCCGTCAGCTGTTTTAGGATCTAACAGCTACTAGATAACACTGCTGCCGAGTTCACCACCGTTAGCGACATCACCGCTGTCGATTTCCCTACCCGCGACCAGCGATTCGAGGTAGTCTACAACCTTCTCTCCGTTCGTCACAACGCCCGTATCCGCGTCAAGACCTACGCCGACGAGGTTTCACCAGTGCCCAGTATTACCAGCCTTTTTGATGGAGCCAACTGGTACGAGAGAGAGGTTTTCGATCTGTTTGGTGTGTTCTTCACGGGTCACCCGGATCTTCGTCGGATCATGACCGATTACGGCTTTGAGGGTCATCCCCTGCGGAAGGACTTCCCCTTGACCGGTTACACTGAGATCCGTTATGATGAGGAGAAGAAGCGCATTGTCACAGAGCCTCTGGAGCTTACCCAGGCTTTCCGCAACTTCGAGGGAGGATCTAGCGTTTGGGAGCAGGTGGGACCTGGTGTCGACCGAACGCCTGATAGCTTCAAGTTGCCGACACCGAAGCCGGAGGAGAAGAAAGAAGAGCCTAAGAAATAGACTGTGCCGGGAGTTGTGTCTGTCTATACATATATCAATTTTCAATGTATGAGTGAGGTGTACAATCCCCCGTACCGAGTCCTAGCGACGTTCCAGACTTACTTGTCACCGAGCGTCCTAATGAGCTCCTAGGTTGACAGCCAGTATGAAATATGGCGAATATGTCCAGTTCATCCGTTCGCTGATGTGGCTTGTGCAACAATTAACGGTCTTGCACTCTCAGCGTACGTAGGACGGAATGCTTGGTGGCTGTCTCTGTCAGACGCCGGCGTCGAAGTTTCTGCTCTCTCCTGCTACACCCTCGAAACGATCTCATTTCCTCTCATTGTCCACTCCGTTTTATACCTCGGTCAAGCTGGTCATAACAAGAAGCTGGGAAAGTAAGTGCTCGAAAGGTGAAAGCACTGGGAGCTTCGGTTCAGGCAATTGACATTACTGCTGCATCTTACATCAAATGTGGACGATCCGAGTGGTTTGGCATTAGGCCAGAGCTGGCTCGGGGACCCCCCTACATGGAGCTCTTTACCTAGGACTATGCGAGATGCTCTGCCACAAAGTGAAAGAAGATTTATGAGACGACAGTGGTCTCAACTGCAATCTCTTTGATATCGAAAAAGGCTAACAACAAGCCATGTTTGCTCCGCTCCGTATTATCAGGCTATTCAGGACTTCACAACTTCTCCTTTGGTCCCGGTTTCGTTGACTTGACCGGCCCGATCCAGCGTTTGAAATCATCGTCCAACATGGTCTTCTCGGCGGCAGTCTTCCTCGTCCACCTCTTGAAGTCCTCCTCCTCCTTTCTCCACCTCTTCACAGCTGGAACAATGCTCTCGGCGGCGTACCTCGCACAAAGCGTTGTAGCCTCCATGGGCACCAGATGCCCAAACTTCTCAATAACCACATCCTTCACCATCCCCGTCTTCACGCCCCCACTCCCACCAACGCCAATTCCGGTCAACCTCAACTTCTCCTCTCTCATCCCTTCCGCACAGACCTCACTCTTCTCGCCATAAACCCACAGCACGCTCGGCCGCAAACTCGGCAGCTTATCCGTCGTACTCGGTCCCTCAGGGCGATAGAACGGAAACTCGGGATACTTGGTTGTATAGTCCTTCTCGAGATCAGGCACCTTGCTTTCATCCCACGCCCTCTCTCCCCGTTCATCGACTCCCTGTAACAAAGGCCTATAGTACGTGAAACATTCCTGATGCTTACTCGTTCGTAACGTAACCTCACCGTTCTTCTTGTCCGGGTAAAGAGCTGTCGGACACTCTCGCACCCCCCAATTGCACCAGGCGTCCAGCATGCGTGGATCCCAGGTCTTGAAGAGTCCGTTCTTGCGGAAGGCTTCTTCGGCGGCCTGGCGTGAAGGCCAGAGATCGCGGCGGAAGGAGGACATCTTCATGGGCATGAAGCCGTAGTCGGGACCCTTGCCCACAAAGCGGGAGAGCACCGTGTCGTAGAGGACGAGATGGGAGAGAAGACGCGGATGCAGTAAGGACAGATTGACGATGATGTTGCCCCCGAAGGAATGGCCTATTCCGACGAGGGGACGGGGCATATCTGCCCGGAAGACGTTGGTCATGTGCAGTAGATCACGAGCATGGTCGAGCCAGGAGGCTACATGGCGTTGTCAGGTTAGATGGCTTGTGGAGCGTGGTGAGCAAGGGGGCGTACGGTCATTGCCTAGTTTATCCTCGTTCAAGATACCGCTGTCGCCTTGCCATGCGACGTCGGCGATCCAGATACCTCGCACCTTGACGCCTTTCCTGCCCAGTTCCGTGACGATATCTTCCCATAGAGGCTCGTATAGTTCCTGAGAAAACTGATTAGAAACCTATGCTAAATATTCTGAGGAGACTAGACATAGACATACCTTGGGGAAGCCATTGGCATGGGCGCCAATGACAGTTATATCTCCAGGTTGAGGGTTTGTGTTGCTCTTTGGAATATACTGCTTGACTGCCACATGCAACACCTCCTCCTGGGAGTGAGCCGTAGCCCTGGGGTATTCGCGAATGTGTTGCGCCTCGAAGGTGTGTTCCTTCACATGGAATGCAGACGCCATCTTGAGTCGATGCCGCACTCTAGGTCTAGTTTGAGATGACACCGGTTGCACTAGTCGAGCAATTGTGCTACAAGCAGAAAAACATGCAAATAACCCTACTAGAAGCTCTTCACAGGTGAATTATACCGTTCCCATGTCCAGCCTTTCACTGTCTCGCCGGATAATAAGTGACGAGCGGTCGTAACTGCCGAGGTTCCGTATGAGGGGCAGTCTCATTGGCTACCGAATGAAGCCGACACAAACTAGACAGCAACACATACAGAGAGAACCACACGAGAGGCCGACGTAGCATGTAGGCCGAATGCGGGTGTTGTTACCACTACAAGAAGACGTACGCCGCCAACGTCTCGAGGCAATTCTATGCTCTAATTGGATATCGTGGTCAAGCATCGCAAACAGTGTTTGAAACGCGAGATCTTAAACAAACATGCCCATGCGTAATACTATATTCATGCCGGTTGTTCCATCCTCGTACATGAACTGTCTTTATGTCTTGTTCTTGTCACAAATTTGCCAATTTTACAGGCCGCGAAAGCTACACAATCCATGTGGTGCTTGTATGCCTTCCAACTAAATATAATGACTGAAAACTGAAATGTGCTGGGACCGGACACAACGGGGCTGGACACCAGTTACAAGCCCGAGACCAGTGTTTTCGGGACGAAGCCTGAGGAACAAGAACATAAGGTAACTTATGTATCTTGGTTTGACGCACATGGCAGTTTTTGAACACATTTTTACACAAAAACAAGCAAAGTGCACAAGTGCCATGTTCCATACAATCCCATCATAATAAAAAAAGGGACGGACAAGGTTCCTACAATGTACTGAGACTTAAGAAAACAACAATAAACGCCTCGAATCCTTCATTGCCGTACATGACTTTCGATCCTGACATGAAGCGCGTCTTCGCACTGGCTGCTTTTACCCTGCATATCGTAGATAGGACCTGCAGTAACCCTACAATCCGTCATGAGACCTGTTTTCAAACATACCATCATACCTACTGGCATCAGAGGTGTTGTCACGGGGTGTGACTGGTTCCGTGATCTACACGATGAGGTCAAGGACCGGGAGAGAAAGGTGGAGTTGGAAGTAATTTACCAGTAACCACTACGACGCTCGTATCCACCGTCGCGCGGAGGATACCCATTGTCTCTAGGAGGGTAAGGACCATCACGGGCCGGGAAGTCGCGAGGAGGTGGTGGCCGATCATACGGAGCCCGTCCGTTAACGGGGTACGGATCAGCTGGGTAGTCTCGGCGGTAAGGGTCATCATAGCGACCACGAGGGGGAGGGTAGTCGTCCACAGGCCCACGAGGCGGGGGTGACCGGTAACCTCCCCGGCGATCGTAGTCGTAGTCTCGGCGCGGGCTGCGTGCACGATAGTCGTCACGGTAACCGCCGTCGCGGCGCGGGCTGTAACCGCGACCGCCTCGGGGAGGTCCGCGACGGTCGTAGTCATCCATAGGAGGAGGATACGGACGGCGCCCAGGGGACCTGGAACGCATACGGTCACGTGGGTAGCCGCCATTGGGAGGCTCCGGCTGGGTCTATTGCGTGTAAGAAGGTATGCAGAGGATGACGCAGCTTGAAAGGATAGACTTACATTGGCCACGCATGTGACTGCCTGTCCCTTGAATTCACGGCCATCAAGCTTCTCAACAGCTGTGCGTAGGTCACCAGCCGACTCGAACTCGACAAAGCTGAAAGACCCTACATCAGCCATACAGGTCTGGAACAAAGAAACCTCTAGGCTAACTCACCCTTCGCCATTGCCGTTACGGCCGGTTTCACTGTAGACAACGTCCATACCAGACTGACGGGCAAAGTCTTTCAGATCCTAAGGCAAGAATCCTTGTAAGTGGAGGTCCAGGTGGTGAGGTAGGTGCCAGATAGCTCCTGGAGGAATGTCCAGAGATCCAGCCAAGCCAAGAGAAGTTACACGGTTCTCCAGGTACAGCCGACAGAAAAGTGGTTCCCCTCATCCGCAATCTCATACACTCGTACAATCCAGCTTTGAGAACGAACAGGAAGGGTCGCACATGGACGAGAACGGAGAGGAAATCCGTGCTGTCAAGAGGCGTGCTCCAATGACGCAACGGAACGGACCATGCTTGCCCTCGTGACAGACACGTTCCAAGGGCTTCCCATAAGAGATACAAGGCGATGATGCGGTTCAATCCGTGGAATATGAAGTGGGAGAATAACAGACCTGCCAGCTGGTATCGGTAGGAAGTCCGGTGATCTGCATGCGATGAGCAGTACGTCTCGGACGGGGAGGAGCACGCTCGCCATGGGCGCCATAGCCAGGACCTGGTTCACGGTTACGGGAGCCTCGGGCGAACTGGACCGTAAGGCGCTCGCCCATGAAATCAGTTCCATCTTTGAAAGAATTAGCCTATGAATCGACATGGTCGGCTGGGGAAGACAGTGCGATCCATCCGGGTTGCTCAACGTACGGTAAGCTGGAGTGACGGGGTTATTGATTAGCCATTGTTGTCATCGAAAGAAGCCAGGTCAGATCGCAAAGGGGGGCGGGCAACGGATGCTTACCAGGTACCACATCTCTTGCGTCCATTGGGTCCGCGTACTCGACAAAGCCGAATCCGTTCATCAGTTTGATCTCAGTGATGGTGCCATGTTTGTCGCCAAAGTGAGACTGGATGTCGGCCTTGGTAACTTTCGAGAGGTAGTCAAGGGTCAGCATTTCCGACCGAGCCAAAGGAGTCGGTTGGGTCAAATGGAAGAGAACAGAAGCGAGCGGTGGTCGTAAGGTTTGGGTGCCGGCCATTTCGTGAGGGTGATCCATTCCTATCCATCTGTGTCGCCATGGGGCAGGAGCTCGGAACACTCACCATTCCGAGGCAAGTTGCCTATGTACAGGCGGGTGGAGGAAACCTCGGTCGTCATTTTTCCACTGTTGTTGAAAACTAAGTAGCCTGTTCCCTAGATTCAAGCGCCAAAGAAGAGCAGGATGGTAACTGGATACGGGGCTGAGAGTTTCCTTCCAGGCTGTAGGGCTGCAGCAGAATGGACCTGGGACCGGTGGCCAGCCTTGCGCGTCAATCGAACCTGCTTGCGACAACAGTCGTGCCCCTATTTGGAAATAAACGTAATATCCCCGCACACCTGAAGGAGTAGATGTACCGTATTGTATACCCGATGGCAGTTCGACGGCCCTGTGCTGGAGAATGTTTCGCACCAAAGTGAGGAGAAGAATAAGCGGCTGAATGGTGATGGTCGGAACTCCCGAAAGCAAAGGCAAAGAAAGTGGGATGGGAGAGAACACTTGGGCTTGACCAAATCCAGCTTAGGGTAAGACATGGAGCTCGGGCGCTTAAATGTGGATCTCAATGACGATTCTCCCGCCCAACCACGGCACCTCCAGCTCCAAGGCCCTGGAAGCACCAAGGAAACTACCTCTACCTTACCTGTACCTAATAAGTCGGTCACCGATACCTGCATTTTGAGGAAAGGGCTTCTTGTCTGTACAGCTATCACACTCGACACAACAAGAATGCTCAACTGATAATTTTACGTGCCGATGTCGAGTGTACTAGTAAAGCTTACCGGCAGGCAGTGCTACAAAATAATTGGCATAGTGTACGCCGGTGACATGCAAACGTACCCTCGTTGAGCCTACCACGAGAACGCCAGCGCTATGCTTCCTAAATCCAATGTAGTACGCCCCGTTCAAGTCCTGCCGAACACGATATCGATAATCTCGTCCAAGAATGTGAATGCAAGATGAGTGCTGTCACCATGGTCAGCGGAATTTCAACCCCGAAGGACACCGAGTAATATCATGGGGGCACTTACTTAAGCCTAGGATTGTTCAAGGTAGCGAATATCCTCCGGCTCGCCGCCTGCGCATTCAACCGACCAACCACGCTGCCCGCCAGGTCGGGGACAAGCGTCGCAAGCATCAAGCTTGCTTCTGTCCTGGTCCTCGCCTTCTCACTAGCCGATCGTGGGGCCTTGTTGGTCGCCATAGTCCCACCCGGCCACATATTGTCCTTCAAGAGACTAACGTATCTCAACAATGCTTCCTCGGCTACCAAGGTCTTCATCGTGTCCCGCAGTTTCCGCTCGATGGTCCCGCCGAGTAACTGATGGAGAACGACCACCACTGCTCTTCCGCGGAGCCAGTTGTTGCCCCGATTCAGCTCAAAGACTTCCAGGAAGATGTCGCAGATGGGCTTAACGAACGGTTCGAGCTCACGATTCTCAAATGCGTTGAGTTCCGCCTCTGCCTCAGCGGCTGTCATAGCTCCGTTATCGCCGACAGTCAAGGGCATCGTGCCCAGCTGGTTAGTAGCCGCTGCGATAAGATTTTGCCCTGCTACTGATAACTGGTCGAGGACGGGTATGCTGCCGAGAATATCCTCCATACCATCTGTGACGGAGTCGTAAAGACGAGTCATCATATCTTTCTTGTCGTCTCTGTCCATCAGATCTTGACCTTGTGGGTTGATCACGCTTTGCGAGAGGAAGGCGCGTAGATCACGGCTGCGACAGACGTCCGGGAGTAGGAGGAGTTCGCTCAGGTATTTCTCCAGCGCAATCCGACGTTTGCGGAGGAATTCACTTTGCAGCTTCATCATGACTCTCCTGCGCGGGAAGTCCAGATTTCTCACCGAGGGGTAGCGCGAACGCAGTTTCTGGTGCAAGTCTAGGAATTCGCTATACCGGCGTGTGACGACCCAAATAGCGGCCGGCATCTTTTCACCCGCGTTTCGAGACACCTCTACCACGTAAAGGGCGAATTCTTTTCCGTCGTCCTCTCGGCCCACCTGGATTGACTTGATCTTGATGGTTGAGCGACCGTAGAGGCTGTTGTCGCTCTCTTGTATGACATACTGCTGCCTCTGCAGCTCCTTTCTACGGATTTCCCGCTGCAAGCTAGCCTTGGACTTTCTCAGAATCCGCAGCTCAGCTGTGTTATTTGTCAACTCAGCCTTCCGCAATAGTGACTCAATGACGGCATCCTGCGCGACTAGGCGCTCGATGTCGTTTGTGAGCACGGTGATGGCCTCGGCTAGCCCGAGATCGCCTGGCGCCGCCTCGTGAACTTGGTCTTCGTCGTCGTTATCACGGCTTTCGTCGTCCACTTCCTCCCGTTCGTCAGACAGGAACTTATCCTCATCCCCGAAAAGGTCATCATCCACAAATACCCCGATCCTGGAGGCAGCACTGACAAGACCTAGCGATGCCAAACTAGGCTTTTCATGCTCCTTAAGCGTCTGCTGAGAAGCCTGTGAATGCGTTGATGGACGGCCTATATCCACCGAACCCCTGTTCGATCTCGGCATATCGATCGACCCTCTATCTGATTGTGGTCTCTCAGTCGATCCTCTCCGCTTCGATTCAGCATCAGCCAGGGAAAAGAGACTGGATGCTCCATCTTCCGGGCCTCCAAAGAGGGATTCCCGAAGGTCTTCGGCGGTTGGAGGCCTGCTATCCTCTATAATATTTGTTAACGCTTCTTCCACGGCTTCAACAACATGTTGATCCGGGAGAACTTGATGGACCACTTCCTGGTCAAGACTCTGCACAGAGTCAGCCAAGGCGTCATCACCAACCTCGTCGTCATCAAACAGTGGAGCTCCTCCTGCTTCATCCAAAGACCGTCGCTGACCGTCATAGGGACTAACCCCACGATGACTGCCGGTTGCGCCTAGTGATTTCAAGTCTGAGGCTGAACCCGCCCGCCTGTGCTGAGTGGTCTGGTTTCGCTGCAACCTAGGAGCCAGTCTTGCTATAGGGTTAGACCTGACGTTGTATGACTGTGAGGAGCGGTTGAGCGGTGGCACAGAAGACTGTCTCGAGCTCCCTGAAGGCACAGGTGGCGGAGGTGTTGCGATCCTGGCATTGGCAGCCTCCTCCGCAGCCAAGGCTTTATAAAATAAATCAGACTTCTTGAAGGTTTGAAAGTGCTTCATGCGCATCACTTCGAGAACGGCGCTCTGGGCTCGTAATATCTCTCGGCGTGCCCGGTAGTATTGTTCAGGACTGGCCTTCTTCCCAGCCCGTAGAAAGTTTTCTATGATTCGCTTGGAAGTCTCTGGAACTTTGAGTTCGGGACGCGAGAGGTAAGCCTCATGGATTTGAGCGAGATCCTGCCTGTCGGAGTCAGTCCACGGAGGCAATTGCAGGGGTAGCTCTTCGCCTTCGGGCCCGTCATCTTCGAGCGGGTTCCGAAAGCCATCGACGACAAGCCAGAACTGCACCAAAGGCAGCAAGCGCTGTCTATCCATGTACTCCATGAAGTACGAGAGACCGGAGGAGTCACGCAAGAGTTCCTCAAGGGGCGCATTCTCCAAGCGAGAGACGGTCGGAGGGTGTAGTAGCGTACTTTGTTGCAGGCTGCGTCTCTCTCCACCAGCAGCGAGCTGCTGCACTCTCTGATCCAGCATCCTCTTCCCCATCTCTAAGCGTCGCAGGTACACTTGGTTCACATTCTCCCCTTGGGAGTCCTTCTTAAGTTGGCTAGCTACCTCGCTCCTAAACCTTCTGGCGTCCGAGAGGTTGTTCACCTTCCTTATGGCGCGAATGAACTTCTCAAACTTCTTCTCGCTGTCCGTGGGGGACAATCGTGGAAAGGACACGGTCTTCAGCGTCTTCGGCGCCGGAGTGGCATGTTGATCCAAAGCGGCGCGAAGCTTCCGAACAGTTGACCGATCTTGCAGCATGCTGCGACCGTAGTTCTCCATCAGCTGATTCCATGTATCCGGGTCTGAAAGCATCTGCATCACCGGCGAGAGAACGGCGCACGCCACAAGCTCCCGAATGATGGTTGCCACGGCCCTAGACGCGAGTAACTTTTCCGGTAAAACCCTGGGTAATACTTTGAAGACGACCTTCCGCAGGTGATCCTGCTGTGCGATCTTGGTGTCCGAGAACGATAAAGAAGCTGCAGGATGTAGTTTCCCCTCCCTGTATTTTGATGCAATCGCAAGATCCAGCTCTTCACTTTCGGTGACTGACCGGTTCAGCTTCCTCCCTCGTACAGCTCGTTCGGCCTCGTAAAAGTCTTGGAAATGGGTCGTGAGAATGGGCACCAGACGAGTGGTCAGTGTCTCGGCAAGGTCGAGGTTCACCAGTCGTGCTCCAATAGTAAGGAGCGCTTGTCGAAGCGTCTTTTCCACCTCGTCGCAGAACACCGGGTTCCTGCTGATGGCCGAATACCAAACATTGACAAAATCGCGGACAATGTATCCTAACACCTGGTCCAGCGCAGCTGACAGCTTGGGTGTTTCCGGGTACAGTGCCGGTTTCGCATATTTCTGTCGGGCACGGAGGGCTTTCACCTCTTCACTCCAGGGACCGGGAGCTAGATAAGTTACCCCCTTCGGTCGTGGAAACCGCTGGTCGTATTGGTAATCGGCGCCTCGGGAAGTCAGGAGGATAAGTGCAAGAAGGCCCAGAAGAGCGAGCAGGAAGCCGGTAACAAAGGCGTATCCAGCCCATCGTAAGGTCGGGAACCAGTCGACAGCATAGCCCCAGGCGATAAAACCAGCAAGTCCAGCGATTGCTATGTCTCTCCCTCGAAGGGCCATGATCTGGAACATCCACACCGCATGGCCTGGTTGCTGTAGCGGTCTGTTTACATGTGGAAAGGAGTTACATTAGGGTCCAGTTATCGATAGCTGGCACGGCTGGGATAATGCATCTGCGTCAGACCTGCCCAGCGACGGAGCCCAAGCTCATGTGGGGCCCTCGACAAGGGTCAGCCCCATGGATGTCGCTACCCGTTCCGTACAGCAGACGACATGCCTTCCTCACCTACCTTACATATGGCAACTCGGGATTTCTTCATTGCTACCTACAGATACGCGATGACAGCAACTTTCAAGTAATAACGTGCGTCGAGCCGACAGTTCCCCTCCTCTTCCTCTTATCTTTTCTGTTATGATGGTCCTGCTCACCAAGGGGGATCCTCCATACGCCTGAACAGCGCAACGTACTTCTGCCCTTGGTGTCTCGCAACCTTCTTTCCCTCCTCCGTCTCCTCTCTCATGATAGGAACACATGGGTCAGCCTCCTGCTCCTCCTCAGAAATCCTCTCGAAAGACGGATGCGCTTCGAAGTGGCCCACCATCCACTCATGCAAGTCCTGCACATCGGTAATGGTATACACGATACCACCTGGTTTTAACACGTAGGCGTACTCCGAGTTGAGCGTGGTCGAGACTATTCTCTGCTTGTGTTTGCGTGCCTTGAAATGCGGGTCTGGGAAGCAGATGAAGATCTTGGAAAGCTGTGCCTTGCGGAAGAAGTTGGGCAGGAACTTCATCGTGTTGGCTCGTAAACAGCTGATGTTCTGGAAGTCCTTGTTGTTCCCGCTTTGCGTACGCAGAGCTCGTATCCTGTCCTGAACGTAGTCTGTGACCTGTACACGGATTTCCAAGCCTGTCCATCGTGTAAGAAGGAGTAGCCACTTGTTGATAGATGGGACTTACCTAGTATGAGTGTATCCGGCAGAGCTGGCGAAAGGGCAACTAGCAGACCTCCAAAACCACAGCCAATATCTGCAACTTCAATATCCTTCGTCATTTGCTTGGGTTTTGCTGCCAAGGCCTGTTCAATTCGCTGTTCCGAGTCTCCGATTTCAGCTTTATGAACCTCCATGCCTTCTGTCAACTTTGGCTCCTCCTGGCCTTCAGCCACAAACGCCGGATAGTATGTGGACCAATCCATATCCTCTGGTCTCGTAGGGCTATGCTTGGGTCAGCGACCGGTATCAATGAACGTTATCCATACCACTGTGGACTCACTATACTAGGTTGTGGTCTGAGAAAGGATTGGCGTGCGCTCTTTGCCGATAAAACTTCTTTCTTGGCAGCTCATGTGCCCTCTCATCTTTTTGAGCAGCACGGTAAGCATCGCGCTTTTGCCTCCTCCCGTGTGTACCCATCCTGATATGCTTGAGACTTCCTGTTGGCCGGTGGCGCTACAAGCGGTTGAAATTGTGTGAGCGGAAGGTGATAAGATGGGTATGTATCGGTAGGCTCAGTGAGATATCCAGACTCGATAATCCTCTTTTGTAATGTCACGGTTTAAGATATCTGATATATTGAGCAGCAGGAGCAAACTCATCGTGAAGCCAGGCGCAAACCCCAAAAGAAAGTTTTAGTGGGTCCACTGCAGCTCGCGGACTGCGTTCCGTGCTGCCCTGGCGTTAGCGCAACTCTGCCCCGCGATCCGCTATCGGCATTCTTGGTGCTGCTGGAGACATTTTCGGACCCCTCTGTTGACGTGACCGGCTCTCTGAACTCCCTTTCTTTCTCAGTTCCTGGTCGGATTACTCTACAAGTTGCTTACTGGTCTGGCCAATTTGGTTCTCAACGCTTGATCATTTCTCAGCTACGTACAGGGACTCAAAACGATATAATGTCTTCTACTCCGCAGGTTCTCATTGCCATCATTGGTGCGGTTTTGAATCCTGCGACTAGTCCTAAGCACCAAGAGCTTGCTAACCATGACTTGCTACAGGCGCGGGTGGTGTAGGAAAGTGTTTCCTCTCACAGTTCGAGTTCCTTGCCAGGAAACGCCCGAGCCCCAAGCTATCCCTCACCTACATCTGCACCAGCAAAAAGGCTATCTACAACACCGACTACAGCCCGATTCCCACCGAAAATGTGCTGTCCTCTCTTCCTTCGTCGTCCCAAACGCCCCTAGAGCTCCCCAAGCTCGCAGATTACTTGGCCTCGGCCACACAAACCGGATCGACCAAGGAGGTCGTTCTTGTCGACAACACCAGCTCCCAGGACGTTGCCGAAGCATACCCCCTCTTCCTCAGCTTCGGGATCAGCATCGTTACGCCCAACAAGAAGGCCTTCTCCGGATCCTACAAACTGTGGCAGGACATTTTCGAGGCGTCATCCAAGTCTGGTGCCAAGGTGTACCATGAGTCATCAGTGGGCGCTGGGTTGCCTGTCATCTCAACGCTGAAGGATCTGGTGGACACTGGTGATGAAGTAACCAAGATCGAGGGTGTCTTCAGCGGTACCATGTCGTTCCTCTTCAACTCGTTCGCGCCAACATCCGGTACAGGTGGAAAGTGGTCTGCCGAGGTCAAGAAGGCCAAAGAGCTGGGCTACACTGAGCCGGACCCGCGTGATGACCTCAACGGCCTCGACGTTGCCAGGAAACTGACCATCCTGGCGCGTCTGTCTGGATTACCCGTCGAGTCTCCTAGTTCCTTTCCAGTTCAAAGCCTGATTCCCACGGAGCTGGAATCTGCCTCGAGTGGTGAAGAGTTCCTCCAGCGGTTGCCGGAGTTCGACTCGCAGATGGAGGAGACAAAGGTGGCAGCGGAGAAGGAGGGCAAGGTCGTGAGGTTTGTTGGCAGCATTGATGTGGCTAGCAAACAGGTCAAGGTCGGGTTGGAGAAATTTGACCGGTCGCATCCTATCGCATCACTCAAGGGTAGCGACAACATCATTAGCTTCTACACCAAGAGATATGGAAGCAACCCCCTGATCATCCAAGGAGCTGGAGCTGGAGGCGAGGTCACTGCCATGGGTGTTACAAGCGATCTGCTAAAAGTCCTGTCCCAAATCGTCTAGACTGAGGCGGGCGAAACAATTCAAATAGTTGGAGGGTATCTCGAGAATCAAAATCCGCGTCGAATAACAAATCCACCCCTTATAATGTGACTTGACACTCGAGGTTAGTCGCTGGCTGGCTTATCCAGCACATGAACCTTTTCGAGTTCTGCTCCGGTGACTTTTGATTTGGAGGTTCCGGGTATCGTTGGGTCCGTTTCGATGGTGTCATCTGCCTGAACCGCGATGTTTGGTGTTGACATTAGTCTCCATATCCAGAGAACGAAGTCGTAGGCGATGAGAGCGACCAGAGGCAAGATGAGCGCGAGGGCAAAGGAGATCTGCAGGCTAGTGTAAGTATTCGAGACCGCATTACGAGCTCCGAACCGTCAAACCCCGACTTACGCAAAGCAACGAAACAATTCGAACAAAGGACTGAAACTCCGAAGGTAGGATAACCAGGTTAACAATCCTAGAGTACCAGCTGGGTTGATCCACGATGTGCGCCATAGTGTAAGAAACAAGCGTTACAGAGAGAGCGAGCGCCCAAACAAGTGCGGTCTCCATATCAGCGACGAGCTGGATTGTATCCTCGGAGATTTGTGACGGGTTCGGTCGACAGTAGCCGGATGTAAGGCGAGACATGCAACCTTCTTAGGTGTACAGACAACGAGTTTTGAACATGATGAAGCTCGTTTAAGACTGGCTGCTGAGAGATAAGGATTAGGACATCGAGAGCAAGGGGGTACACGATGGACGAAAGCCACGTAAGTTGGTGTATGTGATACAAGAAACGGGAGAAGGGATCAGGAACAGTCTTCCCCAGTTTCCCCGGTCCCCGTCCTTCCAGGTTGTCTGAGAGCTCAAGCAGCCGGGGCATAACTCAGGCTCCACAGCGTCATCGGTCACCGGTTGCCCCTGTCAGCGGGACCCTGTACGCAGTACTGATCCGCAGGCCATCCACAGGTCTGCGATTGGCTACAGCTGATTTGGAGCTACTAAACTGACAAGGACCCCAATCTAGGTACAACACTCGATTGCGATATCTCATGCAACAACAAACAGCTTGAAGACCCAATCCAGCTTCAACCTGAGACTCAGCTGAACCTCAGTGCTCTTACAGACAGTATCGATTCATCTGAAGAAACCTTGTCATTCTGGAAATTGTCTGCGACTAAAAGGTCACCATGTCTCAGAAAACAGCAGTTCCGCAAGACCCAGGCCTCTACGGGCAACCGCCCCCAAAACGCCAAAAGAAAGAAATGACCCTCTCCAGCTCCCTAGACTTCACCTCACAACTGACATCCCTGATCTCGAAACCCTCCAGCTCCTCCTCCAGCACAACCCGAGCCCGCAGCCGTCCTTCTAAATCCAAAACAGCCGACCTCTTCGCCAACGTCAAAGTCAAGCGCAAGCCCGGCGCAAAGCAACTTAACCAAGAAGCAAACGACAAGTTGACCCTCCGCGACCCCACCACAACCGAGGATGAGAAAGCCACGCTCGCACGCACACGAAAGATCATGGAGGAGAAGGCCCGATTATACGCGGCCATGAAACGAGGCGACTACATCCCCAAAGAGGGCGAAGCAGCGCCGCTTGTGGATTTCGATCGCAAATGGGCCGAGAACCGGGACACGCACGGGGAGGACGACGACGCCCCCTCCTCCGACTCCGACAACGGCAACTCGGACAACGAAACCGGCCCAGAAGAGATGGTCGAGTACGAGGATGAGTTCGGCCGACTACGCATGGCGCCGAAATCCCAATACCTCGCGCACCAGCGCCGTATAGCACGTGGGCTGGCCGCGTCTTCCGCCCTGGAGGAGATGTCGGCCCGGCCCAAGGCGCCAGAGAACATCATCTACGGCGAAGCGATTCAGGCCGAGGCGTTCGTGGCCGTGGACGAGGAGCGAATGGAGGAGTTGGCGAGGAAGAGGGATCGGAGCGTCACCCCGCCCGAGGCGAAACACTACGACGCCAGGGAGGAGATCAGGAATCGCGGGACGGGTTTCTACGCATTCTCCAAGGATGAGGAGGAGAGGAAGCGTGCGATGGAGAACCTGGATTTGGAGAGGGAGGAGACGGAGCGGGCGAGGCAGGAGAGGGAAGCGGCCAAAGAGAGGAAGAGGAGAGAGGTGGAGGAACGAAGACGCATGGTGTTGGAGAAGAGACGAGCGAAAGGGGAGGAGAAGGCCAAGGTCATGGCAGAGAGCTTCCTGGAAGGCCTCGAGCCGGAGTTGTTGGCTCAGCAGGAGGACCGGAGCAGGACTGATCCTGGCTCTGCAAATGACGGCGGTGGTGGTCACGGAGCTGAGGGAGATAGTGCTGGTGATGGTTTGGCCACAGATTCCGCCGACTAGGACTCGGGATTCTTCACATACCCACCAGGCATCCTTGGAGCACGTATGAAGGAGCGGATCAGGCAACGCCAGAGGGACTTCATGTCTTCATACTATTAATTCGAGGCGCGTCGGCCGTGGGCTGGTAGTAGTGTCTAGCTTCCCGAATCAAGCATGAAATACATGCTGATGGGGCACGTCACTACAGACCTGGTATTGCCCGCTTCATCTTGAAAACTCGAACTCCCTCCCCGTCTCCCATACTCCGACGCTGCTCGCGAAGATGAGGACAATTACAAAGTTAGTAGACACAAATGCCTCATGACATGGCCTGCTCTATATGGTATAACGAGTCTCAACAAGCGGTAATAAGAAACCGCTAACCACCTATGCGCCGTTTTGAAGTGACCGCTTTCATTCCCCCCTCTCTTCTTTGTTTTGTTTATTCCTTGATAGCATAGAATCTCTTGAACATGTCGTCGACGTTGTCGAGATAGTATGTGCCGGGAGCGATGGTAGACACTTCACCCGCGGGCTTGAAGTTCTTCTGCAGATGAGCCTTGTGGCGGAGCTCGCACATCTAGCACAGGAGGGTCAGCCAACAGTGAGCAATCCTGAAGTCGGGTCGAGCGATACTTACGGCATCGTATGTCTCAGGAGGAACGGCAGTTCTGGCGGCCAATCGGTTAGGGAGGTCCAGAACCTTGTGAATCTGCGAGACATCGCCCACAACGCGGAACGAGCAGAACGAAGCAGCAAGACCGGAGCCGTAGCTGAAAAGACCTATCCTCTTGCCCTGCAGAGCCGAGGGCTCGACGTGAGAAACCAAGCTGGCGAGACCACCCCACACACTGGCGCAGTACATGTTACCGCAGAGAGTGGCAACCTGGATGGCGGGGTTCACCCGCTCCTGGAAGCGCTTCTTGGTAAGGGCCATGAAGGTCTTCTCCACGGTCTTATCTGTGATCGACTTCTTGTAGTCCATACCCTTGATCTCGGCAGGGACATCAGCGAAAGCTGCGCTCTCCGGGTTGGCAAGGTAGTCGTTGTAGAGGAGACGGGCATAAGACTTCTGGACGAGCTTGCATGTAGGGGAATGGAAAGCCAGGTAGTCGAAGCGGTCGAGGGGAGTCTTGGACGCGTCATCTTCACTGTGGCCGTTGGTGCCATTGGTCCTGGCCTTGAGGAGCGCCTCACGCTTGTTGTAGGCCTGATAAGAGGCATCGAGAGCCTCACTGTAGCAGTTGACCGAGAAGTGACCGTCGACATAAGGGTATTCGCTGGTCAGGTCGGGCTTGTAGAAGTCATAAGCGTGCTGCATATAAGTACCACGAACGCCTGCGTCAATGGCGATGGGAGCATCAGGGCCAATCAGCAGGGCAACGGCGCCAGCACCTCCCGTGGGCCTGGCATTGCCCTTGGCGTACAGCGCAATGTCGCCAGCCACAACAATGGCGTCACGACCATCCCAGGCAGAAGACTCGACCCAGTGGACGGCATTGAAGACAGCGTTGGTGCCCCCGTAGCAAGCGTTGACAGTGTCGACACCCTCGATGTTGGTGTTCTCTCCGAACAGCTGCATAAGCACCGACTTCACCGACTTCGACTTGTCGAGAATGGTCTCGGTGCCGACCTCGAGGCGGCCAATCGTGTTGACATCGATCTGGTAGTTCTTGAGTAGCCTTGAAACGACGGTCAGGGCGAGCGAGTAGATGTCTGTTGTTGGGGGTTGGCCCCGCCAAAATCAGTAAGCGGAACGCGACAGGAGCGAGGGGCGACTTCAGGAGCGCGGTAACCACGGGTGCAACCGAACGACGGAAATTAAATATTTTTGTTGAGCGGCGGGCTGCTCGTCGCTGACCACAACAAAAAGATGATGCAGGGAATGGCGACACTCACCCTCGCGATCGTCGCAGAAAGCCATCTTGGTCTGGCCAAGACCAATTGTGTATTTTCCGGTGCTCACACCGTCAAACTTCTCGAGTTCGGACTGCTCGACATACTGTCACGAAGCAGGTCAGCAGCTGTTTCCCGTTGTTGAGCGTCGCATGAGGATGCATGTATGCCAGTCAAAGGAGGGGAATGAGCGCAGGAGGAGAGGGGCACGTAGTAAAAAGGCAGCAGTCGTAGGGAGCTGGGTAAGGTAAGTAAAAGGGGCCAAGCAAACCGTACCTGGCTGGGGAAGTAGATCTCAACGGCCTTGATGCCAATGTTCTGGGGACGGGAAGACATGGTGGAAGCGGATGTGTATGTCCCTTGGCTATGATGGTATGTAGGTGAGCAGAAAGAACGACGGCTGAGTAGTCGTGGTCAAGAAGGAGAGTGGTAAGTCGGTGTGAAGTGGGCAAAGGAGAGGAAGGGGGGGTGGAAAGAGGTAAAGTCCCGCTAGCAGGTGGGAGAATGCGCGGTCGAGGGAGGAAACCTTTAAGAGGGGCAAGTTGCTAGTCGATGTGGATTTCCCACCTTACCAATTTAGACCGACTTTCACCGCCGTTTCAGGGGTCCAGATAAACCCAGTTCCTGTCGCCATCGTGCCATTCGAGGTTCCTGTGGCCAAGCGAGCATGAACGGTGTCGATGGCAAGTCAGACGCAGGTTGTGGTTTACTAGCCCCAACATGGATGGGATTGGCCCGCGTATCCATCATGTGTGACAGCGATCCAAATGCGCAGCAAGAGAGGCACACACCACACACACACACCACACACACACACCACACACCTCGGTTTGTTTGGTCGTTTATGTCAGCTCAAGGTTACCGCTCACGTGTCCCAACGGTGACCTCTTTGAATGGAGGTGCAGTCCCAGGAAAGCAGTCTGAGCTAGTTTGATCCGTTCAAGGGGGGGGTGCTCACGGACGGTTTTGTCTGCTGTAGCGGAACATGAGGGTGTTGAACATGCGGGCAGATGCAAAGAAGCAATCGAGTATCGTACCTATGCATTCTCCAAGTAGTTATATCTAAGTTCCTTCCACACATGTCATCGACACTCACGTGCTGCACGCTTCGGTCACTTGCTGCCATCAAGCTGGGCCAACAATCAGTCTACGTACGAGTATTCTAACCTACCAGTGGCTTGTGACCTAGTATTTGTACGTGTTCCAGCAGACGGGATGAAAGAAAAGGTCTCAGTCGCCACTACGGTCGGTCCACTTGTCGTTCCCACCAGCATCTTATCATGATCCATCACCCCCTCCAGAGATGTCCCAATGCCAGACAATACTAGTCTGGTCTTCCTCTGTTGCGGATTGGTGTCTATAATCGCAGTTAGCGGAGAGGAGTTTCCTGTTTGGTGTTTGTTCATAACGAAACACTCCGCGTGCATGTCTCTCGTGGTGTGGAAGCGTACACTGCACAACAACGGGCAGGTTGTTGACATTTCAGGGTCTGCTCGGTCTCGCTACCTGTTTTCATTGGTCCACTACCATTCAGGTACAGCCCACTCTGCAGGAACAAGTTGGATCCACCAAGATCAGATATTTCATCGACCCCCGTCTTTCCTACCGGACTTGGTCACGTCGGCAGTGTGCTAAGCAATCACCCCACCATGTTAAGTGGCTCAGACGGGACGTCACCTCTACCCGCAGCCAATTACCATGACTGATGCGGTGTTTTCAACATGTACAAGCATACCTGTACGCATATTGACGAGCTCGACGACATCGGCCTGTGAGCGAGTCTCCGATGTCGAAACTCTGGATCATTCGACAGCCAACAAACGATAAAATCCCTCGAGCTTCATGGATGCCTACCGAAGCCACCGTCTTGACTTGAAGTTGTGCCTGAAACTGGGAGGAGTTGAGATCGATCGTGGTAGCCTCCGAAATACGTCAAGCTTTAGTTGCATAGAGGTACCTACCTAGGTACCTAGGGATAAGTGCCTCGGACACTCTATTGGTTCGACTGTTGGCGCATCTTAGCTATGACTAGAACTCTAGCGAATTTTAAAGGCAGCTACTCCCTTCTTCTGGTCTACGAGTCTCGAGGGCAGCTTCAGGATCACTTCCCGCTACGGGCATTTTATTCAATGCCACAGATGTCAATTGTGGTAGATCTCTCGTTTTGATTGTTGGTATCTCTGGAGTGAAGATGGTGTTACTGGCCGGGCTTTGCTATGTTATATTTTCCTCAACTGCCAAAAAGCCCTCTCCTCAGAAAAAAAAACTTTCCTGTTCTGGGATGACGGGCGTGATACCCTTCTTAGTTCACGCCGACTTCGTCCGGAAATCCAGTCGCTGTAGGGCTACCGTAGCCGGAATCGCTGCCATGCTTCACGTCCTCAGCTCCTTTCTCAACTGTCACCTTGTTGGTTCCAACGAGCGAACGTTCCTTCCCAGAATCCGACTTCTCATCCACAACGACCTCGTCCACCTCAGTGTTGCTCTTTCCCTTTTGCATAGCCTTTCTCCTTGTCTTCTTCTTCTCCGTCTTGTCTCTGTCGCGATCGGACTCTGATCCAGAGGATGCACATTCCGAGCTGTCATCACTTTGACTGTCACCACCTGAAGTGTTGTTCTGCTTACTCTTGCGGTTACCACTATCCTTCCTCAACTGCTTGCTTCTTTTACCCTTCTTCGTCCCCTTCTTCTTTTCGCCGTCCGACTCTGTGTCCTCATCGGACTCACTATTCTCCTTCTTGTGATCACCGTCTTTCTTGGCCTTCGCCTTTTCCTCCTCCTCTGCCTTCTTCCTCTTCTCTTCTGCTTCCTTCAACTCCTTCTCCTTCTTCACTTTCCTAGCCTCGGCGACCCAGTCCTCTGCTCCGGCAACGGCAGCATCCGGGTTTCTCTTATTCTTAAGCAGATAGCCTTGGATCTCAGCAGGACTGAACTCATGGGCCGGAATGCGGTCTGCAAATAGTTCAGCTAGCTGCTCTACCCGTGCGGCGTCCGCCTCCGTCTCCCGTCTCTTCAGCTCGGCTTGGTTTTGTTTTGCTATTTCTTGGTCTTTCTCAGCTTGCTCGGTAACTGCTCGGGGGGTTGAGTTCATGAAAGTGAAGATGCCAGTCTTATTCGAAGCAGAAGTGGTCGCGGCGGACGTGTTAGGACTGGCTTCGTCGCCCTCCAGCCGAGCATAGATGGCCTTGAATATGGCGGCCGTCATGCCGCGGTCGGCCCTGTCAAACTTCACAATCATGTCAACACGGCCGGGCCGGATGAGAGCTTTGTCAAGCTTCTCGATGTGGTTGGTGGTCATGATCAGTACACGGCCCTCCTGCGATGCAACGCCGTCGAGAATGTTCAGAAGAGCCGAGAGAGACAGTCGACCGACGGTTGAGCTGGCTGCTGGATTACCGTCGCCATTACCCTTCCCGCTCCCCCTCTTCTTCTTCCCTCCTGCGGTATTGCCGGCCGTTCCCAACGCCACATCCCCTCCGGCTGCTTCCTCGCCCTCTCGGGTATGTGTGAGACCAGCTGTATCAATATCTTCGAGCAACACGACACAGCGGCGGGGAAGTTCGGCGAACAGAGTGGAGAGATTCTCCTCGTTTGCAGTGAAGGAGTTGAGGCTGACAATGTAGATCCGCATCTTGAAAAAGCCCGCCAGAGCCAGACTGAGGGAGGACTTGCCCGTTCCAGGTGGACCATGCAGAAGATATCCTCGACGATACGGAATACCACGGTTCGAATACCATCGCCGGGTTGCAGGGTCGAGGTAATCCGTCACGTCGTCGATGAGCTCCTTCTTGACCTTGTCGTTGAGAATGACAGTCGAGAAGGGTCTTGAGGTCCTTGCCATACAGCGCTGCCACGAACACTCACTAGTAGCACCCTTAGTGCTACCCCGGTAGATGACCGTCACGGACTCGTCCCGCTTCATGTACATCTCGCGTGCCTCGCCCAACAGTTCTTTGATGATCCACGGGTTGCGGCCGAAGCAGCAGACACGGATTTCCTCCTTTTCACTGGAGTTGAGAAATGCCTGCTCCTGGCCCCGGTCGCGAGTGAAGGTCAACAACCGTCCCCTGTACCAGAAGTAGTGTTTTCCGTATGTCGGTGTATAAGACAGCGGCTTCTTCTTCTGGTCCGTGGTCTCATCGTCGTCCTCGTCGTCGTCCTCAGATCGGCGATACACCCACCAAGAGCGTGAGTTGAGGTTCGTGTTGGCGATGAATCGACGTGAATCCCTCGAGAATCTCTGCACGGCCACCCAAGTCATGATGTAATTGTACAGCTCGTCGTCGGTGCGGATGTCGACGCTAGACATCAAATGCTTGCGTACCTGGTCCCAAATGTACTCGCTGAGGTACTTCCAAGCAAAGATAAGCCCGCTTCCGACGAGGAGCATGGGAATGTACAGGCTGATGTCGATATGAAGGTATCTCTGTACGACGTCGGAAAAGACTGAGAATCCTGGAATGAACAAATCGAGCAGGGCATTTTGCGGCACAGCAAGGGAGATGGGGCTCGGGGTGGGTGAAGGTCCACTGGCCCCGAGGTTGAAGCCATCCGATATATTCTGAGCCATGTTGATGTGCGTGAGGAGCACTCGGCGAAAGAGCAAACAGAGACAGAGATTAGGTCGTGATAAGAGACCAAAGCAAAGCACGAGAAAAGAACGGGCAAACTCTTGGTCCCTTTCAAAGAATGATGGGCCTGGCTATGATGAGGACAGTATAAGTCTGCAGCGATTCCCACTTGAGGAAGAAGACGATCCTCAAGATGGAGATGGCAGAAGTAAAGGTGGAATGGGACACACAACATGAGACCAAAGCCAGTTTATATATCCTCAGGAATCTTGGATTGTGGTAACTCTGCTTGCCCTTTGCAGGGCCCTTTTCTTACAAGGCAGCAACACGAGAAAACCGTTCCTGCCCTAGTCATACGGGCCCATTGGTGAAGCTTACGAGCCATCACCGGGGACGGCGTGTGGCTGAAGCTAGTATACTAGCATTCGGTAGCATGAATCACTACTTAGGTTCGGCGCACTTGCATGAGGCAGCGAAAACCGTAAGCCGTGGAGGGCCCAATCACGGAGGAGTACGACAGTGGCGGAAGGCACGCTGACAATCAACATGGGTTCTCTATTCGCTGGAGTTCCGCTTGTGTGGGTTTGTGTGGTGTGTTAGAGGTAGTCACCGGAGCTCCAACGGCTTGGTTAAAGTCTTTGCTTCACGGGCGAGGACGCGAGCCTCTTCCCGGCGTGGGTCAGAAGTTCCAGAACGCAAGCACACATCTATGACCTTACGTGGGTGCAGAGATTGTATTGATTTCGCATCACGCCGTGCGGTGTGCGATCGACAAGTCGAAACCTCACTAGCCTGACTGGGCCGACCGAGCAATAGATAGCCAAGGTCAGCATTCACGACTGCCTCAACCGTTGATCGACTTGGCTACTCAAGGTCATTGCTGTAGATTGTAAACGAGGGTAGCAGGTGGGCAAGGATGGTACAGCATTGGATGCCTCAGCACTCTAAAATGTATCGCAGCATGCTCACTGCCGTCTGCCGCGTGTACAAAGTAACACAGAAAAATGTGTTAAGCCGGTCACAGTCAACATGAGGAGACTTCCCAATGGCCCATGCGTGTTGTCCTGTTCGTGCATTGGCACCGTGCAATCTGGTGTCTCATCGGGTTGTCATTACTCTGTGTTGCGGCAAGAGGGAGCTCACGGTTACAGTACACAAACTCCGTAATCTGGGACCAGAGAATATGCATACAGCTACGCTCAGCCTCCATGCCGGCAACGCCGTTACTGAAATGTCTGGTACCCGGGGGCTTGGGCGGTTGAAATGGCGGGGTGAAGGAAGCCTACACGTGTAGATGTAGCTTATCCACTTATGATTGGCCGCCGAATGAGTCAACCGGGACAGGAGCGCCCGGGATCAACAGGAGGGAGGGACTGGAGACCTCCTGCCAAGAACAAGTCCGCAGGCCTCAAAAATTGAGAATGACTTCGCCGACGCAACTGTCGTTGCGGTATTGCTCAAGGTAGATACAGCTACAAGATCACGTCCAGTCAATGACCTACGGTAGCGTGGACAGGCTCCTCACCGACGAGGTCTGCTGCCGCATACGTAACTTAGGTGATTGGTTTCGCACACTTGCATAAGCACCGCATACAGTTCGCCGATCTCCAGAGTTATCAGTTTTTAGACTCTTGTTGTTTCCTGTTGAAACTCGCGCCCTTGCCTATGGCGTCACTAAAAACGTCACAGTCGACACGAGTGAGCCATCCCGGGGCTCAGGATATTCGAAATCGTGGGCTGAGAGAAGATCAGTAGTCTTGGACCAAACACCTGGTATCATTTGGTAGCGTGAGGTAAGTGACACTGGATCTCAGGAGGGAGAAAATATCACTGTCATACAATAACATTTCTCAGCTAGCGACAAGGAAGATGCTGCTCCAATGATCCCCGAGGTGATTGCCAAACCTAATGTGTTCCGTACGCCCTAAACCAAGCGCCAGCTCTTCCTTGTTCATCAAATTCGTAGATCATACATGAGGTAGCCAAAAGGCAATAATAAGACTCCAGGGCGCCAGTGTGCAAGTCTCGAAACGCCTGTTCATCAACATAGAAAGATCTTGGGAGTGATCTTCCTCAACACAACGCTCAATTGAGCTTGAAAAACTCAGGCTCTCCACCACCAGGAGGTCCAGAAGGAGGAGGAGGTGGAGGCGGAGGCGGTGGTGGCCCGGACTGACCACCCATAGGTCCTCGGAATCCACCAGGCGGACCGCCAGGAGGTCCCGGTGGGCGGAAGGCACCTGGCGGGGGAGGGGGAGGGGGAGGACCGCCCATACCAGGCGGCCTCATCGGCATACCCGTGCCTGGGGGACCCATTCCCATCCCGGGTGGCATACCACCCATCGCGCCACCCATCATCGGCGGCGGACCAGGGACTGGCATGCCATACTCGTGCCCGTAGCTGTCATCACTTCCTTCGGAGCTACTGTCATCGTCGTCCATTGGATGGTGATGTGGTTGCGGTGCTCTGCTCCTTCCGGCCCACGGATCGACTGGTTGATTGCGGCGGGACTGTCCTGACGAACGTCCACTGCTGCTATTGGAGGAAGTCTTCCATCCTCGTGAAGTCGAGCCGTTGCTGTTGCTGTACCAGTCGGCGCGAACGTAGGGCGACTCGACAAAGTAGATTTCATACTCCTTCTTCGTCTGTGTGCCCGTGGACCAACTGCTGCGAGTGCTCCTGCTGTCGTCATAATAGTCCCTTTCCCACAGGGTCTCGTATACTCTGACGCCCTTCACCTTGCGAGGGTCTCGACCGGAGAACCACACTAGAGAGTTGACCGCTGCGGTGTTGGGTAGTTTTCTTTCTCTGGTCTTTGTGCTTGAGCTGGTCCATTTGGAGGACGTCCTTGATCCCTTGCTGGACCATGAACTGTTGCTCGACGATGAGCTACTCCTGGAGGAAACTGACATGATGGAAGTTGGTGAAGACTTGCTCGATTCCTAAAGACTTGGTAGGATATTACCAGGGACGGTAAGTGCTGGGCACAGGGGTGATCTTCGGCGGGCAATGGCAAAGTCTGTTGCCCCGTCTTCAGATAAGCACTTGTGATCACGTTGGTGCGAGGCTGGGGTGTGAAGGGATTCAAGGCGGGATGGTAAAAGGTGTTCCCGGGGCAAGGGAAAGGGCAAGGCTAACGGAGCGCAGATCAGATGGGGATTCAAGGCGAAAGTTGAAGCAAGAAGACTCGGAGAAAGGGGGAACGGGGTGGGACCTTGACTTCAAATATGTTCTAGACGGACACAAACGACGATCAGACTCGCACAGCTGCCCGGTCAGACTGTAACTAGGTGTCACGCACCTTTCACCACCCAGCTCCCCGCTCACCTCCCAGAAGACACCATCCCACCAGATTCGGGCGGACCAAGGCTGCACCGAATGCAGAACGTTTGTCACACGTACCGAGACAGGAACGGTGACTTGAAGACCAACCACTAGGCCGGTCGGAGCTGCAAGCGCGCCATACTGTGAATATGCAGAAGAGTTACATGCAGGCGATCCGAGGTGACCACAGGAGAAGGTCACCTCTCCCAATTCTCCAGCCCCAAAAACCCCTCAGTCAATAGGCAGACGGCGCTTAGAGCCGCACACCTCGAAGTCTTTCCGACTTGGTTAGACACCGATGAGAGCCGGGTACAGCCTGTTTCTCAACTCATGCTGGGCAACATAGATGCTGCAGCTTGATAGCCTCTTAGGGAGGCGGATGGCACACCCTCAGCTTACCGGTCCCATGCAACATTTCACAAGAACCCGAGAGGAAAAGAGACAAGAAGCGACACCATTCGTCATGGGGAGCCTGGTAGAGCCTCGTCAGATGTCGCACAGCCGGGCACCCGGGCACGGCAGGCATTCCTGCATCTTATCTGCAAAGTAATTCCAGGGCGGTGAAAACCAAAGGTGTATAAGCACGGACAGCCTGATGGAAGAGGTAATACGTGATTAGGTCGCGCCCCAGTCGTCCAGGGTGCGCATACTCTAAACACATATGAAATAGGCGGAAAGCCTGTATGCAAAAACTGCCCAAGGCGCAGAGCCTCCTTCAAATGATCCAAGGCTAGGAACAGCACACATTCATCAGCCGTGGGCTCCAAGCCATCAACAAGTGAGCCCAAATCGCAATGTTGACCGAGACTCGAATCGAGGGCCGTGTTACACCGATGACATGGCACAAAATGCTGAAAACTATGTGGTCGATTTGCCCTGCACTGTGACTGTGTTTAGGAAGGGACGACGTGTTCGTTGGGATGCACCTTTCCCTTTCAAGGCAAGGAAGTGCAGCCAACAGAAAGAAATTAGAATGGAGATAGCGAGATGTGTTGAGACGGGCGTACTACCTAAGGTAGTCAAGGTGGTGTAAGCTGCACGAGCCTAATAAACTGGAAGAATCCAGGAGGTATTACCTCACCTGAGGAGTGAGGAGGTCGAAATACATTGTTTCGCGGCTCCCGTATCTTCTCTGCAGCAGAAGTCACGCTACCTCACTGTCGACTTTGGGGCCTGGGGCAAGTTTCTTACGGGGCTTACGGTGGGTTATTAGCAGAGAGCTTTGCGTCATTGGTCTGGAAGAACCCCGCTCATCACGGCTCCCCACATTTCATGCTTCGTGAACTGCGCTCAACCCCCTGCCACAACCTGCACTTCAAAGACCTCCTTTCCATCTTGGCGGTATTGCCAGCGCAGCGTGCAGCCAACGGGAAAGCCTCACTTGGCTCGTCACGGCAGCTCCTGTTTGCACGAGATGTCGTTGATGATGCAGAAGACGCGGCTGCCCGTCCAGTCGATGCGAGCATGAGGCAATCGGAGTGGGGTGATGGATAGATTCCGGAAACAGCACAAGCCTATGGTCGAGGAGCTGCATCCGCTTGCTTCACTGACTGGTTGCCGGCAGACTGGATGCAGGTGGAATTGGCGGCCAAGAAGATGGTCGAACCACGAGTTTAAGCTTCTTTCACAGGCATCGAAGGTCAGCTGCTTCAAAGTTTATGTCGCAGAGACTATCATTCCGATACTGATAGGGTTAGGCTGCTGTAGCCCACTGCTTAACGTCTGCCAGCTGTCTCTTGAATGTAGGAAGAGGTATAAAGGCTAGACCTGCAAGTCATCGATCGATATGTGATGCAGCTCACCAGAGTACATGTACGCCGAAGCCACACTTGGTGACAACGGAGGAAGGATGCTCGTAAGGTATGAAACGCTTCATATATGCTTTGCAACATGATGCATGGCATGCAAGAAACGCACTATGACCCGTTTCTATCGACATCCTGGAGCCGCCACTGTTGAAGAGCATTGGCTGTGAGTAACAGCAAACACACTATGAAGAAAGATCAACAACCCTAGTGCTCATTGTAAAAAGGTAAAGCCATTCGGCCTTGCTTTGGACCAGACGTACTAGGCCAGCATACCCAGAAACAACCAGGAATAGCAAGCCCACAAGCCATGCAGGTTGAGACGGGAACGTGCATTGTGCCGTCATAGCATCCCCAAACGATCTTTCGTTTGCTCGGTATCGGACGTCGAACTTGGCTAGAGCTGCATAGCGACACAAGGGCGACAATAGATCTGATGTCAAGGAAGAAGATCCCATGGTATAATAGCTCGTTGCGCCAGTGGGCGAAGGAAATGCTGGATCCAATCGAACGCTCGAGTGCCCTGAAATATGATTCCTGGAGACCAGACTGAACACCAAGTTAGCCCGTCTATGAGAGGGTTTCTATACCTTACCAGGTAGCTAGATAGCACGCGCTGGACGCGCAAGAACTTGTCTGATCTGATTCCTCCTCAACGACAGCAGAACTGAACCCGATGTAATGAGCATAGATCTCCCGAGCCGCTACAGTCGAGTCACAAAGTATATAGATGATCACATAAACGTTAAGCTGCGATTTGTCCTATAGTAGCATGAGCTTAATCCACGAACGTTCTGACCATTTCCCGCTCCGTGACCACTTGCAGTCACTCGACCGACCTGTGCTCATAACGGGTCCATGCAGTGCATGTATCAACGGACGACCTGCCCTTTTGGACAGCGGTTATGAGTCCTTGACAGGACATCTGCATCTTTAGTGGACAACAGTGGCGTGTCCGAGTGTCAAAGCAGTATTGGTCGAAGTGAGCGTGCAACCTTGATCACTCTCTGGGCAGATTAGGCTCAATCGTGTTCGGCGAATGATCCGTGCCGTCATATAGTACTCATGATGGAAACCTTCCTAGGCTTTAAGACTGAACGTCCTCCTTTACGCTAATGTCGGTACTTACTAAGTGAATCCTGCTACCGTGCAGGAGCTGGGCTTCAGTTCGTCCTTGTAGGTCGCTTGCTGGTGATTCAGCCCTGAGCCATCGCCCTGTCCAGCATTAACGAGACTAAAGGAGATACATTGACGGCACTTTCCGTAAATATGGGCACAGAAAGCATTCCAAAGGTTTTGTCCGAGCCCATGCCATGAGGGTTGTCCAAAGCTTCGACGACTTGGCGCCTGGTTTTCTGGTAACGGCCGTACTGCATGTACTGCATCTCGGTAGACTCGGACAGATAGATCTGTGATGAGATGCAACGGATCGCACAAGCTTACGGAATATATTCAACTGAGCTTGGTTCCTCCAAACTACATAGTACGACTCATAACCACTCAACAACGGCGGTTCAGCCGGTTTATATTGTGGAGAAGGAGACTAGCCCGCGTTTTGAAAGGCTCCATATATCACATGGGAAGGAAACCACTACCAAGCTTGGCGACAGGGATGTCTAACAACGGCAATGGTCGAGGGTCCAATGGCTGAACCAGTCTCGCCCCCCCAAAATCAGTCCCGAAACTCTTGCGGTACCTGGCAGGGTGAGTGTGGTGCGGTTCCCGTCTTTCCACAGCCAGTTCCCGCGCATCCACAGCAGCAAAGGTGATCTTGACATCGACGCTTCAAAAACCATTTCATATCCGATCATTCCATTTGGCTTAGAATTGATAGCCACGCAATTGACAGTTGGCGACGCAAATAAGCATCAGTAACAACAAGGCATAACGGACAAATACGGAGAAAGAAAGGGCGACTCAGCAGGAACAGGAACCGAATTTCTGGACGACTGCCTGCAGGGCCTGTGACTCTGGTTCAGAAGAACTAGTATGTTGAGATTGGCCTAGTCTGGTCGACATAACCTCGCTATGGATTCAGACAAAACCACGGCGTCATCATTCGAGCGGAGGGCTTCGACGAGAAACTCGCGGCGGATGTCGGTGCATATGCGAGAAGGCGAGATGGAGGAAGAAGAGATGAACTACGAAGCAATGGCTATGGCAGATGGTTTTGGCCCACAAACACAGACAATTTCGGCACAGAATACGACACCTCGGCCAGATGCAATGCGCCCTGCGTCGCGACATACCCATTCCCCAGCTCCGACGATTGATAGAGGACAGGAGACGCTCGCCTTGCCCAATGGACCCGAGGGTACGGACGCGGAGGTTACGGAGTCACAAACCAGACAGACGCGGGCTTCACAAGGCCAGCGACCTTCGAGCATTTCAAAGCCGCCCAGATCGGCCAATGACTCGATCTCGTTACAGCATACAGGAGGGATGACCAGGATTACAGAAGGTTCGGTCATGTCACGCATGTCGAGCGTTTCAAGCGCGTCATCTCCCTTCATACCAGCAGAGGGGCCCTATCAGGGGCCATCCCGTCCATCACATCCTTATGGAGTATATATACAGAATGCAGGGTTGGCCAGAACAATGAGTGTGGCCACCACCTCGACAGCGCCCATACCCGAGTCGTCCCTTGTTGGCTTGCAAGCTCCTACTCACCCGTACGGCATGTATCAACAAGGAACGGTCGAGAGTGTGCCGGTGGATCCAGCAATTATCCCCGTTGGCTTTGGCGGAAGGGGAAATCAGTACCAGCGCCGTCTTGGTGCCGACGGAGAGGAAGCTGCTGACTTGGTTGGGCCGGATGGCCATACGGAGCAGCTGCCACCATATTCACGAGAGCCGCCTGCTTCCAGTCCGTACGATCACGAAGCAGGTGCCAGAAAAGCGAGAGAAGCTGCTTTGGCGGCGGCAGCGATGGCTCCTACCACAGGGCCCGTCCCAGGACCAGCCTCTGTGGCCCCCAGCTTGTCTCCTCCTCCGAACCAGATATCAGGGGCGGGCGGTCTGGGATTGGCTACTCGAAACCCGGAGTTTGAAGGCACAGATGAACCGGCCACCCCTCGGTCTCGACACTCGTCCCGAAGCTTTGTGACGGAAGCCAGTCAACACAACATCAACACAGCTGCCGCCGCGGTAGTCATGTCAGAGAAAACAAAACCACTAAACAAATGGCAGGCGTGGGGACGCCGGAGATGTTGTCGTGTCGTGCCCTACTGGGCTCTTGTGCTGGCTATCACAGTGGTGGTGCTTGTAGCAGCACTTGTGATTGGTGCCGTGGTTGGCACGCAAGTACGGGGTAATCACAAGTTTCCTCCACCAAGAAAAAGCGGCTCGTAAGCACTCACTACCTTGTTGTTATCACCTTTTCTCTGAGCAAAACTGACCAGAATCAACCAGACAATGGGGCGACGTTGCAACGACGACCGTGACCTACGATGCAACACCGGTACCGACGCCTACCGATTTGCCTGTACTGGTCACAGGGTCGTTCAGCCTGCCATTAATGATGGCCAGTCGTGCCAGCAGCATATGCTTCAACGACACCACCCAGTCCCAAGCCTGGAACTGCAACGTCGCGCTAATCACACAGGCGCTCATGACGATTCAGAAGGACTTGAATGCCCAAGATCCTGATGGTTACACAATCAGCATAACGTGTAACGAGTCGCTTAGTATATCCAACAACGTATATGCTTGGGGTTCGCAACCGGGACTTATCCGGGAGCCTCAGCGTCTAGAGCTGGTTAACGATACGTACAATCCGGGGCGTGGTCCGGCGTGGTTCAAGATGGTGCCCTTCAACAAGACGATCGTCCTGCCTGAACAAGCACTCACCCCTACACCCACGGCGGGTGCGGTATCGGCAGCTCGGCTGGCGCGAGACATGCACGCTCATAATGTCGGTGGCCGGGATCTCAAGCGTAAGGCGATTGCGCAGCCTGGTGATAAAGTCTGGGTTTGTTCATGGCCCCAGACATACTTGGAGGTCTTCATCTATCCGATGCAAAACTCAAGCTGGGCGAAGCCACCAACCGGTTCGGGGTCGAGCTCATGGCCCAGCCCGACTTCCGGCTCTTCAACAACATCTTCCACTGGCCCTGCAGTGACATCAGTGCTGCCTACCCAGACCGACAGACACGGCGGAAAGCGGCACCTCGGGGAACGACAAGGGGGCCGTTGGTCGTCTCCTGCTCCCAGCCTGGCGGTGACCACAACCACGGATAGTGGCGCCACGCCCACACCTACTGGCGACTGGCCGCCCCCCGGGAATGGCACGTTTGTGCCCAGCCCACTATATCCGCGAGTGGTCAAGGTTGAGGAGCGACGTGTCTATTGGGCACCGATGCCCTCGTGCCGGCAGGTGGAGATACAGAGTGATGGACAGCCTCCCCAGCCGGTCAAGGACGAGGACGGCAACGACATTGTGGTATATATTGTTGAGAATGAAACAACAGCGCCAGGAACTTCGAAGCGGGACTTGCGAGATGATCCCCTTTCGTACCGGGCTGAAACGTCCGATTTGAGTGAATGCGGTTGCATTTGGTTTACTACCTAGATCCAAACGTGGGATCTGGTCCATTTGTTGAACATACACTGTTCAGAGCAGCATATACTGCATTGTTGGCTTCGAGCGACTTGTTTGATTTGGGTACATCGGATACTGGCGTTATTGGTTATGATTGGGACATGGTGGGACGGACTCTTTGACTTTCATGTACATTGAGGAGGGAGCATGCAGCGAGCGTTTGTTATTGCGTACTGGCTCAAAAGTCAGGTCCTCAGCAGTTTGGGACACAGCAGCGCACTACGACGGAGAATCTTCTCTTCGTTTTCTTTTTGGCGTTGGAAAGTCTACGGCCAGGATGTTACATTTGGAACCTATAGGAGCGTGCTTGGATTGTACATCGTCAAATCTCTACAGTCTAGGTAGTTTACACAGATTGTACATATTCTACTTCTACCATTACCTTACTCTCCCTTCCATTTCCAAGTCGAGTTACGATGAATCATATAATCCTTGCTCTGGATGCTCTTCCTCAAACCCACGATCCCGCCCCAAGGCCACATACTCCGCTTCTTCCCTGCCACCACCTTCTCATCCACATGTACCTTGTCCCATACACTCGGCAGTCCCTCCGCCTTATACTTCCTTCTAAGACCTTCATACCACTCCTTGTTCCCATATACCTCCCAGAACTCCTTCTCGCTGTAATACGTATGCGCATAGAGCCACTTCATCCCGCCCAACTCCCTAACCTTCTCCTCCAACCTCTTGTTGGCTTTAATGAACTGCTCTGGCTTGCTCGGTCCCCATCCCCAGACACCGATGTTGAGCATCATTCTGCTGTCAATTTTGGTCCGGTCCTGAACATCTGGGTGAGTGGTGACGGGATGGAAGGTAGGCGGCGGACGTCGTTTGAGCGGACAAAGCCACAGGGGCCAGATCCTCGTCTCGGAAGCGGTGTAGTCAATGAACTTCTCCGCTGTTGCGAATGGCATGGCCAGGTCTTGGACGATCATGCGCCCCGACTCACCAGATCCGTGAAGAGCACGGTAGAGCATCCTCGTATGGAGGAAATCATCCAAGAACCAGCGTGTGAAACGGTTGAACGGGACAAAAGAGAAGTAATCGAAGGCGGCCTTTCCGACCCAGAAGCCACCCCGGTCATAACGGAAGAAATACTCTGCCAACGGGATGTACTCCACCACTTCCTGCGCATGGCGAGTTCGTTCTTCGACGTGAAGGTAGAACCATGGGTCTTTTGCGTGGGAGAAGGTCTGTGGCTTGACATCAACCGGCTTCTCGTCCGTGAGCTCACCGGTCACGACAACGCCGTGGTCTTTACTGAACAGGATCCCGTCCACGTAGTCATTCCCGGGTCTATCCACCTCCTGTTCCACCTTCTTGATGGCTTCACCCACGCTGGCCGTCCGTCGATACGTTGCCTTGACGAACTTCTTGGCCGGCATGAGTCCCACCTCCAACAACGTCGTTAATCCCAGAGTTCCCACCGCACCCGCGGCTCCACGGAATAGATCCCCCCTCTCCTCCGTCTTCCCGCCTTCATGCTCCGTATTCCGAACCTCCGCCACCTCCCCATCCGCCAACACCATCTCCACCTTCGACACAGACTCGTCAAAGAAGCCATGCCGAAAAGAACTGCTCTCGCCCGCCGTGCCGGCGAATCCGCCCCCAGCCGTGATGCCGGGGAACTCCATCACGACCGGTGGGACAAGACCGTGCGGGAGACTGGCCTCTACGAGGCGGTCCATGGGGACGTTGGGTTCGACTAGTGCGGTCCTTTGGACCGGGTCAACAGAAAGGACATTGCGGAGGGAAGAGATGTCGAGGGTTCCCTGGCCGGCGGGACGAGGCCGGGTGCTGTTGGTGCTGCCATGATTGATGCGGTAGGGTGTGCGGTTTGTGAAGAAGGCTTTGACGGTGGAAGATATCTGCGTCACCAGCTGCCGGTGGCGCTCCATCTTCGGAGGGTCGGTGACCCTTTAGGGCTGAGTGTGAGGTTGAGAGGGTGGGAGAGTAGTTGTATGAGGGGAGGATTAAGAACGAGGCTTGAGCGCTGTCTATATGCACATGCTGATACAGATACGCCGACGATCAAGGAAAGACACTATGAAAGAAAACCAAGACAAGTCCCATCAGTCCTACCGTCTCACACATTCGTCTCCTTGCCATTATATATGAGATCCGCCAATCCAGAAATTTGGAGGTTTAAGTGCTAGTACAACGTCTGGACCAATGACAAGTGCCAACAACACTCGATGTGGGTCTTGTACTGGAGCACAACGACGGGGAAGCCGCAGCATGATCTTAAAAGGCTGCACGCACGTTGAAGCAAATGAATGATTGCCAAGTATTACCCAAATAGATAGGTAGGTATATCCTGTAGGGATACTATACTAAGAGTCCTGCTATCTAAAATATGTTTCATTCCTCAACCTTCTCGTCCCAACAAGTCATCTAGGCCTATATTCCCGTAGCCACCCAATTTCTCGCTGTTCACTGACAGCACACCCACCACGCCTCGCCAAAACGCATCTAGAGCTTCGATGGCGAGGGCAGCCCGTCCAGCCCACCGACTTCCTTCGCACCTCCGATCCTCTTGTTGACACGTTCCTGTACCTCCTCCTCGGTAAACTTGCTCAACGTCCCAACCTCTATCGGAGTTTCTTCCAGTCCTTTGGCCTCGATGATCGTAAAGCTGCTAGCGATTGGCTTCCCACCCGTTACATCTCGGATATATCCCGCCCAGCCATCGAAGCACCTCCGGCTTCCGGGGGTTCCATTAAAGATCATGGCGAAGCAATGCGGCATAGCCTGGTACTCCTCAAACACAACGCATACGCCGTCCTTGACGAGTTTGGTGGCGAGGTAGCGATCCTCGTCTGCTAGTAGCTCCCAGCCGGTACAGATATACACGGGCGGCGACCCCTTCCAACTCTTGGCCATGAGCAGGGTGCATAATGGGTGAGCGATGAGGGCGTCTGAGACGTAGAGGGTTTTGCGGGGTGGGTTGGCGGGCCATGCCTCACAGGCAGGATGTTTTGGTAGTTCGTGGCCTGCGCTGAAGGCGGGGAGGTAGTCGAAGGCGGCGTTGGCTGTACAGGAGGGCATGGAGTGTGTCATGTCCAGCCAGGGGGAGTTAAGTGCCAAACCGGCAGGCAAAGGGATAGGATGGCTTATGGTTTGGCCGTGCCAGGATATGGGCTCTGAGGGGGACTGGCGGTTGAGTTCGAGGATAGTCTGGAGGAGGGCTAAAGCGAGGTTGCCGCCTGCGCTGTCGCCTGCGAAAACGATGTGCTCCGGCTTCACTGCGGTGTGATATGCGTCGGCCGGCGGGTATAGGAGAGTGAGGTAAGAGAGCAAAGCATCCATGACCGCTGCTGGGAAGGGAGACTGAGGCGCCAAGCGGTAGCGGACCGAGTAACATCTCCCACCAGTCAGTTTGGCGAGTTTCTTGCAAGTCGGCCGATGACTGGCCGGGTCCATAAGGTAGTGGGCTCCGCCGTGAAAATAGAGCACCGTGGTTGGGGTTGTCACCTCCTTCATCATCTCGTCGTATTTCTCCTTCTCCGAGATAGCTGGCAACCGAGACTCCTCCGTAGCTGCAGCCCGGTATCCCGTCCACTCCGCCTCGATGGGCACGCTCACCGGAAACCTCTTGATCTCATCTTGAAGTGGAGGACCTTTATGCAATCCCTCAATCGCCCGGATCATGGCGTCTCGGATGCTCGGCTCGGCTGAGGCGACGTAGGTACTTACCCATATCCTCCCCTTGACGCCTGGATCCCGATTGAGTAGTGTCTGGGTGGCCGTGATGCTCATTGGTTTGGACGGAGTAAGGAAGGAGCGCAGCACCGATACAATGACTTCTGTCCTAAAGTCGACATACTTGGACGGCTCGGACATGGACAGCATGTGAAACAAAGCTACCTTCGCGGCGACAGGCAGTTTCGGTATGATCTGCAGGTACATCTTGTACCGTGCTGCGCCATGACCGCTCTCAGCCTGATCTTTCGCATGTGTTGACATAGTGGCAGGTTATGTGATATGCAGGGATCAAAACGACAGCGTAGACGTAGTAAACACTCGTTTAAAGGGGAAGTAGGACTCGTAGCACTGCCGCCGTAGGGTAGGATAAAAGACAGTGATAGGAACGAGGAGGTGGGCGGGATCCGTATGAAAGGACGAGGTCAAAAGGTATGGGAAATGCAACAAACTACGAAGTGACAGTGACACGCAGGAAGAGACCTGGTAGGTACCTACCTCTAGGTACTCAGGCGCTAGTGTAGAGCGGTTCCCTTGACTGGGAAACAGCTTGGCAAAGGTTCCATCGTTGCCACATGGACCTCATAACATATGCGTAGTGATGCCCATCGAGTTTCGTGACATGGTTAAAAGGCCGTTGACGCCTTGATTCAGGGACGTCACTTCAAACCTCGGCTCGTTTTAGGTCCCGCTTGTGAGTTGCTTGCTTACCTCATCAACGACCGGACATGAAGCACCAATTCGCACAATGATCAATAGGTACGTCGAGCTAATCTGATATATTAGGAGAATCTCTAAATCTACTGAATATCGGGACAGGTCAAGTCTCTAAATGTAATCCACGGTCATTAGACAATGCGAGTGCCTTCTGTGTGAATCTGATAACAACCTGGAATGCTCCCAGGTTCGCGACTCTGATCTGAATTGGGAAATACTTGCGGATAGGCCCGTGCTCGCTAAAGAACCCAAGTAGTACTTCCATACACGTCCCTTAACTTCCTACTGTACATCAGCAGACCACCAGTCCTCCCGTATTGCAGTATAGAGAACTCCCGATCTTTTCCTTCCTCCAAACAACTACGCTGAAACCAAGTCACCGCTGTATATCTTGGTCAAAATATGCTCGAGGGTAACATGCGAAAAGCCAGCAAAAGTGACCTCATGGGCCGCGTCCAGCCCTCGTTCCAACCCAACCGACCAGCAGGGATAGTTCCCAATGCCCTGATGTACCGGTCTGCCCATTCCTCATCCGAGTCCTAACCGGTCTCATGCGTTGTTTTTTCAGTCCCTTGACTATTCTGTGGTCCGTCCTGGTTCTAAGTAGACGACTCCTGCGATCCGCTGGCACCAGCGTCGGCGGATGAGCCCGCGACGGCTGGGGTTGAAGAAGCACCCGGACTACTCTTCTTAGCCATAGCAAGCTGCCAAGACGGGATGCTAGCCTTGACTGGCGGCGCGCCACTGCTGAATGGAGAACTCCGGTTCAATGTTGCCGCATAATCTTGATAGTCAGGTTTCTTCTGTTCTTCTCCCTTCGCATTCGTGGTAGTGGACCCGCTAGGTTCATTCGCAAGAGCAGAGATGGGTGTGGTGTGAGCAGCCGTACTAGGGGCAGGATTCGTAGCGGTAGTCGGTCGCGCGTCGTTATTGGTGATAGTCTTCGGTGCTGCTGCTGGAGCAGAGGGTTGGGTCATCCGCTGTGTGATCAACGTCTTAAGGCTCTGCAGCTCGGTGTTTAACTCCTTCAGGCGGGCATCCGTTGCGTCCTTCGACTTGCTGATGGCTTGCGGTACAGCATCCTTCAAACTTTGCACGTCGTCCCGAACCCGTTGTGCCTCATCATCTCTACGCCTGTTGCTGGCCTTTAGGTCGGTTATAACAGTCTCCAGCTCTGAGAGAGCCGTGTCTAGTCTGTCTGTCCGTTGTTGCTCGGCAGCCTTGAGGACCTCGGTGTCCTTCGACAGCTGCTCTACTAGCGCAAACGTCTTTTCGAACTGCTCGTCAATCGACTTCTTGTCTTGCTCGAGTCTCTCAGGTGTTGGTGGCGCAACTAATGGATAGACATAGCGCTGGATTTGGTCACGTCAGATGGCGCATATCACTCCGGCCAGACTTGTGTGAGGACTCACCTTGCCAAGCGAGTACAACCCGTAACCAACACCACTGACAACGGTAGCCATAATAAACCAATCTCTCCAATCCCTCCTAGGCATCTCTTGAGGGCCTGGTTGCCATGCATAAGGCGGATACTGAGGAGGGTACTGTTGTTGACTGTAGTATGGTTGGACCGGGCCCGATGCTGGTGGAGGAGCATAGCTAGGGGGAGGAGCGGTTCCGGACTCAGAAGCGGCGCGAGCAAGAGCCGCATTGACTTCCTCTTGCGTAAGGTTTTTGGCTTGTAAGAACGCTATTCTACTTTCCACAGGCGACGCTGCCACACTGGGGTCTTGCAAGACTGAGCAAAATGGTATGGTCAGTTGCACGCTTCCACGCTCCTAGCTCCGAACTAAGCACTTACACTTGGCCGCCGAAGCGACCAGATCCTCGCGAATAGGCATTATAGGATAAAGTCAGGGAGATCTACTCCATAAACTGTGAGGTGGGCCGCAACAGGCAATATACAATGCTGAGTTTGAGGTTATCGAAACCAAAGACGGCGAATGGCGATTGATCCAGCAACCAGCTACAGGTTACGAAATACACCTGCCGGCACTGGGCGTACTGAACCGAGGCATGGATGTATGACGGACAAGCCTGGCTCGTGCATCAATAGCCGAGCTGGGGAAGCTCCATTCATTCTCGGGGCAGGTCCACCTTGACGATGGTATCACGTGCATTCCGCCAGAAGTCACTTCCAAATCGTTTCCTGCCCGAAGAATAGCACGGCCAATCAAAGCATGCGATTGCTTTGTTTACTTCCCTCGCAGCAACAAGTATTGGGTTTTGCGTCCCGCAAACTCATCCATGCACGCATGCATCATCCCCTCCACTACCACACACATCCACTACTATTGCTACGTTTACAATATTCCTGGACGCGTCAAATTGCACACGGCTTTCGCTCGATCCCACCAAGTTGTCGAGCCTGTTATTGCGACAATGTCGCAAGACACAGGTTTGTGGAGTGTCCGCAGGCCGCGAGAGGTACGCTACTCCACACTGCACCCCTAATTAAACGGTGTTATAGAATGTTAGTGGTACTGACAGACTCTTGCGCAGACCCTGGGAGCCCTCAGCAACAACTCCAACATACCTCAACCACCGTCGGCGATGAAGCGATCCAACTCGATTGCTGGCGGCGGACAGCATGGCCGCTCCATGTCCGGATCTAGGCACTCCTTGGCCATGGGCGGCGTGTCGCGACCCAGCCAGCCTCTCTTTGGGCGACCATCGCTAGCGGCGGAAGTTGGCCTCTCCTCCGTCAAGCGATCCTCTTTCCAGAACAACAGCTCGATGAAGCCATACCAGACTCCTATGCAGACACGCTTGTCGAACGACGACGAGCGACGAAGCAGCGTGTACCGGTCTCGCATCTCGACAACAAGCCAGGTCGGCGCACACCAGAGCTTTTTTCAACAGGCTCCGGCACCGGCGGGTGTACCGCGAGACCCGCGACCACTCAAAGACCGCTCGTATCAAGCCAGGATTGGGCAGGAACTGCTGGAGTACTTGGCGCAACACAACTTTGAGATGGAGATGAAGCATACCTTGTCCCAGAACATCATCAAGTCACCGACACAGAAGGACTTCAACTACATGTTCCAGTGGCTATACCATCGTATAGATCCCAGCTATCGATTCCAGAAGAATATTGACCAGGAGGTACCACCACTACTCAAACAGCTCCGATATCCATACGAAAAGAGCATCACAAAGAGCCAAATTTCAGCTGTTGGTGGCCAGAACTGGAGTACCTTCCTCGGCCTACTACACTGGATGATGCAGCTGGCGCAGATGCTGGAGCGCTACACGATGCATCACTACGATGACGCCTGTCTGGAGGCCGGAGTGGATGTGACAGGCGATCATATAATATTTGATTTTCTTAGCATGGCATACCGGGACTGGCTCGCAATGGACGACGACGCTACAGACGAAGAAGCCGAGCGATTTCTGGCCCCCCATGTCGAAGCCATGGCCAAAGCGTTTGAGAGATCCAATGCTAAGTACATACAGGAGCTCGAGATATTGGAGGCCGAGAACAAGAGATTGCAGCAGGAGATCGACGACCTGGAGAAGTCGACACCCGATCCAGCCGTGCTGGACAACCATTTCAAAATCATGGAGGAGGACAAGGTGAAGTTTGAGGAGTACAATGCATTAGCCATGCAACGATCGGAAAAATACGAAGGTCGAATCAGAATGTTGCAGGAGGAGCTGGACAAGGTATTGGCTGAATTGCAGGAGGCGGACGATGAGCGCAGGAATCTTCAACGAGAAGTCGACGAGCTCGGCATCAGCATGCAGGATATCGACCGCATGACCTCCGAGCGAGAGAGGCTTCAGAAGGGGATAGAGTCCGCTGCTCAACGACTCGACGACGCGAAGCGAAAAGTGGCCGAGAGGGAGATCGACGCCAGTCGGAAACTGGATGAGTTGGAGCGTATAACGGAGCGGTACAACACGCTGGCTTACCAGATTCAACTCATCCCAGCGACGGCGGCGAATGCGAAGGGGAAGGACTTCGAGCTCCAGGTGACGGTCAACGAGGGGCCGAACTTCACAGCATCACAACAACAACACCGAGGGTCCAGTAATAGCGCCATGGAGAGTGACAGACTCCTCGTAGACGCCGTGACGGGTTACCAACCAGCGCATATCCTAAATCTCGATCTACGAGGCAGCGTTAAGAACAGCTTTTTGGCCTTGAGGAAGGAGATATCCGAACGACGCAAGGTGGCCATGGATGTGATGATGAACAACCATGACCTACTTGAGAGCGCGAAAGAAGCCATCGAGGACAAGCGGAACGAAGTCGAGGCCCTTGAACATCGCGTCCGGGCCGCCGAGGAGGAATACGAAAAGACGAAGGAGGTCACTACGGCGCAGAAGATGGCATCCGACACCCAGATTGAAAAGATGGAGAAGGAGTTGGCCAAGATGAGAGCACAGCTTAGTGAGAGCGTCCAGTTGATGGAGCAACGGGAGATGAACATCAACATTGAGTAAGCATAACACCCTACCACCCCCTGACTGACGAGAGGTTGCGGGCTAACGCTTTGGCAGGTATGAGCAACTGACGCTTCGGTCTAATGCGCTAAGAGAAGAGCTGCATACCGAGACGATGCGCATGCTGAACGATGTCATCAAATTCAAGATGCACGTGCAGAAGAACCTGGAGGAGTATGAATCCTTCGTTGCTGATGAGCTAGAGCAGGAGTTAGGTAGTGGTGAGGCGGACGAGGGGACACGCCAGCTTGACCTGGAAGGTTAAGGTCACGAGATTCCCCAGTAATGGTATGTGGACTATGATCATGTCTTGATGTCGGAGTTGGGTTGCGACAGGTCTGGTTAATGTTTGCAGCGCTGGAACTTGCTTGGGTCAAATGACGGGCGGCGTTTGCTAATTTGGCATGTGATGACTGATGGCCTCGTTGTTGATTTTTGTTGATGAAGGTCACTAGGACCGGCCTACTCGAACCTATTACTGCGAATGCGAGACTGTACTCTGGTTACGCATGCATTGGAGGCATCTGAGTTACACCTTACATAAACATGTTGTTAGGAGGAGGGCGGGGGGGGGCTTTGCCAAGACGTCCCTTTATCGGGTCCAGCTACCCACGATAAGCAGCTTGGGACCCCGTCATCCACCACAGTGCGCCAGCAACACTACTACCACCAAGTTTATTCTACTACTCCTCGACTTCTCCAATAACTGACCCTTCCTCTTTTTCTGATGTCCAATCCTGGCCCCTTCCCCTTTCCGCGGGAATATTCCTTTCCTCCCTTCTTCACACGCCAAACCAACCTCACAACCCACCACGCCCAGCTCGTGAAGTGGTCCACCTTGGTCCTCTCCTACTGCCGGCACCATCGACTCTTCAAGCTCTCCCTCACTCCCTCCAGCACTTCCTCCTCGTCCTCCCCCGAACCAGGCGCAGATGAGCTCTTCCACAACCGAAAACTTGACCGACGACTCAATACAGCCGATATTCGAGAGGTGATTGACTTCATGCGCAAGGATGGACGGGCGGAATACGTCGGCGGGAAGGAGACAGGAGACGTGGCTTGGGTGTACTGGAGGACACCCGAGGAGTGGGCTGGATTAGTGGAGGAGTGGGTTGACGCGACGGGCCAGAAGGGGACTGTGTTGACGTTGTATGAGTTGACCGAAGGGGATGCTACGCTAAATGCTGGTGAGTCGCTATCTTGTCATAAGGAAGTATTGCTGAGTGCTCAACGTGCGGGAGAAGAGCTGACCAGAGAACTACCATGCTACAGAGTTCCACGGTCTGGACACCGAACTGCTCCAGAAGGCACTTGGAATACTGGTCAAACGGGGGAAGGCACAGATCTTTGGACAAGAGGATTCACAAGGTGTCAAGTTCTTCTAAAGCCAATAGGCAAATCCAGAGACCACCAAACGACGTCACATACGAATATCTAATCTCATATGGATGTTTTGGTCACACAACCAGCACTCGAACCGACACCAACACCGACATACATCGTTACAGGCGAGCAAAAGCGCCCAAGGGTATTCCGCTCCCAGTCAAAGCAAACCACAAAGCATGCAAACGCCGGTTCCGAAGCCCAAAGCACACAAAACTAGAACTGGCAGAGACAGTCGTTAGGCTACTCCTTCGAATAGTACTCCTTCACCAAGTAGCTCTTGTCAAATGTCAGCTGCTGGGTCATAGCCACGTCCAACAGCCAGTCTGTGACCACAATTCTCGGTTCCATGTTGCCCTTCCGGGCCATTTCCTCAAACCGAGGCCAGAGCGCCCTCTCCGCCGGCGATGCGGACGTCAGAAGATAGACAGGGTCGGGACCACCAATGTCCTCCTCAGGCTTGGTTGGCTTGATAGTTGTTCCGCTGCGGGCCCGGTATACCATGAAGATAGCCCCGTTCGCCTCGGCAATCACTTTATAGCTCTCCACGCCGTTTCGAATGTCGGCGGTACAATAGATCGGTATACCCTGCAGCAGGCGGCCATTATTCGCCTTGGCCCTGGCCGTCGCTCTCTCTAGGGTGACGCCAAACTTCTTCTCGTTCTCCTTGTCCTTCAGCATATAATCGCTGACCTTGGGTACCTTGCCGCTTTCCAGACACGCGTCGATGAAGGCTGAGTCGAGTACAGGGACACCACGAGCCAAGGTGCGGAGGAACTTCATAGTGCGGACCATCTGGGGAGCCGCTAGGTAGTCGCATGGTACATTATCGGTAACAATCTGGATACCAAGTTGACGCAATTTCCGCTGAGGCCGTGTTAGCAAGTGCTCGATATGGAAGGCATCCTAAGAGCAAGGTGTAGAGAGATGAAACTTACCCTATCAGCATCCTCCTTGTGCTTGTTTCCAACCCACCGCTTGTACCCGGTCAGGACTATGCGGTACTCCACCGCTGGCACCGACTTTGCCTTCTTTGCTGGACGCTTAACCTCCTCCTCCTCGTCGCTCTCTGGCCGCTCATGAGCCGGACTAGAACTCTTGGTGCCACGTTCCTTGTCAATCTGGTCCGCTGCTCGCTTTCCACCCCACGGCGCATGACTGTCTTTCGCCGTCCGCTTCTTTTCCTTCTCGTACAGGGCGATATCTGGTGCCAGATCATGGAGCTTGGAGAGAGCCTGAGCTTTAGCGCTTCGACTACCGCTCGATGCTATCGACGGCGTGTCATTCTCCTTGCCAGCACGGATGTGCCGAGCCTTGGCAGGAGTAGCATAGGCTCGGGGACTGGCCCGAGCCTTGCCGTTGGCCGAGGCTGGCGAATCTCTCATAATATCCATCGCCCGGCCTGATTTGGCTGATTTGGCAGGTGCCGCTGATGTTCCGACAATCAAAGAATTCTCATGTGCGGCGTCAAGAATTTGCCGGCGGCGCTTGGCTGCACCATCGAGGTTATCATCGCCGGGGTAGTAGAGGGCATGAAGCCTCGACTCATCCAGGAATGTTTGGCCAATAACCTCACCCAGGTTGGTCCGGTTCGGAAAATGCGTATACTTGGGCACCGTTAGGTTCTGGACTTGACACTTGGCATAACTCTCCTCGATCCAGAGATGATTGATGGTGGCTATATTCCAGTCGGCCGCAGCTTCGCATTTCTCGCCGTTCTTACGTGCCGTGATGAGGTGTGTGTTTTCCGCTCGCATCGTCTTGGTATAAGTGGCGCCAGCGGCGGTGATGAGATTTTCCAGATAGATTCGAGCTTCACCTCCGTAGTTCGAGAGGGTAATCTTGTAGTCTTTGAACCCGGGTATACCGTCACGAGGAACGGGATAGTGAAGAAGTCGTCTGAAGGGTGACGTCCACTCGTTGTGAACAATGAGGTGGTAGAGCCATGCCAGATTCCCAACGTCTTTGCCGCATTGTGCGGCCTTCACGTACTGCTCTCCGTCTCGGAACTGGCATATGAACATATCACACGCATCCACCTCCTCAACAATCTCTCCTCCACCGTTCGTGATGAGCTCCCGAAGGGTATTCCTCAGCCTGTCATTGATGGGGAGATCAGCGGACAACAGGACCTTCCTCTTCGCAAAAACAATCAGCTTTGGCCGACCTTCCTCCGTCTTGCCGCCCGTTAATGGCATGTCTGGTATTGCTGAAGTGGCGCCCTCCAAGTGCTCACTCGACGGAATCGGAATGTTGTCCTCAGGTCGCTTATGCAGAATCTCTGCTTCTGGCAACAGGTATGGCCCCTCGTCTATCCTCTTGCCAAGCCTGAAACAGTCATCAAACCAGTGAGGCAAGACAATCTTGCATTTGAGCTTTTTCTCCAGTGCCGTCTGGCACTTGGGATGATCGAGCGACAGCGCACAGATGTGAGTTGTCGTCCTGTTGATGTCTTTCGACTCGGAACCGCCGAGTGCCATAGTAGCGCCAATGATAGCTTCCTTGTCCATCAGTGGGATATCGGCGCAGGTCAGGACAACGTCGGAGAAGATCATTCTCGGGTCGGGGGAGAATGGCCGCACTTGGGCCAGACGGCCGCGCTGGATGGAGATCTTGACCCAGTCAGATGTGACGACGGGAACCATGAACGCTTCGGTTTCGGTGAACTGAGGGAAATTTATCGTGTTGGAAATGACATGGGTCGCATGCGCCATCTGCGGTTGGCCATCACCGACTGGCTCGAGAACTTCGCCGCCATAGTCTGTTACGCTACTCTCAAGCTGAACACTAAGCGTCAGCAAAAAGTCACCTTTGAGTGGGATCGAAGAGTGTATTCCACCTGCGCAGTCAGGTTTGCTGGTAATGTTTTGGACAAGATGAAGATAAACCTGCAACCATCGAAGATCGCGTTCGCGTCCTTCCTAGGCGTTGGTCCCGCTGCTTTCGCACTGGAAGACGTAACATCCTCCATGATGATGGTTGATTTGAACTCCAATATGAGTCCTATACTCCCATGAGTTTCGGATGTGAAGGTACAGCCGGGGAGGTCAGACTCAAGTGGAAAAGGTCAAGTCCGGTGCCTAGTTGAAGCTGAAAATTGTGGCGCTGACTGGCTTCATGAAGCTGCGCGAACAGAGAACATGGATTTGTGAGCTGGAAGACGCGCCGGGCCCAGCAAAGTGGGGTGCTTTGGCGAGTTAAGTACGCGAGGCAGACGCGCTTGACAAGGCGACATCAATTGGATAAAGTACCCGACCAGGTCCATACAGGTAAGCAACGAAGGTGGGGCCGCGCTGAGTCAGTCAAGCTGCCCATTCATGCCATGTATCAATTCACCGTCATATACTTTCTGCATCTTTCACATCTTCAAACATAACTTGGAAGCTCCAAGGAGCTGCCCGCAGGTAAGTATGTCGCGCAGCAATGACCTATATCTTCACCTGTACAAGCTCGGGTGCGGATCGCGGAAGTTCTGCCATCCGCTCTGTCGCCGCGAAAGAACAAATTGCTTGTTAACCTATTCGCTCTTCCAGCCACGCAGCAGCAACGTTTTGCCCGTGCTGGCCCAGCTCTCCATCCAGCTCATCGGAGCCTACATTCCGCACCTCTACTCTTCTTGCGGCCTCCCCATCATCGTCGTAGTCCACATCCCACTTCTTTCGATCCCGTAGCTCTACCTTCTCGACGCTCCTACGCATCAATCCTGCCAGTTCCGCAGCCTGGCTGTCGAAATCATTGATCTCCGGCTTCTTCTTGGATGCCGATGTTCCCCGTCGCCCACGGTACGCTCGACGGTTGGCCTTTGCTTCGGAAGCTGACTGTTCGTACATCAACAAGGCTTCTGGAATCTTGAGCGTAGAATGACGTGGGGGGAAGCCAAGATAGCTCTTTCTGGGAGCCTTCAGAGCCGGTGAGACTTGGTCTTCTTCAATGTCGGAGGAAGATGATGACTCCGCTAGGGCATCAATTGCACTGGTCAGAGACTTCGACAGTGTAGATGTGTTGAAGTCCTCAGGCACCAGCAATCCCGGATTGTGGAAGAACAACGACGGGCTAGCAAACGGGTCGAACAGATGCGATGGAGAGGCAAACAAGGTGGGCATTGTCCGCCTCAAGTAATTGAAGTACGAACCCTCGTCGTCCAGTGAGAGGTTAGTCATGGTGGCTGCAAGCGACTTGTCCCGGTGAACGGGATGGTCAGGTAGGAACATGGTCCAGTTGTAGATGCCATTGTACGCCATAACCCCACGGACAGCCATCCGCTGGTGGGGGTAAGTCTCGCTGAGAGCTAGACCGGCCGCAAGGCTTGCGCCGAGGTAAGAACCATAGACGTAGACGTCTCGCCTGGCGGTTTCTGGCGGAGTAAAAGTCTCAAGAAGCCAGCTGTAGCCGAAAAGTGTGTCGTGGATCGGAAATGGCCATTGTGACGACGGGGTCACGGGACCATTACTGGTTGGATCAAGCCAGCGGTAGTTGATGACTGCCACTGGGTACGATTGCAAGAAACGTGGTATTGGCGTCGGTGACGGATCCCCTCTATGAGAAAAGGGTGGTAGATATATCACCAGCGGCCGGGACGGACCCAACTGCGACACATTGTGAAGGCTGTGAACATCTGTAAGCTTCGGGAGCAAAACCTATACAGGGATTCTGTATTGGACTCACTTCAAAGCGATGTTGCCCGAGGAAGCACAGCGAACTCTCACTGTCTGAACGTCACCTTGTGAGCTGGACCAGCGCAAGCTCTGTTTAATGGTCGCAGGACATATGGTGCGGAAGGGACGCCATCTTTGCATGCTGAGCAAAAATCATTATCAGGTAGCGTTCACCATCTATGGGCTTTTCAGAAGGCACGAGGTTGGCCCAGTCAACTGCGATGCCGTTTGACATGCAAGATCTGATCTCCACTTCATTCACCACGATTGGTGGTTAGTGGCCATTATTCGTGGACGGGACCCCTGTTTGCACGCATCAGCTGAGCTTGGCAGTTCTGGCTGGTATGGCAGGGGTCGACGTCACGCGCAATAGCATGCCCATCCCTAGCCCGTACTAAGTCAGTACTAGGACGTACCATGAAAGGTTCATTCACACTCTATCCATCCTGTGGTCTTTACCCATGTAATCAGGTTTTCTCTTCGACTCATGGACTTTATCTCTAGGCGGCTGGTTAGGAATTTCCCTACCCAATTCTCTCAAGTTTTTGAACGGTTTTGTTGTGAACCCACTTCCTTTTTGGATTCATTCTTGGCATGTCTTTGTATTTCAGGAAGGATCGTCAGGGTTCCCAGTTCCAGACTCTCCCAAGCCTTGAGTTCCTGGTCTTTGCAGCCTTGGCCTAGGAGACCGGTCCCCATACGCCAAGATGGACGACTCGGCAGGCCAAAACATTGATGCCCACATCCAGGCCCTCGAGGGCGAACCGCAGAAGCTCCTAGACAGTATGGGCAACGATGAAGCCCATCTGGAGCCCAGGTATGTACCGGCAACGGTTGCACCTTCACGTTGACACGCGCATAGGAACGCATGGAACTATACTGAGGTCCTTGGCGCTAATTGCTGAACAGTCGGTGGTTCTTCGCTTCGTCTTTATTTCCTATGATCGCTGGCACTCTGGGCCCAGTAGCTTCAGCCTTCAGTATATGTGCTCTGGTGCGACCGTGGAGGCAACACTACCCGCCTGGTTCAGATATTCAGCTGGCCGAGTTCATTCCGGACCCGGAGTGGTTGCTCGCCATCAATGGCATCCAGCTGGCCATTGCGGTAGCTGCCAACATGGCTCTTCTTTTGAACATGACCAAGCGGTTACGGTTCATGATTGCTCAACCGGTCACCATTCTCGGCTGGTATATCTCGGCCCTCCTCCTAATCATACTAGAGGCTGTTGCCGCCAAGCATCTCACCTTGGAACCGGCAGATGAGTATGTTTGGTCACAAGCCTTTTACTACGGGATATATGCCGCCATCCTGTACTTTCTCGACGCCTCTCTCATGGTTATCACCTTTTGGGGCGCCTACACCGATCATTACGAGAAAGACTTTCTGCTCACTCCGAGCCAAAGGACACTTATGCTGCAGACCATATCGTTCTTGGTCTATTTGTTGGTGGGAGCGTTGGTCTTCTCCAAAACCGAAGGTTGGAATTATCTCGATGCCGTGTATTGGGCTGATGTCACCTTGTTCACCGTCGGTTTCGGTGACTTCCATCCACTGAGTATCGTTGGCCGTGCACTCCTGCTCCCATACGCTCTCATTGGTGTTATTAGCCTGGGTCTGGTCATTGGCTCCATCCGGTCGCTGCTGCTCGATCGGGGTAAGCGCAGAGTCGATGCCCGAATGATCGAGAAGAGTCGGCGGAGATTGCTGAGGCAACTGACGAAGAAGGGCAAGGACGATCTATTAGAGCCTATACCGGAGACTCCTTCCACTGATACGTCGGTACAGAATCGAAATGATACTGGGTTGACGGAATTCGAAAGGCGTGAAAAGGAGTTCAACTTGATGCGCAAGGTTCAGCATAAGTCCGCTCGCAGGCGTCGGTGGATGGCCATGGGTACCTCCACCGGTGTGTGGCTGCTGTTGTGGTTGCTTGGAGCCTACATCTTCCAGCAATGTGAGGAGCCATATCAGCACTGGTCCTACTTTGACGGCGTTTACCTGTGCTTTGTCAGCTTGACGACCATCGGTTTCGGCGACATTACACCCATCTCGAATCCTGGAAAGTCTTTCTTCGTCTTTTGGTCTCTGCTCGCCCTCCCAACCATGACCGTTCTGATCTCCAACGCCGGAGACACGGTAGTCAAGGGGGTGCGGGATGTCACCGACCAGCTTGCTACTATTACCATCCTGCCGGGAGAGCAAGGGTTCAGAATGGAACTGAAGCGAGTTCTAAAGTTGATATCAGGTGGACGACTCTTCACCGAGGACATAACAGAGGACCCGCCCGGCTTCCTGGGTCAGTCACAGCCGCGTAATGGGGAAGATACTGATAGCGAAGACGAAGACACGGCATTAGGTCATACTGGGCGTGAGCGGGACCAGGCTGATCTTAATGCTGAAAGAGGGGGCACTCGTAAGGCCGACAAGGAAAGGCATGACCGACGAGACGCCAAACAGGAAGAATACAACGCCATGCACAAGAAGCGGGCCATGAGCGAAGCGGAACATGGATCTTCGAGTTTTCAGGACCTGAGGAAACGTTATACACGCAAGCATTCTCAAAGTAGCTCAAGTCTTCGCGACGGCCAGGGCTCTCCCGCTTCATCTAAGCGAGCACACAGCATCCATCATGCCTACACCGAGCCCAACAAGGACCAAGGTGGTCTGGCGCGTCTCAAGCGTACATATTCCGTTGCGAGGCGCGACCTTCCCAAGGATATACCGTCAAATAAACACGAGTACCACGTTATGCTGATTGAGGAAATCGCCCGTGTGACACGGCACATGAAAAGTCAGCCTCCGCGGAAGTACAGTTTTGCTGAGTGGGCTTGGTATCTCAAACTGATCGGCGAGGACGAGGCCAACGCTGAGACTCACCGCAAGGCCCAACCCCATATCCATGCCAAAAAGAATGGTGGGGAAAAGGAAGAGAGGGACACCAAGGATGAGAATGGTTCGCATGAAGGAGAAAAGCAGCAGTGGAGTTGGGTTGGATCCAAGAGTCCGCTCATGGGCTCCCAAGAGGAGGCAGAATGGATATTGGAGAAGCTGACAGAGAAGCTGGCAGAGGAGCTGAGGGGTGTCACGGCCGACGGCAAGGGAGACGGCAGGAACAGGGCCGGAAACGAGGACGGAGAAATTGATGACGAAAGCAGACGGGAAGATGCTGAGAAGTCGAACAAGGCAAGAATGTCTAGAGATGACAGAGACGACAAGAAAGACAGGGCGGGAGAGCAGCAAGGTAGGGCATCATTGTAAATGGAACTTGTTCCATGGTACATCTCGGCGTTTTCAGGTAATAATGGTATGATACCCCTTGCCCATTAACATAGGATAGTCAACATGCATATAGTTTGAGAATACTTTTAATTGGCATAAGTAGTTGCATAGGTATTTCTTGGTTCGCCTGGGCCATAACGAAGAGCAGCTGGCCGATATAGCTTCGTAGGTTCAGGTCGCAGTGTAACGGACAGGTTACTGATATCCAGTAGTCACCTAAATGGAGACTTCTCCAGGAGCCGGGCCTGCTTCCCATAGCGCACTGGCTGATAATCACAGGTGAAGTGGTATATATCCTGCCTGAAGGTCTGCCTTTCAGCTTGAGTCCGCGGACTATATTAAAAGAAGCGTCCCTTCAAACGGCGACAATACAAAAGCAATAATCTAGCATTTACGATCCCACCTGGAAATGGGCGTCCACTCTCAGCGGAACATTCACCACGACCTCAGCTCGCCACGGCTGTATGGTTTACAAGTACCTCTGACCAGATATTGCGCGCACAGGCGAAAGGACTCCATGGTTTGTAAAACTCAGCTGTGACCGATGCCATCGTCGTGAGCAGCTTTATGATGCACTTGGCCTGTTCCAACAAAGACTTCAGTATACAGGCTCCATTTTGACTTCTCGTCTTCAGCCTCGAACGAAGGAGTGCTTTCCCTTCTGAGCCCTTGCGAGGGTCCGTATGTCGGTATTGGCATGTATTGAGTATTGGGCATTCCTGAATTACTTCATTCCTCTGCCGAACAACCTCCGTCAGACAGATCCAAGCTACCATTAGAGGTGATACCCGTTCCTTAGCATTGACACCCGAGGGAGTTACGCTTGGGGTTATGTCAACATTTGTTATACTTAAGTACTTGGTACAGAGGGCCACCGCTCTGGCGGAGCACCAAGCTAAACTCCAGCCAATGAGGGGTCAGATGATACCAATCTCATACGGCAGCCAATAAGCACACAGGCAAAATAGCTGACATGAACGCTTCTCGATTGGCTGAACTCGCTCACAGACTCGCAAAGACCCTGGGAAAGTGTCAAGTTTGAAAGAATGTCTTGGCCTTCAAAGTGGCTACTGTCTTGTTGTTAAAGACCCTTGACTAAAGGAGATCCGCATAATGGTGGTATATAGCTAAAGCACGCCGGCCTTGGTGCCCTGGCAGGGAGTTGGTGTAATCCTACTTACTCGTCTTGTCTCGTGCATTCCTCACACTCCACAGAGGCAAATCTTGGTCACACGTTGCCTAGGTACCTGTGCAAAAGAGTATTCTTCACTTTCCTGCCACTCTTTCATCGCATGCTTTTCACATTTGAGAGCCCAAATCACCCATACCTGTAACCCTTCAATTTCACATCCCCACAACTTGCCATACCAATCAGCAAGTTTATCTTGTCGGCTATTGGGAGCTCATACACCAACCAAACAACGTCCGTGCGCACTTTCAATCATCAAGCAGTAACCCACGTGACACCCCTCTTCATCACCATGGCTCTCCTTCTTTTCAAGAAGTTGGTCTTTGGCGACCCAACTCCCTCCGGCGTTTCTACTACCACAGCCGCCACCGAGGCAATTGCCGCAGCCCTCCGCCGCGATAGCGACGCGTCGGTGGCCACGGTCACCAACCTCGAGGCCCAGCCTCTTCTCCCCGGCCGCATGGGCGCGCAGAAGCGATCCTTCTGGGATTTTCAACTCAATGCGCGCGTCATCTCCGACGCCACAATCGGACTGGCCGATGGCCTTACCGTGCCTTTCGCGTTGACAGCGGGCCTGTCCACCCTCGGCAGCACCCGCACCGTTTGGCTTGCTGGACTTGCCGAGCTGGTTGCCGGAGCCATCTCGATGGGCCTTGGAGGCTGGTTGGGAGCCAAGAGCGAGCTGTATGTCTTTCCTCCGTCGTTCTGTGCTTCTGCGAATGCAAACTCACATTGATCCAGGGAATCCTACAAGGAGAAGCGCCGCGAGATTGCCGAGCTCATCGCTTCTGACCCGACCGCCATCGCCGCCTCCATTCAGAGCACCTTCGCCGCCTACTTCCTCCCGGCTTCTGTCCTTGAGGCTATGATTAAGCATCTCTCTGCCCAGGAGACAGACCTGGCCACGGACTTCATCACCCGCTTCGAGCATGGCCAAGAGGAACCCGCTACGTCTCGCGCTCTGACCTCGGCCTTCACCATCGCTCTCGGTTACTTCCTGGGCGGATTGGTCCCGCTCATTCCTTACTTCTTCGTCACCAGCGTGGTGACCGGCCTCTGGATCTCCTCCGTCGTCATGGCTATTGCGCTGTTCGTTTTCGGCTACGGAAAGACCGCTGCTGTGGTTGGTCGGAAGGGCTATCGAGCTGTGAGAAAGAGTCTGCTTGGAGGTATTCAGATGATTGTTGTCGGCGGCGTGGCTGCCGTTTGTGCCATGGGTCTGGTTAGATTCTTCGACGACTTGGCCGGTGGTGCTTGATCAGTTGGAAGGACGAATCATGCCTGCATTTGTGGTATTACTACGACTTTATGAGATCATGGCCGGAAAAGACCAGGCGTTAGATGGTTGGCTTTTATACCCAAGAGGTTCTTTGTAGGGCACGCATTGACGCTCGATGTAAAGGAATTCCATGGCACTCGATGTTCGAGTACATTTTCTGCTCTCCTGCCACGGCTACACCAGTTTATGACCGTGACATGTCCCTGATCTGCTCAGCCAAGTCCCTTTCATACTTATCAACAAGCAATTGCAAGGTCATATCATCGTCTGAAACTCTGTCCACATCGCCGAAGAGCTTCTCTCTCAACTCTTCCCATACGTACCAATCGTACAAGGAAGTCCATTTTTGGTTCATATCAGCCTCAGCATCCAAGTGGACTGCCCCATCTTGGTTCAATCCGTTGCGTCGAGGCGAGAGCAGGCTTTGAGCTTCCAGAGCTGTTTTAAGCGTAGTATGGTGCGTCCGTCTATTTTCATCCCGCTCAAATTTTGCCGAGCTCTGATCCCAGACACGAGCCATGGTAGTCAGAGCGCTTGGTTCGGGCTGCGATTTTGATTGATCCTGGCGTTGACTTCTGTTTCCGATACGACGTTTGAGAGACTGGCTCGCCAGCGCACCCCTTCCTGTGAGATTACTTTGACCCAGACCGGCATCTAGGTTGGGTATCGGGAAATCAGTGGCATCGGGGCGTTCCTCCTCCAAGGTTGGCAAGGTCCCGGACAGCTGTCCAGAGCTTTGAGATGATGTTTGATGCAGGATCTGAGTCGCTAGTCCTGGCTCTCGGGGCGTTGTCGTTGAGCGGCTGCGCTTAGCCATAGGCGCCGTGCTTCCGTCTAGAGTAATGTCTATATCGGACATGGCTGAGCCAGCCCGTTGGATGCTATGTACTCGTTTTAGAGCAAAGGGTGGTGTACTTCCATCAAGTCTGCGCTGAAAGGGCGACAAGATCCTCCCGGCTCTTATGTCATCGGCAGATAAGATCAAGCTTGGGCTTGGGGTTGCGGTTGCGGAGTGGCGACCAAGTCCAATGCTCGACGGCGGTACGGGAGATGGCAGCTCCATATCGTCCATCAAGGCCCTTACCCCAGTTTGACGCAGTGTCGTAATAGCTTCCTCAAGGCTACTTCTTGCCGTGAATCTGAGGTCGCAGTTTGGACTCTGAGGACACAATTAGTATGACCAGAATCAGGTTGACAACCGATGCCTACCTGTGTACTCCCCAGCTCATTGTAGATGAGCAAATATTGACGTTGGTGAGAGTATCGTATCAGAGGCAGCGGGTCAGCTCTGGCTGGAGTCTCCTTGGAAGTGGTTAACAGTACGGAAAACTGTGATGGTAGAACACTTAGCCTGCCATCAAACACGAGTAGTATATCGGGGAGTGTTTCGATCTCCTGACAATGAAAGACCCTTACCTTTGGTTCCGTACTGTTTCCAACGTACACCAGCAGAGTATGTCGAGTGGGTAAAGGTATGTCTGCTCGTCTTGTGGCCAGGGCTGGCGAACTTCCGGTCTCTGTTTTCAGTACCAGATAGGCCTTGTCCCTAGCAACCTGCTTTCCTTCGATGAACACGTAGGCCAAGGGGCATCTATAAACCCCAGGCGAGGACATGGATTGGTTTTCAGTTCGTGACATTTTTCATAATATCTGACAGAGCTTGGGCGTTGACAGTATTATGAACTGGGTGCCAGAAATGTCCTATCGAGATAGATCAGCATGGGTTGTTGGATGCTAAAACCTGGCAGTGCAAAACGCGCGAGTGGTGTGCTGAAACCTGAAGTCCTCGAGACTTGCAAGTCCAGCTGCGCCTACCTGGTAGTTGAGACCCTGAATGACGACCTGGTCACCTGCATCCTCTACTTTCCCAATCTGCTGCACTCGAGCAGACAGGAAGGCACCTCCGACCAGTTGTCAGGTTCCTGTTGTCCTCGAGCGTACCTAGGTACCTAAGTGAGGTACCTACCTACTTATTCCGGCAAGGCAGGAGCAGCTTGGTTGCAATCTACCTTAACCATGGACTTCACCTGGGAGCGTTCAGCACAGACGTTGACAGACTTCAAAGTGTTCAGGTTCATATGAATGTTCCCATCTTGGTTAGCAACATGCACCCCGACGCCCCTGACACATTTTCCTTCACTTTCGTGTAAACTGGGATTGCAGCCTCAGAAAGCAAACAGCTACCTGAAGGTACATTGATTGGCCTACCAGATCTTTCCGCTTAGATATTGGTACCGTATGTGGTGAATACCTTGGCCAGACACGACAGTACAGTCGCTGCACGACATGGCCTGGTTGGGCTCACTCGGCTGTCTTCTTGGTTTTTGATAAGTTTTATCCTCCATGCCTTTATGCCTTTATTGACTGGGAGATTCATTGGACCATAGGTGCTCCAGCAACTGTGATCATAGAGCTGTTCCACTGATCAAGAGAGCAACCACATAAATGCTCCATATATATCACATGTTAGGAAAGCCATAGGTGAATTGAACATGGCTTTCACACCGATGAGCCCCTGCAATGCTATGGAGCAATGAGTCCTATTGTGAGTACTGTCATTCTCAAACTTCCAGGTTACTAGTAGGATGCTCCTGGGCGGCATGTGGAAGAGATAAGGCTACCTCTAGCTCACAAAGTAGAGTGGATACCAGGCAACGATAAGAGCTAGGCTGTTGATCAGCACGATCCGTGCACGCTAATGTCGCAAACTTGCAGCCGCGGAGTGCACTCCAACTCAGCCAATGCTGGTAAACGCGTAGTCGCATCGCGACCTTCTCATCTACCTCTACTTACCTTGTTTTGATTCCCATCCATACCCTCCAGCTATTCACCCGAGCTTAAACTTGACGACCAGAAAGTGGGCCAGCCTTGTCAGAGATTCTTGCGGGGTAGTATAGGTTTACATTGCCGCTTTTTGCGGCAGGTGATGCAGCATAATGGCGTCGCAACCGCCCGTTCACACGATCGATAGAACTCCCGAGTACGAAGAATTCATCAGTAAGCTGGCGGAATTCCACCGGCAGCGCGGCACCCCATTTGAACCCTTGCCCAAGCTCGGTAACAATCATGTCGATCTGCTCAAGCTGTTCAACTACATCGTTGAACATGGAGGCTACGATGCCGTCTCGGATGAGAAATTGGCCTGGCGTCGAATGTGCGAGGAGCTAGGACTGATGACCTCGAATCCCCCGGCTGCTGCGTTCAGCTTGAAAACCATTTTCTACAAGTACCTCGCGGCATACGAAATCAAGACCATCCACCACAAAGAACCACCCCCGCCAGAGATTCTCGAACACACCACCGCAAAGGGCAGCGGTCTGCTGACAAGGACATTGGAGAACTTCGCCCCGAATCGCAGAGACGGTAGCGTGGCGCACAAAGACTCTGATGGGGATGACGGTACACCTGTCAGAGAGAGGCCGTCTGAAGACACTCCAGGCTCGGCTAGGGCGTCTCGGGGATTGCGCCAGGATCCGCCGCAGAGGGTTATCTTCCAGCCCGATACTGGTCCAGCTAGGGCTACACGCAATGCCTCAGGTCAACACGCAACCCCCGGCGGCGCACATGGTTCCGGCCACCCAACCCCCACGCACTCCGGATCGCATCACCTGTCTCAGCCGTACAGTTCACATTTGAGTGCATACCAACGTACCGGTGATGGTCCGTCCCATCAGTACATTCCTAAGGAAGTAGACTACCAGCACTCCTCCATCTTACCTTACAAGCCCACGCCATCTCATACACTACCCTTCCGCGTGGTTGAGACCCCTGCCAATCGACCCGAAGTATTCGCTGAAGCACGACGAGCTGCCAGACTTCATATGACGGGTAGACCTCCGGCTAACCCGGCGCGTCATCTCAGTGAGTTGTTTGCATAGTCCTATTATGCCTCGTCAAGTTCACTAACGGATCCAACCAGCTGGAATGGAAGGTGGCCCCAACATCTACATGAGATGTCGCGAAGCCCTCCTCAGTGGCATCCCATCTGAACAGGCCTATGCTCTCAATCATTTAGTTAAGATTTCCTATGAGCGAGGTGATCGGTATCGTTTTGAGCAGTTCCCAAAGCTGCTGGAGGGATTGGTCGAGAAAGCGCTCGAGGTTGGACATCTTTTCTATGATGTGAACTGGACCATCATATATGCTGAGCCGGAAGAGGCGGCGTCTGGCTCCATCGGTGAACTCAACGGCTTCACAGGAACACACGACATTCTCACTAGGATCCAGCAGTTGAAGACGAAACCCGTCATCGACGGGGTTGTCTCGGCAGAGTTCTCTGATCAACTGAACCTGATCACCGAGGCCGTTCTTACCATCCGCAATATGGTTATCCACCCAGATAATGCGACGTACGCATCAAACTATCCAATGGTCTTGGACCTTTTATGTGTCTTGTTGCGTCTTCCTGTACTCGACATGACGGTGGAGTTGAAGCACTTCGCCTTGGATATTGCCGAGCAGATAACACCGCACCTGATCCTCGGCGCGGATGATCCTCTATACCAGGCCTTGCTTTCACAGTTGGACCAACATTCAGACGACCGGGGCATCGCTTTAACAGCCTTGCGAGCGATTGGCCGCATCTCCATGGAGCTCGCGGAGACCAACAAACTCGACAACGTTCCGGTCGGAGTGCTTCAAAAGGTCAAGGATTGGCTGTTGCTCAATGATGACGAGTTAATGGACGCTTGCTTGGACTTCCTCTACCAGTACACGGCTGTGGTGCGCAATCTGGAGAACCTCATCCAAGCCACACACCTTGAGGGTCTAGTAAGTCACCTGGTCCGGTTGCTCTCGCATGGCGCCAAGCGGGAACCGCGTGAGTTCACCAAGGTCCCGGAGCAGCGTATTGCCGGGAACACGATGATCGCCGATATTCCTCCCGATCTCTGTGAGCAACTTTTGGCAATCGAGGAACCCGAGAGGTGCTACAAATGGGTGCGCTGCTTCTTCGAAGAGGACCCAGAGGGCCAAGTCACACAGATCGCTATCTGGCAAGCTTACAACAAGGCTTTTCAGGAAAGACTTCGAAGCGCAGGGCGGCCCATGATGCAAGCAGCCGAGTTTATTCGGAGTATCACGCATGTATATCAGAATGCCGTCGCCAAGATCAAGCGGGAGCAGGGACCCAATGGTGCCGTGGTCGATAAGTACGCTATTGACGGTATTCGACCGCGTAAGTTTCCCATGAGTCCCGGAGGGGTTGAGTACTTTCCCTGTCTCTGGTCCATCCAGACGCAGCCCATGACCGTCAAGTGCCTCACCTGGCTAGCGAGCCCGGAGCAGATGTGGGAACACATTCTTACGCAACATCTGGGGGTCAACCCTGATCCAGAAGACAAGATGTTCAAGAGAGTGACGGGCGAGTACACATGCACCTGGGCCGCCTGCCAAAAATACCCCGTTCCGACCAAAATGGACCTCTTTGTGTTTGCTGCCCATGTCAAGCTGCACATGATTCAGGCCTACGGCACTTACTACAACCAGCCCAAAAAGCCATCCCGCCAGGTAATTCCAGCCAAGACCATCAGCTTCAGCGGGGAGACGACGGCCGTTGCGCCTAGAGATCCTAACAATCCGAATGCACCCATCACAGCTGGCGGCATCCCGCTCAGCGCGACCTTGGTGTTGCGCAACATTGCGCGTAACGTCGTTAAGACCGACGGCCACGAGGAGCTTGTCAAGACGGAAGGCGAGACCAAGGGGTGGAATGAGAGGCTGTTCCGCGCTCTGCGCCCACGCTTGTATGAGGTTATGGCGGACAACAGGCTTCTGGCCCCACATATTGTAAGCCTACTGCAGACCATCGACGATGCATAGATTGGTGGTTGAGCACGACGGCCAGGGCAGAGCAGACGCCGTTTACGTGCAACGGAAAGGGTTATGCAGCGTACACGCTTTCTTCTGATGCCACTAATACTAGCACATGTGAAAGTCGTCGTCCTACCAATCAGGAGAGCACGAGATGCTTATTGTGCTGGGGAACGATCTTTCCATACACGTCCATGTACTTGAGATTGGCTTTCTGGAGTTTTTATAGTCGGGATGTAGGACATTTGATATTTGTGCCGCCCATGGACGTTGAGCGGAATTAAAAGGATGGCTAGTTCGGATATGTGGTTATGACAGGCAGCCTTAGCAGACGACTTCACTGTAACGTCTGACATGAGGGACATAATAGTGGTAACCAGCCATTAAAGCTGCATAATCGGAAGGTTGTTTGTGACGTGCATGCTTCCCATTCATCCAAGAGGCTGATTACGAGACGTCCCAGACGTTGTAAAGTCCAGACAGCCAAGGTAGTCAGGTTCACTGCCGAGAAAAATGACGTTGACGATCATGAGCCCTTTGTTCCAGCCCTACGACGAGAGCTGTGACGGCTCGCTAGTGTAGCGAGAAGCGGGAGGTGGGACGGGGACGGAGAATTATCGTGAAACCTTCACTCCTCCAGTCGATCAGATCGTGTGGTGTGTTACTGCAGAACGCGGGAAGAGCTAAGAGAACGCTAGGGGGGGGGTCCAAGCTCGTGTCTCGCCCAACGGGGCCTTTCGGGAGTGGCAAACTTTCCATGAGGCCATCGTGAGATTTTCTGGGGTGCATTTGGAGTAAGAAAAAAAGAAGGGAAGAGGGCCGTGCTCCCGTTGCGGGTTCCGCTTTGTCGGGTATCGTGAGATCGTGGGATCGTCAGGAGGAGATTTGACAGGTCTCGCGCTGTGGTTAACGTAAGCCATAAGCTAGGGCAGCATGAGATAGAAGAGCTAATACATGAAAGTCATTAGAATGACATGAGGATGAAAGAGTTACCAGGTGCTAATCCAACTCTTCTTCATGTAGTAGCTTCACGATGTTCTGTGCTCTGTAAGTTGGGATTCTTTTTCACGATGGCATCAAAATTCGGGACCCCCCACGCTTTTTTTAGGTACTGTGGGGCAAGGAAGCATGCTCGAAAGCCTAATTCGAACCCCTGCTCACTCGTTCGACTTCATGTCTTGACCTCGAAAGGTTCAATATTCAGGTTAATCGTCGAAAAGGAGAGGAAACGACATTTGGTGAAGATAAAATGCGGTGAAATGAGGCTAACACTCTCTCTGGCATAGGGAGCGAGACTGTGAAAGGCGTCGAAAGTCGAAGAAAAGTCTTGACTGCCATGGGAGGGGGAACGAGATCAACGAAAGGTGCTGGAGGGAAGAGAGGGAGACCCTCAAACCTTGACGACAGGCATGCGTAATCGACCTACTACCCCACCAATATTCCAATGATGGAGCGGTGAGCTGTCTTGTTACGACGTTCGCGGAAGAAATTGCTGGAACTGTCAACGTGTTGGAAAAGGTGGGAAGGGTGGCCGCGCGTAGCGAGGGGAGCATTAGGGACATTGCACCATCTGGCAACCGGGCGTGGAACTCAGCAAAGACATTCCCCAGTTATTCGGGCAGAGAAAAGAGGCTCGAGCAATATTGATCAGCATAGGTAAAAGTTTTTCACTGGCGTGTGGTGCATCCCCGTGGGAATTTGTGTAGCGGTAGCAGTCAACACTCGATAGCAGTGACCAATGCCCTCTTCTCCGCCCGCCCCCGGATGTCATCCCCGCTACAGTGCATGCTAAGCCACCGATTGATGGACACTCCATCACCATGTAGTCGGTGGGATGAGCCATTTTCAGAATTTTGATGAGGACGCATGGTCGGTGTGGTTACATCAAGATGTTCTACTGTACCCACGGTGTTAGACTAGAGTTGATGTACGCATGGTTTCCGTGACACACCCGCCCACGTCGCTTGTTGCTACGTTCACCTGAAACAGTAAGCCTCCCCGCAGTAGGGGCTAACGCGGCGGCTGAAAAGAATGGAGGAGCCGGTAATGGCACGGCGTTCTTTGTTTCGGACTTCCATGTTTGGAAGCTCCTGTAGTGACCAAAATAGTTTTTATTGCTTAAATGTTGACGTAGGCGTGATATGAGACATCTGATACGCATCTTGATCGGGAACGGTAGGCATCATGGATTCAACATGCGTTGCGGTCCACTCATGTCTGGTTCCACCGTTGGAAGAAAGGGGAAAGCACAATCACGCTTACCTTATTCAGGTTAGATCATCAGATTATCTGTGTTGATTATTTGAAGTGGCCTTCCGATGTTATCTCGAGAAACACACCGCATCCTCATCGCCGATGTTCTGATTGACATCGTAAGACATCAGGGTAGGCAGGCTGTCCTAAGCAGATTGAAACCAGCGAGCCAGAGTGCCCCTGGGAGAAATGCACCACGAGGCCCCAAGGTCCAGGCCCACCCATCTCCTTGGGTTACACCGCATCCCGTTTGCCGTGGAACCGATGTAGGGAGCTCGACTCGGGGTCGGCTGGGTGATGGCTGATAGGACAAGCCCTACTCAACAATGATACAATGCCACAGCCCAGCAATACTGCCACAGTAGAAGGATGGGGGCTGGCCGGTCCATAAGGATGGAAAAGACTCGACACCACAAATCACAAACATTACACTGGATTCCTCAATGGATCTACTGGGCCCTACTGTACTGTAGAATTTTCCGCTCTTTTGTTCGCTTGTCCTGATCATCACCACGAGTCGATACGGTCTCCAAAAAGTCAGACTACACTTACCTACCATCCCAGTGGAAACTGGAAATCGTGAAGTTGGGGTCAGCTATTGACCCCTGCAAGCCAATAAACGGCAGCCGAAGCTTTGTCCCCCACACTAAAGAGGGCCAAGTCCGCAGGTCGCTTCTTGACCCCATCAACACCAAGACAAGGGGGGGAATATTTCTGTTTGTCTTGTGACCAGCCCCGATATCAGGTTCACCCGCTTCATGCCTGGTCCATGCCAGGACGAAGGTTCTGTACCTTTTTGGTAGCCAGGGTAAAAAGTTGATGGGTCCGACTCCTTGCCAGACTGGTACGTGACTGCGAGGAAAATATGCATAGACCACCACATTGCTCGTGCTATGGAAAAGGGTGTGTAGACCGCAGCCTCAGCTTTCGCCTGTCCCGAGTTCTGACTGGTTCGACTGGGCCTCGCTGTAGTGGTGCGTAAGAAGCCAAGATACCTACTCCATTGGCATTCACATCACTGCATAAAGTCCTGCGTTCCTCGTGTAGCATAGTATGGGAGGTGATGGCCATCCTGGTTTTGACTGGTGCAATGGCCCGCCCCCCTCCTGCCCCTCACCCGCGCTTTGCCCGCGTCTCGTCCGTGGGCTCCCCTTTTTTTATTATCAATATGTCCCGAACAAAGCTTATATCCGCGGATAGTGTGCTCGTAGCCAACGTCGCCTAGTCGGGATCAGCGGTGGTTGTGGGGTCGAGGAGATCGGCGACGCAGAACGAACGGGAAAAGGCCCATCTCGACTTGCCACTGTACTCCATCTGTTTCTTCTGACCGCAGGTTCTAGACAGACCTGCTGCTCGGTCTAAGCCGTACCCCGATTGCTGCTGCCGCTTGTCAAAATTTCCATTTTGACAGCTTCAATTGTGTACAGGTAGCTGGCCACTTTTGGCCCCCCTTGCCCACTTTTATAACCTCTCATATAAACTGAACCAGTTCCCCTTCATGACGTGCCCACGTTTTCTCCTTCACTACATCCAGTTTTGCAGTCGTTATTGAAGAGCCGAGTTCGTTTGAAGTGAATCTCTTGAACTCTGATTCACCAAGATCAAAATCACATCACCCGCATTCACCCCGGCCCAGCCTTGCTCACCTTTCCCCAAACATTTATTTCTAGAGCACATTCGTTTCGTGCATCACAGCCTGATTCAAGTTCCCTACTTGGAAAACCTTTGATATTAATACAGACCCGAACTCTCCGAGCAATCACTATCACCCTTTCATCGTTTTTTAAAGACACTCAACACCATCAAGAAAAATGGCTGCTTCCGCTCGCACAGCACTTCGCTTGACCAGCCGCATGGCCACCAGGCCTCGTGCTACCGTCGAGCGCGCTGCTCTGCCATTCTTCCAGCGTGCCGCCTTATCAGGCTCCACTGCCCCTCGCAAGTCCGAGGTCATCAAGGAGACGGAGGTCCCCGTGTCCGTCTACTCACCCGATTCCAAGGGTGCCAGCCCTTCAGGCAACGGCGAGCACTTTAAGATCCCTGTTCGCCGTGATCAGCCCGAGGTCCCTGCGGAGGAGGAGGACAAGGTGACCCCTCTCACCAGCAAGGTCTACAACCAGATGACCCCGACGATGCAGAAGATGTCCGTCATGGGTAAGGTCATCATCATCACCGGGTAAGAATCTTACCCCGCACACTCGGTTCTATGTGGGATGTGTATGCTAACGTGCTCGTTTTCAGTGGTGCCCGTGGTCTTGGAAACCACATGGCTCGCGCCTGCGCTGAGGCTGGTGCTAAGGCTATTGCCATCTTCGATGCTAACCAGCAGCTCGGAGACGAGGCTGCTGCCGAGCTCTACGAGAAGACTGGTCTGCCCGTCACCTTCTTCAAGGTTGACGTCCGTGACGGAGCCGCTATCGATGCCGCTGTTGACAGCGTCGTTGAGCTTTATGGTACCCCCGACGTTCTCATCAACTCGGCTGGTATCGCCGACTCCAACATTCCCGCCGAGACCTATGACCGCAACATGTTTCGCCGTCTCATCGATATCAACCTGAATGGCTCCTTCCTCATGGCTCAGTCCGTTGGCAAGGCCATGATGGCTGCCAAGAAGCCCGGTTCCATCATCCTGGTTGCTTCCATGTCGGCCAGCATTGTGAACTATCCCCAGGAGCAATCTTGCTACAATGCTTCCAAGGCCGGTGTCGTCCACCTTGGCAAGTCTCTGGCCGCGGAGTGGGCCAAGTACAATATCCGTGTCAACTGCATCTCTCCCGGCTACATGGACACTGCTCTGAACCGTGTCCCTGCTCTGGATGCTCAGAAGAAGATCTGGACCAGCCTCACTCCTCAGGCTCGTCTTGGCGCTGTTGATGATCTCAACGGCCTTGCCGTCTTCCTCGCGTCCGACGCATCTGGCTTCATGACGGGCTCCAACGTTCTCATTGACGGTGGCTATACCCTTTACTAAGGTGGGGGCATCAACCACCAGACTTAATATCACCGACTACGAATACACAAACTGGAAATCGTTTTCTGGGGCAAGGCCAACGAAGTGATACCCTAAAATGTTCTTTCAGCGTTGGCGGTAAGGAGTTGAAGAACACTGGCGTGGTTTTTCGAGCATGGCATAGCGGTCTACTTGTCGGTTTCGGTCTGTCCTAGGGCTTTGGCTAGGGGAGTTATAGGAGTATTCACCAACCTGGAATTTGCATGTCTTATGCTTTTTTTTTTTGCTTTCGAGGGATGGTTATGGCGGGGAACGCAGTCACCACTGGGGATAGATAAATACACGGCCGGTCACGACACTGGCTCGTTAATACCTTGTACGAAAGCATTATGAACCTAGAGACATTTACGGGTGATATCTCATCTGCCTCATAACGTTGATCGAGTTTACTGCTACGAACTTACCATGACTTTTCGGCAAAAAGTTGACCAGATCCTTCAAAAGCCCTCGGAATCATATGATCTAGGAAATCAGATGCATCTGGCTAAAGCCTCAACTTGACTATGTTGACTCGTCACGTCAACACTAATAATGTATGCAATATGACCTTGCCGTCCATCGATGGGCTTCCTGACTACTGCCTCTGCATTTCAGTTATATCAATGGCCCAAGGGCAAAGGCTTAAGGAAGGACCAGCGAAGAAGCCGGCCCGGGTCCATTTGGTAACCGAGGGAGAGAAGTGCTGTACACTTCTCAGTTGGAACACCTTATATTCGAGCTTGTATTGCTTGAATGCCCGAGAAATTACCAATAGTAAATATACAATAAGCAAAGCCGGACCAGAGGAAGCTGAACTCGGCAAAGGGTATAAGGAACTCGAACAGAGACCAAGATGAATGGGATGAATGGGGAAAAAAAAATGCCAGACTGAGGGCACGCTTCCTTCCTCATGGATACATCCAAGTCGAAGGTGAATCAACAAGCCGCTTTTTCGCTTCCCTTCGCTACCTACAAATGGGCCTTTTCCCCCAGAAGGTTCATGAGATGCCTACGATTTCCTTCTTCTCTTTCCTTCCATATCCATCCATCATGTCATTCCTTCATGTAATCCCGCTCTGGCCTTTTCCTCCTGCCATGGTCCTCTGATTTCAGAAGACTGAAGGGTACGTGCCACATCATAGCTGTCGCGTATGGCCACACAATCTGGTGATGCCCTCTCTAAAAGGGACAACAGAGCACTGCTCTACCAGAAGCCAAATCGAGTCATGCGACAGGCAAAAGAAGTTTGGGTTGGTTCAAGTGGCTCACCATCAAAGCAGGATCCACCATGCGCAAAGTGTGGAATAAATCCAGTGCAGAAGCCAGGCTTATGATGCAAATCATCAACCTCAAATGGGAATCTCTCGACAAGTGCAAAAAAAAAAGCCAAATCAACAGCCGCTGAAGTATGTTCAGTATAGCGTTGCAAATATGTGCAAGAAACTCTGCTCAGGAGCCAGGTGATTTCGGCAGCAAATGGAAAAGCTGTCTAGTTGCCCTTTCGAGCCTTCTCTGCAGCACGGGCGTCTCTAGCTGCTTTCACCAATGGAGAAAGCTGGGAGAGATCAACACACTGCTTCATGAACTCATGCTGTGATATGTTAGAGCCTGCCTCTCGAAGTTGAAAAACATAAGGCATGAGACTTACCCGTAGGAGATCGTGTGCACTGGCTCGCTTCTCCGGGTCAACTTTCAGGGCGAAGTACAGGAAATCCCGGAAGACAGGTGACAGGTTGCCCTCATCCTTGATTTGTGGTGTTCCGTTGGTAGCGATCAGCCACAATGCTCGAAGTGGCGACTCGGTCAAATAAGGTGGCTCTCCCTCAATCATCTCGATGGCCATGATGCCCAATGACCAGATGTCAACCTTTCTGCCATACTCTTTGCGAGTGACCACTTCAGGTGCCATCCAGTAGGGAGTGCCAACCATGGTTGTACGTTTGTTCTGGGCCTCGTTGATGGTGGCACAGAATCCAAAGTCAGCTGTGACACAGAGAGGGTCAGTCTTCTATATGGCTTGCAATCAGAAATCTGCGGGGTAGGATACTTACTCAGTTTGATGTTACCCTCCATGCTAAGAAGGATATTGTCGGACTTGATGTCTCGGTGGATCACGCCCTTGGAGTGTAAGTGTTGTAAACCCTTGAGAGTCTCGCGGCATACGGAGGCTATTTGGCCCTCTGTCATGATATTGAAGGTGACCACGTCAGTGAGACTGCCACCCTCCATAAACTCCATCACCACCCAGAGCTCGCCACCACAGAGGTAACTGTCAATGAAGTTCACAATGTTGGGATGTGAGCTCTCCTTCATCACCAAAATCTCGTTGATAATGAGGTCCTTCTTTGGTTGCTGCTCCAGGTTCATCTGTTTGATGGCCACGAGTCTATTACTTCCCCTCTCGTGACCGGTGTACACCCCACCACTGGCACCTTGGCCGATCTTGGTAAACCCACGGTAGATTTCCCTGGGGTCTCCCTCAGAGCAGATTCTCTTTAGGGAGGCAACGACATCGATGGCATTGCTCTGGCGATGGCCACGTTGACGAGCCTGCGAACGAGACCCAACTGCGGCACTGGGCGCTGCCCCCACTGCCTGTGGGGGCCGACCTCCTCCATTCACATCTGGTAGTGGCTTTGCGTACTGTGCATATTGGAGTTGTGAGCTCTGTTGGGGCGCCGTCTGTTGGCGCTTGCTTGCCTGCCTGCCTAGTTGACCTGCCATGGCTGCCTGTGCTTGAGCCATAGCTTGCTCCTGCTGCTGCTGCAGAATTTGTTGCTGATAAGCAGCATTTTGGGCACCTTGGGGCTGAGGTGGGAAGCTAGGTGATGGCTGTGTTGGTGAATAAGGAGAGGTACCGTTCACACGGGAATTGGATCTCGACCGGTGCTCTTCTGGCAGCATGGGAGCATCGTCCTTGGGTGGCACGTGGGTGGGTGCACCATCCTCGTTGTGAGACGGCATACTGATTGCCGAGTCCTTCGCGGCGTAAGGGGCATGAGGAGCAGCTCGGAGAGGAAGCGTGGCTGGTGGTCTTGGTGCTGGCCGGTTAGGCATGAGGTTTACATCCTTGACTGGGACTGATCCTGGTCCCTTCGTTGGCACAGGGGGTGGTGCTCTTGGGTTTTCAAAGCTGCCTTCATGGTTCACCTGGGGAAATCGAGGACTTGCTGGTGGGCTGACAAGTGGCGACAAAGGGTAGCTGCTTGGAGGAAATGCTGAAGGGGATGCTAGAGAGGTTGGGGAGGTCGCTAAGGATCGGAAGTCTGTTGCGCGTGCATGGTCAAACTTCTCCAGTTGCTGATCTTCTTGAGGCTTCTCGGTGGTTTCCTTGTAGAAGGTAAGTACGTCTACCAGGATCTGTGGGTGCTCCCTTCGATCCTTTTCCGTGATGCCACTCTCGTTGATCAATCGCTGCCACTCCTTCGGCAATCCCTAGAGCTGAGGTTAGTCATACAACCCACTGGCGCACCGCTGGACATCAGTGAACTAACAGTAAATTGACCGGTCTGGCTGTCATAGCCGACGTGAGTGACATGCACAGGATTCTCCGGCGCAGAGATCAAGGGCTTCTTGGGTGATCCGACAAGACTGCTCATAAAGCTCGATATGCCTGTCTTCTTCCTCAACAAACTCGGCATCTTGGGCTCCTTGTTCTCATCCGAGTATCGCTTGTGGCCAGCTGACGACCCATTTCCCGTGTCTGTTCGAACTGAAAAGGCAGATTTCTCATTGACAAGAGGGTCGGGGCCTGTTTCGGCAGTTGCAAAACTGGCAGACTGGCGCCGTGGCGCTGGCTGTTGAGCCATGTTTATTCTGCTCGTATCCGGGCTGGTGTATGAGGGCGCTGGAAGAGCAGGGCGATAAGGCGCAGACTGATTGTAGTTATTGGCAGGTAGCCTTGGAAAACTCGATCCTAGAGGGGACTTTGTCGCTTCGATGCGCTTCAAGATGGCACCTCCGTCAAAGGGTGCGCCAATAAGCTCGTCAGATGTCTTGGAACTCAGAGGTCGACTGCTGTTGTTAGAGTTGGTCGGAGAGGCCGAGTTGGGTTCAGAAGGGCGATCCTTCATTCGCGTGGTAGCGTTGTGAAGCTGCTGCAGCAAATGCAAATGTTGATGTTGATGTTGATGTTGGTACAACTGGCGCGACTCCAACTTCGACTGTGCTGTCTCTGGCAATGCCGCTGAATGTTGTGCGACAAACTCGTTGTTCTGCTGGAAAACAGGTGAAGGGTGTTGTGGCCTGTCTGAACCTATCGAGGTGGAAGGATATCGCGGGGAACTCGAAAGATTGGTCGAAGCGTGGGAGGCCGAAGTTCTCACAGCAGATGCACTTGGTGCCCGCTTCAAACTGGTTGAGCTTCGTTTGCTCTGAAGGGAACTACCATCGATGCTGTATGAGCTACTGTGATGGTGGCTCGACCCTGGCTTCTTCTTGACAAGTTTGCGACGTTGAGAATTGCCGTTGAATTGGGAAGAGGGGGAAAGCTGAGGAGAGAGCCCCGTTCGAGTTGGAGACGACAGATCGTGGATGAGGTTGCCGCCTTCCATGATGCCACACCCACAGCAACCTGCTGGGCTAGCAAAGGCACTCCCGCTGCACCAGTAACAGGACCCGAAAATCCAGGCACTAAGATTCTAGTCCCCGTCGCAGAACCGTGACTAACAACCAAGGCCGCAAATTCACTACAGTACCTAGCTTGGATGATTGGGGACCCAAAAGACCTACGAAACTAAGCTGAGTGGAGGTGCGAAGAAGAAGGCGCAACCGGGGGGGGACCACCTCAAAGCAGGAGGTGTGGATTTGGCCTAGCAGAACCAGACAGGCCCCTCGCTTTTTACTGTACTTTTTGGGGAATGCAGCAGATATCTGGGTGGACTGGAAGTTGGTTGGTGGATGACTTTCGGAGCAGACAGCGGAGAGGCATCAATTGCAATCGACACTACACACACTAGAGGTGCAGTGGGAAACCTGCTGGCTCCTGTTGTTAGAGGCACTCCTTGGGGGCCAGCAGGCTTGACAGATAGGGTTTAAGGGTCAACAACAACAACAACAACACGGGCAGTGGCTTGTCATGGTGGAAGTCTCGGTGACACCCGCTGATGGGTGGGTCCAACCTGCATGACCTTGTAACAGTCGGGTTTAAATCAGTTCGGGGGGGGATTTTATGGCATGTTCAATTGCTTTTCCCACTGCCTCCTGTCATCATCGTCATCTGCTAGAGAGATAGTGTAGTTGGTATATGTATTGGAATATTGGACGTTGCCAGACCGATAAGGCTGACATTTTGAACGGCCGCCTTATTGCTATGTGCGAAATCAGCTTTGCTAGTGTCGCTGGAATATCCACGCGGCCATTCGACTCGTATAACAACAACATGACAAGTGCTAATGTGGAGCGAGTCGCTACGGGGCACGGTTTTAAGTGTACAAGAGGAATTGTGCGTGCTTTGATTTGTTTCCAGGCTTGCATCTGAAGCGAAGTGCTCTTCAGCCGGTTTTGTCTGCCAAGATCACACTGCCACCAAGAAGTATGAATAGGCATGGTGTGCGGTACATACTCTCTGGCACCTCTGCCATGACTAGAATAGTGTGAAGATCCTGCCCGTACGATCCGGCGTAGGGTTTTGGACACTGGGTTTCACTTAGTCTACTGTGTGTGTCGTACAGCTAATCTGACACAGGCCAGAGTTGAGATAGCCAGTACTTGTGGTGCAGAGGTAGCTTTATAGCAGACTGGCAATTAACGCAATCACGGCATCCGAAAGTATTGGGTAACAGACGTTTCGAATACGCAGGTCCTGCAACCACCCAGTTGAAACACCTCCACTGCCTCGCGAACATCCCAACGGATGCCTCGAAAACGTAAGAGCCGCAAGGGATATGTGCATTCATGGGCATGTCCAGAATCCTTTCATGGTGGTCTGCTATTCAGACTATCCTCTGAGTATATGATAGGTATGTATAGACCTCCTTTTAAGCCTCCAGGTGATGACTGGATGCCGCCTCTCGCACTCTGAACACTTTGGGGTAGAGGCGAAACGTGGTTAGGGAGGCTGTTTTGCGGCCGCAAGCAGAGGAACGGGTGTTTCAGAAGGAATATGGTCGTTTCCTGTTGAGAGGCTAGGTGAGAGCTACATACCTACCTTACTATACTAGTATAGCTTATCCTAAGTCCATGCTTACTCGTCGACACGCGAGCCTCCGCTATACGAACATGGCCTCACTGTCATACTCATCCTTCGAGTGGGATGATGGACTTGCTCTAAGACGTCGCCGATCTCTCAGATATTAGATAGTGTGTATGCCTACCTCTAGTCTCACGATTTGGACTTTTTGAAAAGCCTTTCACCTCCCTGTTTCTTTGCCTCAACACTATGGATATACTTGCCGTGTAGAAAACAAGCCCGTACTTCTTGCAATGACCACGTAAGTGCCACGACATAGCCGTCCGAGCTGGATTTGGATGAGGTAAACGACGTAGAGCAAGCGGCTTGTCAAACGCAACACCTACTGACGATGTCCCAAATGCAGAATCTCAATCCAATCGTCTGTAATTATCCGGGAAGTCCCTACGTACATCCGGTATTTGGTAGACCAGAAGGGCTTTCGATATGTGCATGAGACGCACATATTGTGGTATTGCTTGTGCATGGCCGTTTCGTCCCGTTCACGAGAATCTACTGGAAGCCGGATAGAAGTGGCTAGACGGTAGGTAGGTCAAAGTACCTCTAGACAGTCTAGGTAGTGTCTCCGAGGCTCTTAGTTGTTTGGGCCTGTAGGGTAGCTTTTGTAATGGGCTTCAAAGCCAAAGCATCTGGATTGTTCTGGACAAATTGCCATCTGTCAGCCCTTCAGCCGGCCCGCCAGCGTACCTTAAGTGAGATGGAAAGCGGGGCTAGAGTTTCCACTAAGCTCAACTAGACTTAGTTCATGTCAACCCTGCGCTATCTGCTGCGTCTTGGAGAAAGTACCTGTACGCACTAGGTATGCTTGAGATTTGTTGAGTTGACCGGTAGGCTTATTTACACGGAAGCTCTCTATCACCCCTTTAAGCAGGCCTGAGGTTCACTCTTACCCTTCCACTTCCTTTTACACGGTGCTATTCATTTCCTGAGTCACTTATCTTCCTTCCGACCTCGAGATAACGCCGGACACTTCCTTCTGGCGAGCGTTGAAAAGTGCAACTTGGAGACGAGCTCAACCAAGGACATCACGCCTTGTCCAATGGTGTCGTTGCGCCAGTGATTCCAATCTCCCCACAGCCGAAAGAAGCCAGTTCGCAGTCCACGAGTCGACGCAACCCTCTACAGCACCAACGTTTCGTCATCACCATCTTGTGATCTCGGAGCAATTGCCTTTCATTTTGTCTACGATTTCTTCGATTGCTCTTTCCTTAGAGGTGTGACTTCTAATCTGTCTCCCCACCCTGCGGCATTTGCCAGATTGTGTTTGGTTCCTATCCTAACGAGAGTGCATCTGTGTGTTTAGAACCATCGACGACAGACAGTCTTTCCTCTTTTCCGTTCTTCGATATAGTCTTAATCATGGCCGAGTCTACTACTGCCTCCAGCTTTGCTGAGGAGCTCAAGGCCAAGCACGCCGCCGACCACGCCCACCAGCCGACCGTGGAGGAGGTGCCGGACGAGGATATTGTGCCACACAAGGCAGGTGGTGACGCCGCGGCTAGTGAGGATAAGCCAAGCTGGGTAGAAACCCCCTCAGCCACGTCGGTCGGGAAGCAAAAAGAGCAGCCCATCCCCAAGGCTGCTTTAGACACTCAATCGCACGAACTCTTTCCCGAGCTAGGCGGGCCCAAGCCCAAGCCTGTTGTTGTACCCAGCTGGGGTGCCAAGAGCAGTACAAACGGCCAGTCGAATGGTGCTTCCGCCAACGGCACCCCTCGAGCATCCACTCCGGCCTCCGGCGCCACCACCCCGGTCGGACATGGACCGCCAGCGTTGAGACTGCCCGGCCGGAATGTCGAGACCATGATTCTCCAAGCTGACGATTTACTCCCGCGCTCGGCTTTGAGGAGACCGTTGCAGGACATCCTCAAAGACTTCAACCGCAAGTCCAGAGCTCAGGTGTCTGTGGCTCCTGGGGCAAAGGGTCAATGGAGGTTTGAAGCCTCTGGTCCTACTGAACCTGCCAGACAAGCTCTGAGGGACCTCGTCCAGCAGGTTGGAGCAAGGGTAAGTGCTCCTGTGCCATAAGATGAAGCATGGGGTTACATTTATATTAACACTTGTATGCAGAAAAACATCACGATCCACGTTCCCGCATCAGCTCGTGCGCACATCATCGGTAGAGGAGGGTCAACAATCAAGTCTATCCAAGAAAAGACTGGTGCCCGCATCCAGCTGCCCAAGGTTGAAGAGGGTCAGCCGCAAGCAGACGACAGCGACGATGAAGAAAACCTCCCCATCCAGCTCGAAGGTAACTCGCATGCGGTCGCTTTCGCTAAGCAGGAAATCGACCGTATTGTAGGTGAGCGAGCTGCGAACGTCAATACGAAAGTCAAGGGCATTCCCGCCGAATTCTACCCCTTCATCGCCGGCCGGAACAACAGCTTCGTTCATGATCTGGAGGCAAACCGGGGTGTTCAGGTGCGAGTACCTCCTCATCAACCCTGGGTCGCTCACCCACCTCAGATGGCTGGTCAGCATCCTGTTTTCGCGCCAGCAGACAACGACAACCACATCCAGCTCGCAGGTGATCGGGCTGCTGTCCAGGCTGCTCGTGCCGCGATTCAGCACCGAGTTGAGGAGCTTCAGCACCAGCTCCAACTGGAACAGCTCGCTATCCAGCGTGGTCGCCATCAGTTCATCATTGGAGACAGAGGATTACCCACAGACCAGTTCTTTGAAGAGACTGGATGCACGATCCTCCTGCCCACAGACGAGGATGACGACATGATTACCGTTATCGGTCCCGCGGACCAGATCCAGAATGGCTTGGAGAAGGCAATGGACTTGGCCACGACGATGCAATGTTCGAATATTGATATCTCGCGCTTTCACCGCCAGGCACCTGGTGGCGCCGCCGCTCATGCCCGGAACGTCACTCGTTACCTTCGACAACGCAAGGAGATTGAACGTTTGGAGAAGATGTATAACGTGCACTTCAACACTCCGTTTACCTCGGAAGGCGCCCAGCCGTGGGAGCTCTACTCCCGTGACGGCAAGGCTGCTATCCGGGCCCAGTCGGAGATCAAGGGCCTCGTCGATAGCCATCCTCCAGCTCGTATGAGTACCGTCCCGGTCGACCCATTCTTCCACCAATATCTGCGCAACACTGTTAATCCCCGTGTTCACGATCAGTACGGTGTGCACATGGTGATTCCCGACAGCAACGATGCTGATGCGCCTGTTCTGCTTGTGTACGAGGGCCCTTCCGACCATGATGCTCCCTACCAGGTACCCAGACAGCCGCCCAGCCAGGCTGATATCCAGAATTTCGAGCAAGGACTTCGCCAAGCCCGTCAGCACATTCTTGATATCATCAACCAGCAGGAGGCCCTGACCGCGGTGTCCATCGACGTCCCCTTGAAGTATCACCCCAAACTTCAGAAGTTCATCAAAAAGGAGCAACAATCACGGTCCGAGGAGCAGATTCCTGTGCGGGTCTCGAACCTGGGATCGACCGTCACCTTCAGGGGCCCCCGGTCGCAAGCCGAGTCCCTGGCGGAGAAGTGCCGGGCTTTTGTGGAGCAGGAGAAGGAGGACGAGAAGGAACGTGGATACACCTTGGAGTTTGACTTCCCCCAGAAGTTCGCCAACCATTTGATCGGCAAGGGCGGCAGCCACATTCGTGATTTGAGGGAGAAGTTCGATGTTGAGATCCAGGTCCAGGACGGCAAGGTGGAGCTCAAGGGTCCCAAAGCCAAGGCCGAGGCTGCCAAGGCACACATCCTCTCGCTTGGCCGGCAACTGGCCGATGAGACCACCCACATCCTCAAGATTGACCCCAAGTTTCACAGAGAACTTATCGGTGCCCAGGGCAGCCAGATCAACCGGTTGCAGACGAGATACAAGGTCTTGATCTTCTTCCCCCGCTCCGGCAAGAGCCCCAAGGACGACGAGTCCGTTGCCGATGCCAGCGAGAATGGCAAGCCCAAGCGCCAGCAAGGCCCCGACGAGGTAATCGTCCGCGGCCCCAAGAAGGGTGCGGATGAAGCTCGTGACGAGATCCTCTCTCTCCTGCAGTACCTCAAGGACAACTCTTTCACCGCCACTGTTTCGGTCCAACAGAAGCAGCTTCCGTCTTTGATTGGCCAGGGTGGTTCCGGCATGGACCAGCTCCGCCAAACCACGGGTGCCAGGATTGACATCCCTAATGGCCGCGACGTTCCAGAAGGCGAAACGGTGGATATTACTATCAAGGGAACCAAGGAACAGGTTGCTGCTGCCAAGAAGATCCTTGAGGAGAAGCGGGCTGTTTTCAACAACACCGTCCTCAAGACCCTTGACGTGGACAAGAAGTATCATAAGGCCCTCATCGGTGCTGGTGGTAAGTACATCTCATCGCGGTCACTACATTTTCTTTGGAGTGATGCTAACAAGGGTGGCAGGTTCGAACCTTCGGGACATTGTCGTCAAGGCTGGAGGCTCTGACGATAGACGCGAGCTTGCACGCACGATCCAATTCCCCAAAGCGGATACTGACGGCAACACTATCAAGATCGAGGGTCCCACGGACGTCGTCGAGAAGATCATCTCCCAGATCCAGGAATTTGTCTCGGAGCGCGAGAATCAAGTCACCGACACTGTCGAGGTGCCCACCGAGAAGCATCGCACGCTGATTGGCAGAGGAGGTGAGGCCAAGCGTGCTCTTGAGTCTCAGTTCAAGGTTTCTCTCGACGTCCCAAAGCAAGGCAGTGGCCAGACCGGCGTCAAAATCGTGGGCCAAGCTCCCGATGTCGAGCAAGCCAAGCAGCACATCCTCTCTCTAATCAAGGAGCAGGAGGGCGAGACTGTCCATGTGCCTCGCATGTATCATCACGTCATCTCCAATAACGGCCAGTTCTTCCGTAAGCTCCGTGGCGATCATAAGGTGACCGTCGACCATGCTGGACACCCCGTCCCAGAGAAGCTCACCGTCAACCACACCGTTCGCGCCACAGACGGTGCCCTTCCCCTCATCACCGACGACAATGACGGCAATGCTGATGTCCACTCCTGGAAGGTTGTTGAGCTCTCGTCCTCCGAGGAGGGCGACATCCCTTGGGTCCTCCGGGGTTCCGCTGAGAACGTGGAGAAGGCCAAGAAGCTCATCGAGGCCGCACTGCAACAAGCCGCCAAGCAGAACGCGACCGGCTACCTTGTGCTTCCCGACCCTCGTACATACCGCCACGTCATCGGCCAGGGCGGCAGCAAGGTGAATGCCATCCGCAAGCAGAGTGGATGCAAGATCACCGTGCCTCGCAACCAGGCCGAGAATGAAGCTATCGAGATTGTTGGGAGCAAGGAGGGTGTAGAGAAGGCCAAGGAGTTGATTCTACAGGCTGTCAAGGAGGGTGTTGACGGTACCAGCAGGTCCAGAGATTAGGATTCTCTTGACCAGGAACCAGTTGACAATTGGTGACTGATAGATGACATTCTTCGAGGCAAGCAAACATCATGGCAGACTTTTCTTTCTTTTAACGGGGCGTGTTGCCTTGCGAGGGAAACGGCTTGCGGATGTGGGCATAGGAATACTAAAAGGTTGTTTGCAGGCTTTGGCTTTAGTCGAAGTTGAAAAAGAAGAGAGCGTCTCGGCGGTGATGAAAAGCTGAATCTTTTACCAAAGTGTCTGGAAGAAGATGGGTTCCATGTAGCATACTGCCACGATTTGGTGTGTGTATCACTAGATTTTCAGCCCCTTTTTACTCAATCTGTGTCTTGCTTGACCTGTCTTTCTGTTTCCTTGTTACCGCAGCATCCGGTATGCCCTTCTCAAGTTCCGTCAGAATTGCTGAAAAGCATGTCCAACCACAGCGTCCCAAAAGCACCTCATAGTCGCAATCCTGCGTTCCAGATGTCCGCGAGACTCCCGTTGGAAGGAGTAGGAAAGCATTTCATCCCAGCCGCATGAGAGGAATTTGAGATAGACCATGCGTCTGAATTCAATCTTTTAGCCATCTCACTAGCTGCACTTGGCAGGGCAACGATTTAAGAAAGATTGCCCTTTCCTAGTCATCATCACATTAGATACAAGGACGATGGTAGTACCTCTATTGTCTCAATTTGAGGTATCATGTCTGGGTCACTATGCTATGTGCAGAACGACTAAAACTCCAATCCCATGCGCGGAAATGCTTCCTTGATACCTTCTATACGTACCCAACTCCGAACTCCCTTAACAAGGCCGACATATTCTCTAGCTTGCTTCAAACGAGTTAATGGCAATCTCTCACATGAAATCCTCTTCCTCGGTCTCGTCGGCATCTGCAGCCTGTCCATCCAGGGGAAGAGGCATAGCTTGCCAATATCCCCCCGGAGATGGAGGAAGGGGATGGCCTTGGGGCCGGCCCTGTGGCCTCTGCTGTCCACCATTCGCAGTCCTCTGTTGCATGCCGTGCTCACCCTGCGTCGCTATCAAATCGATGATATCAGCATTGATGTTCCCAGCAGTAGCAGTGTTAACATCTCCGATGCTGTGGCCCAAGGCTAACCTAGCTGCCTCGTCCGCCAAGGCAACGATATCCCTGAGCAACTCCTCATGCCGACTCCTCGCCGCCGCGGTTGTTTCCGAAGCTCCTGAAGCAGCCGCGGCTGCGGATAGATTACCTGCGGCAGCCGAGAGTTGAGCAGCGTGATTCTGGAGCGGAGCTAGGATGCTGCTGGCATCAACTGGTGCCTCCCCCGATAAGAGACCGGCTGCGGCGAGACGGGCTATGCCAGCTCCGAGGGCAGCGCCGTTAATGCCAGCTCCAAATCCGGCGTTCAACAGGCTGGACAAATTGATCTGGCTGCCTCCCGCCGCCGCCGCGGCAGCAGCACCCGAGGGAAGCGGCGGAAGCGGTGGCGGTGGTTGATTCATGTTGTGGTGTGGAGTGGTGGCTGGATTGTGGTTTTGACTACCGGCGGCGGCGCGAGCATTGTTGCTAGTTTTGGCTTCTGGATTGCGTACCTGGACATTGACCTCGCCGCGAATGCCATCGATGCGCAGGCTCGTGGTCTGGCCAGGCTGAAGAGGCTGAGACAGGGTCCTCAGGCTAGCATTATTGAGCTTGAAGCTGAACTCTGGCGACACATTATCCAGCATTGCCGCTACCCCAGGCAGCTTGCCATCCTTGCGAACCGAAGAGGTATCATTCTTTCCCGTGTCCGACGCCAGTTGAGGCGGAGCAACCGAGCCATGTCCCTGTCCCTGTCCTTGGCCCTCTATTTCACCACCATTTGGAGGGGGTTTGACAGCGACCAGCTGACGAACAAAATCGTTGGCCTCCTTGGAACCATCCATCAGCCACTTCAAGCATATCTGAACCCGCTCCCTACAGTATGGGTTGTTGGAATCATAGACGCAGCAGTTGAGGAGGGCGACGGTTCCATCATAGGCAATGATTTGCTTTTGGACGTCTGCATTACCGGGCCCGGATTTACCCGGCGGAGGTTGCAACAGACTGGCAACAATCATCAGGATTTGCACCTTGATGCCAGCCCAAGGGAACTGCCAGGCGTCCTGCATCGGTGGTGGACCAGGATTGGGCGTGTTGGCGTCGTAGTGATCCCACGTCTCGTTATCGTCTATGTGCTGGCCATTCGCGTCAGTGTATGTAGGACGATTGGCAGACCGGTCGGGCAATTCAACAATCGCTTTCTTTTCTACCGCAATGTCCAGAGCTTTCAGAAGTGTGATAAGCTCGTAGATGACCTCCCAGTCAATGAGGTGCTTTCGAATGTCGGGCGTGTCCACCACAGTCTTCAGAAAGTCCAAGAACTGGGCGAGGCCGTCTTTCGCACGCTCCATATCCCAGTTGTCGACGGGGAAATCAGCTGGGTCAAAGTGGTTTTGACGTATCTGGCCTTGCAGATGCATAAGCGCCACACACTCAGGAACTATCCTACTACGAAAGCTCGCGAAGAGGAAGTAGACGAGCTTGACATTCCGCTCCATCTCAATCGGATCAGTAGGTATTGTCTTGTTCTTGGCTGCCTGGAACATGTGGTTGATCAGCCGTAGAAGGACGGTCTGGGCAGGAGAGATGATGTCCTTGGGGATCCGGAGCGAGTCCCAAGTATAAGGCAGTAGAGCACTGTGGTGGATGGCCTCGATGATCTGGGTGGTGATCTGGAAGATGAGGGAGCTCTCGTCCTTTTCCCAAACGGCAATGAAGACGAGCATCTCGCGAAGCAGACTCTTCCCGCAATCGGTAGCCAAAAACATCCTGCATCTTGTCTTCTGCAGGTTTTCGCCGACTTGCGTACGCTCTCCGTTGGGTGTGTCCAGAATGCAAGACTTGACGATCATATGCAGAGCCTCGATCTGCTTGGGATCGAGGATATTGGGCACCTCGGTAAGCAACCCTGTCATCGGACCCTCTCCATAAGAGTCGTCGTCCTCAATCTCCTCGTCGTCAAGGATGGGGTCCTCATAATCATGCTCGTCTTCAGGCGGACCCTGCTCATCCTCTTCCAGTTCCTCGTCCATGTGTCCATTCGCGGACTGAACTTCGTGGTCTTCCGGGTACACGGTGCTGTTAACTCTGCGTACCAGGTTGGCCTTGCAGTTGTCGGTGCGCTGCTTCGCGAATTCGACCGACGGCATGGGAACGAGCCAATGTTCATAGTTGGGATCTCTGGCATTCAGCCACCATGTGTCAATCTCCCTCGATACCCGGCCGTATTGGGCGTCTTGCTTAAACTTGTCGGTTTCGCCAGCATCCCACTCTGGTTTGACCGGCGCAGCGCCCTTCGGATCATCAGCACGAATGTTGACAACCTCTTTGGGAAGCCAGTTACAACAGAGCGGCCGGATAGCAGGAAGGGGACCGGGCAGCTGACTGGAGTGGTTTCGAACGTAGTCCTTCAAGAGGATCTGAGCTTTCTCCGATAGTTTGGCGTTTCGCTCCAGCCAATGGCTGATTTCCACCTTGGCCGTAGCTGGGTGGAAGTCCATGCCTGGATAATCCGGCGGGTCGTCACAAAGGTCCTCATCAAAGAGCACATCCAGCCAGAATGACATCTTGTTCCGGTCATTCTTGGCGGTCCAGTTGTGGGCATGCTGCAGGGCAGTGACCAAGACCTTCTTGTAAGCATCGGTGATCTCATTGAGCTTGGCCCGGTTCTTATCGTCCAAGCTTTCTCCATCGTATCCTTTGCTAGTGACGCTCACACAGAGCTTGATCACCTGGTGCACCATGCGGTCAAAGTTGACGGCGGCACATAGATCCTGGGGTACCTCTGGCTCTGGTGTCACAAGCAGGTTGCGTGCAATATGGAGCAGTTTGCTCATGATGGAGAGATCTTCCTTCAGACCGTCATAGTGCTTGACTATGAGCTGAGTACTACTCCTAGGATTGGAAGCATCTTCGTTCACGCTGTGGTGACCCAGGGTTCGGAAGGAGAGACTAGGAATGGCAGCAGCCATAGTTTTGTTGAGCCACAGCCAGATGGCAACATTGCGTGATAGTTTCTCCCTGGAAATGTTAAGTGAGTGTAAAACAACTGCCAGAACTGAGGATGACCTACCGGACTTCCTTAAAGTTGTGGGTTTTCTCCAGGGTCTTAGAGACCATCGAGTGAACCTTCTCACGAGTATTTGGTCCCATAGAGGGCCTGGCGGCATGATGGCCCTCCAAGCAAAGCAGAGCTGACGAGAAGCATCTCTCTTCAATGGACTCATTGTAGCCACAGTCCTTCTCCAGCGACCCAGCAACGTCGAGGTGAGATGGCGCCATGTTGGCGGTACGGCCGGTTGGCCAGACTTATTTTTTCACTTGCGGACTGATTATGCGTGCTGATACCAAGTGCAAAGAGCTTATATGGGTTTGCACAGGCCAGATTTCTCGGCGAAACCCGTTTCAAGTGGTAACAAAACAATGATTGAGGTTTTCGATCCGAAGGTCGAAACCAGTCGGGCCTGTTTCTAAGTTCAGACGGAGGCAATGCAGCTTGCAAGCAAATATAGTGGACCCGACTTAAGTTGCATTAGCGCCCTGACCACTGAAGAGACAGTTCTGGCCCACTCACAGCATTGTCTCGGGCAAGGCGACAAGTGGGTGAGTAAGGATAGCAAGGGTCTTTCGACAGTGGATTGCAATGGCGGGGTCAGAAATTTGCAAACCCCTCCATCGATGATTGTTGTTTGCGCCGATAAGCAATCAAAAAGTCGCAATATCTCGGTTGATAAGCAGAACATTATACCCAAGGTAGATACCAAACCTCGATTGCAAGATCATTACTCTGTCTCACCAGCATCAACCAGCTTGGTACTCCTCTCAGTCTCCACTCTATCGTCAGAATGGGTTCCGTACCAGAAACTTTCGACCGTAAGTCTAACATCCTCCCGTCTCTTGCACGTCGCAACCCAGCAAAACTAACATGCCTGCCGTAGGGCCCGTCCACATCGCCGTGATAGGCGGTACCGGCCTCACCCAGATGCCCGGCTTCGAGCACATCGGCACCGTCAACCCAGTCACCCCCTGGGGCCAGCCTTCCTCGCCCATCCAGATCCTCTCGCACAACAACACCCCCGTAGCCTTCCTCGCCCGTCATGGCACTTACCACCAACATGCGCCCCACGAGATTCCCGTGCGTGCCAACATCGCCGCCCTCCGCTCCCTCGGCGTCCGCTCCATAATCGCCTTCTCTGCCGTGGGCAGTTTACAAGAAGAGATCCGGCCCATGGATTTCGTCGTGCCCGACCAGGTCATTGATCGCACCAAGGGTGTCCGGCCGTTCACCTTCTTCGAGGGCGGTATTGTCGGTCATGTTGGGTTCGCGGACCCGTTTGATGCTGGTTTGGCCGAGGTGGTGAAGAAGTGTGCTCATGCCATGGAGGGCGAGGGCGTGAGAATGCATGATAAGGGCACGATCATCTGCATGGAGGGACCGCAGTTCTCTACCCGAGCGGAGAGCCATATGTACAGGAGTTGGGGCGGCAGTGTGATCAACATGAGTGCGCTTCCCGAGGCCAAGTTGGCTAGGGAGGCGGAGATGGCTTATCAGATGATCTGCATGGCCACGGATTACGACTGCTGGCACGAGAGCGAGGATGTCGATGTTGCCATGGTGTTCAAGTATATGGCTGCCAACGGCGCCAATGCGAAGAGGTTGGTCGGAGCCGTGTTGGATGTGCTTACCAAACAAGAGAACTCGGACATGGTCTTGGCGAAGCAGTGGGAAGGTCAAACGGTTGCTGGACTCAAGTTCATGACCAAGCCTGAGGGGAGGAATCCTGAGGCGGTAAAGAGGGTGGAGTATCTCTTCCCTGGGTGTTTCGACAACTAAGCGTCGCGGTGAGCCTAGTGCGACGTTGGGTATTATCTAGGACCAACAACCCTGTGATGAAGACCTTTTGAAGAGGAGACGAGCGAGCCACATTGACTGGGTGGTTTCCAGGCCCAACTCGAGAAGGAATTGATCATCATCGCTATGCATTTATGCCATGTTGTCCTGCAGGCTAACCAAATTTCCAGCGACTCCGATAACTGAACCCGTACCCGTAATGCTATGCAATGCCCGAAAAACTCTCCCAAATGCCTGTTGCCACGAGCAAACCAGAAAATATTATACCAGAAAGGTTTTCACATTAGTTGATATAACGCTCGAACCCCCTTTTCCGCGGCCGCAACATGCCACGGCCTAACATCCGTTTCCCGATCCACCACGCCCCTGAGCCTAGCTAACGTCCCCAAACACCTGAAGTAGTTCAGCATCTCTCGCAGCAATGTTTCATACGCCCTTGGGTTGTTTGTCTCGCTATGGATGACGTTGACTTCCATGGCTACCGGCGGGTCTTCGGGCTTCAAGCCACTTCGTTTGATCAAATAGCCACTGATCAGGGCTGGATTCAACTCTGTCAGGGAGATTGAGTTATTGAGACGGTGGGATACAACTGCTCCCCACGTTGTCTCTGTCACATCAACTAGCGTGGTGTCTACGTCGCTGGGTTCAGTGCTCGCGACGTCGAGACCACCCGGGGTGGCCACGGCCGTAGATAAACCTGCGCCGGTGGTATTACCGGCCATGGGAGTCATGGCAGCATTCCCACTCTGTTCAGGCGAGGCATTGGTTATGGGGCCAGGTGTTGATACAGGTGTGGCGGAGAAGGACGCCAAAATGCTAACGGGGATCCCGGAAGCTGGAGGGATGAGCTGTAAGGATGGGTTGGTGTCGACCGTCAGGAGCGTCAGGGCCACGGTTGCTTTGGCCTCAAGGGCTAGCGCCAACCACACATCCACCTCAGCTTTGTCCATCGGGCCGCACTTGGTGATGATGATGCGCCAGCGAACCTGGTATTCCGAGGTAAGATCATGCGTGGTATCCCAGATCTCTCGCAGGATTCTTCCCAAAGAGTTCACAAGAGGTTTATCTCTCTTGCCCAAACAGTAGGAAGCCGTCATCTGTCTGCTACCTTGGTTGTTTGTCCACGCCGCGGTAATCCAGCGTCCGTCGACACTTCTTGCATAGGCAATGTGCATGCAGGAGTTCTCGTGCAGTACGTGCACAGGAGCCTGGTTTGGTGTCATCTTGAAGTCAATTCTGTTAGGTAGTGCTTGCTCCAATACAATGGCTGGAGCTGGTATGGGACCGCCGAACAAGGTGCAGCGGTCGTACGTCTCGAGGCAGAGCCTGGCGTAATCGGCAGGGGTTGGAATCGCCAGTGAGTTCTCGGAGGCCACAAAGTCCAGAGGTACCAGTTGGAGGACAAGGTTATTCGCAATGGCCTTTCTCCTGTTCACCAGACCCCTTTCGTACCTCGTGCGAAGATCTTCGAAGGCGGCACATGCTTCCACGATGGTGCTGGGATCTGCCGGCAGATAGACGAAGTAAACCACAAGATTCTTCTCGCTGACCGTTAGTGTCGATAGCTGCTGGGCGAGGTTGGTCATGTATCCCGCCCAAGTAGAGCCTGATCGAGGGGACGCAGTCACATAAGCGCAAGGAGATGTGGTGTGCTTGTCCACGCCGTCCACGAAATAGGGCAGGGGTCCCCCATACAGACTGTTAGATGTCTTCGACTCCTCCCCTTTCAACACCTCGAAGCTGCCTAGCTTGAGCGACTCGTACATGCTCTGAATCCTGTCCAGGGCTTCTGATAGATTGTTGGCCATGCCACTCCAGTCTGGGAACAGACAAACCGCTTGGATGTCCTTTGTACCTTCGGACGGGCCAAGGCCAAGGGTCTCCCAAAACGTCACAGCTGATGGTAAAACCGACAATTTTGTCTCGTAACGCCGGACCTCAACGTGAGGTGCCGCAATTGGGAAGAAATTAGGCCGGATGATTTGTTCTTGGCCCATAGGACGAGGTTGAATCTTAGTCGGCTGGCTTAGGAGTGGCACATCCTGAACCTCAAGGAACGGCCTGAGAAGGCACTCGCTAGCACTCTGCAGGGAAGTAGGAAGAACTGAACGCAGGCATTGGATGGAGTGGCGAGTGGCCCGGGACACTCTGCGACGCGTGTCCTGTAGTTCAGTGTCGAAAGTGCTTCTCGAACCAAAGACGAGCAAACCAGACACGGCCTGTTGCGTGACAAGTTGAGCGATCTCGATGTAGTCTTCTTCCGAACATAGTAAATGGAGTGGACACGGTTCTGGCTCGGCAAAATACTGCGTCAAAGGTACTTCAGGCTCCGCGGGCTGCGGCAAGCGGGACAGATCCCCAATGGCTTGAGCAGGTAGTGCAGCGGTAGCACCATGTTCCGCATCCTTGTGGGACCCAGCTACGGACTTGTTGTCGTCATCCGCCATCCTGGTGCGTGCAATGCTTGACTTGGCTGGTGAACAAGGTTCGTCCGTGTCGCTTTCACTGTTGTTGTCTGAGATAAGGCCATCATCCTGTTCATCAAGGTCCATGTCCAATGAGACGACATCCTCCTCATACCGCCTAGAAGACACGAGGTCCGAAGAGTTCAAGTCTGTTCTTCTTGCCAGCCTCGCCACAATCTCCCCGTACTGGACGCTGGATGGCTTTGGTTTGGCCTCTTTGCGCGCGTATAGATGTGTTTTGGGCAATGTTGCCGAGGACCGCTCGCTTGCCGTGCGGTTATCCTTGTCCTTCGAGAACGGGAGATCGATCTGGAACTGGCCGCTCGCTTGATACTTCTTGTTCACTAAGCTCACAAGTGGGCCGAAAGCCACTCTCTCAAAGGCACTACTCCTTCGGCGAGTTGCGGTATGCGCGCCCATGCCTGGTTCTTCAAGCGCTCCGTCAAAGGAAGCCTTGACACGTTTGTAGACGGTGTCCGCATCGAAGGGTCCGATGGCGTCCCGCTTCTTCCCTACCATCACCATGTTGGTCCGGTGGTTTGCCGCGTTCAACTGCTTGTGCCAATTCTCATCTCCAAGGGTACTTCTTGCATGCTTCAGTTCTGGTTTGGTAAAGACGGGCGAAGCTGGTACCGCTAGCCGGTCCTGACTAGGAGGCTTGAAGCCATAAGAGACAGCCGGGCCGGCTTGTCCTGCTTGCCCAAAGTTCATCGTCGTGGACAGGTCCATAGCATTATCTATGGCCGGATCATTGAGTGCTGATATGTTAAGGCCACCAGTGCTCGGCTCTTGCCCAACTTGATCGAAATAATTGAAATCGGCATCAGTGAGTTCGTTGTTTGCAAACAGATCGTCGCCGAGATCACCATACAAGTTTTCGCTGTCAAAATAAGCTCCGTTTGATTGCTGGACATCCGAATTCATCGCATGATCCCCATCTGTCACGGCCGCCACAGGGGCTTGTGTTGGTGGTGTAGAAATCATGCGGTCGAGAGACGGCGTTACACCTGGGGCAAGCTGGACACCATCAGGAGGCGTGGGATACATAGCCCCTGCGTTCGCTGCCCCGGCGTTGCTAGGCCGTGCGAGAGCCAGAGGGGACGAATCGCCTGCGCGTGGATCCAATGCGTCCTCTCCAACACTTTCTGGCACCGCCTGATCTTCCAATTCCTTCTTCCTTCTTTTGGTAACAACCTCTTCTCTCGCAGCTTGCCCATCGAACCATTCTTTCGCCTCGCCCAAAGGGTCCAGGCGCTTGTCGGTAGAGCTGTCAACGAATCTCACCCGCGAGTCGGGACCCGTAGCATTGCACAAACTCCTCCTTTGGAAACATAGGGCAGAAGGCCACGCGAAAGAGTTAGGCGTCGGGCTGGGAAGATGGTTGGCGTCCCCCCGATAATCCCAAGGTTTCTTATCCGACATCCTAATCCTGAGCCAGGGACTTGCGTCCAAAACTGACGGGAAAATGCCATGCAAGCCCAGCAGAGTCTTCCACTGTTCCATGATATCATCTGTCCTCGGCCGGCTAATGGGGGTGTCTGGGGGTTGCCCATTCACCATGTTGGGAAACAACACGTCCTTATCCAATAAAGACTGCGCTGCGGCAAAGTAACCTAATGGTGCTGCCAAAAGGGAGCCTCCGGTGAAACGGAGGGAGTCTGCACGGATGGCGTCAGCAACAGACAACAGCCCTTCCACCGATGCAACGGAAAGATGGATGACAAGCGACCCGGCTGTTGTAAGATAGATGCGAAACGTGGCCAATGCAGCAAGCGGCAGTCTGTGAGAGGCTTCTCCATCAGTCGGTGCTAGCGTGGTGAACGGAAGGAGCATCGTCCTCTTGGTCAAAGATATAGCTCCGCTGCGGCGACAGAACGCCGTTGATAACGAGGTGAGCATAGAGTTGATGAAGAACTCATGCATGTCCTTGACAGGTACTGACATGTAAGCCATGACTTGCGGAGGTATCGCAATGGAAGGTGTTGCCGACGCATAGAAGTCCATGGCAGTGTTCGATGCAGGGTCCGTGGCCGACGCGCTGATCGACCGAGTGCTGCTTCGAGCCGAAGGCCCAGACATAGCGGCATTGGCTACCGAACTGCTAGGAGTGTTGGGTGTTTCCGTCCCGCCGGACTTGACTCCCTCTGCCAGGCTAGCCGGCTCAAACGCGCCCTGGTGTATGAGCCTCAAAGTATACCCGCAAACGCTAAGAGTAGGTCCCAGCCTGGAGTGTTCGTTCAGGTCGGGACTTGGAGACGCGTCCTTGCCAACCAGATAGAAGCACCAGACTCCCCTGCGAGCTCCGTCCATATACACCAGATAGCCATCATTCCGCAAGGCATTCTCGACATCACTGGCACGGAAGGTATAGGGTGTTGAAGACGTTGATACGGGCTCGTAGATTTTGAAAGCAATGGAGGAAAGATTGTTCTACGCAGGGAAGAGATTTCGAGTCAGTAAACATATCAACATCCAGCCGGGCCAACAGCGAGCAGAGTACGGCAGGGGGGTCGTGCAAACTCACAACTAGCAATGTATTAGTATCATAATCGCAAGCATCCATGTCGTCGACTGTCGGTCAACCACCTGAGGTGGAAGCTTGCGGGCAGGGCCGATTTCTGCTACGAAGCACGGCATGCGAGTGATCGTAAAGGTAAGGAGGAAGAGTCGAAGCAAGATGACAGCCGAGTGAGGCCAGGAGGGGCGTTGGCGGGAACGGGACGGAGATGGGCTGGTGGTTTGCTGTTCCCAATGGTGCTGGACTCCATCGCAGCAAGGCCGGGCAAGAAGCGATTGACGGCGAGCGATGACAGTTGGCAAAAAGATACAATATAAGGGACTGTTGGATCCAAGTATGCGCGACTGCCAATGATATGACCAATCTGGGTTGGTCGAGGAGGAACGATGTCGGTACGTGTAGAGGCTGCCGGATCCTGTACTTGGAGGCTCGACAGGAGCCAACCAGGGCACAGGTAGATCCGTTGCTGGAAAGGAAAGATCGGCTTAGAATGGTCCAAGAGAACGCACGATACACGATGCGTCTGCCTCCGGGCTTGGTGAGAATGATCTTGATAAATGATGGAAAATACCAACGGGATCCAGGACCTTACAGCAGATGAGATTTGATAATCGACGTGAACAGTTGGGCTTCCCCGCCAGCTGCGCGTAAGGTACCCAAGAGGAAGTACATGTAAGGTACGTTGTAGGCAGGTTAGTACCGCTGTTCCGGCTCCCCATGAGCCATTCCGGGTGGGGAACCAAGGGTGCTGCTGCCAGACTCAATTTGGAAAAGAGAAGCACCTAAGGTTCGGATTGTCCCGAGTAAGCAGCGGTTCAGTGGTTATCAGCCACCCGATAAGCCTGGTCCCGCCAAAAAATTGGACTGAGTGCAAGAGGCAAGACGACTTTCCTCGCGATAGCAGACAAGTGACAAACTTGACCGTTTTCTTCGCAAACTAGAGCTACACAGCTGGAAGCTTGCAACCATGAAGCTCACCAATCCCGGCACCGTACCTGTTTATACTATCTCGGGTGCCAACACATCAAGACCACTGCCCGACTGGCTTGCAAGGCGCAGAAAGCGATCGTTGAAGAATGACCCGGAATACACAAACCGAGTCGAGCTGCTCCAGGACTTCGAGTTTGAAGAAGCCAGCCAGTGCGTGAGAGTGAGCGAAGATGGAGAATGGGTCATGTCCACTGGCACATACAAGCCTCAAGTCGGTTATCCTGCCCGTTCTGTTCATACATTTGACCTCTATCTGGTTACTGACCGTTCAAACAGATACACGTGCATAACTTATCCCAACTTTCGCTCTCCTTTGCTCGTCATACCACCTCCCTCAACGAGACTTTCGTACTCATCGGATCAGGCTACGAGAAGAGCTTGCATCTTCAGACCGACAGGAAGCTCGAGTTCCACACGCCGATGGGTTGTCACCACGAGGTACGATTACCACGATATGGACGCGACCTCCTTTACGATCGTTTCTCTGGCGAAGCCCTCATACCAGCAGCCGGTTTAGATTCCGAGAAGAGAACAGGCGAGGTCTTCCGATTGAATCTAGAGCTGGGTCGTTTCATGAAGAGTTATGAAGTCGACGTTGGCGAAGACGAGGATGGTGCAGGCCTACAAGGCAGTATCGGCGTTGGTTGTGTAAACGTGGCAGCTCAGGCTGAGGGAAGCCACGGCCTATTGTCTTTTGGCACTTCTATCGGCACAGTAGAGTTCTGGGATCCCCGGTCGAAGTCCAGGGTTGCTGTGCTCGGCGGCCATGAGGGCCAGGTTACGGCTCTGGACTTCAGCCCGTCTGGCCTGTCGCTCGCGACCGGCACCAGCACGGGTATGGTGCAGATCTTCGACCTCCGTCGCCCGGTGCCGCTGCTCAGGAAGGATCAGGGATACGGCTATGCGATTAAGAACTTGATACATTTGACGACGTCGTCGCACGAGAAGAAGATCCTGTCGGCCGACAAGAAGATCATCAAGATCTGGGACGAAGAGACAGGCGATCCATGGACATCGATCGAGCCGATCGTCGATCTCAACCACGTGGCCCACGTCAAGGGTTCCGGAATGCTTCTCACGGCCAACGAAGGGAAGCAGATGCACAGCTTCTTCATTCCCCAACTTGGACCTGCTCCAAGATGGTGTGCTTTCCTCGACAACATGGTGGAGGAGATGGCGGAAGACACGAATATGGAGACCTACGACAACTACAAGTTCTTGACAATGGCCGAGCTCAAATCCCTGAGCATGGACCATCTCATTGGCAAGACGAACCTGCTGCGGCCGTACATGCACGGTTACTTTGTGGCTTCGAAGTTGTACGAGCAAGCCCGCCTTATCGCCAACCCTTATGTCTGGGAAGAGGAGAGGGCCAAGAGGATCAAGGAGAAGGTCGAGAAGGAACGGTCGAGCCGCATCAGAGGCAACAAGAAGGTCAAGGTCAATCAGAAACTGGCCGACAAGATTCTCAAGAAGCAGGAGAGAAGGGAGGTTGTCGATACCAAGGCTGGTTTACTTGGCGACGACCGTTTCGGCAAGCTTTTCGAAGACGAGGACTTCGCTGTTGACGAGAAGAGCAAGGAGTTCCGCGCTCTTAACCCCAGTACAACCGTGCCCGCCAAGGATGACGCCTATGCCCAGAGAGAAAAGAAGGCAAAGGCTTTCCGGGATGACAGCGATGCTTCATCAGATGACGAGAATAGCGAGGACGACGTTATCCGCTCTGCTAACCCGCGTGGCTACGACGATGTCATCATGAAGGTGTCGTCTTCGAACCAAGCCAGCGGACCGACGAAGGACACGGCGCTGGGCTCCCGCATGCAGAAGAACGGGCGCGCCGAGAGAACCAACAACAAGGACATTGTGGGCGAGAAATCAGTGACATTCGTGCCGCAATCCAAGAAGAAGCAAGCAGAGGAAGAAGAACCCGCCGCGCCTACCAAGAGATCAGACTCGAGACGAAACGCTAGTATGAACACCTTCCGACGGTTATAGAATGCAGTTAGCCGGACAAGTTCGAGAAACCATGACACGAATGTCATCATTAGGCCCCAGGGGTTCCTGACTTGAATCCCTTGTGCCAGCCATCCATGACGGTGGGACATCATCCAGCATCTAGCAACAGACACTTCCGAACCCTCCTCTACACCACGTCCTTCGACAGTGTCGACAATCGCGACGACTGCCTGACATCCAAGTGTCTCACTTCCGGCTAAAATTTCCACGCTTCGACTTCTTCGGTACCAGTCCAATCTGCAATCCCTTCTCGAGGTCTTCCGGCTTCAGACGAGGAGTTGGTGGCACATCATCGAGTCTCATGCGGCCGTTCTTCGACCGCTGACCACCTAGACCATCCTTTACGGACTTGGGGAACTCGGTTCGCCGTGGTGTCAAGGCCGTCACAACCCGTCTGGCCGACTTGCGGATCGTTTCCCGCACTCGCCATTCCCTCTTCTTGGCCAAGTAGAAAAGCACAGAAGACGCGACTATGGAAGCAATTCGTCAGTCACTGTTCATGCGCGGCATTAGCTTTGGCGTGATGCTTACTTCCAATCAACGCCACTACAACCACTACAACGATAATGGCAATCATGGCACCGCGGGAGATTTGGATACCCCCGCCGTTCGTCCCAGAAGCGCCCGCAACATCCCCTGAGCCTGACGAGCCATTGCCTGAGTTGGCATCTCCAGGCTGTCCTGCTCCATCCTGTCCTCCGCTATAGTCCGTCGCTAGTGGAAAGGGTGCCGTCGAGGTTGCCATGGTGTATGTGTCGTCCCTTCGCAGTTGTGAGGGTTATGAAGCGGAAATGTAGCCGGCGGATCCTGATAGTCGGTTCAGAAGACGTCAAAAAGGATTTTTCATAATATACTGCCAGCAGTCAAGAGAAATCAAATGCAGAGAGATGGGAGAGCAGGAGCCTCTAACGGTGCCTTCAAGGAGGCGCACTCTGGGTATATAGACAGTTTTAGATGCCTCAAACGGCCAGGATTGGTCGCGCTGTCAAAAGTCTACCCACGCAACATAATCCTTGCCTAGTTCCCCTTCACAAGCTGTGCCCAAGCTGTGACAACTGCAATCGAGCACGTCTGGGCACGACTCTACCACGTCTCTCAAGCTCGATTCGTATCAAGTGATTGGATGCACTTCGAAACCCAGCACATATCGCGATCTTTGTCAACTCAAGCACAACGATGTCATTGGCCTTGGTGTGCCTCGAAGCGCCGTGCCCTCGGTAGTGTTGGCCCGCAGCTGACCAATGAGGCGATGCATCAGGGGTAATCGGCGGCACGCGCTGGATGCAGGTCCCCCGTGCGAAGGGACAGTACAAATAACGGCAGTCTTAAAAATTGATCCCTGCTACTGTCGGGGTAGGTATCTGGCAGTGCTGCTCCCATGGTATCACAGATAAGTTATATGACTAGGTACGCACCAACCAGATATCATTCGTGATAAGCTGCGATGGTGATATGGATCAACTTGTCACGTCCCTTTTGGGAAGGGAGTTGTAGCCGCCAACGAACCACACCGAAACAACATGCGAGGCAGATGTAGTATCACGGTGTTAGACTAGTCAGGCCTGTACGCAGTATGCTTAAGCGAGGATCGGAAGATCACTGTGACAGAGAAGTACCGGCATGAAGCTATCAATGGATATTGGTACATGTTCTTTCTTTCGTGAGATGCTCCTCCTAGAGTCCCCTCGTGATAGGTAATGGTTCCCAGACGTCCTCGTCGGTGAGGTCGGGATTATGAGTCCCAAATTTGAGATCGCAGCGATGCACTTACTCTGTTCCTTTTCCGACCAACGTTTCAGTATGTCCGTAGTATGTCTAGTGTAGTCAAATTGAAGAACCTCTGCTGAGGACCTCCTGTGTCTTGGACCGATGTTGGCGATCGCCCAGAAGCAGGAACGGCAACTGAGCATTTGCTGCCCACAAGTTTGGAGATCAGTGGTTACAGTACGGATAAAGCTGTCATGTCACGGCCCGTTATGATCCAGCTCCGCATATATGTTATCTGCTCCTTGCTAAGCTGAACTCAGGTAATATTGCTCAATGTGGTCCTAACAAAGAATGGAAATATAGCGAAAACTGAGCTGTAGATTAGTTACGATGAAGTGTAGAAGTTGAGGAGGGAAGGTGCACTCTTCGATCCCCTTCTGACCGCTTGACGCTCCTGCCCCTTGCCTGATCCAAGACAAAGAATTCCACAACCTCGAGTTGAGTCGTAGCTAATAGTCGTCACATCATCCGCCAGTCGGCTTACCCATCCTGCGAGACCGCCCGCCTGAATTCAGCGGATAGTCATCGACCAAACTGAATTTGAAGGGCACAGTCTCATCGGCAAGATGCACGGCCGGCACGACTCCCCAGACAATCCTGGTGGTCCTCCGGAGGATGACGTGGACGTCCTCTCGATGTCCCCGACGCACCAAAGAGCGGACCAAGCCCTGGAACGGAATTCTGAAGGCCAGCACAGTCCCGACGACGACAGAAGAGGTACCACCGATGTGTCAAACGAGAGCCAAGTCATTTCACGCTTCAAGCTCGACGGCCCCGGCCCTGAGAATCACTTCAAATATCCCCCAGCCCCTCGACATGCCCCTGGACACTTCACTAATCGTATGGTCGTACCCAGAGTTGACGGGACAGAAAAGGGACACTCTCCTCCCGCAGCCAAACCCTCTCCACCTCTGAACGTCCACAAAGATCAGCACCAAAAGCCTGTCAATTTCAGTGGTCCAAGCAAGGACACCGCACAGGCCCGTCCTGCCACACGTGTCTCTTTCGCTCCTTCGCCACTTTCAGCTGTGCAGACTGCGAGAGGGTCAATCGAGCAGCGCACTCCTAAGAAGAAGATTACCTTGAATGTGGCCGACCATCAGGTGAAGGCAGCACCTCTTATGGACACCCGCGCTTCTCGAAATCATAGTTTACCACAACCACAACCAGTCAGAACAGATCAAGCACATTCCTCTGGACTCGTATCTGGGATACAGCAGGTATCGCTACCGAGTCATGACCCTGCATTGGTGCAGTCATCGGACTTGCACCAGTACATGTCACCCGGGTTGAGCAGAAAAAGAAGTGCTGATGGTCAACCAGTGTCGCTGCCACTAGGACATCCACCTAACAATGCTGAACATACCAATGATCCACAGAACGGTCAGCATATCTTCGAGCATCATGAGGCATTCAAACCTGGAGCTTCTGGCAATGAAACGACAGTACCTCAGAGTCACGCTCAGCAAGTCGTGGATATCCTGCCACGGTCCAATGTCGTGAGACATCATGTTGAGAACATGGAGAATCAAAGACCGATGCAGGCCATGCATGATTACCAACAACAACAGACGGATTGTGCTTTGACAGATGTAGTTCGCATCCGAAATCGGTCCCTGTCGCTGTCGGGGAGTTCTGGTGGATCTGGTGTGGCCAAGGTTGTTACCGCCTCGATGCGCAACCTCAACAAGTACAGAGACAGAGATCTGCCTGAAGTTGCCAATAAGGTCAACGATCTTTGGATGCTCTGCAATACAGCAGTGAAAGAGGCAGAGAGGGAAAGTCAACACACGGTTGAAAAGTACCGAAAGAAGCTTCACGATCGATCTCAGCGCATCCGCCGGTATTTGGAGACCATCGACTTGCAGACTCAGGCGATCCAGAGACTAGAAGCTGACAAGCAGGAGTTGACACATGGCATGGCAAGACTGGAAGTTCAGCTCAAGGACTTTTCTGACATGGTCCCGAAGCTGCGAGACAGATGTCGGGAAATGCAGGAGACAGTTGATTCGGCCGTTAAGGAGCAGAATGAGCAACAACAACTTCATTTGCAGTACAGAAAAAGTACACAGGAAGCTGTCAAGGAGCTACGTGCAGAAAAGCAGCGCGAACAGGCTTCGAGAGAAATTGTTGAACGTCAACTCGTTGCTGTGCGGGAACAGATGAAGGAGAAGGTCCGTCAGGTCGAGGTGTTAAGCCAGGAAGAACGACGCCGCAGTAAGTGCTCTTTTGCCTCTCACGGCTCAAGGTGAGTCCCATGGTTGACAGGACAATAGTGAATGACCGACTGCAGCAGCTGTGCAGCGAGCTTGAGGAGAAGAACGGCCAGATCCGGCGAGAAAAGGAAATAAGTCAAAACACTCGCAAGCAGCTTGAAGACACGCTGAGAGAGCAGGAAGCACTGAAGACCTTGCAATCCCAGACAACCGACATCCTGAGGCTCCTCACGGAGCAAAAGGGCCACGGCGCTATTCAGGAAATTAAGTTGGCTCAGGCAGATCATGGAGCAAAGTAAGTAATCTTTTCGACGAATTCATCGTACGGACAAGCTGACCAATGCAGGCTGGAAGGCATAACAGAACATCTCGAGTCACTCAAGTGTCTGGTCGGGCCAAACGAGGAAATGATCTCGTCTCTTGGCCGGAAACAGGACGAGGCGCTGTCCAAGTAGGTCCATAACCTATACGACAGTTCAGCCGTCCGTCAACTAATAGTCACAGAATCATAACCACACTGGAAACGATATCCGAATGCCAGGCAATTGGCAAGGACTCCGTGGCAGCTATCGGCCAACTCAGTAAGGAGATACACGGCCACATGGAAGAAGTGTGGCAGCATTCACACAATCGTACAACCACCTTGGAACAACAACTTGAGAAGAAACAGGCGGAAAATGACCAGCTCACCAACTCGCTTCTTGAGGAGACTCATGGAAACAAGGTCTTGAATGCCCAACTGCAGGCTACCAAAGACAAGTGCGAGGCGCAAGAACAGCATATTTCCGAGCTGGAGCAGCGTTTGGAACACCTAACGGTGGATTTGCGGCAGCACTCAGAACAGAACCAAGAAAAGGAGAGGCTTCGTACAGAAAACAGGCGTCTCCAAGCTGAACTGATTGCCAGGTCAAACACTGTGTCGGACTTGAGGCACCAACTGACCATTGGAGACGAGAGCAACCTGGCCAACATGCAGAAGGCCGCGCAAGCACTTGCGGATAAAGAGCAAGCATACAAGGCCATGCATTCTGAGGCTCAAGCAACTGCTCGCCGTGAGTTCGAGTCCCAACTTCAACAGGCCCAGAGAGATATGCAGGGTCGCCTTGAACAAGCTGAGCGGGAGAGCCATGCAGTCACAGCCCAGCTAAAGGCCCTGGAAAAGGAGTTGGAGATGAAAGGTCAAGAGGGACGCAACAAGTCTACCGAATTGCAGACTCTCCGAACCTCTCTGACCGAGGCTCAGCTTCGGGTCACGCAACTCACGGAACAAACTCGGAAGACCTCGGAACTAGAATCCCAGCATGAAAGCGACACGACAACCATTGAGAAGCTGAAGGCGGCCCTGGCCGTAGCGCAGAAGGAAGTTGATAAGTCAGTTGCGGCTTCTAGCTCCCAGGCGGAAAAGCTGAACGGTGTGCTGGATGATCTTGGCAACTGGGGTCGAGCAAAGGCTCTTGCATATGGTTTTGCCGCCGAGCTGACAGACTTTTGGGAGCAGGCGGCGGTGACAGCCCCGGATCAGGGCACGAGATGGAGCCTGTATCTTGAGAAGATATTGTCGAGGATCGCCCTCAAGGAAGAACACCCGGCGTCTCCAGATCCAGCACGCACTGCAGACCCGGCGTCACCACACGGCCAAGATGGAGTCGAACTAGTACCTGGTCCTGAGCTTTCTCTCCTTTCATCGAACAACCCTGTCTGCCAGCAATCCGTAGGTACGGTATCGGGGACGGCGCCGCCGGACGTACAAGTGCAGCAAAGCCTGGACCAGGTCATCCCGGAAACCCAACACAGTGTTTTGTCGAACTTTGCCCGACAGCCACTACCCACTGCAGTCGCCTTGTTCGGGGCCGAGCTACGACGCGTCACTGTACAAAGTCCACACCCTGGTGTCATTACTCCTGTGCCGCCCTCTGTTGAGCAGGAGAGGTCTCAAAGAAGGGGCGGGTCACAGCCAAAGCCCATCATCAAGCGCGTGACGCGAAGTGCCACAACCCTCGAGGCTTCACAGGTCCATACTCAAGAAATGACGCCCACTAACCATCGTCTTGGTGCATACGGTGGTTTCCAGCTCCATCCCAACAACAACCCGCCTGCTCTCGTTCAGCCCCTGTTGGAGAAAAGTAACAACAGCAGTGTGGAAGACTCGGCCGTAAATCGTCGGAATACCAGAAACCAAAAACGTGGACGGAGTACGAACAATTCAGTAGCAGTTGCGGCGTTCTCCCCTAGTGAGTTGAGCCAGGATCCACTGTCGGACAACGAGGCCGACAATGCGTCTCAGCCCAAAAAGATGAGGAGCCAAAAGCCAGCTACTCGTGGGACCAGCAGGCGCGGAAGGTCTACGCCCAGCCAAACCAGAAAACAAAAGCGCAATCCTGGGTCAGCAGCTGGTGTGGTCCATGGATCTCTTGCGAGTGTCCCAGGTGTCGTGCACGGCGGTCCTGATTCATCTCAGCAAACGTCCCACTGTCAGTGAAGGCAAGGGCGGATGGTGGTATACTTAATCGGGTAGATCTAGGAGGGTCTACTCACTCTAGCTTCAAGTCTCGATGATATTTCCATGTATCCAGTATCAAATCTTGGGGCGAAGACAAAAGGGGTACACTAGCGAATATGTCGCCGGTGGAGTGCCGGGCCAAGATATAGATATCTCTCAAACAAACAAAAGCCATTCATTGTTGTACAGTTATGCCCCAAACCAGGCCAATATCTATGCCTCTTAAAACTCCAGCCAAATGCTTGTGTCATGGTATACATGGTATACAGTGGATACATCGCCCGCTATTCCCCGGTCGATGAATATAGTTGTGACCTCCACTTGAGGAGGTTGACCAGCTTTGATGCCAAAACTTCGCTTCGGTGCCGTGTGTATCGGAAGGTCAACCCGTCTATTTTCCTTTCTTCCTCTGCTCGAGAAAGAGAACCTTCCGCCGGACTAGACAAGACCTGTCAGCACCTCACCGTCCCGTACATAGCAACAATTCGTTATATCATACTGATAGGATCGTATTTCAGCATGCTCATGGGTAAACTCGTTCTCGGCCGTGTGAAGGTGTAGAAGTAGCCCGTCTGCGCCATGGAGAGCAGGCGCACCAGGATGATGCGACTCTTCGCTGTTTGATCCGGTCAGCATTGATATCGAAATAAGGAGGACTGTAACAGGTGAGCAGTCTCGGAGGATACCAATAGCATACCTTTCTTCGCCATGGTTGCTGCGTTTGCTGTGATTCGAGGCAACGGGCGTCTACGGTATCGTGGATACGGGCTTCTGGTGTACTGAATCTCCAAGAAGTCCTCTGGGTCGCTGACCAATGAGAGCGTGGGACGGACGATGGGATAATCCGCGATGAGTCTTCCCAAGCGCACGGACCATGGCTCATTTTCGGTACTTAAGGTACACACGTATCCAGTTATCCTCTGCAGGGCTTATTAGTGACCTGCCATAAACGCCTTACCCTACACCAGATAGAGTTCAGCTGCTGTGAGGCATTGGTGCTTGAATAAGTCTAGCCAACAGCTCCCTTACACCTTTATGTACATGTCGGATAAGGGTAGGTTACGACATCGTCTAGACTCTGTAGGTACTAACTATGCCTAGTCGAGGACACATGTCAATATACTGTTGAAACAAGCGGATGCCTCACTTTTTCAACCATCGACCAGATATATCGTGACTCAACCGCTCGGAGACTGGAAGTCACTGTGGACGATGTTCGGGCACCGCAACTGTGGCGCAGACCTCTTGACGGGTCACACTACTGTCAGTCCTATAATCAACCATCGGAATTGTGAGCACCGAACTGGTTGAATGTGCACCTGACGGTAGATGCTGCTAGCCATCTCACAACGGTGCTGTCAGACCTGCGTCCAACCTTGACACATGTGTCGGGTTTGGGATGGGTATGATGACTTGTGAGGCCTGAATCGACGCAGTGTTGGAAGCTCAATCTATGACATACAGAACCTTTTGAGAACCGGACTGTGGCTGGACCAGACAGAAGAGTTAAATCTGCATTGAAAGCGCCCGGTCCCGCGGTCATCCTTTATGTCGGCGTGTTTAGAGGCAGGTGGTATAGAAAAGTACCCTAAGCAGGCCATGGTGCACGTGCGTTTGACCAATTGGACGGAACTTCGCACAGAGTGTACACAGCCACGCCCAGCAAGGCACCTACGCTTCCGGGCTCGCCCCAGAAGCCATGTTTACTACTTATCTCGGAGGACGATGATATAACCCGCGATAGACTCAATTGCCCTACAGTCCAGCACCAAATGCAAAGGTTGGACGATTAGTGGCAGTAGGGGCAACATCGAAGCCTAGAACGGTATTACCTTTGACCATCGTGGCTCCAAGACCACTGACTTTGTCACCTTTTGTTGCCCCTACGCCTCTGTCTAATTTCATCGCCGCCGTTTGTGAGCCATTTGGTAGTAAGCTTGTGCTTCAGGTTCGATCGTGCCGCAGTCATCGGAGGGTTTCATTGTTTGACCACAGAGACTAAACCACCATCATACCCTGCTGGTCGGCGCTCTTTCATGGTTAAGCTTACAAACTCTCTGAATCATCTGCCAACTGATATATCGCAACAAACTTCACTGGCCAGTAGATGCGTCATAAGCTCGCCAGATTCATCTCCATGTGCGGGACCTGCAGCAGGAACAGCATAAATAAAGAGGACGTTAGCCCCGATGCTGAGAATGCGGCAGATCTGGAGTGCCTCGCGCCAGAGCAGATCAAGCATTCCAAGCGCAAACGTTCACCAGTGCCCGTCACTCTTGAGGCCGGCCGCAGCAACAAGGATATGGGCTCTAATCAATATGACCAAGTTCGGTCCCTGGATCACATCGTCGCGACGCGACGCGCGGTTCTTCCACTGGGGCTAGACCATGGCGTGGCGCCCTCTCAGCTGGAGGATTATGAGCGGCAACGACAGGAGATCAAGGCTCGCGAGGGTGCGTTGAGTTGGGATTATCAATGCATGGAACATGCAGAGGACTATGAAGTAAGGGCAGACCACATCATCCGGGCCATCAGGAAATGGGACGAAGAAGCCATCTACGCCAGGGCAAAGGAACAGATTGGATATCGGGGCCAGAGGCATGGCCGGTTCATGGGGGATCACTATCTCACCAATGTCGAGCTGATTGAGCAGACGCGACTGTTTGCAATTGCGCAAAAGATGCCCAAAGGCGCGCATCTGCACATCCACTTCAATGCCAACCTCCTCCCTGACGTGCTTGTCGGTATCGCAGCAAGACAAAAACGCATGTTCATAATGAGCGACAGGCCACTACTGGTTGTCACAGATCCACGTCACCCCGAATATTACCGCAACTTTGAACGGGCTAGGATACAGTTTTCCATTCTCTCTGAAGATAGAGTGAGAGGACGTGAAGCTGACCTCTTTGACCTCCGGTATCCCACCGTCGCAAAGGCGGAAACGAACGGGGTCATGAGATTCAGAGACTTTTTGGACTGCTTTGGTGAATATTACAGACGAGTGAAGAATGACACAGGGGAGACGTACTCGGCCGTGGACTGGCTATGCGAGAAGATTGTGTTCAATGAGCAGGAAGCTCATGGATTGCTGCAAACGGCAGAAGGATCCTGGGACCGGTTCAACGGGCGGACACAGATGATGAAAGGCCTCTTTAATTATGTGACGGCATACCGCGAGTACACGCGAGCCTGCTTGCAAGCATTCGTTGACGACAACATTCAGTATGCCGAGATACGGCCCAACTTCATGGACACGAACCAATTGTGGACGGACGATGGTGTCTCACAAATTGACAATGTCGGAATCATGGACATCATCGTCGAGGAATGCGAGAGCTTCGCGGCTGAGCTGACCCAAGTGAAGGAGGGAAGGAAGTACTTTGCAGGGATCAAGGTCATCTACTGCACGCCACGGTCATTCACACCCGACCAGGTAGAGAAGGCCCTGCAAGAGTGTCTATGGTTCAAGAAGCACAGGCTGTACGGGGAGTATATTGCCGGTTAGTCTCATTCGTATGTGATCGAGATGACGAGAAAAATTGACAATCTATAGGCTTTGATCTGGTTGGCGAGGAGAGCAAGGGCAAGTCCTTGAAGAGTTTCATACCGCAACTGCTCCAGTTCAAGAGACACTGCAAGGCGGAAGGGGTCGAGATTCCCTTCCTATTTCACTGCGGAGAGACGCTGGAAATCGGTGGTGAGACTGACGGTAACCTCTATGATGCGCTATTGCTAGGTGCCAAGCGTATCGGCCACGGATTTGCGCTTGCTAGGCATCCGTACGTTATGGAGCAGATGAAGAAGAACAACATCTGTCTCGAGCTCTGTCCCATCTCAAACGAGATTCTCGGACTCACACCCAGGGTTGGTGGACATGCCATGTACACGCTACTGGCCAACAACGTACATTGTACCCTAAACACCGACAACGGCACGCTATTCAGGTAAGTCGCAGTCTTGGCTGAGTTTCGGGGTGTCGCCCTACTTATGCTGATCCTCAATTCGACAGGTCAACGTTGTCGTCCGACTTCTACCAAGTCTTCGCCGGCAAGGTGGACATGAATCTCTTCGGCTGGAAACAGCTCGCATTGTGGAGCATTGACCACTCATGCTTGGAATTGGAGGAGAGGCGGGAAGTCAAGACACAGTGGGATAGACTCTGGTTTAACTTCTGCCATGAGATCATTCGCAAATACGGCCGTAGGGAGGAAGTCATCTCCCGGCTCGGTATGTAGCTTTGCACAGCCTACTTTTGTCGGACACAACATAGTCTCATAGCGCATGTAGCGCCTGAATTAAGACTGGTTTTGGTCATGCTCTTCACACCCGTGTCGTTTGATGCAGAATAAGCAAGGCCTGTCTTTGGAGTATCAAGTGGTGTAGCCTTGCAGGGTTGGCAGCCCAGACTACACCAACTGAATTGCCTTGATCGTAGTAAGTCTTCCGTGCTCTTTTCCCTAGCAGGCAGGATCCAGTCATCGGTTTGTCCAAAAGTGCAAGGTGGAACGAACATCCTGCGAAAACTGCATGCCGGCGGCATGATGTTTTGGGGGGCACCCCGTACTATACCTCCGTCTGCTCATGGCCAGCCGTAGCAACCTTCAATATCTCTTCCTCCAGCCCCTGGACATGTATGACTTCGATACCAGCATCCTCCAATCTTCTTTGTCCCGTATTGTCACTCACGAATTTCTTGGGTTCCATAACACCCACATACACCTTTTGTATGCATCCCTTCAGCCTCAGCACCCGCTCCACGCAAGGGAGATTTCCACTCAATCTCTTTGAACACGGTTCCATGGTTGTGTAAAGAGCCAGTGTGGAAGGAAGAACTTCGGCTAGTTTCTCTTCTGGTACGCCGTGTTGTTGGGCCAGCTTGATGAAGCAGCATTGCTCTGCGTGGGTGTTGCCTGGATGTTCCAGTGTAAAGCCCGTTGCAAGAATGGTGTGGGTAGAGTAGTCAACAACCAGAGCGCCTACTCTGAAGTTGGTTGGTTTTGGGGGTGAGAGTTTGGCCTGACTGAGGGCTTGTGTCATGAGAGACAAGTGGTCTGGATGTGGTGATGAAGGCTCCATTGCGGGATGGAATGTTGAAGCCACTGCAGGCGTCCGTACGGGTTGACGACCAGAAATTAAAATAAGAGTGGTATATTGACAGTCCAGTTCAATGCGCATATCCGCTCATGGCATGGGAATGTGAGGGTTGATGGACAGAGGGTTAGGGTTTTCTTGTTGGATCCTGGGGGAAATCCCGTAGTAGGTCTTGCAGTATCCAGCGAACAGGTGCTCAGCGGTTGCTCTTGCCCAAATAGTGAAATGAACCTATAAGAGTAAATTGACACGTCTTCCAACGTTGAGTTCGTTTTTCAACGGTTAATTGACGGTCAATAGTCCTTATATTGACCAGGAAGGAAACGTTGGAAATATCTGGTAATGTTAGGGAAGGACCGAGCTGCCTGAGCATATGTTGGCTGGAGACTGGAAGATCTGGTACCCGACAGTCCTGCAGTGATCATCTTCGAACCCACTTTTCTGCTAAAGTGCCGGGCGCGTCTACGCGTCTTCCAGTCAAGCTGGCGTAACAAATCACTTTAGAACAACGATTCCAGGGCCGACAAACGCAGAAATGGCCGACTTTGAGGATATATCGGATGACACGCTGCCGACTATAGACCCTTATGAAGTATTGGGTCTCGAGCGTACCGCTGGCTCTTCTGAGATCAAATCGGCATATCGCAAGGCAGCGCTCAGGAGCCATCCAGGTATGTATGCCACGCCTTACGCTCGCGACCCGAAAGCCAATCTCTCTAACCTCTCTCAGACAAGGTCTCTGAGGACAAGAAGGAGGAAGCACACACAAAGTTTCAATCCATCGCCTTCGCATATGCGATCCTGAGCGACGAGACTCGGCGCAAGCGTTACGATCAGACAGGCTCAACGTCAGAATCCATTATCGACTCAGACGGATTTAGCTGGTCCGAATACTACCGCGAACAATTCCGCGATGCCATCAATGACAATGCGATCAAGAAGTTTGCAGCAAAGTACAAACGCTCGGACGAGGAGAAGGATGACATACTCGTTGCATACGAGAAGTACAAGGGGAACATGGACAAGATCTACGCCACGGTCATGCTCAGCGATGTTCTAAAGGACGATCAGCGAATACGGGATATCATCGACGAGGCCATTGCTTCTGGGGATGTGAAGGAGTTCAAGGCTTACAAAACCGAGAGCCAAAAGAGTAAAGATGCCAGGGTGAAGAATGCGCAGAAAGAAGGCAAGGAGGCGGAGGAATATGCCAAGGAGCTCGGTGTTCATGACAAACTATTCGGTGGAGGCAAGAAGAAGGCCAAGAAAGACTCAGAGGCGGACTTGGCTGCGCTGATACGTGGGAATCAGGCCAAGAGGGGAGGGGACTTTCTGGACAACCTAGCGGCAAAATATGGTGCTGTACCCAAGGCAAAAGGGAAGAAGAGGGCCATAGAGGAGGACGAGCCTGATGAGGAGGCTTTCCAGGCTGCTGCTGCCAGGTTGAAAAAGCCCAAAGCGAGCTCAGGCAAGGGAGGCAAGAAGTCGAAGGCGTAATGATACAATTACTGGCGTGAGGCGTTATGGTAGGGCACGTTCAACAGGTTGCACGGCTTGGGTGGGCGATGGTTCATCACGGTGCTAAAGTGCTTAGCATTGCATGTCGATTTTAGCTCCAACAAGACAATGAGACAAACAAGGGTTGTCTCCAGCATCAACCCAAAAGAGAATCAGTTTCCTCCCGAGTTGGTAGTCTATCAAGGAATTACAGATATGGTTTCCCAGGCAACTGCTGGCCATCAAGGTGTGTGACTCAGGGTTAGGGTAGCATCGGCGCGTTACGTACCTTGAAATATCATTGAAACACGGTGCCATCATACCTGCAAGCTTCGCGCTCCGTCTTCCAAAGCAGACGTTACGGATGTCACGCCTTCACCCAAACAGACATCTGAGCCTACCATGTGTTCACCATCTTTTTCTCTAGTATTTCAATCGACAGCAGCGTTTCCGCGAACCGTGCCATGACTGGCTCCACGGAATATACTATTTACCCCCAATCCTGCTTCCACCTCTCTCGTACCGTCAACTGTTGGTTACCTCTTAAAGCACAACAAATTCACGCCCTTGATTCTCACCCGGATTTCGAAGGTCAGCTAGCTCAGGTTGAATTTGTCGGTATCAACTAACTTCTGTCGACAGTCAAGAATGTGTACTTCCACCTCAACCACCCTATCATGTGGGTGAAAGTGGTGGGCATCGTGGTGGCCATAGATGAGTGGTCTGCATGTCGCACCTACACGATCGATGACAGCAGCGGTGCAACCATCGAATGCGTGGCGAACGTCCCAGAGAAACTAAACGTGTCGACAACCACGAAGGCCGAAGGCGAGAGAAGCAAGGGACCTGTGGTTGGCAGCGACGTTGATGTCGGTGATTGTATACAGGTTACTGGCTGCATCATCCAAACAAAGCGGGCGAGGAAGATCAAGACCACCGTAATCAAACATCTGCAATCGACGGCGGAGGAAGTGAGGTTTTGGAACAAGCTGGTAGAGTTCCAGAGGGACGTGCTTTCACAGCCATGGGTTCTGACTGAAAAAGAGGTCAGGCGCTGTCGCAGGCAAGCCTCGGAAGAACCAAAAGACATAGAAAGGAAACAGCGGGTCAAGGAGCGCAGAAGACAGGCTCGGAAGACAGGGCTCAAAACTAGGAGTTCATCGGAGGCTGTTCCGTCAGAGCAAAGAGAGAATCCTCAAAGGCGATCCACTGGGCTGGAGCGCAAGGCAAAGCGTATCAAAACTGCTGATGGCGAGACTCTCAAGGACACCGCGGGCCAGGTGACAGAGCACGTGCTTCGGAAGCCTATGCCTGTGAGGTCCTCTGATCGGCTTCCCACGGTTCAGAACATTCGGAAGACGACATTTGATACACAAACCACCGTACGGCTGAAGGAGACCGGATTGGAGAGGACCTGCAAGCGTTCAAAGACTAGTCAATCAGGTGGTACTGCTGCGACGAGTCTGGATACCACGAGGGATTTGACCGAGGAGAGCCTCCTGGAAGCGGAGATGAAGGTTGCTGCAAAAACAGGGGAAGCAGGATCGGCGCCTGCTCCTCATCGTTGGAAGCTCGTTCGCCTATCGACAGGTATAGAGGGCGTGCGGGACCCACAAGATGAGGTCACAGCATCGGATAAGCAGACCGCTTCAAGGAGAAGAACAACTGGGTTGGAACGAAAGTCTGGCCGTCCTATTAAATCTGGAGAGCACGAGGCTCGCGTGGTCGCCCCCGGACCCAATCAGCCATATGAGGACAATGGGAGAAGATCGGACTTGGAGGCAGTAACACACGTGAAGCCCTCGGGACTGGAGCCGGAATCCAAGCGGCCGAGGGTTGGCCGAACCGGCGGTGGCAGCTCGACGGAGATAGGGAAAAGAGCGAAATATATCACCACGGCCTTAGACGCTGTGAGAACAAGGGTGACTGGGTTGGAACCAAGAAAGAGGCGTCCCACTGGGACTCGGATTGAAGGAGCCTGACACTTTGCGTACTTAGGCCGCCCTTACCTATAACATATTCGATCAGGCATCTTGTCGTTTCTTGGGGTCGGTGACCGTGATGAAGATGGTTGTAAAACACGCAAAATGCGTCTCCTCATCATGAAGCCCTGTAATGGTGTGGAGCTTGTGGTTCGCAAATACCCGAACTGGGAATCTCGGAATACATGTATCCACATATCTGATTTCACACCAAAGCACTACTATTGAAGCTGGAAAGAGCAGCTCACCTCGAGCAATTGCAGCAGTTACCTTCTCCTGAGCTGATCAGGTCCTACTTCCGCGTGTGGTCCATCATCTTCGATTCAAAGACCGATGTCCGTCTCGAGTGAGAACATCTATGCCACACGCAATACCTGAGAATCTTCTCTTTTCATCACCGATCTACATCTTGGCTCCCTTGGTCATTACTTCACATCCCTAGTACCATCCCTCAAACCTATAATTGCAACTTATCTAGGCTTGAGTCTGTCTCGTGCCGTCCCTTTAAAATTTACTTATTTGAGCCAGACGTACCAAAATACTGGATAAGGTGGTTGGCATTCCAGTTAGTATTTTTTCCAGGTAATCCACCCCTCCGAGACATCTACATGTCTCAAGGTAGTCTTTCCTACGTCGTCGCCCGGGAGAGGCTTGTCTGCATGCCAGAGCTCTCCGTAACTGGGATCTGCCCGAGTCGAACCCTGAAAATGCCATGGTAGTGCCATGTGCTTGAGGGGAGCGTCCGGTCTATTGTCTCGGGATGTCTGTTGTCTGTTCAACGGGCTTGAAGGCAGTTGCGCCGCCCTTATATGTCCTGTTGTCCCCTGCCCGGTCTTCGTTGCAGGATGCCAGGTTGATGTTGGCTCAAACCTCCACGACCATGATGTTAGCGGCTCTCTTCCTTCTTGCCTGGCCCCTGACGGTTCTGTCTGATCACGAACACAACGCCCGTTATGTGCACAAGCACCGCTTACACAGACATATACATCAAGAACCAGCTGCTGTTGAGACGAAATGGGACGCAGGAACTGGCAGCGCCCAGGGAGTATCCAAACCCAATGTGATAGAAGATGTGGTTGCTGACACCTATGTTAAGTCAGGGGAGCGACAGCACAAGCGGCACCGACACCAGAAAGTACACGCCGTGAACGCTCATCAGGCCCGGGCGAATACCCCTGTGAGGAGCAGCACCACCACGGTCAAGGTCATCACCAGTGCTGTGGCCACCGGAACCGTTCAGATTCTGCCATCCCCGACCGGAGCAAAACCTGACACTACTGGATCTGTTCACACCAGCCTCGCAACCTCGGGACGTCCCTCCACACAGCCGATTCTGACTAGCTCCATCTCGAAACCGACAACGACCCTCACACCCACCGCCACCATGTTCAAGGCTATGTTTACTTCAGCGCCGCCCGTTGCGCCTTCGGTAGATATTTTTGCGACTCCTATCGGCACATCGGCGCCACCGAGCCAAATCAAGTCAAGGAATGACCATCCGGTCCCCCGTCTAGGCATCACACAGAATGCTCCCATCAACACCAACAAATTCTATGCCAACTTCTTCCTTGGTGGACAGACGTCACCAACATTTCTTCAACCGTACTCCGTCGCTTGGGCCAAGGGGACAGGGGCCAGTGCCAGCTGGGGTATATCAATTTCGCACATCGAGGCTAAACAGCGAGTGTACGGCCCTACCGGCAGTAATGGTGCTGCGGCCTACTACTTGAATCCTATTGGCATTCAGTCCATGGTTATCTCAGCCAAAGAGCTTGGATCCAACACCGTCCTGACCACGGATCAGCTCACGGCGTACTCGGCACGAGTCAGCTTGCGAGCAAATGCTGCTGCTGCTCCTGCGGTGCAATTTCCCTTGGTGCAAGGCAGTGCCTTCATTACTGCCATTTACAACGGCGCCACCCCGCTCATCCAGACTGGTGTCTTCTACAGGACCGTCACACGGGCGACCAAAGAAGCCAAGACTGGTATAACCAAGTACAAGTTCACGCTGGAGGATGGCACCCTCTGGCTTCTCTATGCATATCACACCTCGGGCAATGCGCTAGATCTCCAGGTAGTCAACAATGGCTTAGCCCAAGCAAAAGGACCATTTTATGGTATTATCCAGGTTGCCAAGGACCCTGGCACGGGAGAGACCTTCTATGACCAGGCCTGCGGAGCATACCCAACGGGAGTCCAGCTCTCCGGTAACGTGGCTGGCGCCAAGGGAACGTACACCTTTACGTACACCAAGGCAGGCATGTCCAACACCAAGCTGGCCATGATGGCGTTGCCTCATCACATTCAATCCTTCGATGACGCCACACGTGCAGGAGTGAACAGCACCATCACCCTTCAGACCACAACCAAGGGATTAGCAACTGCTGTGCTGGCTGATTCGTGGTCCATGGTCGAGTCTAAGCTGCCCGTCGCCATGGCCTTCGCTCCTTGGTCCAGTGTTAGAGGCAGCAAGGATACATTGTCCGCGTCTATCAAGGCCACCATCCTGAAGACGGCAAAGCAAGAGGTCTCTCAAGACATCATGGCGCAGACCAACCAGAACTCGATGTACTTCGGTGGCAAGGCCCTGGCCAAGTTTGCCGCCATTATCTACACCATCAACGACCTGCTGGGCGAAAAGGCCCTGGCCGCCACAGCGCTGGGTCAGCTGAAGCAGGCGTTTGCCCAGTTCGCAAGCAATCAACAGCAGTACCCCTTGTTGTACGAGTCCGCATGGGGAGGTGTGGTGTCTTCGGCCAGTTATGTGACGGGCAATTCAGGAGCAGACTTCGGCAACAGCTACTACAACGACCACCACTTCCACTATGGTTATTTCATCTACACTGCTGCTGTCATTGGCTACCTGGACCCGACGTGGGTGAAGGACAACAAGGACTACGTCAACATGCTCGTTCGCGATATCTCCAACCCTAGCGACAAGGATCCCTACTTTCCCGTGCACCGTGCTTTCGACTGGTACAATGGCCACAGTTGGGCTCACGGTTTGTTCGAGTCTCTGGACGGAAAGGATCAGGAGAGTAGTTCGGAGGATGTCATGCACGCGTATGCCATCAAGATGTGGGGACAGACGGTTGGCGACTCCAACATGGTAGCAAGGTGAGCTCCCATTGTCAATTGTCACACCCCCCCATTCCGGAATCTTGTACTGACGATTTGTGCAGAGGAAACCTGCAACTGTCCATTCTCTCGCGGGCGTTGCAGAACTACTACCTCTACACCAATGACAATACGGTCCAGCCAGCCAACTTCATCCGCAACCGCGTGGCCGGCATCCTGTTTGAGAACAAGGTCGATCACACGACCTACTTCGGCACCAACATCGAGTATATCCAGGGTATCCACATGTTGCCTCTGCTTCCTTGCACGCCACTTATCCGTAGTGCGACATTTGTGAGGCAGGAGTGGAACGATTTCTTCAGCGGCGGTCGTGCCGATAAGGTTGTCGGCGGTTGGAAGGGGATCCTGTACGGCAACTATGCGACTATCGATCCCATAGGAGCCTGGAATTTCTTCAGTGCTTCCAAGTTTGACGCGAGCTGGATCGACGGCGGTGCCAGTCAGACGTGGTATTTGGCGTATTCTGCCGGTGAGTCTCCCCATCGTTGAACATCCGAACAAGATCAAGGGCTAACATATTGACAGCAATGGCTATGCTATGAGTCTGTTGGTGTGCAAGTAAGATGTTGGACCTGTAGGATCAGGCTGGGAGTTGGTCATTGCTGCATTTTAGACGACCTTCCCGTGCCAGGGCGGGTTCCTGGCATTATCAGAAGTCGACTTTCTTTTTGTCGTTAAAGCTGCGCACCTAGATTAGTATACCCCATGTAGAATTGCTATTTAACATCGAATTTCCAACCATGATCACTAACTGGACTCCCGCTTGAGTATTGTCTTTTTTATTTCATTCACTAGCTGTGACCATGTCCTATTGTAAAGCACATTGGAGGCGGGTGAGTTCCCTTCCTCTGGGATAGAGATCTGCCCTTCAAGCGTGCTCTATACAGGATGCCATCGTTGCCCTGCGGACCGATTCTGAGTTCGGACCCCCGAAAACACCCCAAAGGTGTCATAACCACTTGCGAGGACAGCACCTCATCGAGGCGTGCTGTACAGGATGCCATCGTTGCCCTGCGGACAGGCGACGTCTATCCTCAAGGGATGGACGTCTCGGCCTGACCCCCCATTGTCTTTCTCGGGTCGTCCCCACGTTCCCCGGCTTACCTTGCCAAACGTTCGACCTCATGCTTAGCACCAAGATTTAGATACGCTCGCCCTCCAAGATGGGCTTTGCCTCCTCACTCCTCCACCATCCGCCTTCCGGCCCCGGGAAGCTGTAATGCTCCATGCTCTCGAGCTTCATCTCCACACTGTATCCGGGCTCCATGGGTGTCTGGTAATACCCATCCTTGATCACAGAGGGATGCAAGAAGTGCTCATGCAGATGATCGACATACTCCAACACGCTCAACTTGCCAGTCACGACCACGTAGTCGATCGTGCTCAGGTGCTGGGTGTACTCGGGCAGTCCCACGCCACCGCTGTGCGGCACGATCGGCACACCGTACTTCTTGGCCATGAGAAGCACGGCGAGGACTTCGTTCACGCCTCCCATGCGACAGGCGTCGATCTGGCAGACGTCGATGGCGCCGGACATGAGGAGTTGCTTGAAGATGACGCGGTTCTGGCACATCTCACCCGTGGCGACGCCGATGCCGTAGGGACGGAGAGCGTCGCGGACGGCCTTGTGGCCGAGGATGTCGTCGGGAGAGGTGGGCTCCTCGATGAACCAGGGCTTGAAGTCGGAGAGGGCCTTCATGTACTCGATGGCCTCGGGCACGGACCAGACCTGGTTGGCGTCCACCATCAGGACGTTGCCCTTGTCGTAGCCGATGACGTCGCGGGCGATGGTGAGGCGGCGACGGTCCTGTTCGAGGTTGGAGCCGACCTTGAGCTTGAAGTGCCTGTAGCCCTTGGAGAGGGTTTCCTGGAGCAGGGCCTTCATCTTGTCCTCCCCGTAGCCCAGCCATCCGGCCGAGGTGGTGTAGGCTGGCACGGCGCGGGAGTTCTCGGCATCGACAATGCGCTGGGCCTTGGTGGACTCCGTTTCCTTGAGCATGGCGATGGCCTCTTCGGGTGTGATGGCGTCGGTGATGTACCGGAAGTCAATGCACGAGACGAAGTCCTCGGGTGACATGTCGGCCACGATGCGCCAGACAGGCTTGCCGAGGGACTTGGCCCAGAGATCCCAGATGGCATTGACGACGGCACCCAGAGCGAGGTGGATGACGCCCTTTTCTGGTCCGATCCAACGGAGCTGTGAGTCGTTGACGAGGTAGCGCCAGGTCTTGCCCCAGTTGGCCACGAGCGAGGAGAGGGTCTTGCCCTTGATGCGGTCGGCGACGTATTCGATTGCTTTGCAGACGATGTCGTTGCCACGGCCGATTGTGAAGGTCTGTTCAGGAGGAAGAGAGTATGTGTTAGTGAAATGGGAATGCTGAGACGTGAGATGAGAGCGCATATACCATGCCATGACCGTTGAATTCCGAGTCAGTCTGGAGAATGCAGTAGGCGGCCGAGTAGTCACCAGCAGCGTTCATGGCATCGGAGCCGGTCTTATCCAGAGATGTGGGAAAGCGCACATCGCGGGTGAGGTACCCGGTTATGATGATCTCAGGCATTAGGAAGATGCGAAGGAGAGATCCGGCTAGGCACTTGAACTGGACGGACGAACAAGTGAGACTAAACAGAGGAGAAGACACAAGCAGAGAGACACCAGATCGGATGAGACGAGGGCAACGGGGGCAGTATCACCAACGACGACGAGGAGACTTTACACTTATAAAGTCCTCATACTTCCCCACGTCAACACTTTACAACCATCTACACGACCATATGAGGGGCAAACAAAACATCCGGGAGTGAGGGGGTTAGCGCGGAGTAAGGTCCTACGGGTAGGGAAGAAGTTCCTCAGCCTCTCTGATTGACGGATAAATAAATGGCATCTCCAATGCAACGGGGCTGCAGGTTGTGGAGTCAATTTCCCCGTCGGGTCTTTTTCTCTTGTTGTCGAATCTCGTGCTACCCTCCCCGACTGGCAAGGCCCGACTCCGGTGTGTCTGGCATGCTTTAAGTTGGCAGACGACGAAGCTTTGTCGTTTTTCCGGATGTGTTCTTCTGGAACTACTTGCTGCAACATGCACACAACGGGCGCCTTGAGATCGGGTTACCAGGAGCAGACCGAAGCAATGGCTGTAGCCGGTGATCCGCTGGGCTGGTATGTCAAATTGAAGGAATAATGCTTACTGTCCACCGGAACAGCCGCTATGGGATTTCGGTCTCAACTATTCGCAAGCTTGGTGTTGACGTTTGGACACTTAATATGACCCGGGCAACAGAGTACCTATAGCCTCCCTGTCTGAGTGCGAGAGCATTGTTACCTCCATGGACACCAGTGCATCTTGTAAACGTCTAGACTGTCACAAGCTGCAACGCCGCCGTCAAGAAACATACCCATCCAGGCAAGTCGACGATTACCGAGCGGATAGCATGAACTTTCAACCATTTCTTCTGGTCCTTCCAACTTTGACCCTTACTCTCATCCTCGGCAATGGCCTTGATGATCTTCGACACGATAGGAACAAAAGTGAAGTGTGCCGCCGCGAAACAAGCCCCTATTCCATACAACCGAGATGACGTGGCGGGAGGGCCGAGGTAGAGGTTCGCAACGGCCGAACCAATGGTGATGCCGTAGAGAGAGAAGATGACACCGAGGCCTGGTCCCAGAAGAGATTTCCAGTACAGCGGCAGGATCTCGCTTCCTTTTTGGCGGTTGGCAGGAGTGGTGAAGTTGTTGAAGAAGAGGTACTGGTCTACGCAGTACCAGAGGGAGAAGGACGATGTGATGGTGGGGGTTAGCCTGAGAAGGGCTATGGGATCAAAGATGGTTCTGGAGGCCATTGTAGCGTTTTCTGTTACGCCGATGTGATTTAGGCAGGTATCTGATAGCCAGTAGGTTTACTAACGAAGCGTACGAGACGAGTATACCGCAAGAGAGAAAGATGTATGGGATTGATGATGGACAACTTGACCTTTTGTATGCGGGCACAGAAGGATTCGGAACTCGGATCCTTATGGCATCGACATGGCACCACTGACAAGGGGCAGCTATGCGTCCATTTGGCATGAACCAACGGTGATGAACATCCCAATTCTTGGCCAGCATAATATTCCGAGCATCCTCGAATGTCTCTTCTTTCCAACTTGCACTTGAGAACGCGTGAGAAGGGACATAACGCATCGCGTGTCGACAAGCAAATGAACTGGCCATGCGCCGCCGTTCGGTTACAGTCGGGGCAAAGCTCCCTCTCAATTGCCGACCACAGCATTTCAACAGGTAGATTTAGCTACATACTGCCGGCCTTACCGTTGGAGCTACAGTCTTGAAAAGTCGTTTCCAGATACCTTCAACTAGTCGACAGCACGGAAGGGCGCTCGACTGTCGGCACACGCGTACTTGCCTTGTACAGTTGTAGCTTCTCTTACCTGGCCCTTTGTTACGCACTATGCGCATAGTTGAAGGGGCCGAACTCGGCCATCTTCGGCCTAAGCCCCGAGCCTTTTCAAATATCAGTGATTTCATTGGTCTACGTCATTGAGATTGCTCCGCACCACCGACTTCAACCGGGGCTTCTTACTGCACCGAGGCAAAGCAACGGGCTGAGACAGCTACCGCGCTGGTAGTGTAAAGGGTTCGACTGCTTGGTCAAGTTGACACAACCACCTTGCTGCGAAGTGTAGGATTGTCGATATAGTCAGTAAAGATGTCTGTTCCAGCACGATTAACAACAAACCTCGGCCGACGAGCCAGCGCGACGGCTCAGACGACTACAGCTCGGGGCGTCCGAAGCATAACCGGTGCCGTTTCTTCTCGTCCACGAACCGCGCAACGGTCACACGTACCGGCGACAGCACGTCGGACAGCAGCTGCAGCTCACGCACTCCCCGTCCGAACCTTCTCCTCCACCTCTCAACAACGATTTGCATCTGTAGAAGATGACTCATTCGACCCGGCGACCGTCGAGCGCGAAAGTGACCAGGTAGATGTATGCATTATCGGCGGCGGTCCAGCTGGCCTTTCCGCTGCGATTCGACTCAAGCAGCTTGCCAACGAGGCCGGGAACGAGGACTTCCGTGTTCTGCTCCTCGAGAAGTCTGGTGAACTGGGCGCGCACATCCTTTCCGGAGCCGTGATAGAACCCATCGCAGTGGAGGAGCTGTTGCCGGACTGGTTGGCCGAGGACAACGAGAACAGATTCACTGGGGCTACGCCTGCCGGTGGCGACCGCATGCGGTTCCTGACCAAGAATGGGCAGCTGCCACTGCCTGCGCCGCCGCAAATGCATAACAAAGGAAACTATATTGTCAGCTTAAGCGAGTTCACGAAGTGGCTAGGTGAACGGGCTGAGGAAGTAGGTGTCGAGGTATACCCTGGCTTCGCGGCTAGTGAGGTTCTGTACAAGTCGGATGGCAGTGTCTTGGGTGTGGCGACGAACGATCTGGGCATTGCACGGAATGGAAAGCCCAAGGACTCGTTCGAGCGTGGCATGGAATTCCACGCTCGGGTGACGTTTTTCGCCGAGGGTTGTCATGGCAGTTTGAGCAAGCAGGTGATAAAGAACTTCGACCTCAGGAGAGAAAGTCAACCGCAGACGTATGGTCTGGGCGTCAAGGAAGTGTGGGAAATACAGCCTGGAAAGTTCAAGAAGGGCGAAATCACCCACTCCATGGGCTTCCCCCTCCCTTACGATACCTACGGTGGTGGCTGGATGTACCACTTCGGCGACAACCTCGTCAGCATCGGTCTCGTTGTGGCGTTGGACTACAAGAACCCCTGGCTTTCGCCCTATGCCGAATTCCAGAAGATGAAGAAACACCCTCTCTACCGGGAGGTTCTCGAAGGTGGCAAGTGCATCTCCTACGGTGCGAAGACACTGATCGAAGGTGGCTTCCAGTCCATTCCCAAGGTCGCTTTCCCCGGTGGCGCCTTGCTCGGCGACTCAGCCGGCTTCGTCAACGTTCCCAAGATCAAGGGAACGCATAACGCCATGAAATCCGGCATGCTGGCCGCCGAGGCCGCCTGGGAAGCCCTCAAAGATTCCTCCGATGAGGGTTCCATCTTCCTCTACGACTACGAAGACTCCCTCCGCAAATCCTTCATCTGGAAGGAACTGAAGGAGGTTCGCAACATGCGGCCTTCCTTCCATTCGCCACTCGGCCTCTACGGTGGTGTCGCATACTCCGGTCTCGAGGCTTTTCTGCTCAAGGGCCGCGTGCCTTGGACACTGAAAAACAAGGTTGCTGATTACGCCGCCACGAAACCGGCTGATCAATGCAAAAAGATTGAATACGAAAAGCCAGATGGCAAGCTCACCTTTGACATCCTCACCTCCGTGTCGAGAACCGGAACCAATCACGAGGAGGATCAACCTGTTCATCTCCAGGTCAAGGACTGGGATCGCCATACCGAGGAAACATATCCGGAGTTCAAGGGGTTGGAAAACCGCTTCTGTCCTGCTGGTGTTTATGAGTACGTGGAGGATGCGTCAAAACCGCACGGCGTCCGGTTCCAGATCAATGCACAAAAGTAAGTGTCCTCTCGTCTGATGGAAGACGCTGGCCTATGAGACAGAGAGTGCTAACGGCGTGTTGCAGTTGCATCCATTGCAAGACGTGCGATATCAAGGCTCCCAAGCAGGATATCAACTGGCAGGTACCTCAGGGTGGTGAAGGACCCAAATATTACATGACTTGAAGCATGCGGAACGTGCCAAAAATGGACGGAAAAGTTATGACAGTGGCAATCATTTTGTACCATACTGCAATCGCCTTTAGAAAGAGTATTGTTGGGGCATCACTGTTCAAAGCCGTTTAACTACGTACCTGATTTCGCTAGTGCTGCGTTGTTGCCTGAATGTCGGAAATGTCGTATATGCGCATTATGATAAGACGCGAGACGGGTGCGGTTTGCCTGCGCGTTTGTCGCGACACCTCCTTTACCGGCACCCAACCAATCGGATGTTACTTTGGAAATTACTTGGTTGCACAAGAAAGCGCAGCATGGCACGCTACACGTTCAGTACGGGTACAGACCACAGACTAGGTAGCTAGTCAGTGTATGTCTAGAATGTTCCCACGCTTTCGCCTGTGCAAAGAAAAGTGCTTTGTGCCTCGCCAGGGCTCAAAGCCAATGGATGCGCCTTCGCGACGCTTGAGATGCAACCGTTCGTCTTTCGTCTGGGCTGTGCGACACAAGCAGTTATGCCGCGTCAAGCGTTGGCCAGCAGGAGCCACGCCACAAGCCACACATGTTGCAGCTCAACCAAAAGCCCATCACACCCACGATGAAGGCCATTCTCGAGCAACGCCAAAAGCGACACGAGTACGCCAAGAAGCATGGTTCATACTTACTCTCAAAGCGCAAGCACTGCCAATTTCGAAGGAAAGCATGCGACATTTGACAATTTTCACGGTAGCGAATTTTCTTGTGCTTTTTTCTTCTCACATATCTCAGGTAAACCATGAGCAAAGTGTGAGTCATTGGCATTGCACGCCGGGTATGTGGGTGGGAAGATAGCTGACAGGGGGTTGCATCAGTGATGTAACTCAGGGGCTCGTCAAAACGTACCGGTACTCCGCGCCCAGCTTTGCTCCGTGGAAACAATGACCCATCTGAGACACAGAACAAGGAGTCAAGGGGCGCCGATGTCACGGCAACGCAACCGTCAAAGCAAAAGCAAAAGATGATTTCGTTCGTTTGACCATAGAAGTCGGAACAGGAGGAGAAAAGATCAAGAAAAGGTAGGTGAATATGGTAGGAAAGAATATGAATTTGAGCCACTTGGTTCCGAAGAGAAGCTGTGCGTAATGAACGCGCACTAGCGTGTGAAAAGACCTTCCCCATGTGCCGTCCGATTCCCTGCGCGGCGTGCTGATGCCTTTGCACATGGCAGACCTGAAGGCTCGTCTTTGAAGCACCAACCTAGTCGTCATATGCCGATGCATGAGATGGAAAAGTCTTGAACCCTGAAACTCCGGAGTTGTGCATTGAAGAGGCCGGTGTAATCGTGAGGCTTCAGTGTGCGCCTAGGCATGAAACCGATAAGAGAGGTTACGCGTAACGCAGAGGTATCATAACGTATCTAACGTATATCTGCTTGGGGAAGATAGTGTTGTTTCGTGAACGACAGTTTAAGACGGTTGGACGTGTTGACTGAGATAAAGTCGCCAGCGACCGGATACTGCACGCCACCGTCGGTCAGCTAGACCCTGTTGGCTTGTAGCATGTGAACAGCGGGCCGACACAGAGCTTTCTCGCAGACTTGGGCTGGAAAGGCTCCCTGGGGTTTCGTAATCGTGGTCCGGTTGGTTGAATCAAGAGGAACAGAGTAGAGGAGGAGGAGGAAAGTCTCGCACGAGACAGGAAAATCACACTAGAAATATCGCTTGCTTGTGTCGATGTAAGTTAAAAAGGTGCAAGTTGGTTGTTTAATGGAGCATGGCGACGGGAATCTTTTCTGGTCAATCGGCCCACTGGAGGGTAGGATGAAATGACTGCACCTGATTATGCGGCCCAAAGCGGATGCCTGTGAAAAGTACCGGTACAAGCACCAAAGATTGGCTGAGACCGACGCGAATCATTCAAGGGGGAAAGTCAAGAGCAAGGAAGGAGCGACAATTCTGGGTTTTGGATTCAACGATTGGTTGCATTCAGCCGCTAGTGCACAGGATCCCGGCTTTGTGACCCAGAGAAATTCGCCGCAGTGGGTTAGTCAGCTCAAAGTGAAGAGGACTGACAAAATTATAAGAACCCCTCACCTCCCCCCAACTCGTTTCGCGTGAGAAGTCCCGACCGGCCTTTCGTATCCGTTACATTTACGTCGGCCTCTATTTTAAGCCGCATTCAACAACACACACATACCCGACCCGCCATTTCTTGTCTCATCATCCAGCCTCAGACCAACGTCAACAAACAATAGGCTTGTTGACTGGACTGACAAACGATCTTGATTTTCTACCAAGCGTTGTGTGTGCGCGACCTTCCTTTTAGAGAGCAAGAAGATAGAGAAACCCGTCCTCGTGTTCGAACGCAGGAGACATCGTGCCCGTCGGAACTCAGCTTCGCTTGGCCTGAGTCTTTCTATTTGCGACCAGCTTTGACTGACAGGTTCCCTCGTCTCCGTGTCGACCGTCGACTTTTACAATAAAGAAGAGCATATTTGAAATCCAAGATCGTTTCCGTTCGAGTTGCATCTTGAAGTTGTTGCACCCAAGCAGCAGGGACTCTCTCAAAGACTGTGGTTCTCATCATCACCGGTCTTCCTTTCTGTCAACTATCGTCTGGTTCCAGGTCGAAAGATCATCAGGAATCCAGCATTTCTCATCGAGCAATCTGCTGTCGGGGAGACATTAACTTGTTTTTCTCCAACTTGTTGGTAAGGCTTCCATGATTATTCATTTTTCACCTTGTAACATCCAACCCACAACCGTCACCTCACCTTACCGTCACCTGTCGCGCGAGCCTTGACAACATCGTCTTCTTTTACCGGCTATTCACTTGCCATCAAGACTCACCAGTATTGAAATTGAAATCCTCGACCACTCCTTTCCCCCCAACCATAAATTCGAAACTCACTGCCGCCCAAATCAACCACCTCAACACTGCACAATCCGCATCACCAAGGCCTTGTTGACTACTTGGCACTTTCCCGGCTGTTTCAATCGCATAATTGCTAACGCATCGCCTGCAGTGGATTTGCTCCTGTCCGATCTTAGGTCAGACGGTTTCTATCAATCAAGATGGATGCCATCCAGACCCATCCTTCGAACGCGGCGCAGGCCAAAGCCTTCACTGCTCCCGGTTCTCTCTCATTCCCTGGCGCAGCTGGCGAGCTTACTCCCCCCACCATGGGCAATGACAAGAACCAGTCCATGAATGGCGGTCAAGTGCAAGGTGGTCAGGCCACAAACGGCAATGGGGTGACTCCCGCGACTCCTGCTGCGACTCCCGCTGCGACGCAGTCCAGCGGTCTTGTGCCGACTCTGCAGTGAGTATTGACCAGTGATCGTGGCGCACCTGGGCAAACCCAGGTGAGGTTACTTGGTTCCAGTGCGCTGACTCTCATCTGCTGAAAAGGAATATCGTCGCTACGGTCAACTTGGATTGCCGTTTGGATCTCAAGACGATTGCCCTGCACGCGAGAAACGCAGAGTACAACCCAAAGGTACTACAAGCTGTCTAGGATGTTTTACACCTCTCTGACAGCTGTGCTAACATGAGTTTTTTCTCCCTCGCTTAGCGTTTCGCGGCCGTCATCATGCGTATTCGCGAGCCCAAGACCACCGCCCTCATCTTTGCCTCTGGCAAGATGGTCGTGACCGGTGCCAAGAGTGAAGACGATAGCAAGCTTGCTAGCCGCAAGTACGCTCGTATCATTCAGAAGCTTGGTTTCAATGCCAAGTTTACCGATTTCAAGATCCAGAACATCGTTGGCTCTTGCGACATCAAGTTTCCCATCCGACTTGAAGGTCTTGCTTCCAAGCATCACAACTTCAGCTCTTACGAGCCTGAGTTGTTCCCTGGTCTCATCTACCGCATGATGAAACCCAAGATCGTGCTGCTGATCTTCGTCTCTGGCAAGATTGTTCTCACCGGTGCCAAGGTCCGTGAGGAGATCTATCAAGCCTTTGAGCTTATCTATCCTGTGTTGCAAGGTTTGTACCATTCACTGCTTGCTCTATTGCCTAGCGACGTGGATGCTAATCGTCCTATCAGACTTCCGCAAGAACTAGAGACGCCTTTTCGAGGCCTTCGCGCACTTGCACATGCCCACCTGCACACAGCCACCTGCCCTTCTTTCGACTTGTACTATATCTTCTACGCCAACCCACGACGCTCACCATCCAACGACCACCACAAACGACCACACACTCAAAAAATTGCTTTCAACATCTGTATCATTCTTCTTTCCGTTTTTCTCACAGCATTGCACTGGCGTTGGGGCAGAAGGATTTCCATTACACACGGAAGGGATAAACATCTCATTATCGAAGCGACACAGTCACCGCTTCGCGACTATTGTTTTCTAGACGGACTTGCACTTGCACCCATGCGGGAGTCATGCGCGGGTCGATTTGCCGTCGTCTTAATTTGAGAGACACACGTGGAAAAGAGGAGGAAGAGATTGCGTTCCGGCTGCCCAAGGAAGGAGCAGAGCAGAAGAGTATGGCTCCGACTCTACAAGCACCGGCGTACCATCCCACCTGGGAAGCGACATACTTCTGCAACGGGGATTGACTATTGAGTAGTAGTCGTCTTGGGATGAAGATGGCGAGAGAAGTAAGATGACCCATTACATGCGGTCATGCGATGCATCCATTGCATTGTCTACTCTTGGCATTGAGACTGTCCGTTAAGGATGGTCTCGCTTTGCGTTATCAGTAGCAGTAGCTTGTCAACTTGATCATCGCGTCCTGCTACACATACTTGTCCCTTTTTTGTGCGCCCGTATCTGCGCCCGTATCTCGTCTTTGTCCTTATAAATCTGGTTCCATGTTAGCACGTATCCTCCACCTCGACCACGATTCCATGGTAGGTATGAATCACCTGGGTCTTCATCCACGGAGTAACAACCGTCGTTCATCCCAAATGCAGTAAGTGTCTTCCGCATCTCGTCGTCGAGGATCAATCCGCGTCGGCCACCGCGGCTGCCGTCTTCTGTAGACACCACACCAGCATCGCCGTCATCACCTAAACCGCCCTTCCAGGCCCATCTGTCCACAAATTCCGAAGGACAGTGTCCCTCCACGACATCAACGATCTTGTTACCCAAGACAGGAAGGAACTTGAAGCCATGACCGCTGCCACCGGTAGCGACGAACAACCCGTTGAACTTGGGGTGATATGTAATGAGGAAGTCGCCAGTCGGAGTGTCGGTATACCAGCAGAGACGTGTCTTGGTGAATGGTCGATCATGAATGGCTGGATGAGATGGGAGCATTTCGCGAAGGGCGTGGCGAAGGTCATCCATGCCTTCTTTCGGAATGGTCAGCGCAGGTGGCGTGGTGAGAGCTGTTCGCGGATAGGAGATCGGTCGGGGTGGCTTGCTTGTATTTGTGAGCGGGGTTGTCGCAGAAGGTCTGGTGGGATTGAGGTAGCCGTAGGCGTGCCGGGCAACTTTGAGCTGCCGGTTCACCGGTGGAATGATGAAGAGGCCATTCGTGAGGTTGAGCAGAGTAGGCATCTGGCCCAGTTGTTCCTGTTCCTGTTCGGTGATATCAAGGTAGCCTATCACTTGGCCTGTAGCGGTGGCTTGTCCAGAAAGGTCCAAGAGTGTAGCTGTCCATGCACCGGTCGCGAGGATAACCAAGTCGGCTGTCAAGTTTCTCCCGTCTTCCAACCGGGCACCCGTGACGGTGCCGTCGGTGTGGGTTAGAGACGAGACGGTGCCATTGACGAAACCGACACGACCAGTTCGCTTCACACGGTCGAATAGCCAAGCCATGCTCTTCTCGGCATCTGCCCAACCGGCATATCCGTTGATGTAACCCGATGTTCCCGACGCACCTCCAGTACCGACAGCTTCTCGGATGGCGTTCACGTCGGTCAGCATGCGTATGCGGGAGGCCAGGTCAGGTTCATCGCGGTTGAGCGCGACGGCGTTCTCGTAACTGGCACGAACGTAGTCAGCACCAGACTTCGTGGCCTTATCGACCTGAGCTGGTGAAGCCACGCCGTCCACAGCCGTCGATGTTTCAAGCTTATCGGAACTTCCGTCAGCAACAAGCACAAGGCCGTTCTCGCTGTACCGGCCCTGAGCTCCCAGGTTGCCAGGCGAGGAAGCTTGACGCCAGTGCTTCAGGGCTTCAGCAGCGAGAGCGGCATAGGCTGGATCGGCATAGTCAGCTCGAATGATACGACTGGAGTCGATGCTCGAGGAATCGCGGGCAGGGAACACGACATCACCGCTGCCATGGCCAACAGCTCTGTCAACAACGGTTATGGTGGTGTTGGCGTAGCCATCTCGTTGAGTCAAGGCGTAAGCAGTTGAGAGACCGAACACGCCAGATCCGATGATGAGAATGGAGGAAGGAGGGGAAAATTGAGAAGTGGAAGCGGAAGAAGTGGCAGCTGCAGAGGAGGCTCCGGACGTGTTTGGGGAAGAGGAGGAGGAGTCCTGCAACGCCATTTTCCAAAAAGCTCAAGGAGTACAGCTTCCAGTGCTCAGACCCTCCTGCTCTGTGCTTCCTCAGGTAATCTTGAGGTTTTAACCCACCTCCTCCATAAGCTCAAACAGGCCAATTAGAACTTACCTTATCCCACAAATCCACTGTGTCATTCACCTGGGAGTCATACTTGTGGGCGAGAAGAACTAACGCACAGTCTTTACGTACCCTAGGCCCACCCTGGCCGATGTGAATGCTTCTGTAGACTGAAATCGGTCGCCAACAGCTCTGATGGATTGCCTTTATCCAAGGGGCTTGGTATTCAGCGACCACCAATAGGATGCTCGGACAAGGAAAGCAGTCGTCTTGGGTAGCCTGTAAGATTCTGCCATCGTCTGAATTATTTGCATTGGATGTAAGGGTGTGTGGATGTGGGTGAACCTGATTTCTGGCAGCTGAGTCAAGAAGCAGTCAGTTTATCGTGAGAGACCGATAGTTCGGCATTGTGTAATTGACGCGCAGGAATGAATGCATGAGCCAAGCAGGACCCATGTGTGTGTATACATGTTTGTTGAGTACATGTACTGCGTATGTCTTATGTGAGTGCAATGTCCGCGTATGGGTGTATAGGTATGTTTATGTGTACGCCCGTCTTCATGTGGTTGTTTGGTACGTGCTTGGGCTTTCACTTTGCTCCTTTGGCAACATGCAACGCTCAGATGGTTGTCTTCGGATGGAATGATGGATAGAGTCCAGATCAAGGCTACAGTGACCCAGCATCGGTCAGCTGTGAAGATGCTGACACTGTAGATGGCCATACCTAGAGGTAGGTAGGGAGAGGTACCTACCTTATGACAAACGAGAATCCCTAGAGCACCTTTGAGGATTCTGGTATGAGGTTCATTCCAATGCTCTTTTTCATACAAACTGCTACATCACTAACGTGGAATAATCCTTATTTTTTTTGGGGTGGTTAGAGTGCCCCCGTCTATTATTTGTAGAGGTACGCAACAACCAGTCAACCAGCCAACCAGCCAACCAGCCAACCAACCGGATACCCAACACATAAACCCCGCACAGACCATCCAGGCTGGATGGAACAACTTCAACAACTTGGACATCACTGGTGACTGTCAATATTGCGACAGTCTACACGACTGGGCACATACAACATGCTTGCCCAGGTAACAGCGTGCTCAATATGGCATCCAGCAAGGAAATAACCGAATTCCCAAACGTCGAAGCCAAGCTTCAAAAGCCCACCAAACTGTCAGCCTTCGAAAGGCAGCGAGCCGAAGCAGAGGCAAAGAGGAAACGGGAAGCCGCCGAGAACGCAGCCGCGTACGAGGATTTTGTGAAGAGTTTCGATCAAGATGACAGCCGACAAGATGCAGCGGATAGCAGCTCGAGCCGAGTCGGCGGTAGCGGCCAACCAGACAGTAGGCGTGGATTCGGTATGCCTTATCCTGGCCCAGGATCGGGGAAACGCCACTTTGGCATGGCGCCTGGATCAACAATGAAGATCGGCCCAGGGAGCCTTGGTCCCCCTCCTTCGTCCTTTGGAATGAAACGCCACTACGACGGCACACCATCGTCAAGTCATCCTCGAGACCGAGACCGCGACGACAGCCGGGGCAGGTGGGGATTCGACGAACCCGATACAGGTCGCAAGACAGTTTCGAAAGCGTTCGATGCTAGCGATGACGAGGAAGAAGTGGGTGCAGCTGGGCGAGCAGCGGAGAAGGCCATCTCGAAGCCAACGCTGCGTCTCGCAAACCTTCCACCAACGACATCGACAGCGTTCATCAAAACCTTGATGCCCGCGAGTCTGACAGTCGAAAGCGTGAAGATCATACCACCATCTGGACCCGGCGGGACCGAGCGGAAGTCTCTGACTGCCATCGTTACCCTGAGTACAGAGACGCCAGCAAGTGCTATCGAGGCTGCCGTGAGCACTCTACAGAACCGTTACCTGGGATATGGATTCTACCTTTCTCTACACAGGCATCTTTCCTCGGCTGCCATATCATCTACCAGCCTACCGACCATCACAGCAACAGCAGCAGTGACCTACCCTTTCGGTGCGAAGAAAGTCGCAGAGTCTCTGGGAACACAACCACCACAACCTGCTGGTTATGGGAGGGGTTATGCGCCACCTACCTCATATAACACACCTGGCGGCCCTCTTTCCAGGGGGCCTATCATGCACGTACGGATAGAGCCCCCGAAGGACATCAAAAAGCTCCGTATGATCCACAAGGTTATCGAGAGTGTCCTCGAACACGGGCTAGAGTTTGAGGCACTGTTGATGTCTCGACCTGAGGTGCAACGTGAGGAGAGATGGGCCTGGATTTGGGATGCCAGGAGCGAAGGCGGTATTTGGTACCGGTGGCGGTTATGGGAAATTGTCACTGGTTTTCAAGCTAGGCAAAATCAGGGCAAGTACCTTCCTCTGTTTGAAGGAAGTCATGCATGGAAGATGCCCGACCACTCATTGGCATATGAATACACCACCGGAGTGGATGGGTTTGTGTCAGAGCCCGAGTACAACTCATCAGACGAAGAAGACTACGAAGACGAGCCGCATCGCCCCGAGTTGGGTGGAGCGAGCAACGACAAGGAGGATATGTTCCTGAACCCCATTGCGAAGTCGAAGCTAGCCCACCTACTGGCTCGACTCCCAACATCACTTTCCAGGATAAGGAAAGGTGATATCGCTCGAGTCGCGGCGTTTGCAATAACGCATGCGAGTAAAGGATCCGACGAGATTGTGGACATGATTGTCTCCAATGTTGAGCAACCACTGGCCTTTACGTCGGCAAATCCGGCCTTTAAGCAAGGTTCACAAGGCGGGAATAGGGGGGGGTTTCATTCCCGTGAAGACAGCCCAGTGGCAGAGGATAAGACTGGCGGAAATGAGACTGTTGATGACAGCGCAGCTCGCCTTATAGGTCTTTACGTTATCAGCGACATATTATCCTCCTCCTCAACGAGCGGCGTCCGACATGCTTGGCGATATCGACAGCTTTTCGAGACAGCTTTGCGCGACCGCAAGATATTTGAAGGTCTCGGAGCCATGGCTGACAAGCTCAATTGGGGAAGACTTCGTGCGGAGAAATGGAAGCGCAGTGTTGGGCTTATATTAAGTCTTTGGGAAGGATGGTGTGTCTTTACAACAGAGGCACAGGAGTATTTCGTCCAGAGCTTCGAGAACCCGCCTCAATTGGCGAAGAAGATTGAGCAAGAAGCTGACCAACAAAAGAAGGCTTCCGGGCGGTGGAAGGCTGTTTCAGACGCCCATGCTCCCCTTCCTCTGTCAACCAAGGCTCCTAGCAGGAGTGCCTCGCCTGATGACTTTGGGGATGCGCAGAGACTGCTCGAGTCAGGCGAAACCGACGGAGAGATTGTGTACTCCTTCGGGACTTATTCGGATGATGAGAGCGAATTCGACGTTGACATCGATGGCGAGCCGGTCGGGCCTGTCGAGGAACCCCAACCTGTTGCAGATAGTGACGGTGATGTGACCATGGGCAACAACGAGGTACAGGCCAAGGATGGTGATAGTGGTTCGAAACCGGATCAGGACCAAGTTCAAGCTGTGGCTGGGTTCGAGATGAAGAAGCAGAACGCAGGGCCACGGAAACGGATGCGAGCTGTTGATATGTTTGCGGACTCGGCATCGGAAGACGGGGAGTAAGGTACCAGCCAGAGAGGCGCCGTGATAGGATCAGACCATCACCAGGAGTCGTTGGTTGTGTCCTGGCAGAGAAGCAACATTTGATACCCTTTTTTCCTTCTTAGAAGTTGTATGGCAGTAATACCACAGCTACGTGTCATGAGTACCTTATACAAATGGAAATACCTCATTGGAGGATTCATGTATTTGGGATTCCTGGCAGCCACCCCCACGAATGATCACTTTTCATGAGGTGTAGGCATTATACGTACAGCAAGTCGTTCTCGCACCATGGTTGTTGGAAAGGATGCCGATTAAGACTACGACGTGTTGGTCATCCTTGTCAAGGCTGGGAGCGTAAGGTGAGGTCTCTTTGAACCACACCCCCATTCAAGGAACCCTCTGGCCAATTAAAACATGCTCACTCATCCTTGGGTCACCCCACACCCTCCCCGGCGCAAAGTCGACCACCATGGAAAGGAACGACAGCACCAAGCTGCCTATTCTTGGTCCGATATTTGTATCTCGTTTCGTTGTTTTTATCTTTCCCAAAGGTAGTTCCCGTTAGCTGCCAGTCCGGTTGCAATTGAAAGCTCCTGCGTGTGGTATAAGTGGGACCCAATTTTCGAACTTGGGCAGTGCGACCGCGAAGTTGATCCTGGGGAGACGAATATTCGCAAAACTCCAAGACCAAATATTGGTTGGTGTTTTGATCAACAACCCCCTACGACACACACACACCTTGGTGCATCCATGCAATACGACGCCGCCTTCGCCGCTCCTGGATCGATTGTCATCATTCGGGTTCTTGCTGTACAGCTTGTAGCACTATAGGACTGTGGAACCAGAGCAGCTGCCCACCCGCTTCAGGGTTTAGGATCGGGGATTACGTGCCGTCCACTGCCTCAGACTTTTACCTCAACATATTGTGTTGCCATGGTTTGAGCTTCATCGTCTTCCACTTTATTTCCCGTTTCGAACCGGAGCGAAGCTTAACCATAACTTCGGGTCTGCTTGATTCCAAGAGAGGCCAAGGTGCCACGTGCGACCTGGGTATTCCAGCTTGTTTCATCACCCATCGAAACACCCCTTACTGCACGCTGGAAGCTTAGACACCGGAAACAAGGCGCCTGCCTGGTCCGTCTCTCTCTCTCTCTCTCTCTCGCAAGCCAGTGGAAAATCGGATCCTGTAGCCCTTGCGGTGTTCGCGGGGAGCATAGGCTTCGCTGTCCATCACTGATCGACCCGTCTCGAAACCATTTGTCACGCCAGTGCACGCCAACCATCTGATGTGCTTTGCACTTCAAGATCAGAATAGTGGCGTATCATTGCCGGAGGAGAGGAACTTTCCGCTTGATTGAACTCGAAATTTTTCGTTGCCCGCACCTTATGGCTCGAACTTTTATTCTTTTTGTTCTTGATCCAACGTCATCAATAACTCGCAACGACCACGACCTCGCTGAGGATCCACGGTACCAACTATCTCAGACAAATACTCAACTCGTTGAAGCAAATTCGTCAAGATGCCTTTGATAGACGGCAAGAAGATGGCGTGGTGAGTATTCGTCCTGTTCCGTCGCCACATGCCTTCAATATAGCAATGAACCCTCACTTGCGACGCACCGCTTACATTTATCCTAAACATATCTCAGCTTTACACACCGATTCCCTTGCAGTGCTTCTTTCGGCTCGCTTTTCCTCTCGTTTACTGACAGCCGTATAGTACGCCTTGTATTCGCGGGCACCGTTCCACCAAGTGCAACCATGCTAACGAGCGTGTCATGGTCCCGGTGCGGAAGCCGGGCCGCCCACTCAGCTCATGCGCCTGCCCGCCTGGCCGAAGTTGCACCTGTGGAGGCCTCAAGGTGGCCATTCCTCGTAAGAAGAATTGCTATTGCGAAGGGCCGAACTCGGAACACGGACCGCATGAAAGCCACCATCCAAGAGTGAAGCCGGAAGTCGTTACTCCGGCACAGACACCGAGCCTCATGCCGACCTCACCGAGGAGGGCGGCGAAACAGACAGCCTTCCGCATCCAAAAATCAAAATCAACAACGAATACGGCTCGGACAAGCTCGATCTACGCACCCGCCCTTGATCGCATTGATCCTGCTCAGGTCAATATTATCATCAACCCAACAGCTATCGGCACAGCCCAATATCACGGGCAGCCCGTTCAGACCTCGGACTCCCATCCGAACGAAACGCCTCGAGGCGGTTGTTGCGGAGGTGGAGAATCTAGGAATGGGTCGTCGCCGAACATCATGCCTACGCAACCGCCACAACAAGCGGTGGACAACATAGCATCCCCGTTTTCAACACACCATTCGCAAAGTGTACCGCCTCAGATTCTTTCTTATGGATCTCCCCCGCTGCTGCCGCAGGGTACCATGTACTATCCACCTCAATACGGCACATGGGAACAGCCCATCACAATGTCGGGCTACGCACTGCTGCAGCTACAGCAGCTACAGCAACATCAGACCGAACAGGCCATCCTTGCTCAACAACGACTTCATCTACAGCTGGCCGGTCAGGCACCCCAACAGCTACAACTTGAACAAGCTCTTTTACCACGAGCCAACGGTGACCCGGCATCCATGGGTTCAATGCACAATACACCCCAAGCCATCGACGGGTTAGGACAAGGCATCAGCCATCAGTGTGGTTGTGGGCCTGGCTGTGAATGCATTGGCTGCGTATCCCATCCTTTCAACGCTCAGACCCTGCAGTACGTCAACGATGCATACGACGTCGATCTCGGCAAGACGACGGTAGACATGCTTGGGGGAAGCAACAATGGCGTCGCACAGCATCAAGCCCAAGTAAACAGCACCCACGCCACAACCAACGGCACGACCCTTCCGACGCCACCACATTACCAGGCTCAAATGCAGGACCCAGAGTCTTTATCGCCACAAGTACAGGTCGAGACACCTAGCGACGCATCCGGCCTTGGTGAGGAACAGACCTTCCCGGCTTCCGACTTCCTCTTCATCGATGTCTCTTCGTGCCACGGTCAGTTGGCTATGTGTCCGTGTGGAGACGACTGTGAATGCGTAGGCTGCACGGTTCACAACAACGAGCTATTGCTAGCGATGGAAGGGCAGCAAAGTACAATGCCCGGCGGAGTGGGGGCGATGGCCGTATGAATGATATGGTCGACCAGGTTTAACTAGCGAGTCGTGTCAAGTGCAAATACAACTATATTTTGCAAAATGGATAATGTTGATGCTCAAGGCAGGGTGAATTGTCGGAGTCGCAGTACGCTGGCGAGAGCCAAGCGGCCTCTGTACCTAGGGTCGATCAACAGCACATTCGCTGTCACTGAAGTCCTGAAAAGCACATCCGAGAGGCACCCATGGTACTTTTGCTCGACGATACATCCGGAGGGACAGATGTACATCGGTGGCTCTCCAAGACATGAAACAATGTCTCTTACCTTACTGGTGTTCCTTGCCATGATTTGAGTTTCGTAGACATGGGAATGCGGGTGTCCTGCATGCAACTTTCCGAAATAGGTTATTGTAGGGTAGCCGAGGGCCTTTGAACAGGGACGAACCGCACAGTTGGGGTGAAGGACGATGGATCCCGCGATATTGACGTAGGGACCAATTCCAAATACCGTATGGAAGATCCACGGGCATTTTCACCACATGCTCCACCATCGAAGGGATGAAATAGGGACCACCCGTGTCCGAATGAGGATGAGTACATCTAAAAGTCAAAGGATGAAGACTGAACAACAGGACCAAGTGGACTGATTGGTCCAACCTGTATATTGGCGATCCGCTTTACAAGCGCCTTCTGACCGATTATTCGGTAGAGAGGATCAAAGGTATCGACATAAACCTACTGTTGGCCCTTCCGCTGGAACCATCATCCCCTGCCCACTTCATGTCTCTTGCGAACCTGGCACTATAATCTCTGCTTGTGCGCCGTGCTATTGGCCTTCGAACTCCGACATAGGTATTTGTGTCAGGGCCTCGGAAGAAAGTTACCCTCGGGCATTCTGCACCATAAAGAAGATTGTACATGAACGACAGCCTAACATAAAAAGTACTGAAGGGTAATCGGATGTCACAACCAGCAGATCGGCGATGCGTTCGAGGTCCAGATCACCGGCACGAGAAGCAGATGCCCGGCCCCAGCACCGAAATCACCGGGGGAGGTCAGGATCACGCTCGCCACTGAGAAAGCAGGAAAGGGATGTTTTACACGCAAGGGGCGTGGATCAGGACTATGAGCTACAATATCGACATCGCCACCACCGAAGGCATTCCCAACGGGATGGAGGAAGAGAACAGGAGCGACGTCACGGAAGTAGCCCGCATCATCGTCGACACCGACATGACTCGGACCAAAAACGACGGTCGGGTAGTCCTTCTGCCAGGAGCAGTCACCGACCGAGAACTCAGGATAGACATCGGCAAGACCGTCCATCACGATCCTCCGACAAGGGAACGGAAAGCCATCATTACTCCAGCAGGGACCATGGAAGAAGTAGGCATACCCATGCTGGTACTTCACACTCTCATCACCACCGGGAGACATATACATCCCCCTCTACTTCTGACAACCTCCCACATGGTGCTCGTACCCTTTCCCACTGGGATCTCGCAGCCTATAAGCCACTGTTTGATCATTTCCAAAGACTTCACTTCCCAACACGTTCAGATACTACCGGCCCAGAGGAGGTACAGTACCAGTGGGAGGAGTTTGTGCGTAAATGGAATACAGGTGGATTGAGTCCGGATTGGTATGAGCCGGAGATGATACTCCGAGTCATCCGCGAACGGTCCATGGAAGAGGCCAGGGCCAAGGTATCGGCAACGGGAGAGGGCAGCGGTACTGTAGAAACAGTCTCGCGTGCTGGCGACAATGGGAACGTGCATCGCACGGGGGTTACGGAGGGTATGTCAAATGGGAACCCAGGTATGGAGGGAATCGAGGAGGAGGACGAGGAGGAGGACGACGAGGACGATGACTACGCTCCACCCCTACCACCATCCACTACGTCCCTAGCAAGGACCTACTCAAGTTCGAAACCAGGCCCTGCCATTCCAAGTCTCGAGGACCTGGAACTCCGCCGTGCCCTTCAGGTGGAAGCAGAGGAAGACCGCCTCGCATCCCTCCGTCTGGCCCGTCGCGCCGACCGATCCATTCAAAAGGAGCGGCTCGACGAACTTGCCCCGAAACCTGACGCTGGCAGTCACGAGCGCAAACTGGAAAAACGCAAAGCTGCCACGGACATGATGAGGCAATTCACATCTGCGCGGGAGGGGGGCGACATAGCAGAAGTGGATGACAAGGAGCTCATTGGTGGTGGTGACGGGGCGGAGGACTACCGGCGGATGTTGGCGAATATGCAGAGGAAGAAGACTGAACGAGAGGTTCGACGAGAGGAGATTGCGAGGGCGAGGAATGCCGAGCGGGTTGAGCGGGTCAGGGAATATAAGGCCAAGGAGCAGGAGACGGTGGAGATGTTGAAGGAGCTGGCCAGACAGAGGTTTGGGTGAGCTTACCTCAAGGCTAACAGACACATGACAAACGCGATGATACCCGGGTCACTTAGTATAGTGTACATGGCAGTGTTGCGACTTATGCGTACTGGCTGTCTGTCTGTAATCACGCCCAGGCACACGACCAGGTTAGTAAGACATCGTTCAACCAAAGCCAAGTCTACTACAGCAAGATCCTTCCGCTCATGCTCGTGTCTCGCATGGGCTTTCTACGCCTCCCACTCACTTTCAGGCCACGTGACAACCCACCCCGTAACCGTCTTCAACACCTCCTCATCACCCGGATCATTCTCAAAAAGCGGTCTATCCATCTTCCTCTCGAGAATCTTCTCCACGACCAACCCCTTCTCCCTCACCAGATCGAAGAACGCCAGGTCCTTGTGCTGCAGCCAAGGCCTATAGCTGCTGAAGAAAACATAAGCCTTGGCATCCCGGCCTTTCCTCAGCGTGTCCCTGATGCTCTTCACCATATTCCCGTGCTCCGTGTGGCGGAACAACAGGTCCGCCAAGATCAACACGTCAAAGCCCCCCGGCGCCCGCTTCAGGAGCGGCGTTGGGTCGGCGCCCCAGACGAACCCGTCCGCCACGATCTTCCCATCCTCCCAGTCCTTTTGGTCCGCGGGTAAGAGTCCGGCCTCCTCGCAGTTCTTCCACAGGTTGACGACGAGGTCCGGATCAGGATAGTCCGTGACGACGACCTTCTTGGCGCCCAGGATGGCGGCGGTGATGGAAGGGAGACCAGCGCCGGCACCAATCTCAAGCACGGTGCGGTTCTGGACTGTGGTGGAGGGAGAGGCCTCGAAGAAATCGGAGCAGACCCGGCTGCCGTTCCAGAGGTGGTGGGCTTCCAGAGGCGAGTGCCCGACCAGATGGAGATTGAGGACCTGGCCGGATTGAAGGGTGTGAGTTGAGACGGTGGGTGGTGGGGTGGGTGGGTAGTAGTCCTCCGGTTCATCGAACAGGGAAGTGTCAACGTTGTCGTCCGCTGGGGGTGGTGGAGTTGAGGGGGTTATAGCCATGCTTATTGCCTGTCTGTTTAGGCCAATTGTACGGGTGATATCACAAATTGCGTACACTTTTGTAGTATGCTGTGTTCTTCTCAGATTATTGGTCGGTTGTTGATGAGTTTGCATGTCTCAGTGTCAAAGTGGTCGAATTTTGTTGGAGTCAAAATTTTACCCACAAAATGCATCTCAGCACACGGTAGAAACACCTACACTAGGTCGCAGTACATCAACTCTAGCAAAGGCTACGACGAGGCGAAGCGGTATGTAATCGATTTGATTAGATGTCAAGCTTAGTCTGTTCGACATGCTAAATGACAATCAAGAGTACTAAAGCTTGTGTGCCATATTAAATTACCCTGGACATCTCCATACACGAAGGCGAGAAATGTCCAGCAAGCCTTCGAGTGTCTGGCCGTGGTCGTTGCCCTGCAACAGCAAATATCGCATGTTCTATGCCCAGAATCTCTCCTGCGGGTAGTGAGACCGCTGGCGGTTGCGAGCACAATCTGTGATACTGCCAACGGCTATCAACACGATCTCTCCGTCTGTGCTTGTTGCCTGTCGGGACTGGCGCACGACTTACTTTCCCCACAGCCCGCTTTGAGTGGAGGTTCGGTGGTTGATGATTGTGAAAGCTCGAGGTATTGTGTCCGAACAACAGGGGTATCGTAACCGTCCAAAGGAATGACTGATTCTCCCGAGTTTCGGGTGAATGATGGCGATGCCGAGGTGAAGCCATAACGCATCATCCCAAACCACTCTAAGGGCTCGACACGCACAGCAGGTGCTTAACCTGACGGTTGCCAGGCATTGACCGGGTTGATCTCCGACAATGCGATATTGATGAGAGCCTGTCGTTAGCTTTCTTCTTATGGCATCATTCCAGTTATACTCGACGGTCGACTTGTATATTCTGGGAGGGTCCTGATACTGCCCGGTCGGCTCGAGTATACCGGGGGTTCTTCTGGTGGCTGGAAGCCGTCCGATACAATATAATGGTCGGGGTCGAGGGACGCCGATGTCTCGTACGATGCCCGCGGTGTTGTCTCAGCAAAGCGTCGATCTGTCGGCTCTTCATTCCCTTGGAACGGCGTAACAACCATGTTCGCAAGAATCTCGGCCGGCAAGTTTGCGTACTTCGGTTCAATCACTGGCGCCGGTCGTTGTGGAAGAGCTCTTCGTTCCAGCGACCGAACGCTGTGTACTGATACTGGCGATGAGGGACGGTGGATGTCTTCGACCATCTGATTATAGGGCCAGTTTTGCCCCTCCAGGAAGCTAGGAGACCATTCGTCCTTTTCTGTGATAGTCGGTTTGCGAAACTGCAAGAGCCTAGCTACATTAAGCATTATGGTGGTAATATAAGAGAATCTTGCGTAACGGTTAGCCGCGGGGTTCCTGATGATCCATTGCCGTTGCCATGGAACTTACATGGTGATAATACACATGCAATAGACGCCACGTGGAAACAGGCATTGAGACGAGTCGTACTCGGAGGACTCGCTGTGGAACCAGCCATTGGCGTTGCCATTGGCATCGAGCAGGTAATGGGTCTTGCCGTTTCCCGCTCTGAGCACGGCTGCGCATTCAAAGGTGCGGATGTTGAGAATGACAAACTGGGCAGCGGCGGCACCTAGCATCACCATATCGGCGGGCAGAGACGCTATGGTGAAAGCGTGCCATGATGAGGCTTTCAGCTTCTCGGAAGTTTTGAGGACTGATGTGACGAGTAGACCCAGTGTCGAATATACCAGCGTAAGGGTCATCTATCGTTCACCGGTCAATGGGATGAGCGTTGTACGTAGCATGACAAGAATGCCTTACAAGTGGTTTGATCGCTCGCACACGGCTTATATCCTCGCCTGCATAGATGACATGCGATAACCTCAAGTAGACCGTCGTATAAACAAAGCACGCCGACATCCATTGAACCACGCGCAACAAGGTCGACGACACCTCAAGCCAGTCGCGCGGCTTCCGTGCCGGCTTTTCGTGCGAGGTCATCGCGAGACTGCGTGGGTCGCCTCGAGCTCCAAGCAATCAACGTAGAGCCACTCCAGGCAACACAGATCAAGCGATTGTCGTGGACGGCGTTGCCTCACACGCCGAGCAATCGTAAGAACAAATAGATGAGATGACAAGTGGCTCCAAGGACGCATATTTGGTGGGGTAGACCCGTGCCATCCGCAGCGGTTCACAGCAAGCAAACCGTGGATCTGAGATACCAAACCACAGCCCGGTATTCTGCTGCCTGGCGACATGGAGAACTAGGTGCTAGTCTGACCAATGAACCGAAGGACACCGTTCGGCCCCGAATTGTGAAGCACAGGGCATTTTGAGGCTATGCATCCCTGTCCGAGCCACTAACGACCGACCATTACAGCTCCAACACGAAACACCTCCCCACACCATACCTCTAGCTCACATCCGCATTAGACATTCTGACGCGTCCTCTACTTCGTAGCGCTATTGCTCATATATGGGAGCCAGCCCTGCGCATCCGTCGCAGTCCAGCCTCAGACAGAACCAAGCAGCTATGAGGTGGGACAAGGAAATCTCGCCGGTGCTACCGGTACTTGTCATAACCGTTGAGACTGCGAAAAAAAGGTTGGCACGCAGGCTATCAGGATAGCTAGTTGAAGGCTGGCTGCACAACATGACTGTGACTGGATCCCGTCTGGCCTACTCAGTCCGGAGGTACAGAACGGTGTTGCTTGCTGTTCGACAGTGTAGCTCCAACTCGAGCAAACCCAACGCTTACAGCCGTCCATCGAGCTGCAAGCACAGCCCCCCCTCTCTTGGCTGCTCACCCCCCGAAAATGGCTGGATTCTTACGGCACTACTGGGACGAGTAGGACCTAGCCCCTAATGGAGTGTCTTGATACTTTGATGGTCTCTTTCGTCCTCCCCTTGTTGCCTTGATTTGTTTCGTTTCGTAATGTTCTTCTTGAGAGCTCCGCTACCCGCCCATTTTGTTCTTCCAAAGTCATGGCGTGGGACCTCTCAAGCTGGCTGGTACTGACCAGGACCTTCCAAATGGCGGCCGCATCGGTTGCTGGGTCTATGAATGGGTTCCTGATCGCCTGGATCACCATCAATAAGCTGGGTCTAGCGAAAAATATGGTCATCATGGAGTTCATGGTATGAGTGTGTCTGCACAACCGGTGACCATGTTCTTGTGCTGAAAGTCGCATTCCACAGATCTGTGTTCTCCTCATTCACTCAGTATTTGCACTTGTTGGTGCTCGGTCCAAGCAAGCGAGCTGGCTCGTTTGCTTCCTTACTTGTGATGTCATCTTCTCCGGCGTTGACATTGCCCTGATCACTGTCATGGCTCGTGCCGGTGTACCGACACACTGCGCTGGCTTGACAAGGACCGACTGTATGGTTCTTTCTTGCAAGCCTTATGAGGTCGCTGCTCACATTTCCCAGTCGAGCCTGAGGACCACCCGGAGAATCCTCATCCGGGATACTCGACCGTCCGTTTTAGTAACGAAGCAGGAGACGCGAAGGGTGAACTCGATCGATTTTGCGCTTTTGAGCGAACAACCTACTTTATCGCCGTGGGCCTGATGTCAGTACATGTGCCAATGAATCTGAACCACTAAATGGTCGCCTTGCTCACCTAGTGGCAGCTTCACCTTTATGCTCTCTATCGTCCTGGCCGTCCTTGCGATTTGTCGAAGTCACTACACTAAGAACACCAGAGTTACTGAGCTTCTGGACTCGCTGGAACGCAACAAGGAGAAAGAGCAGGAACAGTTCTCGCCCCTCCTAGCGACACCGACTACTCTAGCACCTCCACCTCCTCTCAGCGAAGGAATCATTACACGACACACGTCTGTTCGCAGCGTGTCCACCAGCGGCCATACAAATATACCAGTGCCGAATCCGTATCGGACTACATCGGTGGTGTCTCGTCGACCAGTACCTAACCGAGCTTTGACATCTTTGTCGGTGATCTCGAATCATAGCATTGACGGTCTAGTCACGCGTGACTCCCAGCTTCAGGGACAGGATGTCCGATACTCAGCAGATGCGGCATTAGTGGCGGACGGTATGCAACACCAGGGCCCGCAACAGCAGCAAGACTACCGTCCAATAAGTCACCCAGCATATTCGCATCAGGACACAACACGACATGGTATGCCCATGCTGATGGAAGAAGAGTTTAACCACCAAGAATCCGCGTTGGTGGCGGACGGGATGCATCATCATCGACCCATGTATCAACAACAAGCACAACACCAAGGACAGCAACCCTTCACGCCGCCTTCGACTGGAGACGAAGAGTCAGCAGCACTGGTCTCAGATGGTATGAGACCTACATCGACGCTGCCACCGTACACGCCGGGGAGGTTGAGAATGCCTGGGCACGCAGACGAGGAGAACAGCCTGAGGCTGAGTGACTATGTAAAGGGTGAGGTGAGGGCATGAGCTTCTTGAACTAGTATTCCGGAATGGTCGATTTAGCCCTATGCAGGTATCAACAGTCAGGCGTTGGGCAAGTCAGCTATTATTTGGGTTGCTTCCCCTCTGAAATTGCCTGCTCCTTCATACCGTCCGCCTCCTCTAATAAAAGCTGGCGTTCAAGGATTTGGGACGGGTACTGCCCGAAGACGTACAGCAAGTTTTCATATTCCTCCATCGTGGGACAAAGCAAACTTGGAACCAAGTTATGACACCGGATAACTTAATTAGGTTTGCTTCATAGACTATATTATACATTTAGCTCCTATTGACCAATCACATTCTCCCCTAGCTCAGCTGGTTAGAGCGTTCGACTGTTAGGTCCAGACATGGAAGCCGCAATCGAGAGGTCGACAGTTCAATCCTGTCGGGGAGAGTAAATCTTTTTGTTTGGCAATCCTAACCGTATTTTGACCATGAGCCATCGAAGACTAATACGTAGCACGTTTAGCAAACCCCAACTTACGACTTATTCCACTTTGTAGGCTTTTGGTTTCTGTAAGGGTGGCATCGGTTTGTTCTAGAACCGTATCAACATGTGGCGTAGTCGTTGGACGTTGAGTGTACGTGCATGGCGAGTTCCTGGAGTTTGTTGGCAGGTCCCTCTCGTACTCACGGGTGCCAATTCCCATGATGAAGAGTCTCATAGCCACCCAGAACCTAAGGTACCTCTACTTCTAGCCTTGTGTCGCGATTATTGACCATCTGATCTCTAAAGGCATAATAGAGGTTCCTGACATGATAGACCGATCGGAAGGTGACCACTCATTCATCGTCGCCCGCATCCGCTTCCTCCTCGCTTTCTTCTGCGGAGCTGCCATTCCCACTACCGTCCTCATGACCAGAGTCATCCTCCTCCGAGTCATCATCTTGTCCCGGATCAGGCATGACGACACTATTCAGGAAGCCTACAAATCCGACCATAGCCCCGAAAATCTCCGCAATCTGGTCTTGACTATCCTCAGCCGTGAGCACCGAATCAGGCAGCTTCTTCGAGATAGTATAGTTCTTCAGCTTCAACAAGCCGATATCCCGATGGTCTGCATTGAACCCCTATTTTGCACACCAGGTCAGTCATTCACTTCCTCAGCATCGCTTTCATTTGAAAAGAAAGGGGCCCTTACCTTCGGTTTCGTCTTCAGTGCCCCCCTCTGATTTCTCTCGACGAACCTCTTCACGGATCCCTCATCGCCGCCTTTCCCCGCCTCCTTGCCAAAGAACATCCTGCTAAAGCCGTCTTCGCCCAAAACCCGCCTCCATCGGTGCGGCCTCTCGTCAATACTCGCCCTCAGCCTACCAACACTGCCAGCCTCCGGACTCCAAAGCCCTCCGCCCACGCTGCACTTCCCACCTGGCTCAACATGCACATAATAGCAAGCGTATGGCCCCTTCCTCCCAGTCCTACTCCACGCAGCGCTGAAATGCGGCTTGTATGGCGTGGGGTCTTTGCTGAACCGGGTGTCCCGATAGATGCGGAAGATGACGTCTCGAAGGGGCAGTTCTGGTATGGTGGGATCCAGGTCAATGAGTCTGTCGGTGAGGGTCGTGACGTAAGATTCCCAGTCTTTGAGGGCGCGGCGGAATTCCTCGTCGTGAGACTTCAACCAGGGCCGTTGATTGTGGGCTTTTAGATCTCGGAGAAAGAGGAGGGTATTGGGATGCAGGGTCGCGTCTGCGTAGGGTATGCCGTTGGTTTCACGGAGCTTGGGAAGCGGGATAAAGGTTACTTTCGGAGGGGCATCGGAGTCATAATCCTCTTCTGACACTTCGGCTGGTGCCTCTGACTCCTCTTCCTCATAGGCGTCTTCGCCGTCTTCCTCCTCAGAGTTTACATCCTCGCGCTTGGCGGTCTTTCCGCCGCCTTGCGCTGGCTTCACTTTGGTAGCTTTACTAGCTGTGGATTTAGCTTTGACTGGTGTCGTTTCTGTCTCGCTCAGCTCATCTTCCGAGTTGTCCTCAAAGTATTTGCTCTTCTTGGCACTGACGGACGAGGTAAGTCGCGTCGACCGGCGGCGTGCCGAACTAGCTGTTTCAGGGGTATCTTCGAGCTTGCGCTTCGCAGGCATGTTGGAGCAGATCTTTAAAGCCAATGCCTCTGGCTGAGGACAAGAACAAGCGCAATGGGTTTACCCAAGAAACAAAGTCCTGATGTCCGCTTCACTGATTAGGTCGTAATCGCCCGCGTTTTGCCACGGGGTTCACGCGAAGTCAGCTGACAGACTCATCCATTGATCGGGATCGTTGCTCGGGTTAGGGTTACAGGTTACCAAGCATCCGCAAATGTACCAGAGTGATAGTATAAGTCGATCAGTCAGTATGTTGTGCTTGTTGTCGATCTCGGTAGAATCTTAATAGGGGCCGGTTATCCATGTCACCACTAGCATCCGCATAAACTTTTACGGTCAGCCATGTCCCGGAGCATGGGCGGTGCAGCAACGTTGCATGTTATCTCCTTGGTATCCAGGTACCGCTGGAACCTCCCAGCCAAGGTAACCTTATGCAGACCCCTGGTCATGAGTAGGGGGCCATGTTTCATATCCTCAAGATCCTGGTGTTTGAAATCCAGTGGAAAAAGAAATGCGCCTGCCGCAAGCGCAAAAGGATGGGGGCTATCCGGGGATTGAACCCGGGACCTCTCGCATGCAGAAGCTGTAGGGTGGACCCTAAGCGAGAATCATACCACTAGACCAACAGCCCAAACAACAAGTTGATGGATAGATGCCTAGCATCTCACATGAACGACTGGGTTTGGAATGCCTGTGTTTCGAAGCTTGTGTATGTGCCACGCTATATGAATTATGTACAAAAGGAATACCAATGTGTCAAAGATGGGTGGGCTTTCCCTATGTGACCAGCTTCTCCAACCGCCGGATCATCAGGTCCAAACTCTAGCCGCTAAGGTAAACAGCGACGCTGTAAACAGTTAGCATCTTGTCCTGCATACACACTGCGTTGTCGTCGGGGGTACTTACTTGCTCGCGTACGTATTGACATTGTCATTGTAATACGCCACCCGGTTTCCATCCCGGTTCAACATACTCTGGGTGCCGATCGTGTTCAGGTTGTAGATCCTAACATTGCTGATTGAGCCTTCCAGGCTGGCAATCCTGCTCTGGCATGTCTGGCCGGCCGTGAAGGTCGAGCAGGAAGTGGAATAGTCCGAGAAGAAGCTGTACAGTCCGGCACCGTACACGACAATGTTGTTCGAGTTGATAACACGCAGGCCCCAAGCGGCGGCACAGTTGCCGCTGACGCCGGAGCAGGAGGCGGCAAAGTTCGGATCGTTCAGGGAGGAAACGACGGGGAATGGGACGAGGGCATTGGGAGAGGGCTGGAAGTAGGGCGTTTCCGTCTGGATTTGACCCATGAAGATGTTCTTGGTGTTCGCGAGTTGATACTGGTAAAGGACGAAGTGCTCCACGCTGGTACCGACGAGCCAGATGTTACCAGCGGTGCTCTCAATATAGAGACCGCGGCCGGCGTAGATGGTGATCTGGGTGAGTGCTGAGTCCTCAATGTCGTGGTCTGCAGTCCAGAGCCAGTTGTTCTCCATATACAACCCGTTTGCGCCTGTGGTGACGTGCATGCCCATATAGGCGGCGATGCAGTTGTTGTTGACGGCTGAGTTACCGGGCGTCTTGCGGCATTGTCCCACTTGGAGGTTCGAGCCTTGGAACCCACCGACGCGGACGTGGACATCCCATATGCCGCTTGGCGTGCCAGAGGTGGCAAGGTTGTACTCGATGAGGGTGGCACCGGCTGCCGGGCCCTGAGTGGAGACGATGAAGTCTGAAAGCTCAACATAACCAGCCTGGCCGGAGGATGACCCGACACGCACGACTGGCTTGGGATTGTTGATGTCGTTGAAGAAGGAGCCAGCTGATAGAATGATGGGATACGTCTCTCCTACAATCTTGGCGTTGGGTGGAATAGTGATGGTTGAAGTTACCTTGTAGATACCGTGATCAAGATACAGGACCTTGCCAGCGTTGGCCGCGCTGTTGATGGCATTCTGGAGAGCGGCCGTATCATCCGTGCTTCCATCACCACGGGCACCTGACGAGCGGGCCGATACGAAGGACGAGACACCAAGCGTCTCATACTGAGGCTTGGACCGTGTGTAGTATCTGCTTCCGCTTAGCAGAGACGCGGGCCTGGCGGGTGGGTTGATGGCCCCTTGGAAGGTTTGGGGACCATTGGGGACATATCGGTGACCGTTGCCCCAGGCAGTGATGGTGACGGAGCCCGACGAGCCGCTGAGAACCGTTCCACTGGGTCCCTGGACCATGACCGGGACGTTGGTGAGAGCGACGTTTTCGATGACGAGACTGCCGGCCGTAGCAGGGCTGGACGTCGTCGTCCACACTGACTTGATACCAATGGGAGTGTTGGTCATGGAGCTGTCGAGGAGAGTGACAGAGCCGACGTTTTGGTTGCTTGAACCACCGGCAGTAACGTCAATGCCAACTCCGCAGTTGTTGATGGAAAGACCAGAGTATGTCCAACCCCAGTCCCAGAGCTGGATGATGGCCGTCTTGCAGTTGTTGAAGACGAGGTTTCTCATGGTATACTGCTGGTTCCCAATCGAAGCTCCCGTAGCACCACCGTTGAAGGTTAGGTCGGTCAAGAAGCCGGCGCTGCCCTCTTCGATGAACAAGCCGACGTGGACGACGTCGGCACTTGTCGGCATGACGAATCTGATGTTCTGCAAGCTGGTAGCCTGGGCTGCAACAGTGTCAGTGCACAATCCCAACAGTCAAAGCGCGTCCATCATTGTATGCTCACCGGTGGGCCAGTGTATGCCTGTTGCTGCCGTTGCTGGAGCGATGTTGGTAGTGTCGATGACGAAGTTGCGGACTTGGCGGAAGAAAACGTTCACAGCGGCCCAGTTCAGGCTCGATGTAAAGTACGGGTCTCCGTCAATGAGTCCAAAACCAGCAAAGTTGGCCGTGGCCTTGAGCGTCGGAGGGTTGCTGGCGTCGCCGATGAGCTGAGTGTAGTAGGCCGGTTGGATCGACCCAGAAATGAGATAGGTGCCAGCGGGAAAGTAGACGACAGCGGGCTTGGTGGTAGTCGAAGCCTGCTCTTGTTAGACCCTGTAACGTCCATGGGAGGGAGGTCCACGCTTCGGATACTTACACATCCCTGAAGGCAGCGGGATCCAGCCATGATGGCGGCATTGATAGCGGCAGTATCATCAGTAACTCCGTCACCTGTAGATCGAGATGTTAATATGACTCAACCCTCCCTCAGCAGTAGGTACGACTGACCTCGAGCTCCATAATCCTTCACGTTTCGAAAGACCGTATACCCGCCTCCGGCAAACGGGGCAACTCCTTGATCTGTGTCCTTGTTAGCTTGAATTTGCGAGGGAGGGTACGTCGGGAAAGATCTCACGAGCCATGTCGCCCATCCAGTAGCCTTCGCAGGCTGTAGCGGCCAGAGTGGCAACAGCCAGCACAATGCTAGAGAACCGCATCGTGAGAGACAATAGTTGGCGCGAGCGTCACAAAAGCTTGTCAAGCTATCTGAATGGTTTCTCCCTGCTCACTCCTTGAGTATAGAGTGAGTGAGTGAAGCCTAGGGACCTGGATCGCCAGTAGAGAGGTCGATATCCCGTCGATACAGACATCCGGGCAATGTGATCCTTCTTATACATCGTGGACAGCATGTTCGTTGGCCATGTGCACGTGGTAAAGTGCCCAGCAGCCGCAAGGTAGCAATGGTAATTACAGCAGGGCCATGGTATGCCATTCACGTCGTCCAACCCCATTCCGCCGGTTCCTTCTTTGAAAGCCACGTTGGATGTCGTTCCGTCATCAACGGGCCGATTCTCAAGCCCCATGGGGTTGTTGTATGCAGTAGCCTTCCACACAGGGACCATGGCCGCTGGGAGGAAGTGTTTACCCCCTGAGCCAGGCCCCAAGAACAAGGCAATGGATATGGGGTACGTCGGCACTTGTTGATTAGTGGCCATGGGACTAGCCGTAGCGCATGACGGGTAGTCATTACAACGGTGGTCTTGACCCCTTTCATCATGTGGCTTTGCATTGCGGGCAGGCTATTGATTGTCTCCTTTGCGTAGCTTGATTCCTTTTTGCTTCATGGCCGTCGAGCATGACCTACGTATGGATATCGAGAGCAGTCAGAGCACACTCAAGACCTTGGCAAAGCAGGCAGTTTGTTAACCGCCATATCTCACACTAGTAAGGGTTGACTGTGACTCTGCAATGGGTTGGATGCAAGATGTGGTCGAGGTGTGGAGCCAATGCATGGTTCTGAGGAAATGAAGGGGCAACGGGACTTGGTGACAGGGGATGAATGAGTTCCAGCGTCTGATTCGCCCACACTTGGTTGGATGTTTGCTTGAATCGAGCACAGCTCCTTGGATCATGCACCATTCCGGGGAAGAGGACCTAGGCCAAAGCCAAGTAAATCTTAAAAGTTACCCTTTTCAGTACCAGCGTTCGACGACAACGAGTCTCATCCGCGTGAACTTGGACCTATAACATAGATCCATAGTCACTGTTTATTGTCTCGAATACTGGGTGCAATGTCAGTTCTTTCGGGTATTAGCCACCACTTCCGGAATATGCCACACCGAGCAGCTGGTTTGGACGACACATTTGTCATTTGGTATGCTACGGCCGGCGGTCTGGCTAGTCGCCACGGCCAAATGGCACCTTGCCATCATCACTTGATACCACCGAGGCCGAGACATTGAAGGACCGCACCTGGTGTTGCGGAGCCAGAAGGGTTGTGAGGCCTGTCACTCGCAGGGAAAAGAGAGGTTTTGTACGGTAGCAGTTGTCACCACGTGCCACGGTGGCCTTTTACCTATCTGGGCCTGATGCCGGCGCTTATCGACTTCAAGATCTTTCGGCATCGTCCGTGATGATCGTCCCAAGCCACAGTCTCAGTCACAATATCCATGCCCTCATCTCCAAATCCAAAGTTTACGAAAAGTGATAAGTCGTACCCGAAGCGCAGTGTTAGGCTGCCGAATTCAGGGAGAACCGTAGGCCTCTCCTCATAGTCTTCAGGCCAAGTGTGCCTGGTTTGAAGCTTTGGCAAGTGTAAGAGCACGGATGGAGGACTCAGGATCACGAGTCACAGTTGTCTTGTGTTCAAGGTCAGCGCATGAATGATCCCGGCAAGGACTAGGAGGTTCTGACGGTCCCGGTCGGCGAGACTTGGGCGGCGACCGTGTGGGTAAGGGCAAGCTTTGGTGTAACCATCCATGGCCGATGGCAATAGCGACTTGGTGGTCAACGTGACGCTATCAGGCCGAGTCTTTACACATAAGCAGCCCGCCTCTATTGACCATGATGTATGCTTTAGCGTTCCCCATATTTACCCCGGCTTTTACCTGCAGCTGTGTGGTGCCTTGGCACTCTTGACAATAACCATAAGACAATGTCCACGGCACGTGTCTGTTGTTGTTCAGTATCTTCTCCGTAGTTAGTTACGCTTCTTCTTGTTTGGTGCGATCTGTCAAGGCTGGTCCTGTGAGAGGTCGTCATGGTACCGTGACGGCTGAGATATCCCTTGGTCTGTTAGCTTAGCACTCGCGAGAATAGGTACTGGGGTATTGAGTCTGAACTCCTATCCATAATGCGGTTCGACGACCGAAGATTCGACCAGCGCCCGGGCAGGTGGAATTTAGAATGTAGATCATTGTCATCACATCGCTGCCCGCACAGGAGGATGGACATTAACAATGTTGTTCAAGTTCGTGATGCAGATTAGGGAGAGAGAGAAAAAGCCTCCGATGAGCAATCACGTTCTCTTGCATGACTCCCACCTCTGAAAAAAGTCATCTGTTGACCAAAGCTGGGCGCACCAAAACAAGCGGTAAGCCATGTTCCGTACCACCACCCGGAATAGGATGGAAAAGTCGTGTTCTCAAGGTCGCAAGCTGGAGTACTCCGCACTCCAAAGAGGTTCTCCAGTTCTCCAAAATCTCGCACTCTCCACACTTCCGCGGTCATCACATTGAGGTCTTGGTGACGTGGTCTGTGTCGCCGATCCAAAACGAGACCTCACGTATCTCCGAGTTGATGCTGTTGACTTCCAACATTTCCTGGTCGTGGTGCTTCGCGCAGGTTGGAGTAGCCTTCGGTCCAATGGCCAAAGACCAGCCGATACGCACATGCCGATTGATACTGGTGCGCACGTGTTCCCGCTCCATCCCCGTCAGGCACCTTCCCAAGTTGCAGCAGCCTGGCACGCTGGAAGGCTTTCATGCGTTACAATGAGACTTTCCGGACGGTGTCTCATGAATCGACTGTCCAAGATGAACGGAACAACCGCCCATGAACGAGCCTGCAGTTACCCGAGTAGTGGACCTAAAGTGTATTTTTAGGAAGTCAGTCGCAGATATATCCAGCGCACAGTCTCCGAGGGAGTACCTAATTTTTATCACCTGAGAAACGATGGCATTGTGGACACAGGTCGCACCATTTGCAGCGCGTTGGGATCGATCATAAGCTTACTTCCACAAAACTGAAATCCGAGGTAGCGGGTAGCACGGGCATTTATTAGGGAAGCCTCGCACATATGGAGTAAAGCCGAGAGAGCATTTTGATGATTGGTCCGTCGTACCCCACAATCCCACTTGAACCGTTTTCTCCAATCACAGCTGTTACGCTAAACTGCTTTGAGAACAGCTTCTAGCGTCTTGACGTCGGCTCTCTTGAGGTTCCTGTTCCCCATGCGGAGATGAGGAGGAGAAATGGGGTTGGGGGTCGGGGTTGGTATGATTCTGGGGGAGATCCTTGCTTGCGCGATCCCCCCGTTTACTTTCCATTTTCGAGGCCTCTCATGGTTGCTCCTAACAGCCACATCAACATCCTGGAGCACCAATTGACGGACATTTTGCTACCAGCTAAGGTACCTTTCCCGCAGACCTTGCCGCTCAACCAGATTGTGTACCTTCTGGCGAGTCAGGGCAAGCGCGTCGCGCGGGCATCGGGCTGCCGACTTTCTCCTCCCTGCAAACTGCACGCGCTGTAGCTTACACAGCGACACGAGGTCTCAAAGTCGAAGGGGGCAGAACTTTCAGCTACATCAACGTCGTCCATTTATCGAGAAGCCCTTACCTTCAGTCAGCAGCTGCAGGTGTCATCCGAGCTTGAACCCTCCATACTTGGCAAGGCTGGGAGCATATTTGATAGTCTCCACGGTTATTGTTCTATCGCCTTGAGGACTACATTGGGGAACCACCAGTCAAGGAATATTACTGTTGTCCAACCAGCATCATACAGTTGCCTCAGCTGGCAGCCCGGGCATCTTTTGTGCGACAACAGACTTTCTTCCGACTACCGATCCCCCATTTCCCCGCCTTTGGCTCCTCCCGTCTGCCATCTTACCCCTGTCGACCACTCTACTTCTCCGCTCCCGAAGTTTGGTTGCCCTCTTTTGCTTCTCATCTCCTTCGTTTTTCTCCCGAGGCAAATGTTAATACCGTCGTGAGAGTGCAACTTGCTTGGACTGGCCTCTATTCACAATCAGCTAGCCCTTCCGGATATACACGCATTGGCACCCTGTCTGCTCCCGGTTGGCGAGCGCGACGCAAACTAGAGAAGTACTGTAGGTGTCAGCCCAGGACAGGAACACGGGCGACCTTGGTCACACCAATCGACGAGGCAGGGCAACATCATCTTGACCCCACCAACCACCGAGCTGGGAGCACGCCTCTTCTGTCACTGTCCCGCCTCCGCATCCGCCCGCGTCGAGGTCGCTCACTTTCCCCGCTTCTCCCTGGGGACATTTGGGCTCTACGCGATATCACCCTAGAGTCTGATATCGCTTGAACCTGGACTTCTGCCGATCTTTCCAGCCACTCAACTCACTCTGTCTCACGGCGCCCGAACAAGTAAGATCCGGACTCGGGTCCTTAAACTTGTTCCAGGAAGGGGCACGCCTTGGTTGATGAGTGTGCGCGCCGGACAGCACAAGCAGCAAACGTCAGAGCATAAGTGACACGGAGGGGTAGTCACCGCCTCTCTGCCCCTGTCCTCTCTCAGGCCAGGGAAGTCAACACTCCGTCGTTTCCAAGCCTGGAGTAAAATCATCATCGCAGATGAGCATGTTTTTTGGCCGTCTCCAAATCCAACTACCTATCCAACGCCAACACACGTACTCAACGAACCCCACAAACGACTTGCGACCTACGTCTTACTCGACGTGCTGTAGCTGTCTCCCCGCGCCACGTCCTTGTCACCGCGCCAGGATCCCCCACACTTCGTTGTTGTTGCGGAGGGTCAGCGTGACTCTGCCATCACATTACCTATTCTGATACCCCAATACCTCTTGGTGTCGCTTCACGCCCTCTCGCCTTCCTGCCTATCTTGTTCCTGTCCGATCTCGCTGTGAGATTCCCCAACGGAGCGAAAGTCTCCTCACCGACATGATGAGCCTCCAGCAGTCGATCGAGGCCATACCGCCTCGCACCGCGGATGAGAACGGCGAGAACCGGAACCAGAAACCCAAGACACTGCCTTGCAAGTACTGCAGTAAACGCTTCAGGTGAGTAACTACGGATATTGACTGGGCTGGAGGTCGGAGAGGGCCCGACGCGAAGTTCGCGCCCCGTCTGCCTCCGCTCCTACATATTAGCTTACATTGACTCTCCATATTAGGCGTGTGGAACACGTGCAGAGGCACGAGAGGACTCATACCAAAGAGAAACCCTTCTCTTGTGGCTGGGCTCGATGTGGGAAAACATTTGGACGACGGTACGTTATAGGCAATCGCATTCCTGTTTTCTCCTGTCCCTGTTCACTTTCCCCCCACGACCCCCGATCTGATCTGCTTTGTCCTTGTGTTGCTTTGCTTCTTTTGGCTTACTCTCGCCGTGCTTCCCGCCACTTATGAATCCACCCTTACGCCGTTCTTTCCCACCCTTGCCCGTCATCTATACCTAGTGTTGATGCCTGGTGTCACCCTTATCTATACTCTCTTCCAACCAGCATCACAAACTAAGCTTTGCGTTGCTGTGTCTTCACCGTGTCTCAACGCGCTTCAACTGTTGCGCACCACGGCCATTTCCCAGTCGGTATCTTGAAAGAAATATGCTTATATGGACATTAGGGATCTCCTTGTCCGCCACGAGAAGCTCGTTCACCTCAACGAAGGCAACAAAGATGGCGGTCGACCTAGGAAGCCATCATCAGCCGGCGCTGCAGCCGGCCTGTCGGCAGATGCCCACGCTGACACAGAGATGCTCGGTATGACGCCACAGCAACAGCAGCAACCGCAACAGCGCCCACCGCAACCGCCGCCGCCTCAATACCACCATGACGGCATGGCAGGCTCGGTGATGCCGTCAATGGCTTCGGATCCACGCTTAGCCCCCCGAGCACCAGTAGGGAACCTTGACCTGCTCTCGGATGCTGCCACTCATCTGGCTTCGGGTGGTGAAGTCAGCGCCATGCAGCATAGTATGCTACCTGGCTTGGCACCACCACCTCCCGATCTTGGCCGTGTCAAAACACAGTATGACGAGGGACTGGGCTACGGAGACCGAGGACGAGAGCACCACGATCACAGTCTGCTGTCGGCTGGGTTCGCCCCGCAGCCGCAGCAGAACGGCTTCGACGACTATAACCTGTTTCTCGATGACTATGCGACCTCGTCCCATTTCTTGCCGCCGTCACTGGAATCGGAGCAGACGTTCGGCATGTGGCCTCGCTCTGGCGCAGACATGGGCCCACGAGGTCCCTCCAAGCCGGCTTCGGCTTTTCCCTCTCGGTTCCCCTCGTTGCAGCCAGATGCAAGAGACCACGCCAACGGAGAGTCCTCAAGAATGCATGACGACGGCATGAGGGCTCCGGCATGGAGGATATCGAACCAGGACCACACCGTCATCCGAACTAAGCTCGACGAGTTCCACTCGGTGCTCCCACACGATTTTGTCTTTCCATCCCGACATACTCTGACACGGTTCTTGGAAGGGTACATCAATGGCTTCCATGAACATCTTCCCTTCCTCCACCTTCCCACCTTGTCTCCGACAGACTTGTCGCCTGAGCTGCTGCTCGCGGTCTTGGCAGTCGGTGCGCAGTATAGGTTCGAAACCAACCGAGGTCATGCGTTGTGGTATGCGGCGAAGGCGGTTGCTCTGGAACAGATCAGGAGGAGACATAGTCATGAGGTTCATGGTTTGCTCCCGACTCCCGCTGCCTACAGTCCTCATTCCACACGACCGTCACCGAGTGCCGGGATTCGACATTCCTTCCCTTCGGTCCATCAGGATCGTCCCATGACACAGGATACCCATCGAGAGCCATAGTTAGTTGTCCCCAACCCCATTCCCCGTGTATTGAACATAAATTAGTCCTGCAAGGTGACGAACTGACAAGCTAGCGACAGCTCACCCAACACACCGCAATCGAGGCTGGAGACCATCCAAGCTCTCCTCCTTCTGTTTGCAGTCGGGCTTTGGGGTGCTAAAGCAATATTGCACGAAGCACTTTCCATCCAGAGTCTGCTGGCTCTCCTCGTACGTGAGGAGGGTCTCGTGTCGGATCCGAACCAGGCGGTGGACTGGGACACGTGGATACGACTGGAAGCCAGCACACGCACGAAGCTGATCGCCTACTGCTTTTTCAATCTTTGCAGCATTGCCTACAACACCCCTCCGCTGCTGCTCACGTCGGAACTAAATCTGTTTCTACCCAACCCATCCAAGCTATGGCGAGCAGAGACGGCATGGCAGTGGCAGGAGGCTCGGCAGTCGTATCCAACCGCCGAAATCGCACTGCAAGATGCCTTCTCGAGGTTGCTGAACCGCCCGTCACAGGGTCCGCCGTCACCTGTCTCGTCACTGGGCAACTATGTGCTCATCCACGCCCTTATACAACACATTTACCTACTCAAGCAAACCTCCTTCGCGTCCCTGTCACCGTTTGAAGTGCACCGTGGCCTGAAACCGGAGGACGTGGAGGAGGTGAGTCAGGCCCTCAGAGTGTGGACCATTGGCTTCGAGCAACATCGCCAACATCGAGCCAGTGAGTCCGGTCAACAGATGGCGGGAGGTGATGGATTCGCCGGCGGACCTGTTGCATTCAACTCAACAGCTCTTCTGAGGCTGGCGTATATGCGTCTGTACACTGACCTCAGCCCCAGCCGGGGTCTGGAGACGCGCGATCACGTCCTCATCGCTTCGTCGTTCAACGATGCTCCACTTCTAGTTCGGAGCCCGCGGCTTCATAGGGCTGTTGTCCAGGCGATACACGCACTCTCCATGCTGGTTAAGATGGGTGTGAACTATGTGGCGAGGACAAAGTCGTTGGAGTGGAGTATGCAGCATTCGCGTGAGTGTTACCCCTTGCTTCAGGCAATCTGAACTCGTCGCTTTCGTTTCTAACATCAAAACCCAATGGCAGTTTGTAATCTAGAATGTGCCGTCGTCCTCTCCAAATGGTTGATGACCCTCGCCTCCATATCCGCGAACGAGCCACCCGCCACAGCAGAGGAGAAGAATCTCCTGGAGATGGTGCGCCGCATGCTCGACGAGACGGAGTTCGCCGTCCCCATCGACCCGTCCCTGTCAGGATCTCACCATCACCACCACCAGCAACACGCTTCCCGATCGTCGATGGACATGTCTTCGACCGACAGCACAAAGCTCAGGCAGCTCGCCGCTGCTGTTATACGACTTTGGGCAGAGACGTTTAAGGGGACGCATATTTTCGAAATTGTGCGGATCATGGGTGCCGGTTTGGAGGGTTATGCCGATCTGCTGGAGAAGCCGAGGGATCGCACTCCGCTCGGAAGACTGGCTCCAAATCCAGGTTTAGGATAAGATGGGGGTGGCGGGTTTGTGCGTCCTGGCGTTGTTGATATCCCAGTTACAGTTACCACAGCGGTGCATCTTTGATGCCTCTGTGTGTGTCCTACGTTGGCATTCAATCCGCGTGTTCTCTTTTTTCCGCCAATCACCATTTCAGTTTCCGACAGTGGCATAAACGGCGCCCATCGCGATGTGGCTCTCCTGGGATGTAACAAGGTACACCTATGTGAACCCTGCGGACAGGTTCCTCAAGCCCTGGGCTTGTCCGGGATATGCTTTGCTTCACGCACGGTAGTTAGCTGTTGATATACAAATTCCAGAGATGTGAGTTAGTTGTGTGGCAGTCTAAAAAGACTTTGAAGTTTCATGACCAAACTGCACCAAGATGAGTCTCTTCACCCCATTTCGCTCTCTGGTAGGTGCTGCAAGCACAAGAAGATGACCAGTCCCGGGATGACGGGGTGTCGATGCCGTGCAAACACGCCACGTCCCGCCCCCAAAAGAGGCATCATGTACATGATGAAGAAGCAAAACATAAAACACGTACAACACCAGGGATTCCCCGGTGGTCACCCACCCGAGTACTAGTCTGGCGATCACCGGCTTATCTAGGGGAGAGCGGACGGGATCCCGAGTTTTCCGATGTCTATGGTCGTACGTGACAGTTCTGATGCCAGGGTCTCTGATATTGCAACTGCTGGCGGTGGTCGCGAAGAGGTGCCGGTGCCTGGGCTGGTGCACATGCAACCAGAACAACCCCAACTACCTGACGCGGCTAATCAGAATCATATATTTCTAGGCAACACCACCCCCAAACAGCTCAGGTTCCATCTAGAACCGGCCAACTAGGCGGCAGATCGCCGTCTCCCCTTCCCCAACCCCCTTCCTCTTCACCTACCACAAACTCTAGCAGTCCTCCCTTCATGAAGAATTCGTGCGTAATCCAACTCCTACTGTACTTTTTCCCATTCAGCCACGCACGCTGGATGTATTTCCTCTTATAACTAGGATCAAAATTCCTGACTCTTATGACTGCCCATTTCCCCTCCTCCCGTGCTCTTATCCTAACCTCCTCGAACAACGGCGGCGTCAGGAGATACACATCCTGTCCGGCGACGGGAAAGAAGCCCATGTATACAAAAGCAGAGAACGCTCCCATGGCACAGTCATCATTGCCCGGAATACCGTTGATGCTGGCGTTGAATTGGGAGGGTATGTACCTGTGCGCCCAAAAGGAGGACAGGCCGGGACGACCGCCGTAGTGGAACTGGAACACGGTCAGGAAGGCTTGTTCGTTGCCCATGTAGGCTATCCCACTCTCGTGATAATATGTTAGCCGTTGGACAAAGCGGTCCGGGCCCCCCATGAGTGAAACGAGAGATACCATGTCCTGGGGCACAAAGAAGGAATATAGCCAGGGAGATCCTTCGTACGTGTCGTGTGCAGTGTCGTAATAACAGGAATGCATGTCGTGAATGGGGCTGCAGGTACGGGTGTTGTGGTAGCGCCATGTGCCATCCATGAGTTTCGGTTGAAGAAAACCAGTGAATTCGGACTGGAGGACATCGCCTCGCGGATCGAGGTAGACATCCTTCTGAGCGCCATTCCACAAGTTCTTCCAGTTCGCGCTCCGGGAATGGTACTTCTCGGCATCGGAGTGCTTGTTGAGGCCTGCGGCTATGTTGGCGATACAAAAATCATCATAGGCGTATTCCACGGAGCGGGAGATGGTTCGACTGGTAGGTCCGGTGCCATTCTTGTCTTCGTCGTTCCAAGGGATGTAGCCTAACTCATGCCACGACACGAGGTTGCCGCGACCTTCCACGCCCCAGTTCTTGGGTTCCAGCTCGGCATCGGAGACAACAGCTTCGTAGGCTGTAGTCCAGTCTACGCCGTCTGTAATGTTCTTCAGGAATGCGTCACCAATTACGATGTCGGCATTGGAGCCACCTTGGCTGAAACCTTTGCAGAAACTCATCCGGCAGTCCGGAAGCTTGCCGACGTTTCGATAGATGTCGATCAGCGAGCGGACCATCTCTGTCTGGGCTACAGGGTCAATAATGGTAAGGAGTGGGTGTTGTGCACGGAAGGAGTCCCAGATGCAGTAGAACCTGAAAAGTCAGCGTCAGTGATTGCTATAGCTGTCGGCGCCAAAGAAGGTAAGACTCACGAGTCGTAATAGGGCTCGGTTGAATTCCACAACTGGTTCTCACCCGTGATGTTCTGCGGCGAAAGCATAGTTCGGTAAAGTCCCGACCAGAATGTGGTCTGCATCTCCTCGCTCACACCCGTAGCATCAACTTGAATAGCACCTAGCTTGTCGCCCCACGCCTCCCTAGCCGCGGTCTGTACCCTCTCAAAGCCGAAGTCTGGGATCTCAGCCTCGGCGTTCGCACACGCCCGATCCACAGACAGGAACGACACTCCAACCCTGGCAAGAATAGAGTCTCCCTTCTCTGGCTGCTCAAAATGCACCCAAGCCCCTGTTGACCCGCCAGGGTTGAAGAAGCCAGCAGACGCTCCATCAATCCACTTCACCTCCTCGGAAGCGTTGTTTCTCGCAAATGTTCCCGTCTTGCGGATTTTTGCGCCTTCGAAGTCCGCGCAGAAATAAGCGCTGTACTGTCCCACCCCGAATGATGGACTGTACACGCCATCTCCTATGATCCTCCCTGTTTCTGGATACACCTGGACACCTCCGCTGCTCCTGGTGTTACCCAGGTCTGTCAGGTCCACCAGTAGGAGCGGACTGTATGGCACGTCCTTCTTCTCTTCGTCCACACCTACGCTCACCGTCTCCGTGCCTGGAAAACTGAAACGGTACAATGCCGCATGCTCCGTGACCGTCATTTCTGCGCGCACGGAATTGGTTAAATTGAGACTGAAATACCCTGGCCTAGCCAATGCCGAGCCCTGGACACGGTATGTCGCCCGCTCCATGGCCGGAAACTTGCATTTGGAGAAGTCATCCTCCGGACAGCCACGGTGAGCGAAAAGGGGGAAGTTGCCGAGCGATGGATTCCCGCCCGTGCCGGAGTCATGCATATGGCTGAAGCCGATGACGGGGTTTTCGTCCGACACATAACCCGCTGCATTTTCGGCCGGGGAGAGGGTGTCTGCTACGGCTTTGGCCATCCCTGGGGGTTGTCAGCAACATAAGATCCTGGTAGCAAAGGGGTAAAGTGTTGACCAACCATACGGCAAACTCGCTCCGGGAAACACATGGCCGCCGTTTGTCGTACCTATCAATGGATCAACGTACCGCAGGACATCCATGCCGTGGCCCTTTGGACCAGACGATATGGAACCCGTCACGGTGGATCCAAACATGAAGAAGGAGAATGTCCGACCGATGGGTATATCCGGCTTGGGTAACATGACAAAGACGAACAAGGCACACAATGCAAACACCAACGCCCTGCTCCGTCGCGGGAAACTGGGCAAGGTGAATCGACCTCCATTATATCCAGCAATTCCCCTCGCCTTCCCATAAGGAGAACCTGGCCTCCTTCCCATGTTGACAGTGGTAAGAGGCCCTTCAGCCCAGCAGAGGTCAGGGATGATCAGGTTACCGTGTACATGAGCATACGCATGCAAGGTGTGTCAGCAGTCCTGAGCTACCAGCCAACAAGGGTAAGACAGGGGGGTTATGGATCCTGAATCATTTCAGCTGAGCCGTGAAGCAATTCACCACTTTGTCGAACATCAAGACAAACTTCTAGAAAGGACACGCAGGCCCATGCGGCAGCGACTAAACGCCAAGAGTGATGGCTCATCATTGTAACCCTTAGCAGTGCTACCTCTAAGCTAGGGGTCACTTTCGAACTACCAAATCCCTGCTGGTTTCTGGTGTCCTTCAGGTGCCGACTAACTCGGCGCCATACCTCCTGACTTTAGCTTGATCAGCTCAGTGGGGTTCACCATCGGCAGCGGATACTCGCTTCAGCCATGTTCCGTGACTAAAACAGGAAAGAGAAGAGTGATTCGGGTGAAGGAAACTCTACGGACAATCAAAATCCTGTTCCTCATTGGGTCACCAGCGTTACATTTCTCACGGCTGGATTGTGGGGTGGGTGTCTTGGCATGATGAGACGGCAAGGAGCCGCTAAATGGAGAGTACAAACAAGCATAGTGATTCTGGTATCTGTTTCAGCCAACTAGCTAGTCTTATGCATTGAAGTCATACCGTCGTTGCTTCCCGGGCGCCATAAGGGCTTGCCGGATCATGATCATAAAGTACACTAGATAGGGCTCTCAACTCAAGTCGAACCCTGCACCGCTCTGAACTGCGTAGAGCAATTTCCTCTTCAACGTTGCGGCAGTTCTGTACTGAGGCAGCTTCAGGAGGTTGACGCACGTACTAGCACTCGGTAATCTCTCCTGGTCCTGGCCTCCGTCTCGTATGGTGAACGCCGGGCGGAGCTGGTTGAACCCCAGCAACGGCGCCCGCGGCGTACTCGTGACGTACTGAAGCACGTCTCGTTTCTCCTCTTCGGCCAGACCATACATGACCTCCCAGAACAGCTTGACTGTGGGATGTTCTTCTCCATCGTCGCCTATCTGGTATACGCCGCTATATTGCGTGTTGGCCCGCAGGTCATCAACATCGATGGGGGACGAGTCGCCGCCAACAAGACGCTGCAGTTCGTTCTGGTTGAACATGCTAAGCCAGCTAGGCTCGATGATGGCGCCCAGGCCACGCAAGAAGGCCTGGGTTTGGAGGTAAGGTTGTTGCACCAGCTTGTGCCGTGCCACATTGTAGAGGTAGAGCGGACGGTTTTCGTTGGTAACCAGCGTGTTTTCTCCGTTGGGTATCAGGTTACGGGTAACCGTGCGAATAGGCTCGCCCGGCAAGGAAACTTGGTCGTTAACCACAAAGTATGACTCGAGCTCACTCACATCGGCGTCGTAATTCTTCAGTTGCATCAATCCCTGGTATAGTTCCTCGTCCATCTCGCGAAGATCGTTGATGTTGGCCTTGTAGCCTGCGTCGGAACCGGATGTGGCCCATTTGCGCAGGAAGAAACCGGCGAACACGACGTTGATCAAGATGCCATCATACATGCACTTGCCGATGATACGGCCCAGAAATTCGTACTCCCTTTTCAATTCGCCGAGCATCTCGTGCCACTCGGCGGAATTCTCAGGGCAGCCCGCCTTACGCAGGAGCTCCTTCCTCTGGTCGACAGCGCAGGGGTTGGGGTACAAGGCGTTTTTGTTGTTGGTTTCGAATAGGCTATGCTGTCCAAAAGCCTCGGTTGTCACGCTCATCAGAAACTCCTTGGTCACGCCTCCACCGTCGATACCGGCCTCTTCCGTGTCGAACTGATCAATAAACGTGATCTGAATAGGCTCCTTCAGACCATCACCAAGTGGGTAAAACTGCCTCATGGCGTCTTCGAAGATCTGCCCTCGCTTGATTCTGGCATAATGCCTCGCAAGGCTCCGGGGCATCCCCGACTGAGCATCTAGGTCATTACTTGTCTGCATGACCCACTGGCGCCACTGGTCCGGATCCATGTAGCCACCTCTGCGTCGCATCTTGTCGAGATTGACGAGTTGCCGAAAGATTTTGACCCGGACCTCGAATGGAATGATGAAGGGCATGTTGCGCAGTATTTCCAGTTTGGGCCCGACTTGGGCCAGGTGCCTGTCTCGGATAGCCTTGTTTTGCCGTCGCCTCAAGAGCTCCATCCGGGCTCGCTGAGAGCGTTGCAGACCCGCAGCGCTCAAGGCTCGGTACTCGTCAAAGGCCGTATCATCCTCGTCCATGTCTTCCTCAGCGCTTTCCTGCTCAGTTTCACCGTCTTCTTGCTCCTCGAGATCATGCTGCCTCTGGTTCTCCAACACAACCGCATCTTGAAACGCGGCCATGTCGAATTTGGAAGTCATGAGCCAATGGTCCTTTGGCAAAAATGGCCGCCGCGAGTCTCGGTCATACAACATGCGCATGGTGGTAGTCACTATACCCTTGAAGGCCATGTAATCCACCCCCTGTATGATGGAAAATGACGGATCCAGTAGTTCAGCGGAACTATATATGATGGTGAAGCTAACATGTTTCAAGAACTTGGTCAGTGGCTTCAGTTGCTCCAACGACAAGCCGTTCTGCCGAAGGCGTGACGATCCTGCATTGTGCGATGCATGCGGAGAGAGTGCGCTGAAGAAATCGTCATCATCCGTAAGCCTCAGCACGAAGCTGTACAGTTCGAGAAAGAGAAGAATACTTCTCCATTCCTGGTCCAGGTTGATACTTCCTGAGCCAGGCGAACCTTGGCTTGATTTGGTGCGACGAAGTATCTCAAGAGCATTGTCCTCGTGTTGTACTGCGTCCCTGAAAATGCTCGTTGAGCTGATTGCTTCCCAAAAAAACCTGAGGGCGGACATATGCCGGTCGTGGGTTCGTATGTCCACCATGTATAATCGCATGCGTATGTCATCGCTCTGTGACGGAAAGGAATGTATGAGCACAAGCGTATACGCCGCGAGCAGACTGGCATCCTCCGAATGTGCTTCAGGGTGTGCCGAATGGTGCCTGTGCGTGTCATATTAGCCGTCTGTGCCGTGGCAGGCATGGAAACAGGACAACTTACGCAGTAAATCTCCGAAGAAGCTCGACGATGCCCTCCTCGGACACCAGCGAGCTTAGTTGCCCTTCGACATACTCAGGCAGAGCAAGTCGGACACGGCGTGCACTGCTTGACTCTGTCATGTTGGGTGCAGGAAACGCTTCCTTGATTTGATTGGAGAGAGCGGAGAGCTGAGTGTAGAGAGCTTTCAAGTTCAGCTGTTGGCTCTTGTAGCTCTGGTCAACGTCATCGCTAGTCGCCTGGAGCAGCTCTATGAAGTGAGCAAGGAGCCACATTCGGCCATCTGCATCGTCGCTGTTGTTGTTATTGTCAAGAGAGTATAGAGTCGTTACGGCCTCGGACAAGTCTGTCATATCTATGCTCTGCGGCGTCACATGCAGCTTGCTCGGCTGAGTAAGGAAAGACGACGCAAACTCGAGGTACGCATCAGTGCCCAGAAGTTCCTTCAACCTTAGTGGACTTTCCAAGGCTGCAGTAAGACTGTCGGACACTGGCCCAGCCAGAGCACCCGAGTCGAGGCGCTGGCAACAAAGTCCCAGAACTGTATAATAACGTCGCAGGTGTCGACCGAGCACCGTCGGGTACGTTTGTACTAATTTCAGTAGGGTTTTGAGGAAGAGAGCGTGGTAATCGTTCGTCGAATGCTGCGAAGCATAATGACTGACAGTAAGTGGTTAGTGTAAGTCTACATCAGACTGCGTACCATAGCGGACCACTCACCATCGTAGCGCCTCCAGCAATGCTTCCACGAGCGTGTTCATCCTCCACGGGGTGTGAAGAGTTTGAACCAGCATATCGTCACCAAGTACACAATCAAGATCCATGCACACCCGCGCCAATCGGTGAAGATCATCAGGCAGTTCAGCTTGAAACACAGACAAGAGCAAGGCTAGGCCCTCCGGCAGTCTTTCGGTCATATTAGCGTCGCCAGGTACAGCGTCGTCGGGGTAGAGTTGGTCGAATCGTGCGCGATAGCTTGAGGAGACGTCTCGCCTCACTCTGTGGCCTCGCCATATTCGCTGGATCCTCTGGGCAGCTTGTTTTCGTTCTCTCTCTTGTTGCCTGTGGCGGCGTTCAGCAGCAGCGTCTGCGACGGCGACGGACGGTTTGGAAGTTCCGGAAGCAAAGGGGTTGGTCTTCTTCTGGCCGCTGAGATTGACGTTACGAGGCCTACGGGAGTTGCCTGTAAATGTCGAAAACATGTTGGCAAGGCGAGGGAATGACTAGGGCTGTGACCGGAGGGAATCAGTAGTAGGTAGGGACGATATTCCGTTCAACACCATACTCTTGGCGAAGGAAAGTCGCGGCCACGCTAACTTTACGAGCTCCGCAACGCTTCTCTGGTCATCAAGATAAGATCGCGGTGCCGGTTGTAGTGGTTTCGGGAAGGCGAGATGACGAGGGCGGTTCCAGAATGTTCAGACTAGACGATGTATCGGTACAAGGCGCGGCCCGTTGGTTTAGATGATGCAGAAGTACTCAGGACCCCGGTTCTCAGCCACTCGAGATGTCATCAGCTCGCAGCAGCGCCGGATAACGATAAGCTCCTTGTGTGGAGCTAACTTCTCCGTTCCAGGTTACCTTCAGCAAACCGCTGTGGGCAAGACGTAGAGGTACCCAACTCGCAACTTTTACACCTTCTCCATCTAATAGGATAACCCAAAGAGATCATTGACATGTCTATAAGCTTAACAAACAGTGTAAGGCGGGATCAGGAGTTCTGCCGCATATTATACTATCATCTTTTCTCATAGGTATAAGCTTCTCGCCATTATCTAACAATCTAAACACTAATATTGACAATACGGAACTACCGGTATCCTTTCTAAACCGCGAATAGACGAGGGACATGCGTGAGTATAGTGCCTAGTTATACGCCCTGGATTGCTCTGAGACTCTTGTGATCTAACTGCATAAGTCTGATATGGACAATGTCGAAATAAGATAAGCAGGAGGGCTTTGAGTGCTAGGCTGTCCATTGATGGACCTGAGGGGGGAAGAAAGCAAGCGCTTGTAGCTGGGAACTCACTATATTGTAGAAACATACTAGAAGTTGTGCAGGCACCCAGGCACGCAATGAAGATCAGTGTACTTATTGCCGGTATTCGCTTGACTAGGTCACTTTAAGTGCACGAAGCGAGGTGCAACTTCCGTGACAGTGGGGTAAAAGACCACAGGGGCACCCCGCATCAAAAGGTGTCTCCACTTTCAAAGCACAGATCCCTCCTTCCTCACCGTTGCATTACATAAACCCTGGGGCCGGGGTGGATGACAGCAGGCGAATGCTTGTTGAAGCAGCAGCAGCAGGTGGTGAAGTGCAGAAAATTCTTGTAGGCCAGAAAAGTTGTCGTGGATCTTGCCTGCCGGTGCAGCCTCTGGTCCCCTTCTCTTCTTTTACTCCTCAACCATCATCAAACCCTTTATCACCAGCCCAGTCTTTCGACACCTTACAGTAAAGGAGTCAGATAAGTACGAACTGACCTACTTTGGTTTTTGTTCTGATCTTACTTCTTTTCTGCAATTCTAAACCCATCCCAAAAAAAATTGAAAATCCACCAGAAAAACCACAATTCTGCCATCCAACCCCATTCGAGAAAATATTCTCCCCCTTCGACCGCAAACCTCTGAAGACAAGTCATTAGATTGTGTCTTCGTTTTTCACCACCCGCTTCTAGCCCGTCATACTTTGACCTAGCGGTTCCTCTTTGAATTTCACATCGAAGTTCAGCCTTTGTTCATTTCGCGACCTTTCCACCGGTTCTTGGGTATGTTTGCTCCTGGAGACAGCTAAGCTCAAACGGCTGCTGCCCTCACCATCCACGCAATAGCACACAACTTTTTTTCCCGCCTTTTCATACCTGCCCACTCCCAATCCATCATCAACCAACTTGCGCGCCATACTCTTTTGAATGTACAATATCTGACGCGATTTGACCTGCTAGAATTAACAGACCTTATCAGTTATCATGTCTACTCCATCGAACAACGGTGCCGTCGACCAGCTGTCTGCCGATATGGCCAGCACCAACCTCAACGGAGGCGATAAGGCCGCCCCCGCCATCAACACCGATGTTGCCCAGAGCGGCTTCCAGGGCGATGACATCGACAATGCTGGCCCTACCCCCAGCTCTGCTGCCCCTCATCCCCAGGCTTCCGCCTCTCTGTACGTTGGTGAGCTCGACCCCTCCGTCACCGAGGCCATGCTCTTCGAGCTGTTCTCCCAGATTGGCTCCGTTGCCTCTATCCGTGTCTGCCGTGACGCTGTCACCCGTCGCTCGCTCGGCTACGCTTACGTCAACTACAATGCCACCTCCGACGGAGAGAAGGCTCTCGAGGAGCTCAACTACACTGTCATCAAGGGCCGCCCCTGCCGCATCATGTGGTCGCAGCGTGATCCTGCCCTCCGCAAGACCGGCCAGGGTAACATTTTCATCAAGAACCTCGATGCTGCCATTGACAACAAGGCTCTCCACGACACCTTCGTTGCTTTCGGCAACATCCTCAGCTGCAAGGTCGCTCAGGATGAGCACGGCAACTCCAAGGGATACGGATTTGTCCACTACGAGACCGATGAGGCTGCTGCGCAGGCTATCAAGCACGTCAACGGCATGCTTTTGAACGAGAAGAAGGTCTATGTCGGCCACCACATCCCCAAGAAGGATCGCCAGAGCAAGTTCGAGGAGATGAAGGCCAACTTTACCAACGTCTACGTCAAGAACATTCCTGCCGAGGTTACAGACGATGAGTTCCGTCAGCTGTTTGAGAAGTACGGCGACGTCACCTCTTCTTCCCTGGCCCGCGACCAGGAGACTGGCAAGAGCCGCGGCTTTGGCTTTGTTAACTTCACTACTCATGAGGCTGCTGCCAAGGCTGTCGATGAGCTCAATGGAAAGGATTTCCACGGCCAGGACCTCTACGTAGGCCGTGCGCAGAAGAAGCACGAGCGTGAGGAGGAGCTGCGCAAGTCGTACGAGGCCGCTCGTCAGGAAAAGGCCAGCAAGTACCAGGGTGTCAACCTGTACATCAAGAACCTCAACGACGACGTTGATGACGAGAAGCTCCGCTCCATGTTCGCTGAGTTTGGCCCGATAACCTCGGCCAAGGTCATGCGTGACAATGTATCGGAGACTGACGACTCCGAAGTCAAGGACAAGGAGAACAAGGATAAGGAGAACAAGCAGGAGGGCGAGACCAAGGAGGGCGAGGAGAAGAAGGATGACGAAACCAAGGAGGGCGAGACCAAGGCCGAGAAGAAGTCTGGCGAGCGCCGGGGTAAGAGCAAGGGTTTCGGCTTCGTCTGCTTCAGCAACCCTGATGACGCCACCAAAGCTGTGGCCGAGATGAACCAGCGCATGTTTGACGGCAAGCCTCTCTATGTCGCTCTCGCTCAGCGCAAGGACGTCCGCAAGAGCCAGCTCGAGGCCAGCATTCAGGCCCGCAACCAGCTCCGCATGCAGCAAGCTGCCGCCGCCGCCGGCATGCCCCAGCAGTTCATGCAGCCTCCTGTGTTCTACGCTCCCGGTCAGCAACCTGGATTCCTGCCTCCCGGCGGTGGTCGTGGAATGCCCTTCCCCCAGGGTATGCCCGGCGGTCGTCCCGGTCAGTTCCCTGGTCAGTTCCCCCAGGGTGGTCGTGGTGGCATGCCTCCTCAGGGAATGCCCCCCATGTATCCCGCCCTTGGTCAGTTTCCTCCTGGAGCTTACCCCCAGCCCAACAACCCTCAGTTCATGGCCGCCATGCAGCAGGTGCAGCAGCTCGGTGGTGGCCGTGGTGGCCCCGGTGGTCGTGGCATGCAGGGCCCTGCCGGTATCCCCCAGGGAATTCCCGGCGCCGCTGGCATTCCTGGCTACCCCCCTGCTGGTCGTCTTCAGGGCGGTAACGGCGGTCGTGGTGCTCCTATGGGCCGCGGTGGTCAACAGAACTTCGCTGCTGGTCGCGGCATGCCACCCCAGGCGCCTGTCACTGGTGATGTGAACGCGTCTCCTATTGCTCTACTCCAGGCGCAGCTTGCTGCCAACACCAACCCACAGGCGCAGAAGCAGATTCTCGGTGAGAACCTGTTCCCCAAGATCCAGGTCATCAAGCCGGACCTGGCTGGCAAGATCACCGGCATGCTTTTGGAGATGGACAACACTGAGTTGATTCACCTGTAAGTTCACTTCCACTCTCCCCGTTTGTTGAGTGCCCTATACTAACTGAGGTTGTAGTCTCGAGGATGACGGTGCTCTGCGCGCCAAGGTTGACGAGGCTCTCGCCGTTTATGACGAGTACCTCAAGACCCAGGGCGGTGAGGGCCAGCAACAGCAGCAAGCTGAAGGCGAGAAGAAGGAAGAGAAGCCTGCTGCCGAGGAGCAGACTGCTTAAACCTTTTCAATCATTCTCCTCTTTTCATGATACCAGTTTTCTCTTTCTTTCTTTTTTATCACGGCTCTCATGGATTTGTTGATGGAAACTACCGTCCATTCATCACAAGTCGTTCTACCAATGGGATATGGGGAAAAGTTTTGATACCAGTCCTTTCAAATGACAGCAGACACATGCTCTTCCCCATCCTTTGCGATATGATACGACAAGTATGCAGATTTCCGGCGGTGGGGTAGGGGGCTTCCTTTTACAGGATGGTGTTTTGAGGAATATTTCCATGTACTGATAGACTTTGCTCTTTGGTCTCCAGATTGCGGCCACCGTTCACGGTTAGGGTGGAAGGCTTCTTCGACGAAAAGCCTCGTTTATGGCGTTTTAGGTTGCGGTATGATGATCCAGCCTTTGGTCCGAACGACACCGGGGCGTGGTCCCAGGCTTGCTTGTGGCAAAAAGCGCGGTTCTGGCTGTCATCACGGTCTCACTCAGAATGGCAAGAGATCAGGTTGACTCTTCTTACGGTTAGGAGCATAGCTAATAGACAAAAGTTTACTTAAAACGTGCCCTGACTTTCCATGCCTATGGTCACTGGTTGGTTATGATGAGAATAAGTCCGCTTCCAACCTGTACCAAATAGACTTCCCAAGACAAACCTTAAGCTATGATCTTGCGTCGTCTTCATGCACCCACGTGTACGCCTTCCTGTAGCAAGATAACCCGTAGGAGCTTTCCGCTTGATAACCCATGAACTCCTGCCTACCGTGACTTGCACTGTATCCCTCTTGCCCGGACATCGTCAGTCAGTCATGTGGCAGAACAAATTACACGGCTTGACGCCACCAGCCAAACGCCCATAGATGAAACAGAGCAGAACCTGCCCAAGTTTACAACTCCTTCCGTTTTCGCCCTATGCCACATAAAAAGCGGAAGCAGCATTCAGCTCCCATACTCCTTCTGATCGATCATCCTTCTTGTCTCCACAGCACCTCTGTCCCTCTCCCCACCCCCATACAACATCTCCATCAACTTCCTCTTTTGCCTCGTTCTCACCCCCTCCAGATGCCCGCCCACGTCTTCCAAACCCCGTATCTGCTCCTGCACGCTCAAGCCCGAGCTATTCACACTTCTCACCAACGGGCTGACCAGCTTGCGTCGCAAGTTTTCCAGGTTCGCCTTCAGCGCCATGAGTCGTTGATTGTGCTCCACCAGCACCCCTTTGTTTCTGACCGTCTTTTCCCTGACGTTCAGGAGGAGCTGTCTATTCCGTTCATATTTCGCGACCTCGGCGGCGCGGGGCCCGAGGATCCGTGTCCAGAGGGAGGAGAGGAGATCATTGTGCAGATCATCCTGGACTGAGGCTTCACGGACCACAGTTCGAGCTAGGTTGAGGAATTGCCGGTCGATGGATTCGAACAGGGCGAAGAGGGCGAGGGAATGGGTCAGTTCTGAGGTGATAGCCTCCTCCAGAACAGACAAAAATTCGGTGAAGGTGCGTTCCAGAGTGGTACGTGTCCGTTGTGGGGAGGACGGGCCGAAGAGGGAGAGAGCCAGAGTACCGAGACGGGTAGGTCCGCCGGTGGAAGGGTTTTCGAGGAGCCCCGCAGAAGAGAGGACGGTGTGGATGTGGTCGTAGGCAGAGGAAAGGGGGTTGATGGAGGTAGATGGAGAGAAGGAGACGGTGGAGAGCTCGCGGCGCGCCCAGTCCATCACGATTAGAATGCTGTCGATATCGCCATCTACATTGGCGAAGAATTTGGTCAATTCTGTGGCAAGAGTCTTGAGGCTTTCCGAGAGGTCGTCCAACTCGCGCACGATGATTGGGGCGGAGGTCATGTTGGACGAGCGAACAGATTCGCCCAGATCCCAGACAGCAATGCCGGTGGCCTGGAGGTCGCCTACCTGGCGGACGCTGTTTTCCGAGAAGTAAATCAGGGGTTCGAAAGAGCGGGCTATGCCGGCTACTTTGATGAGGTCGGGCACTGGCCGGAGGGAGCCGGGTTGGGAAAGGTGTCGGAGGGCAGAGTAGGAGAGGATGGCGATCATGGTGGTGAGGATCATGGAGGACCAGGATTTGCTGAAATAACCAAGCTTGTTACGAAGGAAATTGATGGCTGTATCTATTGGTTCCGTCCGTTGCTGCATTTCTGCTCTTATACCGAATCGTATATCTGTTGAGTGTTAGGTTTGATTTGGTACGAGAAATGAAGGCAGGAGGGGGGGGGGGCCGAGATCGAGCTCACAATTGTCCACGTCCTTAGTTGCCCCAGACAAGAAGTCCTTGATTCCCTTTTCATCCTCCTCCGGGATGGTTTCTCTCTTGACTGCCCTCCGGAACTCCGGCTCGGGGCTTCTCTCCTTTTCGGGACTTATTGAACCAGTCGGGAGCCGAGTTCTGACTGCCCGGTCCAGAACTTCGTCGTCATTGGCGTCAACACCACCCAGATCGAGCTCAGCATCCATCAACATCTCGTCCAGCTGGCTATCCTCCAACTCCGGGCTCGTCTCCCTACTCCTACCCGTTGCATTGAACCCTCCGAACTCATATCTTGCCGTCGTATCAGTATCAGTCCGGCCGGGATCCGGCCGTCGCCAGAAGCCACTACTCCTGTCTCCGTTTCCGAGTCGTTTCCAGGCCGGCGGACTGTAGCCACCGACTGAAGCGACTGACACGTTTTCCTCCGTCTCGCTCTCCTCGGATCGGAACGCTGAGTGGGCCAGCTTCGCTTGGTCGTATGGATTCTCTTGTGTTAGTGGAGGAGAGGGGGGTAAGAAGTCTTCGCGAGAGACGCCTAGACGACGATCTAGTGGACCGGCTGCTGCCATCGTCGACGTAGTCTGGGCGGTACTGAAAGAAGGAGGAAGAAGCTGATGAAGATGATTTTTGGTGACTACTGCGACGTGACGAGCGCTCCCGACCGTCCGTGAAGTTTCCGAGGCTTTGTTCCCGTTCGTACTGAGCGAAGTAAGACCGGTCTCCCAACAGGCGACGAGGTGGTAGGTCCGGGAGGGCTTTCTGCCGGATGTAGTCGTACTCACCGTTGTGGTGCCGTTCCTCGTAGGGTGTCCAGTTGGTGGTATCTGCTGGTAGTGGCTGTTTGTTGCGTGTGCCCCGGAAGAAGAGGTTTACCAGGCGGAACGGTGCTATAGGCGGCAGGTATAGATATAAAAACACCAGCGCAAGGGTAAGTGAGGCAACCCAGGTACTCGGCGCAATAGTGATGCTAAGCAAAGCAACGTTGTTGTTCACAGTCAGGAATGACGGCATGGAAAAGTGGAAGCAAGCGAAAGATCGGACAGAATAGCGTGGCCACTACCTGTCCGGTCCAACATTCATATGTCTGGTGAAAGAAATGTCACGGGTGGACGGAGCACACTCGATCAGGTGAACAGAGACGGTTAGTGAATGGAACAAGGGCGGGCGTGCGTTATGCGTATGCTCACGTCCCCTTTTAGCGCCGGGATTTGCCACGAGAATTGACGTGTTCAACGGAGGAGTCAGTTTAATCTCTGCCTACCTACCTGTGGGTAGGTACCTACAGAGTTGTTGTGGTAGCTAATTCGAGAGGTTGGGACAGCTCTTCGACCACCTTTCTCCCCCCCACCAAGGGATGTGGATTGCGGGATGCGGTGCGTTGTGGGACCCCAATGGATACCGCGACCGCGTCCATGCCTGCCATCCCGAAAGTGGTTGCATGTCCACCATACTTTGCGCTCATGTCATTGGCCACTGATTTTGTGTCGAAACACGCTAACTCCCCAATTGCCTGTCGCTGGGGCTGTTTGGCTATCAACACCAAGAGCCCAATACACCACACCAATATCGCCGCTATTTGTATGCTACATATGAGCATATAACATTCAATCAATCCAAGTGTTGTGGAATCCCCATCATCTGGAGTATCTCCATCTGAACGTCTTCCATGGTGTGCATTGCGTCAAGAATAACAACCCCGGTAACCCCCTCACCTCCTTCTTGAGGACGACACGGTCCTTGGATCCATTTCTCAAATAACTTCCTCTGGTCTTGGCCTCCATCAAGATCGGCAGGTCCCTCTTCAATGCCCAAGCGTTGACATCTCATCAGACTCCCATGAGCCCTCTTTTTCAACCTCGCATCCAAAACGTGCATGTCGTCCATCTTGCAGGCCAGTTCAACGTACCAGTACTCCCAGTCTTGTCCTGCACTTTGCACCAAAGCCCTGCCCCTATCCAACACGTCCGGGTGAAAACAGGGGCTGTCGACAATGACACTCCTCCCTTGTTCCAAGACCATGTCCCTCGCCAGTGTGCCGTCCAGGGCATAGGTCAGTTTGCCCGCATCTGAGAAAGAAAGCCCGTTCTCCAAGAGAGATGACTTGATCAAGTCATGGTTAATTACCACCGCGTCCACTTTGCATGCAAGGAAATTTGACAAGGTGGACTTCCCACTGCCGGGAGCGCCAGACAGCTGAACAACAAACTTGCGCTGGGACGCCTCCATTATCTGTTTGTTTATGCCAGTGAGCGTGATGGGGTGGAGCGGGCAACGATTCAACGACTTGTGCTGCATGTGAGCGCGCCAAGAGTTCGACTGTTTATTGACATCCGCTTTTCCACACTCGCAGAGAGTGACTGATGATGCGGCTAATCAGGTCTTTTCAGCCGGACAAGTCAACGCGTTTGTTTATGTCCAATCGAAAAACGCTGCGTTCTTTATAGACGGCCTTGAAAAAGCTACCGTGCTTGCCTTTTGAGCTTCGTGCAATGGGCAACCGATGTACTCATAGCAGGGAATACGGTAAACGTACTACCTCCACGCAAGTATGTGGTAGCCTGTTGTTGTGTTGGTGCCTCTGTTTCAGGCCACCCTAACCCTGGTTCGAGATCGAGAATACGCTTACCTAAGGTCCCTACTTGCCTCGTCAAATCCGAACATGGGTCAGATAGGTCTCGCAGTGAAAGCTAGTCTAGATGCTATCTGACGCCCAACTCATCGTGGATCTTAGCAAATGGTATTGCTGAGCTGACACAAATAGAATCAACAATGGGTACTAGGACAGTCGCCACCCGACTGGCGAGGGTAATTCCTCGTCCAGTCATGCCAAACCCAAACACACTGTGCCGGGCCCGACTGAGTAGACCTCACGCATCGCCGCCATGCCTATGCTCAGGTCCTAGGCAGTTTTCACAAACCCACCGCCTACAGAAGACGGCAAACCTATATAAGCCTCTTCCCTCCAAGGCCGCCCCTTCCAAACCTATCAGCAATAAGGAAAGAGCAACAATAGACTCTATCTTCCAACAACGGCGCATCCCTTTCATCGGCGCCGGTATCATGGCCCTTTGCTTCGGCGTCTACTTCTCTCTCGTCTTCTCTTCTTTCTTCACAAACCCGTGTCCATCATGCGGAAATCAGCTACATGATCCATCTGTGGACAGCTGCCCAACAGGTCGACCGCCAGCCTTGGACTATGCTGTACAAGACGACAAGATCAAACGTCAAACAGCGGAGGCGTTCGATCGCGGTCTTGACGTCCCCGAGCTGCTTATGGGCTACGGTGGCCTGAGGGAGGCTATTGCTAAGACGGCCAAGGGCAGGGTGCTAGAGATTGCCGTTGGCACAGGACGAAACCTGGGTTTTTATGATTGGACAGAGGTGGTGGATGGCTTAGGTGTCGATGGCAAGGATGAGGTTACAGCTGTCAAGGAACGAGAAAAGAGGACCAAAGAACGAGTTCGTATGGCTGTGAGGATTAGGGGGAAGAAAGAGGTGGAGAAATTCGATGTTGAGAAGGCAAAACTTCCAGGCCAGCTTGAGGGTGAGATGCTCAGTTACACGGGCGTGGATATCAGCGCTGATATGATGGGCGTTGCAAGGACAAGACTACGAGACACAGTTCCTGGGTTGAAGAAGTTGATGAGGAAGATCAGGGTGGAACCGATGCCTGAACGGGGAGCCGTGGTGGATGTCCTAAACGGCCGGGTACGGCTGTGCATAGCGGATGCGGAGGAACCGTTACCGCCATCAGTCCCGGTGCCCGGTACGCCAGCTGATGGAAAATATGACACCATTGTGCAATCCTTTGGCCTGTGCAGTGTCTCGGACCCGGTCAAGCTTGTGGCCAATATGGCCTCCATGGTTGAGCCAGGGACGGGCAGGATATTATTACTTGAGCACGGAAAGGGGTGGTCTTTTATCAACGGGCTACTGGATGGATACGCGGACGATCATTTTGCGAAGTATGGATGCTGGTGGAATCGCGATATCGAGGGGATCGTGAGGGAAGCTGCTGAGAAAGTCCCTGGATTGGAGGTCATGGAAGTGGAGAGGCCGCTATGGTTACAGTTTGGCACAACCTTGATGATCAAATTAAGGGTCAACCCGGAGGCTGCTAAAAAGTGTGAGTAGTTGCCCGAAGGGATAGCGGTACTATTATGTATTTATATGTGTATACGCAAATCAAACATTATGAACCCACTAGGGAAACATGTACTGTTCCAAATAACGAGCAAGACGATCATGTAGATGGTGCTTGGGGACGTCATTGTACGTTGTCTTCACGAAAAAAAAAGGTACATGTAGTGGCAAAGAGACATTGGCAGGTCGCTCCGTTCGAAACCCAACGTTTCCGCAGTATGATCAGGCGAGCACTTTCTCGCGGGTCGCGAACTCAATTTTCCCCAAAGTGATGCGGTTTGCTGTGCCAAGCGCTTCCGTGGTTGTTTACTCTGTTGCCGAGGGACGGCCTCCACGCAAGCGGAACCAGACGGAGAGTGCTGTTCCAGGTTGTGGTTGCCCGTCATCCATGGCGCATGGCTCCACTGTCAGCACGGGCGTTACAGCTACCCGTGGGCCGTAGGCTTCTAGACGGTAGTATCTCTAGGTCAGAAAGGTACTTAGAGGTACCTTACTAGTATGTTTTCAAGGTAACACGATGACTTCTCGTGACTCTTTCCTTATCAGTCGACAGCTGTGGTCATGTCATCATTGCCGCCTTCACATCCAACTGTTTATTTATGAGTTCGTGTAATGTCGCGCAGTATGGGTTTTGTTTTGATCTGATTAAAATACCTTACTGACGCGCCTGGTATCTTGGGCATCCTGCGATATCTCTATACTACTGCTTATGTCAATTGACAGCGGACACCTCGATGACGAAAGTTCACGATAGGAGCTCGTATGCACCATTGAAGCTTATCTGATCACGAGCCTATGTGTACCTGACAGACAAACCCCCAATTTCCGTGGCAGTCCAGCTGCGCCAACCGTCTCAGTTTCAAGATCCCGTAACCCGTCGGTCCGAACCAAACGAATCATCATTTACAGAACAAGCTCAACTTGCATTTGAATTCTTAACTACCATAGCCTTATTGTTGTCGCAGTACGAAACTTAGACCTTGGCGCCACGGACCCCGGCCTGGTCCGTACAGGTATCATCATCGCTACCTGGAGCCTCCACCTGCAGCCTTTCGGCTGCGCTACATGGTAGCACCTATCAGGACTCTCAACGCACTTAGAGTCACTGTATCTGCCTCGCGGTGACCCCCTTGTAACAGCGATCCGATCCGCGTTCCAGCACGACAGCGCCTCAGGCGGATTCACAATCACCGCCAACGAGCAACGGATCCTATCCTTTAGTTATCCAGCGGCTTGCCCTCTCGCAATTCAGCCTTGGCCACGAATCCAGCAGTATCGCCTCCATGGTACTCTCAACGCCTGTTGTCCGATGAATCACAATGGATGCATCCCTCGATCCGTCCCGACAGAACATTGACCGGTCGGCATAGCATTATCAACTTAGGCCTCCTCCTTTATCGGCCTTTGTACGACTCAACACCTCCGCTTCCAACCAGACTGCCGCCTATAGCAAGGAAACGGCGTTTCCACCCGGCGTCAAGATACCCTAGCATCCCGTTCCCTTTCGATTTGTAAATACATACGCAATGCATCAACAATCACGACATCCACCGAGGACGTCATCGCCCGCTTCCTCCCCGCAAACCAACCCCACAAGAACGAACAACTCGAGGGAAGCTATAACCACTTCAAAGGCGAGGACGGTGTCTGACGGACCCGGCAGCCTGGTAGGGCGGTCCATTGGGGAGGTGGGAGACCGCTCTGGCTCTGTCCCCAGCAAGGAGAACGTGAAGAAGCTTGACCAAATCATACAGGTAGACAGCCGTTCCTGGCAGCTAGTTGGATTCGTGGGTTCAGGGGCTAATACTTAGCAGAACTTCTTTGCTAAAGCCGCAGTGCTTATAATACAGTCTCGAAGGAAGGTGACTCCTTTGGGGGGCAAGGCCAACCAGTGGGTAAGTGTTAGCTCGATTTGGACTGCGCATCTCAGGGCTACCGCTGACAGCTTACCTTGCTAGTTTGGAATCCTGACAGACGACATTGAGGAGTTTAGGGAAGAGCTCAGAGTGTTCAGAACTTCCCGATATGACGACAATCCACCCCCTCCGATGACAGTTGAAGTCTATCTCGATGCCTCGCGACTTTCCAATGGCCAGAGCTTGGTGATAGTGGACGAAAATGGAAGCAGGTATGATGTCTTGGATGCACTCAACGCGTCCGCGACGTCTAGCGGTGGCAGCAGCCCATCAAGATCACAGCGTCGCAATAACGAGGTGGTTCTCGAGCGGTGGACCTTTAACCTGAACCGCATACTGGACGAGCCGAACGACTACGGCCCCCTGCTACCGAACGTATACAAACGCAGCATTGTATTCTTCAGGACGTTATACATCATGACCCAGATATTACCGGCCTTCGCCTACGCTAGACAGAACAAAGTACACCATCCTGCTTTGGAAGTCAAGTGTCGCATTTTTGCAGGTGAACCAGAGGACACGGAACTGGATTCCCTACGAGTGCCGCTGTATGATGCAGAGACCATCAGTGACTACGTCTTCGGCGATTTGGAGATTCCTGTTGGGCGCTTCGGCGCGTCTGTCAGGTACCGCAGTGACTGCACCTTCAGAGTGGACAATTCAGAGTCATTGCTCAGTTCCCGCTTCATGGGTGTCGATGAGAATTTCTTCACCCCTACGTTATCCCAGCAACGAAGGGTGCATGGTCGTACCGACTCAAATGTGCATCAAGACGTGGGTTCTTTGCCTGCCCACATGCAGGGCCGGGATGGACAGGAAGCGCAACAGACGTACGGCAGTCTGTCGACCTTCCACGGTGTCGGCGCCCTTGGAACAAGCCCCATATCCGCCCTGAGAGCAGTGCGCCCGGCCGGCTCGGATACGAGCTCAGTGACGGGCTCTGTCCCCGGCAGTGTTGAGCCAGATGCATCACAGTCACTGCCCATTCGAAGCGGGCACTCATCTGTTACGCGCCCATCGTTGAAAAATATCGACCCCAGTAGACGCCCCTCGGTATCACTTGGCATCAATCCTTTCAAAAACGGGTCGGTATCCGGATCGCCAAGGCTCAATGAGGCAGGCTTTCCCTCGTCTCCCTCACATTCCCGGGCAGGATCTTACAGTGGATTGTCTGTACCAGGAAGGACTAATCGTTCTTCACTTACTGCCGGCATGGCCGCGTCCCTGCGTGGTGGACCGCAGCCTTCCACAGCAGCAGATCAGCCTGTGGTGGGATCCCCCAGACCGCAAGCTACAAGCCGTTACAGTAGCAGCTTTGGCCACCGGCGAGGGCGTCCTTCCTTTGGGGGTCAGAGTAGGCCAGGGGACGATGATCAAGCCAGTAGTGGTAGCGGACGACAGAGTCTTTCGTCGTCGGCGCAACCAGGCTCCGGCCTTCTCACTGAAGCCGTCGGTGCCGCAAGCTCCGGATCATTCCAGGCGGATGACGATAATCTTTCCGAGTTCTTGAAGGCCCTTGACAGTCGTAAGACGCTGAAGAGCTTCGAACCAAACCAGAAAGGAGATGCGAGTGCTGCTAAGAGAACAGCGGCTCAGCTCTCCAAGTTTGCATTGATGCGTGAATCCAACAATGCCTTGACAGAGTCGATGACCTCATCTATGCAGTTTCCCCGATCGTCTAGCTCGTCCAGCCGACAACTAGCCAATGTACCTAGTATGATGCCAGCCTCCATGTCTACCTCCTCGTCGCCTGGCATGAAACCCCTGTCGCCGCACACCCCGCACACACCGGCTATCCCGTCACGCTTGAGCGAAAACTCCATCATTGACTACCCTGGCGGCCATAGGCAGGGTGCACACCGGCTGGCCACCACAGCGGACACTGTCTCGGAAGCGGATGTCGACACGGAAGGAGGCGATGGTGAAGAAACTCAGGTTCCTGTCAGCCAGGAGGGCACTACCGCGATAGACATACCGCTTTCCCCACGACTACTACAGTCTGCAGGCAACACCAACCGCCGGGCGAGCTCAGTAGCCCACCAAAAACGCTCCGCAACAGGCGCAGCACAGGTACCGGACGACGATGACGTGGATGTCCTTGGCCAGCGGAGTATCAGTCTAGGCGCCGAGGACCGGGAGGCGCCTACTTTGAGTACGCTCCTCGGAAAGCGCTCGCCGAAAAGGGATAAGGGTGATGACAACCCAACTTCCTCTGCTGCCGGCCGCTCAGCCGGAAAACAACTATCGAGCGGTCTCAGGCCATCGACATCCTCCACCAGCCTATCCCAGGGTAAGTCTCAGGACCAAGTAGAGCCAAAGGGCGAGTCCCCTGGCAGCCATCATCTATCCGGTGCTTATCGGACGCGTTATTCGACACGGGGTAACGTTGCCATCCGCCCAAGTTCTTCTAGAGGGAGTTTCTCCGGCGGCATTGGCCCGCGTTATGGGGATGGTGTCGACGATGAGCCACTGGTCTTCGCTATGAGCGAGTTAGAGCGCGAATCTAGGCGAAGTCTGGAGGAGCAACCGGGAAGAGGCTTGAACTCGGCGGCTTCGAGTCTTAGGGGCACCCGGGCCAGGGAAGGGGACCGGGATCGGGATCAACCAGGCTTTGAGCCTAGAGGAACCTCCAAGCGGGGGTGGTAAGGTCAAGTTCAAGTGTGTTTGGGAGTTGCCGTTTCACGCATGAGGAGAAAACCCATGCGGAGGCGACGACTGGTTGTCTTGGTCTGGTAGTGGTGAGCGGTGGGGCAGCTCTTTTCGAGGATGCTTAGAGTTCATATCGGCCACAAGATTGAATTGGGAGACGCGGAGCGTTACTTTTGAATACTTGGCTATGGTTAGAGACGGCCAGCCTGAGATACGGTCACGACGTATGAGTGAGAGTCTATAGCTTGGACTACGAACGAATGAAGCCTTCTTATCATCAATATTGCTGAAGATAAGATTGGTCCTCCCTTCTACCTTGACTAGCATTGAATAGATGGACATGATGGACCACTTGCAACGAGTTTCAAGTCATATTCGTTGTACGCATGTCCCTCCTGGCAAGCTTGTACCAGCCGTCCACCTGCAGTTTTGCATTAACTTACTTGCTTACCTAGCAGTTAGGTGACTTTACGCTTATACTGAGATTTGGAGGATCATAGACTTCCACGCATTGGCGAAGTCGGACCTCTTCGTTGTGCGTGCCGTCGTCTGCGCAAGGTTGGCTATAGCTACAGTGGCAAATGCTCGGAAGCGAATCGTGCGTTTGGGTATGCCATGCTTCCAGGTACTTACCCGTAAACAAGGATGAATCAGTGAGGAACAGTGAGGATGGGATATCAGATGCGGACGTGCTAGACCGAGTGATATGTGCAGTAGGGCATCTGGCCTCTGCTCCTTTCATAGGCTTTGAAATCAGATGTATTGAGCTCTCCCCAGTTCTACGCCCAGCACAAGAGATGGTATATTATAAATCAGCGAGCCATCTATACCCTCTCGCTCCCATCGCATATCTACAACTTACTTTCCTTCGGCACACTGTCCACAATCAAGGCCAGCTTCGCCCTCAATGTCTCCTCCGCCTCGCGCTGGATCCTCTCCAGCAGCTCTTTACACGTCGGGATATCGTGAATCAAGCCTATCACCTGGCCGGCCGTCCAAACGCCGTACTCCGGGTCACCGTTGATGAACACCTCCCTACCCCTCTTGCCGCTCACAAAAGGCGCGATCTCAGCGAACTCGCCGGTCTTGCTTTCTTTCTCGACCTTGAGGGCATCCTCGGTGACCTTGTTGCGGTAGAGGCGGGTGGTATTTCTCCATCGACGGAGGACGAGAGCAGTGTCGGTCTCTTGGGCGCGGACAATGGTCTCCTTGATGTTTTGGTGGATGGGAGATTCAACCGTGCAAAGAAACCGCGTGCCCATGTTGACACCGCAGGCGCCCAGGGCGAGAGCTGCGGCGAGGCCTTGGCCGTCCGCGAACCCACCCGAGGCAATGAAGGGCACCTTAAGCTCTTGGCGGGCTCGGGAGAGGAGAATGAAGTTTGTTATGTCTGATTCACCCACGTGACTAGGAAGAACGAGTCGGTTAGCGTGTGGTACGGTGAAAGCGGTCCCGTGGACAGGAGTGATACGACTTACCCGGCACACTCAAATCCATCTATGCTCAAGAAATCTACACCGAGCTTCACGGCACTCTGGGCGTGCCTGATGGTCGTGCACTTGTGCAAGATAGTGCACCCGGCTTTCTTCAACTTGGAGATCACAGGACCGGGTGAGTTCCCGGCCGTCTCGACAATCTTGACACCTTCGTCGATGACAACCTGAGCATAGGCCTCGTAGTCAGGCGGGACAAGGGCAGGAAGAAGGGTGATGTTGACGGCAAAGGGCCTGTTTGTCATGGTCCTGCACTTTCGTATTTCTGCCCGCAGACCCTCGGGTTCTGGCCAGATCAGGGCCGTGATAATGCCCAACCCGCCTGCGTTGGATACGGCACTCGCCAGCTCTGCGTATCCCACATGCTTTGTTACGAAGTGTCACGTCAGCCACAGGTTCAACGTCGTCGCCAGAGGGTTTGAAACTCACTTGCATGCCGCCCTGGACAACGGGGACTTTGGAACGGCCGTAAAGTTAGTTCATGCTACATTGAGGCCGTAGGTGCATTTACGATCCACTTAGACGGCCGGGTAACTGCTTACCGGTAATCCCTAAGCGGCGCGTGAGCTCTGTGTTGAACGGCATCTTGGCTTGTGAATATACGCCAAAGCCAAAACGGTGATGAGGTGTAGAGACACGGAAAATGCAGACTTTCTTGAGGCTACTACAAGATATGGTCAGCCAAGGGGGTAGGTAGGTAGGTAGAGCAGCAGCTCATGTTAGGAAGACATGAGGTGCCGAGGTAACTCCACACCTGATGTGGGGTTAGCTGGCTGCGGCTAACCTTGAGCATCTCGGCTCCGAGGGGCAGCTGACACACGAAACAAAAGTCACACAATGGCCAGTCCTGGTCAAGCTCCGAGGTCTGTCGCAATGCTGAATCTGGCCCGTGATGCTAAGGCGACTGGCCGACCAGGGCCCATATTCAAGCACCATTCTCGACGCGAGTGCTAGGAATCGGGATAGTCTAATGTCTACAACGACATCCTGCCAAATACGGAGGACATCTACATTTGGTCCGCCTGTGGCATGATGTATGCGCAACCTCACGGGACGCCAGCCACTTGGTGTAACATGGCCCGGACGGCACTGATCCAGTCAAGTTCGGATGAGGATGGCTGCAGCAGGCGGGACGCTCAATCGGAACCGAGAGTGCCAGTCTGTCGCTCAGGAGGCTCATGCCGGCTTCATGCTGTGCAAGGCAACCTGGATAGCAGGGCTACATCTCAAAGACATCACATCACTCCAGGTTAGCAATCCACTATTCTTTGATTGCAGTCAACACAAACGAGGACCAGAGGTTCTACCGACCACCAGTCCCTCTTGGCAGGTTGGACCAAGCGGCACTGTCCGGCTCCTCACAGAATCGTCATGGCGAAACCCCACGTCACTGTCAGTGCTCTGCTGCTTCGCAGCCCGTCTATCAGTTACTATACCCGTTGCGCATAACGGCTTGCTGCTCTTGGACACGGGCAATCAACCTTCGAGTCTGTCAGATGCGCGGGCCAGTCCTTGATTGCTGTTCAGAGCGTCTTGACGGGTCACAGCAGTGTGGTTGTAGGGAGGACCGTACCTCCTATCAATCAATGTTGCCGTTGGGGATATGGTGCTATCAACAGCTTGCATTCGTTTAGTCGTTCATGGTTGACTTGTAGCTGCGAATGACTGAACAACAGTGAGAAGTGGCGTGATGATTCGTGTTGGGTCGGTCGGCATCGACCACAGTCGTAAGTGTCGGCTGGATGTCTTGTCTTTGTACCCTTCCAGGCAGGATCTGCAACCCTGAGCTGGTCCATACCTGTTGTGTCTCTGCCAACATGTTCTGAGCATGGATGGTGGATGCGAAGTTCGTCAAGGATCCAATGTAGGACAACCCGGGGTTGGACGGCGGCGACCTTGTGTCGGCAGACGTTCAACGGCCGCGATGTGACCACACACCGCGGAGCGTCAATCATCTGTCTGTACCCAGGCTGAAGCAATACAGTTGCAACGCTGTCACAGACAGTTGTCTGTCTCGCCTTGACTCTGTGCTCCAGTGACTTGTGGCTCCAACGGCCAAGGAGGAATTGTCCGAATAGACACATGGGACGTCTGTACGGGCCAGAAGTAGTGAAAGCCTTGGACTACTGGACGGACAGATCCCTCCATATTGGCCTGGTTGCTTTTCCAGTCTGGATTGTTTCTCTAACGCAGAATCCTGAAGAAGGGTTAGCTGCAAACACTGCGACCATCGTTTGAGTCTTCGCACGTGGAGTATTGGTGAGTGGCCTTGTACGTACCTCTACCTAGGTAAATGAATGTTAAGATCACGTGTGACCAATCGTGCAGCGATGATCAGTGACCTACAGCTAAACTACTACTTACCTATCCCGTAAAATGGTTTGTGCACGCGGCGGAACCGACCTTGAATAGATATTATATATATTGGATGCCTGCAGATGCCTGTCTATGTTTGTGTATACCTGTGTATATATCTATGTATGTCCGTGTATATCTATGTATATCTGTGTGCATCTGTGTAATGTCTGTGAATGTCTGTGTATGCCTCAAGGTATGTATGTCTGTGTATATCTGTGTACGGCCCCTCCACAAACCATTTTGAGGAGTACGTGACTACCTAAGCTGTTGTTGCCCGTGACAAATGAGAGCCGGCAACCAGGTTGACCATCGATGGAGACGAATAGCTGCTACACATACTCTACTTGATTACAAGTCGCGAAACAAGGCCTGCACATCTGATGCGTGTGACACGACCAGACAGTCACAGAATGAAGGATTAAGGTCCTAGAAGTTCGGTCGGGGAATAAAATAGTGCTAAGGAGCAAACAGCACGGCACGGGAGCTGATGATCAGTCCATCATTGGTGCGGGTTGTGGGTGTGCTACTGACCGGTCAACATGTCAGCCCGCTCCTGGCCTGTTTCCACCATCGTGCCTTCCTCAGTTCAGCTTAGCTTGAGACTCCCGTCATTGAGAGGCGGTAGGTGAAGTAGTACCTAGGTATCGACTTCTCAACAAGCGAAAGGGAGAAAAAGACTGTCATTGAGAGCCTAGCAGAAGTACAATGGAGGTACTGCAGTCCCTTCCCGTGCCGGCGATTTGAGGACAGACACGCTGCGTACAGGCTTAATGCGGTTCCCGTCACGGCACCCCTCCCCACCGCTCCACAGGGCTGGACTTTTGGGCACGTCCCAAGGCCTTTCCTTGCGCCTAGACTCCTTCAAGATACGACTTCCTGGTTGTAACGGCACGACAATGCCAGATAACGGAATGCTACCCGGATCTGACTTACATGTCTACATGTTAAGTATTACTGATCGAAACATGGGCAGCCAAGCACACCCCCGTCGCGACAGGGATTCGATCATGCCTGCTGAAAAAGCCCATGCTCTCTCTGATGGTGTACAGCAGCGAGTCCGGCGCATCAACCGGTCAAAGCCTCCTAGAGTTGTGAGACACGCCTCGAGGCCTTACATCTTGCCAGGTTGCTGTATGTGTGGCACCTAAACCATGTGCGGGCAGGGCACATGCTGTTGTGTCCTGTACGCCATGCTCTTTCCTCTTCTCTCGCGCTGGCCCTAACCTGCTTTGGGAATCGTGCTGTTTCTGCTGCTGGCAGCGCGACTCGACACGTACACCTACTTCCTGGGCTAGGCCAGTCCCACGCTGTCCCCATGGACGTGTATCATTGGGGGAAGAAGCAGAACAGCGGGGGTTTGCTAAAAGCTCCAATCACGGACGCCACTAATCCTCGCCTTTGCCGTCATCACATCCGTGACATCTGAAGGCCGTCTCAACGGCTCGTCTCGCGCACTAATACCTGTCCGGGGGCTGACATACTGGCACCCACGTTGCACTCACCATGTCGACACTGGACAAGTTGACACCACACACCAATTCTCTTGTATCAATGCATGTACCACCAGACTGACCACCAAATGTCTCTTCCTGCACACCACCGCCCAAGTTGTACATGGCAAGTGACTTCATGGCTCGCTGCAATGCCAGTGGACCTTCTGGTCCCGCAGGTGCTACTACCCGGGTCGGGAAACGGGGTTCGTAGCGAAAAGAGGTGGGGTGGATGGTTATACCTGGTTCGTAGCTGGCTTGGGGGTGGCAGATGCGGTTGGGAAAAAGCAACTACACCTTACGCTGTGGAGGAAAGGTGTGCAGGTATTGTTCCCCAACACCCACGCCAAACCTGCCGCAACAACCATGACAAGAAAGCAAGCCATGCACGCAGTACAAGCCCCGTAGCGCCATTGCTGGCTACTGCTTAGACGGCATGCAGTGATGTCGCAAGTGCTGATCAAGTGCCATCTCGAGGTTGAAATACCTTTAACCATCCACTCCCTCTGTCCACTGATGTTGCCGTACCCTTGATGCACCGTCCCGACCCTTACCAGTTATTCTCCGCTTCCGTCTGCACCTTTGCGACTCACACGACAAGAAGGGTAGAAGTGTACCCCTTGACCTGTTGGAGTCTTCTGTTGTGGCATTTCCTTGTACTCAGTCTGACAGTTAGTACTGGTGGTCATCTTCGCCAGCACGGCATCGACTATAAGAACAGGATCCGCGATCTTCCCAAAGCCTCCAACTTGACTATCAGAAACAACATCTCCCGAGCTTTGGATGTCGGCATCACTAGCTCTCCACCAATCCTCGTTGTTGCCACGACTCGTTCCTGCATACCCGCCGTCTACAGTGGCTTCAGCTGGCCCGATCTAGCCCAGCGCAGTCGTATCTCGCAGCCATAGTCATGCCTTCTTCAGCACACAGCTCGTCAAGCTCTGCTCAGGCGACCTGGCAGGACAAGCTAGACGGTAAGACAGGCTTGGCTTTTGAAGAATCGAGCCCCTACTCTTACGAGCCCTGGCTGATCATGCTGTCCAGAGGCGTGTCGAGAGTACCAGATAGCTGCACCCATCTTTCAGATCGTTTCTGACAGACGAGGTAAGTCAAGCTCTACTTGCGGCTCCATGTCCGACCGTGAGAGACTAACATGTGTAACGCCAGGAGGTCGTACGGCATGGTCTAGCAGAGTGACGGTCCACGGATCTGTACACAGCGCCAGATTTTGGTACGACGGCAAGAACCTAGCTAACGCTAAGGAGGATGCTGCCGAGGTCGCCCTCACCTGGCTGACCGGTTCGAACCCAAGTTCACCATCGACGACTAAAGGAGGCTGGTAGGTAGGGGTGGAACATACGAACGGTGATGTGGCAAGAGTCCGTCAACTCGGAACCGTCCATGCGGGCCACCGACTCTGCCTCGCAGCTGTTCGACTGTGTATCATATGGAACCATGAGGTGTTGGAAAAGGATACCGGTTAATGCCACGCGCGAGAGTCACTAAGGAAGTGGTGCAAAGGTATACTTCCTTGCTACGTAACACCTTCGTTTCTGTCCTCTTGTTTTCCTATCATTCTGGGACCGCGCTTTCTTCTTGTCATCTCACTTTCGCTTGGATTACGACGGAAGGAGGGAGGATACCTGGTCACGCGTGGAGGCTTGGAGATGGACGGGTCTTACAGCATAGGACATACGATGACTCTTCTTCGGTTGAGTTTGAGGTTTTGGCTTTGGTCGAACGGGTGACGCACATGTCATTGGTGCAGAAATTGCGACAGGAAAAGACGATAGGGGCGGTTCTTTGCTTACACATTTCGGGTTGGGAGGCGTAAAGTAGGTCCAAGGTTGATGAAAAGCATAATTGTCCTTGACAGTGTTGGGCAGATAGGGTCGTCTGCTCAATGCATTGGGTTGACAGCTGAGACTACCTCTCGACATGTACCGAACAACATTCTGTGGAGCATCATGCACCTGGCGGTTGGTAGCGGACTAGCGGTGGTGAAGCTGCATCACTAGGAGCAGCTACACCGCTCACCGACTGTTGTGTCAAGGTGACCATCACCGGGGAAGATCCCGGGCTTATTATCCACTTGCAAACATACGGTACTGGAGTCCGGAATGTCCTAATGCATGGTTAAGACGCGCTATTGATTTCAAACCAAGCTGGAAAGAGTAGGCCCCCCATAGATGATGAGCACACAGCATGACCGCAAGTCTTCGGTACGCTCCCGCGAACAAATCACGATCTTGCACGCAAGTATTCCACTTCCTCTCTGCTTCTAGTCAACGGTCTCCACCGCTCTGCTGCATTGGTTCGAGAGGGTTGTGGCATACCTGGACATGAAAGATAAGACGACGCATTTAACGCGCAGAGCTGCCTGACTGATTGTAACTACTCGATAGACACACTTCACCCTGCGACCTGCAAGGCTCAGTGTGGTTGAGAGGATGTAGGTAGACCTGGAAGTTTGAGCTCGCAGCAAACCACATGGAATTGGGGACGGAGCTATGCGTAGCTCCACACCGAGCGGCTGACTGAATCAACAGAAGAAGCATTGCGCTGCATCCTCTCCTCTTTCCCGCTCCGATCAGCATTCAAAACCAAGTCCATGACCGCGGGTCCAGTGTGGGGAGTTCACAAAACCAGTATGCTGATGCTCCCACCAAACGGACGCATGATCCTTGAGGGGAGAATCAGATAAGCTTGGGGCGCCCAATGATGTCGCCTTTGGACAGCCAGGCTCTGGCCAAACGGGGGTAATGATGATGCGTACACGAATCAAACACGCCCTCATCCACAGTACAGCACATTTGCCAATAACTTCCTGGCTTGATGAACGGGATCCCCACGCTCCGGGAACAGCTATGGTGGGAGGCGCGTGATGCTTGCTCAGGAAGAAGGACTGCTGTCGTGACCAGATGCGCATGCAGTCCCCCCTGCCCAAGTGCAGACCCTCCGGAACACTCGAACAAAATGTACCGGCACTGAGTGTGGCTATCGGAGGTGCCCGGGTGTTGCTTCGAGTTATTAAGGCTAAGGAAGCAGAGATGCAAAACAACATACCGAGGACGCGTCGTGTGTGAAAATGGGAGGGGTCTTCTTCAGCAAATCCTACCTGTTTGAAGTCCAAAATTACCCGTTACCTGTTGAGCGCAGAGTTGCGAGTCACTAGGTACCCATGTTTGCGACGGACACCTTCTCTTTGGTAACTACACTCGCAGGGAAGAAACTTGTACAAATAGTACAAATAAGGCTTGGATACCGCATTGTCAGAACTTCCGAGCTTTCCAGGTGAGCGTGGGGGTGACAAACCGCGACAAAGCCCACTCGAACCACTAGCCACGTGATGGTAACCTAGCTAGCTCCTGTCTTGAGGTTTAGTCTTATGTAATTCACCTACCAGGTAGGTGGCTCACCTCGGAATCGGTAAAAGGTCTTCCCGATGATTTTTCTGGAACAGACTAACGGGCGTCCCAGATAGAGTACGGATTGAGGTATTCGTCGCGGTACGCCCTCGCCGACCCCTTCTGTTCAGATACCTAGACACACAATGCCTCCGTCACTAGGCCTACGGAGTGCCTTTCGGGCGTTGACCATCCGAACCCGGCCAATACTCCAGACACCTCTCCAGACCAACACGTTCACCCAAGCCCGAGAGCTTACCACAGATAACACCAGCGCACCTCCCCCTAACACACCAGGGCAGGATGGCATGCCATTACCAGAGGGCTTCACTGGCTCCGATAAGCAAGAGGCACAGCTGAGCGGGGCACCCGGACGACAAGGCTCGCAGGACTCACTGAACCAGCTCGCGCTTGATCAACTACAAATGGTCGCTTACGGCCTGAACCCATTCAACCCGGTGGAAGTCGGACACAAATACGGCCTCCCGGATCTACCGATACCGTCCAAGATGCACATGAAGCATCGCTATGACCCAGTCATCGTTCAGATGACGAAGCTTCTCATGCGGGATGGCAAGCTCAGCAAGGCTCAAAGAGTACGGCTTCCCCAGATCTTCGTCACATGCGAGTACACAAGCCCATGCTAACACCATTTCAGGACATGGCGATGATCCTTAATTATCTCCGGACTTCTCCTACTCCAAAACTGAATCCAGCCCGCCCTCTCATTCCAGGCTCCCCGCCACCAGAAGCCCTTCCGCTCGACCCCGTCACCTACATCACATGTGCCGTTGACTCCGTCGCGCCTTTGATCCGCTTGCGCGGCTACAAGGGTCTCGCCGGTGGTGGCAAATCACTCGAAGTCCCTTATCCGATTGCCCTTCGCCAGAGACGACGAACAGCTTTCCAGTGGATCTTGGACGCGGTGGAGAAGAAAAAGAGTAAGGGCTCTGGACGGGGCATGTTTCCGAATAGGGTAGCGGAGGAGATTGTAGCCATCGTGGAGGGACGGAGTAGCTTGTGGGACAAGAGGAACTTGGTGCACAAGATGGGCACGACAAATCGTGCTAACGTGGCAGCTTTGGCCATGCGGCAGAGGGCAAAGAGGTGATCAGACTGTTGGCCCCGGGAGTTGGTTGTTCTGTATACTACGAGCTGTATCAAATGATGCAGATTTTCAGGGAGCGAGTTCAGCAGTAAGGATCTTATACCTCCAAACCACCTGCGCATTTCAGGTGTAAGCGCAGGTACATCCGCATAACTGATACACCTCAGGGTAGTAGCAGGTTGCTTTAGAGTTAGAAGCAACATTATGACCCTTTAAAAGCCACGTCCTCATCCAATAATGAGCCTTCCCGCTCCTCTACCTACGACGCTAAAATCACGTTTGATGTTGCCGATGTACCTAGGTTGACATGGGTGAAGTTGCGGCTTTTGCAAAGCTGATGTATTCAGAACGGGTAACATCGCGCACTCGCCTGATAAGATGAATAAGATGCTTAAGGATAAGTTCTCGAGAGATTAGGGAAGAGCAGTCGGATCGTCTTACCTAGAGGTTTGGGTGAACATATGTCGGCATCGACCTACGATGTTAGGGTGGGGCAGGTCTAGAATGGACCCGGGACGCCAATGTCGGACGGTGCAAAGGGAGCTGGCTCAGTCTGATCCACCCCCGCATGGTACGATACCTACACTACCTAGGTAGGTCGGGTACCTTTAGGCTTCCTCAACTCCTACAACTGTAGTGGCTGAACTATTCCTCTCTCATTTCACCAATATACTATCCAACGTGGCCCCAAAAATACCATCATCCACTTTGAGACCACATCTCTTCGCGCTGACCACGTCGAGAACAAGTCCAGTTTGTTTTACATCTATTACAGGGTTGTGGAAACATCGGCAAACTTCCAGGTCTGCATTTCGTCGCACTAGGCCCTGTCTTCTGCGTGCGTGGATGGTGCCCAACCCAACCGCGCCTCCATCAAGAACATTAGTGGTGCTTGGCGAAGTGAGGAAGACGTTGCATCACATCCCCGGAACAGCGATCTTGGCGCCATCCAGAGACATCAGCTCGAAGCTTCCAAGCCTGCGTGAGCCCCGCCATCGTGACAAGGGCGCTGCAAGAACAACATAGCTGTCGGCTTTTCTCCCAAACCGATCTGCTGCAAGTACGAACCATGCTTCACGTTCAACTCTTCGTCTATCGAATTCAAGACCAGATACTCGCCCCTTAAAACCGGACACGCAGTTCCATCTTCTAGCAATACGAGATTTGCTCCAGAGATACGCCAAGCTTGTACCTCGACAACTGTTGCTTTCTCCTTGGCATCGGCCACGTCGTACCCTCTTGTGACGCTCTGTACACTCTCAAACAAAGCACATACGACCGAAGATTGAGACACGGCTAAATAGAAAGCCTACCATGTCGCGTCCACCCATGTCGATGGAGGCGATGCTCGACGAGGAGCGGCTGGAGGTACTCGCGCTGCTCGGAGACCAAAGCGCCAAACCCAGAGCTCCCCCGTCGAATGATGGTCGTTCATCATCTCCATACACTACATCACCACGGTCTCCGGTACGCAGCATGCTAGACATTGGTAGTGACGCTCCACCTCCCACTTCCTCTACTAATCCTCCCTCACCGACATTGGCTAAGAAGACTCCTCCAAGAACAGCCCCCGTCCGAAGTATGCTTGACATCGATAGCCTACCTACCCAACCAGTTCGAAGTATGCTCGACGTTGGTGAGCCGACAGGTGTTCCCGTCAAGCAGGTCCTCAGTAATCCGTCATCCCCCGTAGAGGCCAGCTTCCGGTCACGGCGTGCATCCGGCCACCCACGCAGTCTAAGTGACGCTGCCTCCAAGCCGGTCAGCTTCGGTCCGAGGTCAACCGCGGCCAAGATCGACCCAACATTAGACTATCAATTCTCCGGGATCATCACGAATCATGCAGGGGCAGCACTTCCCAAACGAGTCACGCTGGGTGGAAAGAAGGCGGCAAACCCGTCGATGATGGAGGTGATGCGGGGCAACGACGTCAGCGGACTGACCATACCGGGCGACGGACGGGGCAGACACTACTCGATCGCCGGCCCAAGTTCGAAATCGAAGACCGCTTCGAAGTCCAAGTCACCTTCCAGCCGCTTGGGGGTGCGGTCACACTCGCCAAAGAACAACCTGATCAACAACCGCCACCTCAGTCCGGCTGGACGAGCGATCCTTCAAGACAGCCAAACACTGGATCTGAACAACGCTTACAGACGGCTGTCTGACGCTCGACTGGCTATATCGGGGGGAAGTCTGTCAGAGCTGCCTACGCGTAAAAGGACGGATGACGTGGCTGGAAGTGGGCGCTTAGCCAAGTCTTACCTCAGTCCTGACGGTGATTTGCTCCCCGACGATAGTAGTGACGACGAGGCAAGCTCATCCGAGGAGGAGGGACATCGTGGCCGTAAGGCGGCACGGGCTTTTGACAAGGCGGAAGCTGGTAGCGCCAGCTCCCAGTCACCAGAGAGTACTAGGATACCAAAGAGTCTGTTGGCAGCGGCAGAGGAAGAGAGTAAGTGCACCGCGGAAAAGGCATGACTGGGGGACGGCTACTGACGGGCTGGCAGGAATTGAGGTGGCGAAGAACAACAAGAATCCGGCCTACAGGTACCGATCTCTCCTAGATGATCCGGAGATCACGGTAACGAATCCTTCGGGTGAGAAGGTGAAGCCCACCAAATCGGGCATACATCCTGCCACTAGTTTTGACTTATCCCCTGGATCCGGAACCCGGACACCGGCCGACTCGGATACAGAGGCCGACTTCACCGATATCAAGCGTGCGCAGAAGCTATCTTTCTCCATGACGCCCATCATGGACACTGCAGAGTCCCACCGTGCCATAAGGATCATCACCCGAGGAGACTACAGCAAGTTTGTACAGGAAGCTGAGGAGGAGAACCGAACCATCCGGAAATATCTGGTGGCCACGGACTTGAGCGAGGAGAGCGCCCACGCTCTGGAATGGGCTATTGGGACGGTGCTGAGAGATGGCGACACATTGATCGCCATATACTGCGTTGATGAAGAGACCGGCATCGTCACGGGTGAAGGAGGGCTTGTACCGGACGAACACAAAGCTATGCAGGCACAAGCCCAGGCTCTGCAAGCCGTTAGTCAGAGCAAGGCTCCGGTCACCCCTGGCGGGTCCAATGTGGCTCTCAAGCCGTCACCACTGATACGCTCATCTCCGTTAGCGCACGCCGCGGGACTCGCTAGTGTCAGTCCCTCGCCGGCTCCATCCATGAGAGAGCGCAGCAAGGCGGAAGAGGAGCGCTATCGAGCAGTCGACGACATCACAGACAGGATAACCAAGCTTCTGCGGAAGACGAGACTGCAAGTTCGGGCCATTGTTGAGGTGCTACATTGCAAGAATCCCAGACATCTGATTACGGAAGTGATCGATCTCGTTAACCCGACCTTGGTGATTCTGGGAAGCCGTGGTCGTAGCGCACTGAAAGGGTCAGTTCCATTCTTCTTTTGACGCCCTCTCTTCCTTTCGTTGGCTCCCAAATTGCTAACACCCTGTCAACAACAGCGTTATTCTTGGCTCCTTCTCCAACTACCTTGTGACCAAGAGTTCGGTGCCCGTCATGGTGGCCCGGAAACGGCTTAAGAAGCAGAGTAAGTACAAGCGACCCCTGAAAGAGCAGGTCAACAACATCAGCAACCCAACGGCCCGAAGCCTGGCAAGCGCAAAGATAGATTAGTGTGACGGAGCTTCCGGCCGCAAGCTCCCAAGTGCAACAATTGACGTGCCAATGACTAAACGACGAGGTGGTCCGCTCTTTGGAAAAAGTCCGATCCGTGATGGGAGGTAGCAAGGAGATTTGAAAGTTTCTCATCTTTGGGTCGCTTCGCTAAAGGGTATATCAGCGGGTTCCATGTCGTCTAATATGTGATTTGGCGTCTGTTGCCCGAAAGGTTTGAGAGCCCGACCGGGTCTCACCTAAGACCAAAACAGCACAAGGCCAAGTCGGGTTTGCCTAGAACGGTGATTTTCTTGCATTGGAGTCTTATCCACCTCACTTTTGGTGTCGCAGCTTCTGCATATGAATTAAGGAGTATCACGAGGTGGTGAGGGATACACACAAGATAGCTTATAGTGTTCGTTGTCAGCGGTAAACAGGTTAGGGCTCACAGTTCTACTCCTTCACGCAAACCCGCGCCCACCGGATTATCCATCTCTAGTCCAATTCTGGTGTTCTGTAATTCTGTGACCAATACCTGTTGTATATCAGGCGGGAAGTGGAAGTCTAACCATAGCGTGACCGTCCGACCACAGTCTTGAAGACTTGTCGAACTCCCAGGAGGTTATCAGATACCCCTCGAGCCACGGCAAAGTACACCTCTGGCAAAGCAATGACTTGAGAGATCTGAACTTAGTTCTACTAGGCGTAAAATGCGATCCCTCACAGAAACAAGGATCACAATACGGACACCAATCTCTTCAGCTCAAGCATATTCGATGATACGCTTATTGGGCGCTATTCTACCTGTTCTGATACAGATACACGCTGATGTATACTCGTAAGAAGAGCATCACAAACCCTGGTTCAAAGGAAGCCCTTACCGATGCTCAAATCACCTCAGATATAGTACATGGTGTGTGCCAGTTTTGGATGAACCGCACGGTCCCGGATGGCCGAGTCGTTGCTGGTGATGCTGCCAGCCATACTGCCCCATGGAGTGTGATCGTCCATGTCGAAGAGCTCATTCTTGTGGCCACGAGCCCGTTCGCAGACAAGGTCGGCATAGTAGGCAGGGGGACAGATGCTGACCGCCTTGGTGGCACGGCCGTAAAGGTAGCACATGCTGTGCGTCAAATCCTCAAGCTCATCGGCGGCGTTCGCGCCGTAGTCGGCGCGGAAGATCTCATCGTACAGAACCGTGTAATGTGCTGGGCGTGCCGTGCCTGGAAGAGATGTGCGGGTCAGTAATTTTGGTGACAGTGTAGAAGAGGGAGAACGGCCCGGTTGCTTACCTTGCAGCGAGGCATGAGCTTGCAAGAAGAAATCCCAATAGCGGGCCTGAGTGACTCCACGATCCACCACGGTTCCCTCTTTGGGACTCTTGGACTTGAGGTTGACGAGGTGGTCCTTGTCCGTGGGGAAGAAGCGGGTTTGGTGGCGTTTGACGGACACTATGACTGTAATGCGAGGCTGCCGTCCCTTGTAGGTTTCCCGGCACGCTTGCTTGATGAAAGGGAGTTCCTCGTTGATGACCTTCTGGAACTGACCCTCCGATACACCATCTCGGAAGATGACGATGTTCTGGGGTAGGGGCTTGAGGCTCTTCTGGCCGGTTTTATTTCCCCTCTCCCAACGAGCGAGACAGAGTTTGAACGCGTCTACAAGCGCCCCGTCCAGCATCTCCTTGGTTGGCGGATTGTTCCATGACTGGGCGGGCCACTGCGCCAGATCCTTATCGATGCTGGACACCAGTCCGACAATACTCGGTGGGTCAGGCCGTTCTTGCTTCTTCTCCTTCGTCTTGCCGCCCTTGTCCTTGTGGCTAGCGGACTTCTTGTTGACAGTGACACCAAGGTTCGTTGGATGGGTTACATCATAGCCTACGACCATGGTACTGCCACCGGAAATGAGCTTGTGCTGACTCCGCAGGGAGTGATTGACTCCGCCGAGCTTGAGATTGACTTTAAGAGCCACGTTGGCGAAGTACCCCACCTCATTCTTGGTCAGTTTTGCTTCGATTACACAGACATTGTGGAAACCGAGTCGCACGTCACAAGCCGTCTTGATGTTGGCGTACCGCTTTGCGTCCCTGTCGGGCAGCACGATCACAACAAGATCGGGCTGTTTCTTCTCGAGCTCGCTCAGTGCCGTGGTGAGCCCAGGGGCATCCTCATACCTTACGCCCACGCCAGGTATGAAGGGTTGAGGCGCAATGTCGACGCCGGTCTGTATCATCATGCGCGCAAAAGCAATCATCGACTCGCGGACAGCACCTTGAACAGGTTGCGGTCTGGTGCCGTCAAACACGTAAGTCCATTTCTTGATCGGGCTGCCGCTCTTGACAACTTGGATGTTCCTCAAATTCCACTGCCCTTTGGCTGGGGTCAGCGGGGCCAAGCCTCTTCGGTCCTTGTAAACAAGTGTTGGGGGCGCGAGCTCACGGCCCTTCACCGTGATTAGGTCCTTGTCCACCGTAACGCCAAAGGCATTGATACAATCATTCCCGTCCAGCTGCAACAGCCCCCGACCGGTGGTGGAAATGGAGTGGGCGTTGGCAACCGCGGGCCGACAGGCGAAGGTGATCATTGCCGATTGCTCCTCCGGCGTCAGCTTGGTCTTGAGAGGCTGAAGATTCTCTAATTCGATGAGCTCCGCCAACATGAAAACCGGTCTGCTCAAAGTGCCCGTGTTGATGAGAGGAAGACCTCCATCTGCTGTAACATTATACCTCTTTTTGTAATACTCTGCAACCGTAATGTGCTTATTGTACTGAATCCCTGCAACTCGTTCAGCGGCAGTAGGTGGTTCCTTGATGAAGAAGTAAGTTGTATATGGGCAAGCCCAGGGAAAGCCGCGCGGGTTGGTGAATATGTTCTCTTCCTGGTCGCGTGGTGCATCTGTCTTGATGGCCACTCCAGCGAGAAACTTGGTGACCACTCTTGGCTTACCGCCATAAAAGACCTTGACCTTGGCCTTGGCCCTGGCAAGGATCTTGTTGAGGTCACGGAGCTTCCTCTCCATTCTAACATGGGCAACATTCCAGCCTTGTCGGGTTCCGTACCGTGCAACCTGGTTCATCTGGTCGAGGCCCAGCTCCCGACAAATATCCTTGAGAGGCCCATGGCGCCGAAAGACACCATGAGTGACTTGCACATTGAGAAGCAGTCGACCGGTCGCTGGCCGAACGCTCTGATAATATCCACGCAGGATGGAGATTAGACTGCCCGTTGGAATCGTGAGGTCTCCGCTTCCACCAAAGAAGCGACCCGCGCCAATGCTGACCACATTCTGCAGGCTATCCTCGTCGTCACGAGGTTGGCGGGGTTGGTGGCCGAGTATGACGCCAAGAGCATCGATCTCGCTGGCGAACTTTGGGAAGTGAGGATCATTGGCCGGATCTTTGAGAGTGGTAAGATAGTTCATCAGCTCCTCCACATGAAGGAAGACGGGGGTGCCGAAAGTTATCTTCCAGGTCTCGAAGTCGTCGCGGCCTCGCTCTCTATACTGCACGTGCACGCTGTCCTCCTTCAGTTTCTTGAGGGAGATGAGATGTGCTTTGAACTCGGTCGCGATGGGTCCCGGATTCTCGAGTTTGGCCAGAGCAGCCTTGACGATAACTCCCAGCTTGGCGCCTTTGGCTTGCTTAGGGTCCCGATTCGGCTGAGGTGCGGCGTTCGGAGGCGGCACATGCGTGACTGTCAGGCCGTATTTGTACAATGGCTGGACATTCTTGAGGTGCAGGGCAAAATAATTGGCCCAAAGAACGACAGGGGAACCCTTGGTGCCGAATGCAGGACGAACCGGGAGGATGACAGCTGAAGTAGCGGACGGTGCGACCGACAGCTGCCCCATCTGAGCGGTGAGTTGGCTCAGAGACGCTTTGCCTTCAGATTTGATGAATGCATCTTCGCGCTCGGTGACTGTGGTATCGGGCGCGGGAACTGGTCCACCGTTGTTGGGGCTAGAGGACGCAGTTAGCTTTCATGCCGCCAGACTCTTACCACATCGCAAAGGAGCATATGCTCACCGATGGACATCACCATAATTGCCACCGTCACCTCCAAAGCCGCCCCTTGGAGCTCCTCGGAAGTTGCCACGGTTCCCGCGATTGCCGCCGTCGTAACCGCCACGACCGCCACCGCGAGGGACGAAATCGCCTCCTCCTCGGCCGCCTCCACGACCTCCTCCTTCATAGGCACCACGGCCTCCACGACCACCGCCCCGACTTCCGCCTTCGTAGCCACCCCTACTTCCACCCTCGTAGCCACCCCGACCACCTCTTTCGGAGCCACCACGGCCACCGCGGCCACCGCGGCCACCGCCACGAGCTCCGCCGCCCTGGAAGTTGTCTTGACCCTGATACCCACCGCCGCGCGCGCCACCACGGCCACCGCCTCTGCCACCTCTGCCACGGTTATCCGCCATGATGAAAAGTTGGGGATGGATTGGCTTGGTAGTTCAGTGTATCAATGCTTGTAAAGATGTGTAATTGTGCTTTGCTACCGTGGTACCGACGAGACAGCCACAGATTTTATGAAGAGGCAAGGCTGTGGGAGGCAGAAGGTATTCGACCAGTATTCCACGGGAGTTGCTATGGGTGAATAGACCAAGAAGCAGATTGCTGAGGGTTCGATTAAGGATATATCGTGGTGAAATACCTGCTGGTGTAGAGCAAACTCAGAAAAGACCAAATGCCGTAAAGGAGTCTTAAACCGTGGCAAAGTGCGGTATAGCAGGTGTTTGAAGCAAGCAAACTTCCCACAGCCACAGCGGTGAAAGGGCGTATCCGATTGGTAGGATGACAAGTAAACAAAAGAGAATAATGATTTTACGGCTAACAAATGATGGCTGACTCTGATTCTGTATTTGAAGGAGTGCTGAAATGACAAAGCTAGAATAGAACTTTGCGAGTTTTTAAATGAGTTCCGACAACTGATCGTGAGGCTGCTACAGTGCCGTCTGATTGATGTGCGAACCTGGTAAAGACCTGGCAGCAAACGAGGTTGTGAGGTTGTACAGGGGGGGAGGCCTGAGTGACAGTGTGGGTCATTCACAACAGCTCAGTCATCATGCCTGTTGGCCACGGAGCTGAGATGGTGTGGTGCACCTCGAGCCTGATGAATCACAAAGGACTAATTGCAAGCAGGAGCCGGCTCGTCAGTTACACATTTTAACAATCTCCAGGCAGGCAGGCTGTCACGGAGCAAAAGGGCTCATCATCATGACCTCACATCGGGTCTCAACCCGCTGATCTGACGCCGGCGCTGAGGTGAGAGGACAGTTCTCTGGAGGAGGGCCTTCAGCAGCTGAGGCTGTACGGCGTCAGGCCGTCTGGTGGCCTGTCGACAGATTGCCGCTTTCGAAAGTTCCAGCATTGTGTCATGCAACTTGTTGAACTAAGGTTATGTAGTATCCAGGTGTACCAGGATTGAGCAACTGTGCGTGCTGGGAACACCGGTCCACGAACGGAGTAGTCTTCCCTCCTGTCACGTACCAGGCTGATGCTGCGTTTGCCTCGTAGGCCTCCCACATCTCATATTGATATGTCAACTCTGCTGACACTATCAAACACACTTCCTGCTTCCCTCCGAAGCAGGTATCCTTGTGTTTCAGCCGACCGTTTGCGCCAAAGGGCTCCAAGGTGAAGTTCAGCAATCACCATCCAGCTTCAAACTGTCAAGGTTAGAACCCGCACCCATGATAATCTTTTCCTAGGGGTTTCTGACGCAACATGAATGATATGGAGTGGTAACGCTCGGCGAGCGAGATAATCGTATCCCGCAGCTCTTTGACACTACTCAGGTAGCAAGTTTGAGCAATGGCTTTTGTATTCGCACCATGACCAACATTTGCTCACATCTGAAATTGCTAGGACTTCAAATGTTAGACGAGGGTTAGGAGCCAGCTACTGTGACCACGTGATACGGAAAGTACCGGCTCCGCCACCAGAACCCCAGAGTTCAGTGCGGCTCTTGGTTCCAACCACATCTAAGCTGGTACTCTAGCAAATCTCCACTCCGTGGCTCCTTCACCGTGATCCGTCATCGCAATCTAGCGTCGACTGCGTACGATCACACACACGACTTTCACAACGTTCCTGCTGCGTTGTCGAACTCCTCGCAACCAACATAGACACATACCGACGACCCCGATAATGTCGTCGCTTCGCCAGGCCGCCTCGGCCGCTGTCCGGGCTCCTCTTCTCCAACAGTCTTCCTCGATCGCAGCTCGACGGGCTTTCTCTACCACCCGCGCCCAACGTGGCGGACACGGACCGAGCTACGACGCCCCTAGTGGCTGGCTTTTCGGTGTCAAGCCCGGCGAGAAGTACCAGAAGGAGGGGTGGGAGAACCTCTTCTTCTACGGATTCTGTGGCAGTTTGGGCGTTTTTGCTGTGGTTTACGCTTTCAAGCCCGATACCTCGTAGGTTCCGCCCATTCGTCACCCCTCAAATAATGGACTTGGAAAGGAGCTGGAAAGTGGAAAGCGATGAGGGGATGCACTGAGCGATTTTGAATCTGGATGACGATGAGATGGATCTGCATATGCTAACAGTGTCACGACAGGATACAAACCTGGGCTCTTGAGGAGGCAAGGAGGAGATTAGAGGCTGAAGGCATCCTGGCGGATCCCGAGAAGAACCAGCGTGCTTCGTCTGAGATCAACTAAGATGGAATGATACTGCGGTGTGATCATAAAGAAGATAAGACATGGGGACCATGACCGGTATCGTGTCAGCGGACGGCTGCCATGGATAAGGATAGACGCGAGAGAGAGAGAGAGAGCCAGGTTTAGTGCAAATCTGACTTTTATGGCGAATTATTTATGGATGGGAAGCTGGTCAATAGGCTTGGTATGACCGAGCTATTGGTTCGCAAGTGCAGTTTCACTAATATGTATACCCATCGGCGTGAATGTGGGAGCCACCCACTTGCAGCAGGCAAGCTCACGGGAAGGACTTCCTCAGGATATCCAGTTTTAGATGCGTGTTGTCTCTCTTATGACCCGAACGGGATGGTAACCGAACCTACGTCAGTAACCAGCGACCCCTCGCCCAAAACACAGTACCTAGGTGGCTATTCAATTACAGATATAACTCCACTCGTGCTCCTCATCACCATACTGCCTGGCCTCCATCCAGTTCTTTACACGCATGGTCAACTCGCCCGTCTCCTCATGATCCTTCAATCCACAATGGACCAGCTTTCCCTTCCAGCTGATATGCCTCACAGGGCTGACAATAGCCGCCGTACCCGCACCAAAAGCTTCGATCAACCGTCCCTCCTGTGCCGCCTCGTCCATCTCCTTCATGGTAAACTTCCTTTCGCTGATCTTCCATCCCTCCGGCACGAGCTTTTCCCTTGCCAAACTCAGCACCGAATCTCTGGTGACACCCTCCAAGATCGTCCCATCCAAAGGAGCGGTGACAAGCTCCTTCTGACCAGTCTTCTTATCCTTGAAGGCGACGAAGAAGTTCATGGTTCCGACCTCGGTGACATACTCCTCCTCGCCAAACAACCACAGATTCTGCTGGAATCCGCGGCTCATGGCCTCCTTCTGCGGTACAATGCATGGCGCATAGTTGGCGCCCAACTTCTTGTCGCCGACACCGCCAGGCCAGGCACGAACCGCGTAATCCGTAGCCTCCAAGCTGACCGCCTTGAAACCGGTAGGGTAATATGGTCCCACGGGGCTGGCAATGACATAGAGCAAGGCACTTCCAGGTGGCGAAATACCCAACGTCTTCTGGGTACCAATCATGGTTGGTCTCAGGTAAAGCGAGTAACCCCGTTTCTCAGGGATGAAACGGCTCTCCAGCTTGACGAAGCGAGCGATCAAGTCGATTACGGCCTGTGGGTCGAAGGTCGGCAGGGCAATGCGGGCAGCGGATTTGTTGAAGCGCGCCATGTTCTTGTCTGGCCGGAAGAGACGTATTTGGCCTTTGGCGTCCTTGTAGGCTTTCATGCCCTCGAAACACTCAAAGGCATAGTGGAAGACGCAGGTTGCTGGGTCGAGAGAGAGGTTCTGATAGGGTTTGATCTGCGGGTTGAGCCAGCCGTCCTTTTGTGTCCATTCGATCGTGAGCATATGGTCTGAAAGTTCTCGTCAGGAGCTGTCACAAAGTCGCCAAGGCCAATGGGAGAAGCGGGAAGACAAACCTGTGAAGGTCTTTCCAAAGACGAGTTCCTCTGGGTTCTGGAGCTTGCCCGGGGTCTTGGTCTCCTCAATGATAAGCTTGGACGGGTCGATATCAATACCCGGAGGCGTCGCTGACGCGGCATGAGGGGCCTTGATGCTGTAGTTTCGAGTAGTGTGGTGTAAACAGGGGAACAACGTTCTGGAGGTCTGGGTAGGTATGGCAGCTCTGAGCGCTGCGGCGCCGGAGTGCGGGAGTATCCTTCGAAGCATGGTGTACTTTATGTGACGGCGACGAGTGAGGTTCGTACCAATCGTAGAGTAAGAAGGCACAACAGAAGCCAAGTGGAAGAAAACGGCTCCTATTCTACGGTCCGGCGGTGGTGACTCGAAGGGCGTGCTGCGAACACAGTGACAATGCCGCTTGTGGCCGTGTGCTTCGGAGGGATATCGGAGTTCCTTGCATGGGTCTGGTTTGCTACAGTTAGGCGTGCACTGGAGATAAGCTTCTTGACCCACTGTAATTATGCTAGACACTGATGTATTCTCATAACAGTCAGCAGCAACCGTAAGCGAAGCGCACCCCTCCAGCCAATCGAGGAACAAACGGATGGCCAAGCCTTAAGTGGTGACCAATATAGCGGATTGAAGCTTTGGTTGTCGTTATTCAGTCCATGATGCGCCCTGTGGAACGTCAGCTTTAAATTTTAATGAGACCGTGTTGTTGCTAGGCTAGATCTGGTCCCCTCGCCTCATGAGCTTACCTTAGCTACATTGGACTTCATGCGGCTTGTCCGTCCTAATCCACCGCACGCCAGCAATGCAAATCACATGCGCCCCTTCCTGAGACACAGGCCGTAATCATGTTTTCCTCAGCCTTCAAGTCGTTCTCAACAAACATAAGCTCCAACTACTCGACCTCGCAACACCTGACAGCGACGGCCGGACCTTGGAAGATCTACGACACCAAGAAGAAATCTACCGGCAAGGCCTACTCGGTCTTTGTGTTCGATAAGAAGACACTCGATGCGCACAGCAGCGGGCTGAGCCGGGCCAGCGCCCAGGCGTTCAAAAAGGTCACTGAGGAGGTCGTCGAGCGACTGAAGAAGGAGGCGTCGTCTCTCGCCAAGCTGCGACACCCGAGTGTGCTGGAACTGGTTGAGCCGGTGGAGGAAACAAGGGGTGGAGGGCTACAGTTTGTTACAGAAGCTGTGACAGCTTCACTCGCTAGCTTGCTGCAAGAGAAGGACGATCAAGAGAGGTCCGGCGGGCGCTCCAGCAGATATGTCACTGAGGACTCGGATGGAACACGCCGGAGACGGGAGCTGGAGATTGACGAGCTGGAGATCCAAAAGGGCCTTCTGCAGGTCAGCAAGGCCCTGGAGTTTCTCCACGAGAATGCTGGGCTTGTGCATGGAAACCTGACACCTGACGCCGTTTTGATAAATGCGAAGGGAGACTGGAAGATCAGCGGGCTGTCCTTTTGCAGCCCGCCCGAGAACTCAACCAAGCCGACGTCATTTCAACCTATAAGCCTGTCCGAAGTCCTACACATGGATTCACGGTTACCACGAGCTGTTCAGATGAACCTCGACTATACGTCTCCGGACTTTGTACTGGACAACAACCTGACAACTTCAGCAGATATGTTCTCGTTGGGATTGCTGTGCATAGCTCTATACAACTCGCCACATCGGTCACCTTTAGAATGCAATACGAGTATAACCACATACAAGAGACTCTTTCAATCCTCTTCTTCTATTCCAAACCCGGGGAATGGCTTCCTTTCGTCCCGACCCATACCCAAGGACCTATCGAATCATGTGCTGCCAAGGCTCATCACGCGCCGCCCAGCCCAACGGATGTCAGCCAAAGAATTTCAAGAAAGCGAGTATTTCGATAACATACTCGTTTCTACTATCCGCTTCCTGGACGCCTTCCCCGCGAAAACTCCCAATGAAAAGGCTCAGTTCTTGAGGGGCCTGATCAAAGTCTTACCATCCTTTCCCAAATCGGTCATGGAAAAGAAGGTCTTGCCGGCACTACTTGACGAGATGAAGGATCGGGAGCTTCTCTCGTTGATCTTACACAACGTATTCAAGATCATCGAGCTTTTGCCATCGGGTAGGAGAGCGTTTGGCGATAAGATCAGGCCGTCCCTGAAGGAAATCTTCGTCACACACGCGAACGCGAAACAAGCTCAGGAGAAAGACCCGGCTAGAGATGCGGGATTGACCATCATCATCGAACAACTTGCTGTTATCGTGGATAACTGCAACGGAAAGGAATTCAAGGATGGTAAGGAGCTCGCTCAACCCCTGAAGCCGTTACCCAACCAGTCATTAACGTGCATCTAGACATCCTCCCCATTATCTACGTCGCATTGGAGTCGGCCACACCGTCGCTCGTGGATGCCGCATTGCGGTCGTTGCCTACTATCTTGCCAGTGCTAGACTTCAGCACAATCAAGAATGAATTGTTCCCGGTTGTTGCATCCATCTTTAGCAAAACGAGCAGTTTAGCCATCAAAGTCAGGGGCCTGCAAGCCTTCGTCATTCTCTGCGGAGGATCCAACGACATGGCCGACGACGGCTTGAACGGCTTGGCCAATAAGAAGACGTCATCTTCGACAGCATTGGACAAGTACACCATGCAGGAGAAGATCATCCCGTTGATCAAGGCCATCAAAACGAAAGAACCGGCTGTCATGATAGCAGCCCTTAACGTTCTTCGAGTAGTAGGGCAGGCAGCGGATGCGGATTTCGTAGCCATGGACATCCTTCCAGTCCTGTGGAGCATGAGCCTAGGGCCCCTTCTGAACTTGAAGCAGTTCCAACAGTTTATGGAACTCATCAAGTCGCTATCCCAGCGAGTCGAGGAAGAGCAGACAAAGAAACTACAGGAGCTCGGTCAATCAAACGGCGCCGTGGCTGTGAACGAAGATTTCATGTCGTTCGGTAGCCTCGCTGGCGCAACATTGGATACCAACGGGGCAAGCGAAGACGATTTTGAGCGACTAGTTAAGGGCAAGACTGGGTCCTCCACAACGAACATCATGGATACCAGTGGTTGGGATACGACAACGGCGCTACCAGCCAGCACAGTCACCTCTCCGGGGTTGAAGCCCGGTACTACTCCATCCGCTCCAGCGTTTTCTTGGTCAACGCCTACCCCAAGAGCTACAGCCGTTGCGCCACCCCCAGCTTCAACTAGCAGCGTCAATCCCTTGAAACCTCAACAGCAACAACAGCAGTCGAACTTCAGAACGGTGACACCCGACTTTGGCAGTCTGCCCCCTATGAAGCCATCAAGCACGCAATTCTCGTCTCCTCTCCAGCCAACGCCCGCCTCGTCGTTCCAAACCATGACACCGACCGTGTCACAGTCTACAACCTCATCTATAAACTGGAACACCTCGACTGCCGGAAACCCCTGGGCCTCATCCACAGCCACCTCGACCAGTAATAGTAACGGGTTGAGCAGCCCGATGTCCTCTATGGCCTTCAACCCTCAACGACCAGCTATAGTCTCCAGCTCATCGTCGTTCTCCTTGCCGCCACCACCGGGAGCGAGTACGCCAGGAGCCTCGAATTTTGGTGGCTCATCTGGATTCAGTCTACAAGCACCACCGGGTCAACACCAACAGACGAGCTTCAACATGCCATCGACATTCGCAAAACCGCCGGGGTCGATGGGCAACATGCTGAACAGCGGAAACAGTATGGGCAGTTTGATGAACAACCATAACTCTATGGGTTCTATGATGGGTAGGCCTACATTGAGCTCCATGGCGAGCATGAATGGCAGTAACATGGTGAGCATGGCGCAAGGGCAGGGAGGACAGTCACAACAACCACAGCAGACAAGTAGCTCGCCGTGGGATGATTCAGGGAGCTTGATATAGCCATGTTGCCAGTCAGAGGCAAACGAGCAACGAACAATTTACGATCACTAACGCGTACACTTAAATGGTACCTAAGTAATGTGCTCGCGTCCCGTGTAGCGTACCAAATTGTGATACTATTCGTGAAGAGGTTAGGCTTGCTTGAACTTATGGTTTGCAACCTCTCCGGATATCTCGTTCGACTACAGCCCGCTACATCAGCTGATTCTCAGGATTAGCACCACTTACTACTGCCCATTCCACGTGAGAAGGATGTACGTAACAAAATGAGCGCTGAAAGTAGGCGCAAAGTTGCCAATATAAAGGCAGGCACCTGTGACATATAGCATGCGAGTCTCCCGCTCTGAAGCAGTAGAGCCCGAGCGGGCGGTTCAGGTGAGCATGGCATGTACGTAAGTTGTGCGTGCCCGAATTCGCTACCATCCGTCAGTACAGAGAATGAACCAGGACTAGGTGAACTGGATGGTAAATGAGTTGAGCACCAAGAAGCCACCAGGTGACGGCAAGTTGAGTTCACAATGAGAATCTCACCAGGTTACCACATCTTAAGCAGGCTAACCCATCAACAGTACGAAATTGAGAGCACCCACATCAGATACATCTACTACACTCTCACAACAACCCGCCGCAAAGGCGCTTCAACTAGACGTTACTTCATATCGATCAACCAGATCAACCAGATCAACCCATCACTACATTCCAAATATTCCTCCCGGAGAACAAAAGCAAACAATCAAGATGCTTCTACGTACGTCAACCACACCCCATCTCTTCCCTCACTTCCATCGCTCTAATCCAACTCTTCCTACACGCATGACTGACCGTAGCAATACACAGTTTGCCCTCTCTGCCTGAACATCCTGACAGTTACAAGGAAGCCTGAAGAAGGGAACCGCCTCCGCCTGGAGTGCCGAACCTGTCCCTACGAGCATCTGATCGACCAAGAGATCTTCTCGCGTCGGTATTTCTGGAAACGGAAGGAAGAGGATGATGCGGTGAAGAAGCTTCTGGAGAAAGCGAAGAAGGACAGGGACCAAGTGAGCAAGGAGGGCATGGACGAGAACGTGACGAAGGAGAACACGCCTATGGAGCAGAAGGATGCGGGCGAGAAGGCGGACGCCGACATGGTAGTTGTTGAGCAGCTTGACGTGGAGATGGCGAATCTTGACATGGGCATTGTCGTGGAGGAGGAGGACGCCGTGACGGTCGATGATGCGAAGAAAACCGGTGTCAGAGTTGCCGCCGTTGTCGGTTGGGATTGAAGGCTTCGAGACGCGGGATAGGTGCTCACCGGTAGGATTGAAAGCCGTGCTTCTCGCGTACCCGGGAGAAGAAAAAGAAAACGAAGAGTATATCCTCCAAAAAACTGTTTATTAGCTGTCACCCTAGATACAGGACGCAGCAAGACATTAAGGTACCGAATCCTCCCTCGCCCAGTCGCTAGGTACACGTTACAATTGTGAAAGGCAACACCGACTAACCATACTCTCTGATCACCACCTGAACCTGACAACTTCCGAATAGATATATACATAGGTAGTCAATCAGATGACTTGAGAACGACCCTTGCTCCAAAGACCATTTCATTTTTATGGTCCAGATCAGACTGTCAGTTCCAGACCAGCTTCCCATTGACGGCCTTCATCATCTTGGTCTGGGACTTTCCTGGCGGCGGCGTCTCATCGCCAACAGGCGTACTGCCGTTGACGTTAAGCTTGTTCGTCGAAGCTGTGAGCGAGCCGCTGACCGGCGTGTCCTCTTTCTCCTGGGTGACTGGTGCTGGAGATCTGGACTTGGCCGACTTGGACGACGCCCTGGATCGCGTCTTGACTGTCTCCATTTTAGGCGTTGAGTCGCGAGACTTGGTCGGCTCCCTTGATCGGGTCGAAGAGCGAGTCCCAGTTGGCGATTTGGAAGACGAGGAGGGCGAGGTTGACCTGGACCCTGACTTCACGGCCGGCTCTTTGCTGGATGTGGGCTTGGCATTCTTCGACTCCTCCGCAGGCGGTAAGTTCTCCTTCTTGGTATTCCTCGCCGATGGTGATCCATCTTTCTTGGCGTCGGATGGTTGTGTCTGTACAGTAAACATGTGTTGACTCTTCGTCCCTTCGACAAGTTCCGTCTTGATCTTCTGGTCTTTGGGAATCATCTCGTGGTTTAAGTTCCATCCAGCCCTCCTGCACAGCTCGCTAACAACCACATCACAGTCGCCGAGCAGGTCAATATCGAAATTGATATGGTTCACCGGCTGCCGACTGACGTAGATGGCCGGTACATCAGGCGGCAAGAAAGACGCCACCTCCGAGACGGGCGCCACCTTCAGACTTGTCCCAATAACGAGCAAGAGATCAACCTTGTCCTGATCATGCTTAGTGAGTCGGTCTTCGAATTGATCTGGTAGGGGCTCCCCGAAGAAGGTGATGTCCGGCTTCATGACCCCGCAGGATAACAGATCAGACGTATCATACTCCGAGTCCGAATTGCTGTCGCGATTTCCCGGTCGGCGACGGGACTTCTTGTCCGCTCCATCCTTGGACACTTTACGTTTCTTGCTGCTGTTCGACGTTGCCCGCATATTTTTCGCGCATTTCGGGCAACGCGGGATCTTGCCGGCCCTGATGTCATCGAAGACGTCCTCCCCTGGGACTTGGTAGCGGCACTTGACGCATGACGCTGTGGCGAAGGAGCCGTGACACTGGATCAACTTGTCCTTGTGTATACCAGCCTTGGCCTCGATGTTATCGATATTCTGCGAGTAGTTGGTAAGCAACTTCCCCTTGTCCTGAATTAGACGGATGAAGGCGTGCGTGGGCGTGAAACGGTCTGTCGAGGGAATGATGTCCTTGGCTATCGAGTAAAAAATGCTGGGATCGTCTCGGAAGACGCGGATGTCAAACACCTCTTGCGGGTCGCTAAGGCCGAGATGCTCCAGCTTGGAGTACAAGCCCGTACCCTTGGAGCGAAAGTCGGGTATGCCGAGGGATGTAGAGATACCAGCACCGGTGAGGACGATGATGTTCTTCGCCTCCTTTAGCAGCTGGACCGCATCGTCGATGGTGTTGTATTGCGGTAACTTCTTCCGCTTGTGCATCTCTCGTCCCAAAACGACCCGGAGGAGGCATAGCCACGCTTGATCATCCGCGTCTTCGAGGAACTCTGGCGTGCGGATAGCAAATGCGGTGAGCATCTTTTTGGCCGTGATGTGGCCAGCTTCCACAGTATCCCGGAGAAAGTCATCCGGCCCCTGAGTCTTGAGCATCCGTCGAAAGTGAGCTGCTTCTTCCGGTGTGCAAGCCTCCGGATCTGTGTTGAAATCAGCCTAGTTCTGTAACGTGGTGTCTTGAATTCACGGAAGGCGGGGGCTTTTCGTCCAACAGTTGTCATAGGGGGTTGGCAGAAGCGGAAAACTTCGATAACAACACAAAGAAAGAAGGGAACCCAGGCAATCATAGCTCCTCTGCTCGTGTGCTTGTTTTGAAAATACGTACCGTTGGCGAAGTAGTTGTCGTGCTCCCTGAGCGACTCCACGATCTCCTCAAACAACGACTCCGTCTCCATATGATCAGACAGTACGCTCTCCCCATCACTATCGTATTCCTTCTCCTCCGTTTGCTCCATCTCGCGCGCTTCCCGCTCGGTGTAGCCGCCCTGGACCACCACGGAGTCTGGATCATGTTCCTCCACCTCCTCGACTCCCGGGTCTTCTCTCACCCGCGGCACCAAATGTCTGGTGTCGTCATAGTCCACATTCGCCCTCTCACGCATACTTCGCCGCCTCTTGGCCGGCGAAATTGCAGGTGCCATTATGGCACTTGTGAATGAGTATGAACAAAGACAAATAATTGTGGGATGCGCCCGAGTTGTTGGCAGTTGTGTGGCTTTAGACGCGCCCACGTCCTGAGAGATCAAAAGCGCGCAGAGGTGAGTGAAGTACGTTTGCCGAGTGTTGACGAGGTACAGCAGTGAAGTCCAACCCACGTATCAACCAGTCACAGTAGTGACAAAAGTGTGCCCTGGTCTCGCGTTTTAATGTTGACAGAACTTTGCAAGGAGGAAAGAGCAGTGTACCGAGGGGGCAACCACAAATTTGGAGATTGACGGGCGTCCCACAACCGTTTTGTGATAACAGGACGAGAAGTGACCACCACCTGGCACCAAGGACCTGAAGACAATGGAAATGGAGAAATGGAATTCGCCGGTGAACTGGTTTCGTAACGTCGGTAGCTTGTGAGTTAGATCATAGCGGTGAGAAAGCGGAGTCCCGGTAGGCATCAAGGCAAAAACGACGAGTCTGCTGGTGTGCGCGATGGCGAAACGCCACGACTTCCGTCGGGCGGAGCGAAACTGAGGCTCAAAGTAGGGTGAAGAAGCCGCCCAAAGAATGCTGCATACACCCTTATATTGATCCTGGGCCTTTTGCCTTGGGAGACATTGGATTACTGTTGATAATGTTTAGTGGCGGCGTCCAGCCTGTTCCCACGGAGAGAAGGAAACTACGAGCCGACCGGATCATTCGACTGACTAAGGGCACTGTGACTACAAGACATTCCGTCCTTCTTGACTCCTACACACTGCTATCTATCCCAGAATGTACCAGCATGTTTCCGGGCGCGCCGATTGTTCATAAACAATCAATAGGGCCATGCATATGTGTTCTAAGATTGAGTCTTCGGTCCTATGCTTACCGTATTGATGCACAGCATGCGATAATCTAATATGAGTAGGGGTGGCCGCACCTTTCACACCCTGATAGCGCCAGTGGTTTAGTGGTAAAATCCATCGTTGCCATCGATGGGCCCCGCGTTCGATTCGCGGCTGGCGCATTTTCCCCCCTTTTTTAGCTCACTCTTGAGCCACCGGCCGTGCGATCACGACCGTGACGCAGGATTTCTCATGTTGGGGGTTTACAAACAAACAAAGTTAGACCGATCGTTGCTCAACGCGTCGGACAAGATTCTCGATGCCATCAGGGAACGCCGGCTTGTTTGTGTTTTGCTAAGGTAGTAAAATGCCAATGGCAGTCGTTGAATTCGTCCTGGTGACAACCTCTGTGAGAATGATTTTGGCCTCATTTTCGGGGACATGTTTGCACTGGAGAAAGCCTGCTGGTTGCAGCTGACATATATCATTCATTGTATCCAGCTCGAAAAGACTAGCACTTCATTCTGTAGGCTACGATGGCGAGATGGTCATGAGCGATGCTTCGATAATTACTGTATGCAGCTTGCCAGCCCCGTCGCAGGGTACGTAAACACATACCAACCATGTTCGGGTTGGATCTGCATCTGAAACCCTAGCCTCAGAAGCCGTCTGCAGAGAAGTCTTCTCGAAGGGAGCTCAGGCCAGCTGCTTTTCAGGTTGGTGGGCTACGCATCACCAAATCCTTGTCCACACTTTGGAGGAACAAATGCCTGTAGTCCCGTGTTTCACATCAGTGACCGGCGATCAGTAGCCAGAAGGCATACGTAAACGGGAAGCAAGACGAGTAGAACATATCACAGATAGTCCGCTGCGGCACCCCAACGGCGGCAACCCTATTATCATGACAGAAGTCCAAATCAGTCCTAGTATCTAGCCTCGAAGATGTCTAGACCGAGGAGAAGAGATAAGGGGCGTGAGCGACCCTGGGAAGCGAAGTGATCACCATTCCCAGTTGAGCCTGCTAGACGGACACTTGCGTCGCGGGAAGATACAGAAATGTGGCCTCGTCGCATAAGACAGCAGCGCATAACACCTTTTGGCCCCATTTATTAAACATCCTGCATCCCCTCTTGTCCACCTATTGAGTGCATATTATTGAAGAAGACAGCTGAGCAATGGCCTCCGGTATGTAGACCACAACCCAACCCGAGTGAGTTGTGTTGCATGGGTACCTTATCTGGGTTTGACTTCTTCGCGCTTGGGTGTGACGGCACACTGGGATTTCAGGGGTGAAATGGGGCATGTTTTGCTGGTGGGCCGCAGTTGCTTGCATCCTTCCATTGCTTCCATGCGTCGTTAGCACACCTTCCAATGCCCCTCATCCTTCCAGAAGCCTTCCGTATACGGGTAGCGCAATATCAGCTGCCGTCATGACAGGGATGGTGGGAAATGATCATGCGCTGAACCAGGCCCCGGCAAACCTGGACATGTTCAGTCAAGATTGAGAGACACATCACTTGCGCCAACTTGACCAGGTAGACATACGCCTGTCAGGCATCCATGCTCATCAGGGGAAAAATATATATATCCACAGCACGGACAGAGCCCTGTCATGGACCTTCTGAAGCGGATGAGTGACTTACCCTCCTCGTGTCATACCTAATATAACAGAAGACAAACTTTGCGGGAAGTGATGTATGTGACGAGTGACAGACTACACAATTATCTAGCAGCCTTGGTATGCGCTTGTGCCGTATTGTTAACCCAAGTCGCCCCAGGCAAAAGCGCCCACCCAGTGTTTGTGCGTTTAAGCATACTAGAAGGCTGGACGATGCATCAATCTCGTCCGGCTGTACCACAACCGGGAGAACAGATCATGGAAGCCATGGTTCACATAACACGCCCAGATTGGAAAACAGGGAGGGTAGCATCTATTTCCAGTGGATACAGCTGAAGATGGAATGGAATAGAGGTACACAGACAGTTGGTGGAATCGAGCCCTGTTGGTTTTGCTGCGTCGGCACAGAGGGAGCCCGATCGTTAGCCATTTACACAGAATTCCATGCAGTTAGCAGACATCCCGCCCATACATCATCGTGTCTCGAAGCAGTCGTGTTTGCTGTGGCCGCTGTCCTATTGCGAAATCTGTCAGAATCTGAGCATGGATGCCACCCTCTGACACCTTCAATCACCGCAAGAGCAATTTTGGAGTTCTACTCGTAAGAAGTAGAAAAGCAAACAAACAATGTGTCTTGCGAGGAGTTGCCGGCTGACTTGGTCCTGGAATAGACTGTGCCTGTAGGTAATACGTGGGCTGCAGAATGGTCCTTGTAAACCAACAATGTAACTCGCCTACAGGTAGGTACCTTGCCTGTCTGCCCGTGGCCAAGTCCGGGGGTTTACTGAAGTGTGGGACCAACTTCCATTTGGAAGCCCCGGGGCCGCGGGTATCCACATTTCAAACTGGCCCATTTTATGTACCTTAAGGTGCTGCTGACGCGCTAAGCTACTTCGACCGCTTCCAGGGGAATCCTAGCTAGCTCTTTCCCGTTCTGCTATTTTTTGGACCGACCTTCTCCATACAAAACTCCCGTCTATTTGGGCCTCTCATCACTTAACAACATTCAAGGCATCGTGGTTCTTGCCTTTGGCGATACCACCTTCCCAGCTTCTCTTCCGCATTGAACATCAACATCGCCACCGCCGACTGTGCGGGTTATACATTGACCAGGTATGTGATTTTCATGTTGCGCTCGAGCTCGCACCCTTCAGAGGAGCAGCTGGACCGTGCTCGTTACTCCATCCCGTCGCAACTCAAATTGCCTTCCATCTTGATCCGCTGGCGTCAAGTAACGGCGATAGTCTTTCTCTCGTCTATCGCATATCTCAGGCCGGGTATCTCTACTATCTTGTGGCGATACGAACACATTGCCGAGTCTCGGAGTCGCTGGGAAAGTCCAACTGCCCATCATGCCTGCCTTTGCGCGTCGACTCGTTACAAACGGCCCGACCCTCGTGCTCCCAAGGTCAGCCCAAGTGTGTCTGTACCGACTGACGTTTCCCTTTTGTGGTCAAACGCATCCTTCACACAATTACACCTGCATCTAAGACCCTTCAGACCACTTATTCCGTCCATTATGCGCTCTAACGGTTAGTGACAACAGTTGAGCAACAGTTGAGCTGGATATCTTCGTGGCGCATCGACAAAAAGGACACCACCTTCGCCCTCCTGATTCCACGGATCTCGCGAGAGCGATCATCACCGTTCTCAGTCGCAGTGGGCAATCGAGGCAACGATACCACAGTTGCGGCTTCTGCAGTACCTACGCCCATACGGGATTCGGGTCGGGTCGTCGAACTTTCGGCCGCATCATCTGCAATAAGTACTTTGCACAATAATTACTTTGCGCGCCTGCATCAAAGTTTGTGCTTTGGCCGCATCGCTCAGGTTATCACCATACAGTGAAGACCTCAGGTGCAACCGTGAGTCTCAGCTCAAGAGGTTCATCACCAAACATTCACCCAGAGTGAATCCAACAGGGGTAGTGAATAGTGAATCCGAGGGCATCGCAGTTTGATTGATCGCGTCAACGCGTCTAGACGTCTAAATAATATTCTGGGCGGATCCTTCGTCAACCCGAACCGTGCGCCAAAACCTCAAACACCAACTCCATCCACTTTCTACCACCCCAACCGAGGTGCTTCGCGAAGATCGGTTGTTATACCCTCATCCAGGTCACTTTTCAAGTCATCGCATGGGCGCTGTTGACTGTCACTACGTCGCATATTCCAGCACTGGTATGTCCAAATTTTGTTCCCTTTCTCCTCTGACTCATTCCTCCGTTGCCACCAGCGGCAGTGAAGTTATTTGGTGGAGCCACATCATGGTTAGAGTAGAGCCGTAACGAGCAAGGGCGTCCTTTGTGCTTTACCTATTTTCCCATGGCAAGTGTTCTTGTTGGCAATAGACTGGTTATCGGACAAAGCTACATTTTTCTGCCAGTTCCGCAGCTCACCGCCCTGGTTGTTATCGGAGATGGCTGACCTTTTCGCGTCTAGACGACGGGTTTGCTAGTTCGACAACAGCTCGGACCATCAAATCACATCACTAACAAAACACGGTCTAAGCAGTGATCCAAGCTTCCAATACGCGCTTTGGCCAAACCTTAGGCCTATTGGACTTGGACAATGTCCCAGTCTCCATCTGCAAGTGAGGCCATAGGCCTCGGTTCCATGGTGAACCAAGGCGGCTTACAAGCTGCTCAAGGCAACATGCAAAACGGCCAGCAACAGCCGGGCGTGCAGCAGAACATGCAGCAAAACAACATGCAAGGCAGCCCGGTTCTCATTAAGCAGGAAGCCAGCGGCCAGGTCGTCCAGGCCGGTGTACATGACCATGTGGCTACGGTAGCCCAGCACATGGCACAACAGACCAACCAAGGCAGTGCTCCGTCACCACACGGCTCGGAGCAGTCCAGATACTCTGGACCCATGAACACCTCTTATCCTTCACCTACTGCCATGAACGCCTCTATGGCTCCAACTCCAGTCATGGCTCCTGGTCAGATGTCCCCGCCCAACATGGGCCAGGCATCTATTCCTAGTCCAAACATTGGCCAGCAAAACATGGGCCAGCAACATCTGAGCCAGCAGAACATGGGCCAGCAGAACATGGGCCAGCAGAACATGGGCCAGCAAAACATGGGCCAGCAGAACTTGGCGCAACTCAGTCAACAGAACATGAGCCAGCAAAACATGGTTCAGCAGCAGGCTATGATGCAGCAGGCCCTTGGCCATGCGAACCTGGCTCAGCAAGCTATGTCCCAGCAGAACCTCGGCCAGCAGCAGCAGCAACATATGGTGCAACCGAACATGACCCAGCATGTTGTGGCGCAACAGAACCTCGGTCAGCAGACCATGATGCCTCAAAACATGGGCCAGGCAACCATCGCCCCTAACGGCATGCCGCCCGGACAACTGCCTCATGGTGTTGTCTATCGTCCCACAGATACCGCCACACAAGCGCCCGCGAAGCAGTACCCTTGCGGCACTTGCGGAAAGCCGTTTGCACGCCGCAGCGACTTGGCCCGTCACGAGCGCATCCACAGTGGTCACCGCCCCCATGTCTGTGACTGGGCCGGCTGTGGCAAACAGTTCATCCAGCGATCCGCTCTGACAGTCCATCAGCGTGTCCACACTGGCGAGAAACCTCATCAATGCGAGCGGTGCGGCAAGGTAAGGAAGATACTTATATGGCAATCCCTGTCCTAAACTATGCCTTGACTAACACAACCACTTTAGCCCTTCAGCGACAGCAGCTCTCTGGCACGTCATCGACGCATTCATTCGGGCAAGCGTCCGTACAAGTGTGAATATGCCAACTGTCAGAAGACCTTCACACGTCGAACAACCCTCACACGACATATGAACCACCACGCGGGAACCGTTGAGGAAGCCGCCATAGCGCAACGGGAGGCCTTGGCTAGAGGCGCTGCCGCAGCTGTTGCCGCCGTTGGTGCTCGCGGCCAGTCTCAGTCGGAGCAAGATTCGGCCCAGGGCTCGCCTATGACTGCCGAGTCCCCCAGTCAGCGCCCCGAATCCATGTCGCCAACTGCTGATATGACCAACATGAACAACATGGCATATGCTATCAACAGCAACAGTCTCCCTCCTCACCTCCGTGGCGACATCCACGGTGGCAGTCCCTCTCCTACCACCTCGACATCCTACACTGGGAACAACCGTCCCACCTCGCACCCATCGGGGTTCAGCCAGCTGCAGACCCTGGAGCCGAATGTGGAGACTCAGCAAGGGCCAGGCAGCACAGGGGGCAGCCCGCATATGGCCAGTGTTGGATGGCAGTCGCCGTCCCATGCACCATCTCCCACACACAGCGCGTCGGGCAACGGGTATACCTATCCTGATCCCGAGGCTGGCTATGCTGGCGGCCCTCTTGGAACCATGTTCTATGCCAGTGCTGCCACGGCCCAGCAAGCCAATCTCAAGAGTAACGCAGCACCCTCTTACAACCCAAAGCCGCCGAGCCAGGCCCAGTTGTGGGCAGCGGAACAGGAGTAGGACGCTCTTTCTGCTTGACTCGACAATGGTGCTTATTTTGACAAAACCCACCACACCATGGTGGTGCCACCAGTTCATACTTCATGTGTCGCGACCGAAGCGACTCATGTGGTTCACTTCGTATGGCGGGCAGAGTTGGCGGGCAGATGGAGGAGATGAATCAATCACTCGGAAAGGAAAGAAACTCTCGCCCGCCGATATACCAGCCTTCTGCTTTCTTGTTTCTTGGCATCACCGGATCAAGGAAAATCTGCACTACGAGTGCTATAATAATTCTTAGAAAAGAGGACTTCTAGCGTGGTGAGCTTGTATTTTTAGCGCGAATAGGATGGACAGGCCTCTTGACTCTGCTTTTTTGCTCTTTTCTGTTTCTCTCGCAGCGGCTTTCTTTCATGGCTGGCAATTATGAGGGATGTCCTTATTTCCGCTCCTACTTTTTCATCTTCTGTGTCTGTAATGTAGAAAGCATCGGCTATGTGTTTGGGGTGCCAGACTCTGAGTCTCTAAGGTCCAGGCCGATATGAATGAAACGATATATTAGGTATACGAGTTCGTCGCTTAATCTCCTTCCTTGGAGGATAGTAAGCCAACTGCCGACATGGTGTTTGCATGCTGCACTGCTGGACGTCAAGTGATCTTAGTGACAAGTGATGATGGCTGATGTTAAGCTTATGATCATTAATCACTTATTGTGACTGGCGTTGTTGGACTCTTACGCTTGGGGACTGTTTCTTAGACCTTTACACCTCACAATGAATTCACCTTACCATATGACTGTCAGCCAGTCAGGTTGGAACATTGATAGTCAAACTGTTGCCATCTATGTATCATAACTAACCGGAGCATTGTACCCCGCTGCTCAACTTTCCATGTCCTCAGTGTGAGTATGAATTCCTTTATTTTATGATTTCTAATCATATGCACACGGAGCACCTGGGTGTGCAAAGCTGCCTGTCACATCACGTCAAAGAGCCTCTGTCCTTGAGCTTGAATCTTATTCATAAGTGTGATCGTGCGTTCAAAAGGAGGGGGAACCTCAACATAGCTAGCTGTTCCAATGTATGACGATTGTACAGGCCAGCCATCTCTTAGACACAAAACACCCAGCCTGGCGGCCCAGTCCCAACCCCTTTACCATGTCCAAGATTAGTATTGATATTTATTCCGACACCCTCTGTCCATGGTGCTACATCGGCAAGCGTCAGCTCGACAGCGCCATATCAGCTTACAGCACTAAACACCCTGACACCGAGTTTGAGTTAACATGGCACCCCTTCCTCCTTCATCCAAAGACTAGAGCGTCAGGTATACGTCGAACCCACAGTACTTTTACTTGCGGCTGGCATCCTAACTTAGTTTGAAACCAAGGAATTCCCAAACGCACCTACTTCTCCGCCAAATACGGCCCGGGGGCAGACGCTTTCCTCGCCAAAGTCGAGACAACCGGCGAGCCACTGAACATCAAGTTCGACTGGGGAGGAAACTCCGGGTCGAGTTATGACAGCCAGAAGCTTGTTATAGCGGCAGAGACTTGGGAGATACAATCCCGTTTCCTAGATCTGCTCTTCAGGGGGCACTTTGAGGAGAGCCGAGATATTTCGGACCGGGATTTCCTGGTCGAGTGTGCGATGCAGGCCGGGCTCGCGGGGACCGAGCAGGAGGCAGCGAGTATGTTGGATGATGAAGGACTCGGAAAAAGGGTGGATGAGGAAAACATCATGGCAAGGGCGAGAGGAGTCGTGGCTGTACCGAGCTATTTGGTCCAAGGACGATGGTTTGTTGGTGGAATGCAGAGATCTGACGTGTTTCTGGACTTGTTTGTACGAGCTACCGGGCAGGAAGGGAGTAAAGTGCTCATGTTACATGTTTGATGGCGGGCAGGAGCGAAGGACGCATGGGAGGAAGAACTATATATCTGGGTAGAGGACAAGCCAATACGGGCCCTGGAGCGAGGCCAAACAGCATTGTCCGAGGAGTGGTTCGGCACGGGTGGACGCGGGTTCTCCTAGTCGCCATGTTGTGCGTCCGAGATATTGCTGCAACGCACCGGGCTACATACTCTGCAGTTCGACATTCTGTCAGTGGGTTATTGGCTTCGCCCTCTTGGTTGAGATGCCGGTCTCGCTGCAGTCCGCCACAAAACGTTTCGATTTCAATGGAACAACACTCCACCTCCATATGCGAGGGTTTTCATGTGATTCGAACCAGCATACACGGAACGCCAATACTGAATGCCAACACTGCCCAATAATGTACCATCCTGTCCATTTTACACCATGCAGCTTCGTGTCCAGAGATCCTCATAGTAAGCCCTCGTCACGCCTCAAAGAATCTCGACTCTGTCTCCCCTCTTCCAATTTCAGGCCTCATGTGGGCCGTCCAGCCTTAGTCTTGTTTCCACCACCGTGTCCACTCCTCTGTGAACCGTCCCGATCAGCTCTTGTGGCCGTCTTCTCGGCAGCCGGGTTATCACCCTGAGGCTTGTTAACCTCCTGATTTGCGCCGCTAACATCTAGATCTTCCGGGTTCTTCTCCTTCGACTTTGCGGGATCCGTGTTATGCCTATCGAAGGCGTCCTTGCTTTCAGCGGCATTATCGTCGCCACTGGCCTGGTTTCCGTAAGGGGCGCGGGGCTTGAGGGACTCTCGATCTTGATCATCTTTGTAGGCACGCAGAGCAGGAGAAGTCGTTAGGGTGCGATGGGTGATAGGGGCCACATAGGTCCGGGAAGCCGGACGGAGGAACGAGTTGGCTAGACGAAGGATTGAGATGGAGCGCATCGTGGTTGTTTGACAGATTGTCCTTGTAGACTATGTTGGATTGAGGGTATTTCTGAATGGTTTACAGGCTGAAATAGTTTGTAGAGGAAAGAGACGGTTTTGATTAAAGCTCGTGATGTTCCTGCAGCTATCATAGTGATGTAGTAAGAAACAGTGACGTCACTGTACTGGCTGGTGCACCGGAACTCCACCCGCGCAAAAGGAATCGCAGCTCCGTCACTCAGTCACTGCGACTACCGCGTCTGAGCTATGTTGGGTAGCTGCAAGAACTCCTATCTTCAAAGCAGGAAAATTTCCAATGGGGACTTATGCTGTTCGGTGCTTCTCAGTATTGTCACAAATGTCCCGTATGACCTTTATCGGCCGCTACAGGGCCAATACAATTGAAGTTACGTAGATTTTGGCCCTTGAGATTTCTTCACCATTCATTTATCATAATGTCCGGTATAGTGTAACGGTTAACATATCGCGTTTTCATGGGTTAATCTGACCTGAAATCCGCGGGGCTCGGGGTTCGATTCCCCGTACCGGAGTACATTTGTTTTTGTTTTGAACCCTTTTGTTATTTTCCTTGCCCTTGATTAGGAAAATACTTCTTGCAATCACAACGCTTCAGTCCTAATCACAGCAGACGAGCCCGGGGGAATGCCACGACAGCAACACGCGCCTTCGACGTTGTGATATCAATAAGCAGCTAAGCGGTGGTTGGACCAACAATCAAAATCCCTGCCTTATTCTATGACGCCAATCTGCGAAGGCGCGACGCTAGTCTATCATCACATGTGCGCTTCAACATCGTCGGGACGGACTAATGTAGGTTTGGGGCGGGCTAGTGATCCTTCTTATCATCACCCTAGCACTGGGGTCTCCAAGAACTGTAGCACGTATGTAGGTAGATGATATCTCTTAAGGTAGGCACGTAGAGCTGGTTGCGACAGGGCCTTTTGTAGTGGTGGACACAGCCCGGCCCGTCAGTGCGATCGCTGTGACGCAGAGCGATGACAGACGCGGTGAGGTGCATCAGAACAGGCTCCTTGCATGGTGCGGCATCTTGAACACAGATGTCTTCATTGTACTCTATGGTAAGTAACTACAGGTGTACGTCTATAATACGTTGAATGCTGGTTGGATGCGGTCATATTTATGCGAAGTAGGTGAGTGCCGCGAGTTTGGTGCTTTCCACTGCCTAGATCTAGGTCATAAGTCGAGCCACGAGTGCCATCTCACAGACCATGAGATGAAGCCTTCACCTAGGTACGACAAGTATCTATTCCGTGACGGGATTGGCGTATGCAGTACTGTAGGGTCTGTACGAGTGGCAATGCGGGCAACACGTGGTCATGCCGTGCTCTAGTGCTGCAACCCCATGCGTCTGCCGCAGCTAGGTTAACCAGGTTGGTATCACCCGTGTTGAAGGCTGCCGTGTCCCATTGTCGTGCTCCCAGCATCCTGGCTCATAGGAGGAATCAGTCAAGGAGTAGTGTAAAGTCATGCATTTTCTTGACACATCTCAGAGCTTTGGCTTCCAGGTTGGCAGCCGTGCGGGACATTGGCTGAAGATATTAACTGGAAGTCTAAATGTATACAGACTGGTACACGAATGTGTACCTAGGTACCTGAACCAGCTGTCACACAGCCGGATGGCCAAATGAGATTGTGGATATTTCCGAAACACCAAAGCCAGCGAGTGGGAGCAGCTGAGAATGCCCCTAATCTTCCTGCCCAAGTTTAGATCCATTCGCATTTGAGCAGGCTCCAGATTCACCAAAACCGGAAAGTACATAGAAGCACAAGCGGCAGGCACGCACTGCCATCACCCCCAACTTTTGAAGATCTCACCCCCTGTCTCAAAGATGCAGAACCAGGAACTCTATTTTGCATTGCGAATCACCATCACGGACCACCCTCCCTACCTCTGGTTAGGTACCTATTCTTAAAGGAGTTCTGAAGCCGGCTCAAGATTGGGCGTATTTTCCTGCTACGGCGATGGTTCACGGGCCATCGCAGACCGCCCTGACTTTCGACCTGGCTAGCAGCGTTTAGGAGTCCACCCAATCTAGTGTGTCGAACTAGACTAGGTATCATCCACATTGACTTGTCCACTATCTTCGCCTTCTGATTGCATCTTCGGCTACCATTCTTCATCACTTTGGCTATTTGAAGAAGTACAGTATTGCTATCACTCCCTGTTATCGAGAAGCGTATCATCGTTTACTCTTATTTGTAGCTGCGGCCTGTTATCTCGGGGAAAGCAAGAAACACGACGGTCCAAATTTCTAACGTCGCGGCTCCGCTCACCGACCAGCTCCGCTCGCTTGTGAAGGAGCCTCCCGAACCGAACCCCCGGACTACGGAACGTGGCAAGTCAAGCTTCTTTCCACTCTCGCATACTTACTCCTCCGTCACTGCTGCGACTGCTGCAGAGCCCGAAGACGACCCGAAACGAACCACAGCGATAAGCCCGTGTACCCGCTCCCACCGATTGGCTTTTCACGAGACACATAGAGATAAAGTAGAGGCAGCCGAATTCGCCCCTCCAAAGCCCTTCCTTTCGCGACGTCTTCGCTGGATTCGCATACGGTACTTGAGACGTCCACGTACCGGGGACATACTGCTTGCATAGCAAGATCAATCACTCAATTGGTCGCTCGAAGGAGACACATAGCTGTCTGCTTAGAATGTGCCAAGCTTCGGGATCCTGAGCTGCCATTCTTTGCTTGATGCTGTTGGAGGATCATCACATATTGCAATCTGGTGTTCGTACATGACATCGTGAAGGCCCAATGGGTAACAGTCAGGGAAAGCCCGTCGATTTGGACGGCGAAGGTATGTCAAAGCCTAAACTGCAGTATGGACAGCGCGCAGCGTCTGGTCGCTCCTCCTTGACACATGTTCTGCTGACACGATGATTCCTCTGAACAGTAAGCCTGAATCACTTCCGATTGCTGCGAGTGGTCGGACGGGGAGCGTTTGGAAAGGTGCGCATTGTCGAGCGCAAGGACACCGGCCTATCGTTTGCCTTGAAATACATACGAAAAGATGAAGGTAGGCGCTGTGACTCCAGGTTGGGCTACCAGCCTTGCCCGGTAGCACAGAGTGACCTCACACTTGCTCCTTTGACACTAGATAGCTAACCAACTGGCCAGTCGTCCGCTCCGAAAGCGTCCGTAACATCATCCGAGAAAGGCGCATGCTCGAGCATGTCAACCATCCATTTATCTGCAACTTGCGCTACAGTTTTCAAGACATTGAGTACATGTACGAGATGTGATAAGCTGCTCCAAGATGTCCATCATGCTGATTAAATCTCTCTTCAGGTATCTGGTGGTTGATCTAATGAGCGGCGGCGATCTGCGATTCCATATATCACGAAAGACATTTACCGAAGAGGCGGTGAGGTTCTGGATAGCCGAGTTAGGCTGCGCTCTACGCTATATTCACGGGCAGAACATCATCCACCGCGATATCAAGCCCGACAATGTGCTTTTGGATGCTGATGGACACGTCCATCTGACAGACTTTGTACGGTGCAAATCCTCAGCTTCGAAGAAACAAGCCCTCACTAACAGCTGCAATAGAACGTTGCGTCCGACATTATACCAGGCAAGGTCTTATCAAGCAAGTCCGGCACCCTGGCGTACTTGGCCCCGGAAGTTTATTCAGGAAACGGTTATGACGTTCGGGCTGACTGGTGGTCGCTCGGTGTTCTGTTTTATGAGTGTATCTATAACAAGGTTTGTTTGCGCCGAGGGCTTAGGCTGGTTCCCGGATACGTCTCTTGATCAGTGCTTATGCTGATGCTGTTTGACTTGCAGAGACCATTTGAAGGAAACTCCGAGTCATCCCTCAGTACCGTCATCCAGGCAGCCAACCCGCGGTATCCGATTACCCAGCCACCTGTCTCGTTGACATGCCTGTACGCCATACAAAGCGCCCTGAGTGTTGACAGAGATAGACGGATGGGACACACATGGGAGAGTTTTATACATAACGAATTCTTCTCTGTCATCGACTTTGAGGCCCTCGAAAGGAAGGAGATCGAGCCCGTGTTTGTGCCTTCTGCGGACAAGACCAATTTTGACGCCACTTATGATCTGGAAGAGCTGCTCCTTGAAGAGGCGCCGCTCGAAGCTCGAGCACGGCGCCAAAAGCCGCGCGATCGGCTGAAGGACGATGCTACGGACAAGGAGATTCGCGAAGACGAGCTGTACCGTATGATTGAGACGGATTTCAAGCCTTTCGACTACACATTGGCCGCCTATAAGAAGTGAGTTGGATGATTCCCCTGTTTAGCCGAGACGACACGTCAGCTCTAACCATGGGCGCAGGATAACCGAGCAGGTGGGGGAGGATGGATTACCGCTGGAATGCGACGGCAGTATTGCACAACCTGGCAATGCACTTACAACCGACCAGGCGACTCCTGCTTCTCAGGCGACCGTCAACAACGCCATTCAGCCTGTATATCAACCCTCACACATGTCTGGTCAGCCAATGCCTCAGCCAGACAATGTGGGAAGCTTCTCGACTTCGAATTCACATAGGTTACAGCGACCACCAAGCAGTCATCAACGCCGACATCCACCGGGCAGACCTCCACCATTACCACCATACCCCCAACCTTATACTAACAATGCGACCGGCACGCGGGCAGGTCGTCCGGGTGGCATGGGTATGATGGTGAATAGTCCAACTGGTGGTGTCCAGGTGACCTTGGATGGAGGTGGGAGTTGGTCCGATCTGGCTCGCCAGGACGCCACGCTACCTACAGATGCCACTGGCGCCAATAACGACCCGAGCGGCAAGCAAGAGAGTAGTGGTGGCGTATTTGGGTTCCTTAGCCGGAAGAAAGGCCGAGGAAACAGCCCCAAACCCAAAGAAAGGGGAGTACTCGGCAAAGAGGGAGCAAGAGTGGTCATTGGTTGAGTGTTGGGCCCTCCCTTGGGTGGCAGGGTTATTGCTCATCAGTAAGGGGACGCTAGGCGAAAAAAGCTGGACGAGGACGAGGACGAAACACCCACTATGCTATAGGACTGGTGTCGCTATCCACGCAATACCCGGCAGGAGGCCCTCATGGAACGACACCGGTCCTTGCCCAATATTTCAACCGTTGGCAACGCGCATCCTGGCATGTCATTAAATACCATGTGTGCCTCCCTGGGTCATCAGGCTGGGACATCAGTGGTGTCTTGCTGCGGGTTGCAGAGCTGCGACACGACATGATCACAATCTATGCGAGGGCAACCCCATCGTCCAGGCCATCGCAGTCGTAGGTTGGGATAAACTGTACAGATTCAGGAGTGCTTCAGCTGGAGATGACTTGGAGCAGGTCATGGGGGCAAGAAGCACGTTGAATGTTTTGCTGTTCTGCATTTCATTTATCGCATATTATGACTCGCATCTCAAACACCATATATACCCCTATCCACTTATATTTGTACCATGAGTCTCGAGGATGGAGGGGATGCCGGAAGTCGCCTAGGGCTTTGTAGGCTTCTCGGCGGGATATGTCTCTTGGTTACGAGGTGCTTGAAGCACTCAGAGCAGCGAGTTCAAGAACGGCAATACCTAATCACGCCATGGACAGCATTTAGATGGCCAGTAAAGGATGCATATGAGATGTGTGAGGCCGCCGTAAACTTGCGAGGTGTTGGGAGTCAAATATCACTAATCAATTCCGAACTCTGCAACCTCTGTATCATAAAAAGGACTAGGCGCGCAAGCAATCGGAAGCGCATTTACTGGTTCCCGTAAGGTAGTTCTCGGATCAGTGGCATAGATTTGTTCTTTGTTGGAGCTCGAGCATGCTAGCGCGTCACCGAAAAGTCATTGCTCAGTGAATGGCATCCGATGGCATCTAGGTAGGGTACCTTAGAGATCCCGAAAGTAACATACCTCAAGAGGTAAACGATGAGCGGCACCATACCGATTACAGAGGTCCAGTTGACCATCCTATCCAGTTTGAGGTTAGTGAGTGCTCGGCCATGGAACATGCACGAAGCCGAGCCACGGGCTTTGCTCCGGAGCCAACTGCTATGTCCGTTCTTGGGTGGTGTTATACACGTGTTGTTTAACCTGGCACTTATCCGGCGGCAGGAGGAGAGCAGTATGCTGAACAAATACTTATTAACAGCGTGAGGTCAATGGATGGTCACTGTAAAATAGATCGTAGTACGACTTGACAACTTGACGGGCTGGACTTTCACAGGGCGTGCATACGGTTGGAAGGTTGGGTGGTGCGATTCGTCCAGGCCGGAACCGTCAGCAGGAGGGCTGACAAATAACCTCCCCCCGCTGCCTCTTCCCACCAGCCCACAGAACCCCTCCCACTTTCGCCTCGTCTTTCGACATCCGTCCAGCAGGAATCGTACACCTCCGTTACCAAACTTGTCGTCGACATCTATCTTGCGTATACTCTTGACACCCTCGACAGACCGGGCGACTGAAAGGCAGCTAGCCGACTGAGGCACTCATACAACCCCGCTGCGAAGCGCAAAGGGCGCAGTCTCTTCTTGGCCTCGTTTGCGTGCAACTTCAATTACGCCCTCCACATCCCCCAGACTATTTTCGCCGGACAGACTGCGGTGGAAAGGCGATTCAGTTGCCTGCCTGTCATCCACCTACCCTTAAACCTCAACAACACGTCATTTCATATCATTAGGTCTTCGTCTCCGGTTGGAGACAACAGTCACACATTGCAACCAGATTTCCCTATTGCGCTCTTGTCTCTATCGTATCAGTGCTGTCGGCCTAGACTGTCGATCAATCGTGTTTGCGTGCTATATCCCCGTCACTACACAATCACTTGTTTGCGTTTTCTCATCAGTTGCGCCGGGCTGGGCGGCCCCAAGCTTGAAGGACAGGTGCGACTCTCGATAATATCGCCATCATCAGGACTATTCGGATACTACAGCTCCAGTGCGTGATCCTTATCGCCCAGGATCAACAAGATTGACACAATGGCATCGAACTACAACCCTCTGCACAATCTCGCTCTCACTCCACAGCAGCAGGACCTTCTCTTTGCAGCACTTAACTCCAACAAGGCCGCCGGTGGCTATCCGAAGGAAAACACGATGGCGTTGTCTGCGGCCAATCTCGATGGATCCCTAGCGCACACAAACCATGGCCTGACCAACTTCCTGGACGGCCCTTTGCTTGACTACAATTACGATTTCAACAATGCCGACTCCAGTTTCGACTTTTCTTTCAACGACACGCACAACGACAGTGTGGTTACCGACAAGCCCGAGGCCCCAAGCACTACCAAATCAGACTCGGTTTCAGGACAAGACTCGCCAGATAAGAGGAGTCACCCGGATGATGAGGACGATGAGGAATCGGGAGCCAAGAGAAGAGAGAGTGAGGATAAGGTGTCCAAGAAGCCAGGCAGGAAGCCTCTAACCACTGAGCCCACTTCAGTAAGTCTTGATGATTCGTCATAGACGGTATGGCACACGAAAACTTACACTGCTGCCCACAGAAACGAAAGGCGCAAAACAGAGCGGCGCAACGTGCGTTCCGAGAGCGCAAGGAGAAGCATCTCAAAGACTTGGAGACCAAGGTGGAGGAGTTGCAGAAGGCCTCGGAAGAGGCGAACAATGAAAACCAGAAACTCCGCTCTCAAGTCGAGAAGATGACGGCCGAACTGACCGAGTACAAGAAGCGTGTCGGCATGTCAATCAACACTCGCTCGCCTATGCCCATGACCAGCTCACGCGTGCTTGGCACACCATTGAGCACCGGCCTCAACGACGTGAACTTTCAGTTCGAGTTCCCCAAATTCGGAGTTTTGCCTGGCCCCCCTGCCACCATTAACAATCCCAGCAAGCCCTCTCCTCCGGCCCTGATCAAGCGGAGCAGCAGTGACAAGACTAGTCCTAAGATCCGGGGCCATATTCAAAGTCCTGGACAATCGAGTACATACAGCCAGATCGGCTTGGATTCGCAGGCCAAGGACGATCTGACCCGGATGGCGACCAATATGTTCAACCCCGTCCTACCGAACAGCAGCGTCTCCAGCGGCTCTAGGACGAGTTTCGACTCTCACTCTCATCCAGGCACCTCGCACAGTTCGCCTTCGGATTCCTCTGCTTCCGTAGGAGGGCCTAGTTCATCATGCGGGACCTCACCAGAACCTTACACCACTAGTGGACTTACACAGTCCCCGGCCGGATTTAAACCCCTGGACACCATGACAACTATTGGGGAGGAATCCGCCAACCTGGGCAATTTTGACCATGACACAAGCTCCTTCTCTAACATGAACAATAACGACTTCAACTGGCTGCCTCAGAACAACTTCCAGTTCGATCCTCAATTGTTTGGCGACTACAGAGACCCGAGCGACAGCCTACTATCAGGTGTGCTAGATGACAGCCTGTTTAACGACGTGATTGACGCCGATTTTATAACGCCTTACAACCTGCCGCTCACTGTTGAACCCAAGAAGCCCGATCTTATTGCACAGATCGATGAGGCTAAGAATACAGATGAGCTGGACAGTAATGGGCAACTCTTGACTTGTAACAAGATATGGTATGTCACCCTACTGCCCAGGGGCTTTTACAACCACAGGACTAATCGAACATACAGGGAGAAACTGCAAAACTGCCCCAAGGTCCAGAACGGGGACTTCGATCTGGATGGACTCTGCTCTGAGCTGCAGAAGAAGGCCAAATGTTCCGGGAGTGGCGCAGTCGTAGGAGAAGGCGACTTCCACCACGTCATAAAGAAATTTCTCGGCAGCACCGATAAGGAGATCAAGGACTGTGACATCAAGGCAGACAGGCAAGAAGCAGAGCGGCAAGTTCTTGGCGAACACGCGACTTAGATGCCCTTATATCCCACGCGTGTCCTTTTACGGACAGGGGCAACGGCAACGCTCACCAGCAAACACTCCTGGGTGTCATAGATGAACAAAAGCCGACTTCTAGCCTGTCAGCTCTGGGGGCCTTATATGAACTTAAAGGGGGAATTTTCACCACTCTGCGATGGGTTCGGCGTAGTCAGGTTACGGCGTTATGCGTTATGCGGCAGCGATACCACTTGGAAAATACATGGAGAAGATGCGGACCAATGACTTTTGTGCTTCTTCCGTGCTCAGTCACGGTCGCCTCATCCTATCAGCCAGCGGAGCGAGTAGCCTAGTCACAAGATGGTGCTACAGCGTCTTTTCGAGGAGTAAGGCCTGGGTATTGAGAAGGTTCATGGATTTTAGTGGAAAAGGGAAATGGAAATACTTTGACAGATTGCTGTTGTGTAGTAGTTGAACTAAACGGGCTTATCACATGATCCTTGTTTTGAAGTTCTCAATATCAACTATTCGCACATCGGTAGCTTTATAGTGATGATGTCGAACAGATTCAAGACGCACCAAGATAACACATCTATTATAGAGTGAGTAAGGTTTGTTTACGTTGTTCCTAATGACTATCGAAAAGAGGGGGGTATCATACTGTTCCTGAGGCTACATGGCCCCGGCTCCCGTTCATCCCATTGCATGCCCTAGCCTCCGAGTGAGAAAGGTTGATTAAATAAGTATAGAAAAGGTAGCCTCCTAGCCGCTCAAGAGTATCCATACTCCGTACCTGGATGCTCAAAAACGGCGTGACTACGTAGAAACTGTCGACCTACGCCAGATCATGAAGGCAGCCAGAGCCGCGCACGCCGTCGCGCCCATCGTAATGTAGAGACTTGTCCGATCCGGAAGCGGCTCGTCGCTCTTGGGGAAGGCCGTGCTGGGATTCGTCGCCGCCTCAGCGAGTGCGATGAACAGCTCGCTTATGCTATTCCACGTCACGCTGACATGCAGGGGCGTGGCCATGTTGATGCTGGAGGTATATTCGTCGGGCTGTAACTCGGACCGTTGCATCGTCTTGTCTTTGTCCGCCTTCATGGCCGTGTAGATGGCTGGTAGCTCGTCCAGTTGTGGGAAGCGTTTGCGGAGGTCGACAATGTGGGAAAAGGAGTCTGGGTCGGAGGAATCGTAGGCATAACAGATCAAATCGCATGCGTCGAGCTTAGCTGGATTCTCGAGGATAGCGGGTTCCAGCTCGCCGAGCTCTTCCAGAATGAGGTAGCATTGCTTGCCGCCTGGGAGCTCGACGCTGTTGACGGCGCGTCGGGGTTTGATTGTCGGGTGGTATAGGGGGTCGAAGGGTCGGTTGAGGAAGGCATCCAGAAGAGAGGACTTCCCTGCTCCCGAGGCGCCGAGGATGTAGCATTGAACCACGTTCCGTTCGACACGGCCGGGGCGACGTCGACGCTTGCGGGCTTTGGTTATTTTGAGGGCTGCGGTTATGGGGTCCCGTGGATTTGGGGCTTCGAAGCCGAGGTAGGCTAGGTATTCGAGGGTGGTCTTGGGCTCAAGGAAAGTCGTCATGCTCCATTGGGCGAGCCAACCCTGGAGTGTCACATGGCCCGCCTCGTTCCGTACCGTAGATGAAGGAAACGAGGATTCATTCCATGACGATGGCAGGCCAGGTGTGGGAGCAAAAAGCGCGGCGAGTTCCTGGTCGTTCAGGCCGCCATCATTATCTTGGTCGAAAAGCAAGAATAAGTGGACGAAGAAGCTGTAGCCGGCGGGGCTAAGCTCGGCTGATGCGTATTCTGGCACCTCGAACTTGGGATGCAGGAAACTGTCCTCCAAGCTGAGACTGTCAGTGTAGTGGTGTTTCCTTAGGATCACCCAGATAGTCTCGTGTCGACCCTTCTCGGCATACAGCTTGTTCAGCAACAGAAATCCAGCCAGGTCAATGCCCTTCTCAAGGTTCGTCCCCGGCGCCCCCTTGCTTATCGTCATCTTGATGTTATTCAGGTCGTCCTGTGTCAGGGGTTTGTCAAAGGCCTTCTTCTGAAACTCCTGCATCTCCTGGTCGTTGAGATAGCCATCGTGGTCCTTGTCACACAGATAGAAGACCCTCTTCAACGCCTCGACACAAGCAGGTTTCAGTTTTTCCTCTTTATAATCGAACAGTGGCGCAATTGGATGCGTTACCGCCTTCTGGCAAAGGAAGAAGACTTCGTTCACGTTTCGGTGTTCCTTGGCGCTTGTTCGTATACAGGAGTCGATCTCTCTGAACTCGGCCATAACTGGCAACATTTCCTCTTCCACAACCTGCGGCGTGCTTCCCTCTCCCGTCAGGTCAGCCTTGTTCGCACAGAGCACCACGGGGACGTTAACCCCGAGGGAGCGGAAGTAAGGCATCCAGAAGAGGGCAACCCGCTCATAGCTGTAGTGGTCCGAGTATACAAGGAGGATAACATTGGATTTGCGAATCTGTTTTCGTAGGGTAGTTCGGTCTTGGGGTCTTGCCGACGTGTCGACAATGATGGTCGTGACGTTATCGGGAGTCCCGATCGTGGGAGGTATTGTGATCTGGGGGATGACAGCCATAATCTTGTTCGCAACGAAGACATCTTTGACAAGTGAAGCGACGAGACTGGACTTGCCAGTCCCTTCATCTCCACACACGCAGATTCGAACTATCAAGGGTTGCCGCTTTAGTACAAATAAACCTACTACTTAGGCGCATCAGGGTTACTGTAATATACCTGTCGTCATTGTGTCTGGTGCCTCTGTCTCGACAGCGGATGGCACTTTGGTTTAGAGCAATCCCATGACTGACATGACGATTGTGATCAATGCTGTACTTCTTACGCAGAATACCAGAGGCTAGTCGTCGTCTCCGGTCGAGAATGTTCGGTAGAGCGCAAGAAATATGTGGATGCTTGCTCTGCGAAGTGCCGTCACCAACGGGGTGTCGACATCTACCTTACTGGCCCAAGCTCTCTACGACCAAACCCCACCCTTCCCGTCGGTTCCGTCCGCGACAGAAGCTTCGGCCTTGTATTACCGAAGGCCTCAATTCCTGCCCAGCGTATTAATAAAGTAGAGAATAACTCGCTAGCGAACTGTCATATATTAGCACGGAGAACCTTGGCAAATTGCAGCCCAAGATGCTATTCTTAACCATTCCAAAGTGTGTCTTGATTCAATTGTCAACGATTCGCTGTTCCTGCCGTAAAGAGTACTAGCCTCAGGCGACATCGAGGGAAGTCCTTCCTTTAGCCCCTACCTGGTATATACATTCTACAGTCGGTATGTGGTGGAGCCATCCGTGACTGGGTTGCAAGTGCCTGCTTCCCACGCTTGATGTGTAAAGCCATACGCAGAATTATCTTCAGCAGCACTTGCAGCGGGCCCAAGGAAGTGGTTGAATTCCCCTCACGAGGATTCTCCACATGGTTAAACTGGGCTAGTCCACTTCCCCAGGTTCTCGGAGTGCATCCCCTCACGAACCGATCCAACATAACCCCCCCCCTGTGCCTGCTGCTTAGTACCTCCTATAATTCGAGGCCTGTCGCGTACGAACTTAGGTTGCCCACTGCTTCTTCTCGTCCTTTACAAGCACTCTGTGTTATCCCGAGCCGCCACAGAAAGACTGCGAAGCACACGACTTGCGACGCAGGTAGCAAATCTTCGGGCACTTGACAAGCCAGATTCCCCGGTTCGGCGCAGCATAGCTTCAGCCTTGCCTTTTGCCCTCGCTAGTAGCTTGCTCCCTGCCGTCTCGCATTGTTGTACCTCACTCTGACTGCCTAGCTGCCCTGTGCAGCTCCACAACACAAGCCATGTTGTGAGTAGCCATCTATCTCCCATCTTAGACGGCCAGTCGGCGCGTGGCATTGGCTAATAGTCTGTCTCTTCGTACAGCGTCCTACCCCCACCGCCGCGATACCCGACGCAGGCGTCGTATGCGGCTGCCATTGCGGGCGGGCAACTCGCACCGATGATCGAGACCAACAACATCCTCAGTCATCCGAAGGGGCCGGAACACCAGTTCCTGGTTGGTGAAGGTATGCTCTCAACCCCGAGGGGGCATAGACAAGGATGCGATCACTGACACAGAGCTACTAGGACTGTACGTCCTCAAGGAAGACTTACATCTTGCGACACCTCCGCCGCATCCTTCCGAGGCCCCTGTTACAAACCCAAATCCACTCGCAACAACCCCCCAACCTGCAACAGCCGGTACCAAGCTGTCGCTGCTCAGCCTGGATATACGCCCACTGCCTCCGGCGTTTTACAGGATCGCCTCCAGGGCTTCCGGCTTCCAGCCTAGCATACAAGAGCATCCCAACGAGAACCGATCCTCTACAGACATCCGCGAAGGCAGCGAGGCTGGGCTGAGTTCCACAGATGGCACAGTATTGTCGAAAGATACGCCGGCGTTTGGAGAAGGAAACACCATGCTGACGCAAACCAACACGAAGGACAGCGGCAAGCGGAAGAAGCCCAAGAACAACATGACTAAAAGCAACTCGTCTTTCATTTCCAGGGTCATTGCTCATGAGTCCTTGAATAAAAGGCTACAAGATCGTCCAAGTGGTGGACTCTTTGCTTTTGCCAATATTAACCGCGCTTTCCAGTGGCTGGATCTGTCGTCGTCGACCAAGGTGCGCCACTTTCAGCACTGACGGGGAGAATGCTTGGATTTGCTAACCACGAACTAGGCCGACTATCTGGTCAAGATATTGTTCACCAAGGCGCACTGCCTGTGCCACGATGTCAACAAGCTCACGAAAACATCAACACACATCGATGTGATTATGGGCTTCTCTACCGGCGAAATCCTCTGGATGGAGCCCATATCACAACGATACACACGGCTCAACAAAAATGGCATCATAAACGGAACGCCAGTATCAGAAATCAAGTGGATACCAGGCTCCGAGACGCTGTTCCTGGCTGCGCACATGGACGGGTCGTTGGTGGTCTACGACAAGGAGAAGGAAGACGCCCTCTTCACGGTTGACGAGGAAGACATCAAGGAGAACGGGCAGACGAACGGCACCAACGGCGTCAATCACTCCACGCACATCGAGGTTAAGAAGTCGACTTACTCGAAGAACCAGAAGACAAACCCGGTGGCTGTCTGGAAGCTATCCAATCAACGCATCAATGCGTTTGCCTTCTCTCCTGATCAGAGGCATCTCGCCGTCGTGTCAGAGGACGGCTCCTTACGATTGATTGATTATCTGAAGGAAGAGTACGATGGACCCGTATTTCTTGGATTGCGCTGCAGATATACTAACGTATTTCTCACAGGCTAATGGACCTCTTCTACTCTTATTACGGCGGCCTCTCATGTGTTTGCTGGTCTCCAGACGGCAAGTACGTTCTCACTGGTGGCCAAGACGACCTGATATCCATCTGGTGTCCCTCAGAAGGCGCCATCATTGCACGGTGCCAGGGCCATCACTCATGGGTGACATCAGTCGCCTTCGACCCGTGGCGATGCGATGACAAGAACTACCGGTTCGGAAGTGTAGGAGAGGATTGCAGACTTTGCTTGTGGGACTTCAGTGTTGGCATGCTTCATAGACCAAGAGCTGTGAGTGTAACCCGTGTGTATTCAAGGAGTATAAGAATCGTACGGGATCTGACAGTTCTTATAGGCATCCGTGCGGCAAAGAGGATCAATAGCATCTCGTCTGCCCTCCTTTGGACGTACAGAGACGAACGGTAGCCGGGCACGGTCAGACTCGAACTTTTCCGGGTTAGAGGACGACGACGAGAAAGCGTTCCCGCACCCTGTAGAACCACGGTCAAGGACGGCGATGTTGCCACCTGTTTTGGTAAGTACAAGTATGAAGTTACAAACCGCTCATAGGGCTGCCCGCTGACGCACAGGGATAGAACAAGGTCGTGGACAAGGATCCCCTCTGCTGGTTGGAGTTCACAGAGGAGTCCATCATTACTAGCTGCAAATCAGGTTTGTCATAACCGCTTCGGTCCATGGATTTCGGGCCGCACAGAAGCCAACACATGGACACACGGACTAACATCTGACCATCTGTAGGCCATATTCGTACCTGGAACCGTCCATCAGATCCAGCTGCCCAGGCTCAGACTGAGCGACCAACCAGCAGCACTTGAGACTGAGGTGGCTGGAACCCTTGCTTTCATGTACTGGCAACCAAGTTCCTGCTCGAGGAATCCGCACGAACGGCTCTGGTGATTCCCTCGCCCACTTGCTCTTACCGATCACATTGCAATGGATGTGCCGCGTACATAACGGCGATCTCGATGTCGGTACCAAATCTCTGACCAAATCTGCCTCACTTGCTGGCGATTGTGGCTTGAGACCGCGCAGTTAGAGATTCAAAGCAGTGTACCGTAGCGGTCGCCATCAGTACCTACCAGTTACACGCGTTCTGGCTCTAACCTACGGGTCTTCCCGACGGAACTGGGTTCCATATCTTCTGCTGATCCAACTCACTAGTGCGTAGATCTTCGCGTCCAACAGTACACTAGAAGCCATTGTTGTCCGCTCCTTCGGCACGATCGGGCAGTACGAGTAGTGGCCGCCTTATCGTGAGGCAAGAAGCTTCTTTGGTGTACGAAGTATGGCCTGAGGTCGCAGCTCGCGTATGTGACACCGAGAACACCGGTGATGTTGGTGGAGTCCTGTGGGCGTGTCGCCGTTCTGGAGCAGGTTTTGTTTGAGCAAGGATATTTCACCGTTATCAAGGACAGACTGATTGCCGCGGTGGTCCGTTTTCTCTCATAGTGATTCGCAGGTTTGAAGGCCTGGAAGCTATGGAACACCTTGGCTATGTTTATGCGTTGGCGATCAACGTTCCACCTCAGACCGCGATGTGGTACTCTCCAAGGTGTGGAACGGTTGCCGTTGGATGTACTATTCCCTGAGGTAGATCCGCCATGAACATGAAGCATGTGGGCTGGGTGATTCGCGTTGGATGACCCTTCCTCCCTGTGGATAAGCAACGGCGAGATTTATCGGACAAAAGCCCCGAAATCCAACAGTGCCCACTGTCGCTATCAAGGTATGAAACATGCAGTATCAAAAACGAGTCGACAAATCGTGTGAAAACAGGGGAAACAGTGGGCTCCAGTGGTGCTTATATTGATTCACTCGTGATAATGCAGAGTCAGATATCACCTTCGATTGGGCAAGATGATATGAGATGATATATGAACCCGGGTGGAGTTGTCGACGGACACGGCAGGATTTTCTGTTGGGAGACAAGATATGCAAGTCAATCTATCGCCTGTCATGCGGGAAGGTTGGTTCCTGCATGTCCCGTCCCTAGCCATATTTTTAGAGCTCGTACGACGCACGAAGTGTACAAGACTACTACAATGCACCCTACGCGCGAATCCGTCATACATTGCGCAAGAGGCGAGGGCGGTGGACCTAACCAAAGGTGAGGACTATCCCTGGGGGTTGAAGCGGTGAGCCAGGTAAAGAAAGGGCGCAAATGGAACAAGGACAAATACTCGCGAAAGTGCCATTCTACTATATATGGGGACTGCCAGGATCAGAGTTTGAAAAAGATGAAACTTTCTGCGTACTTTGGTAACTGTAGTGATGAGTGTACTGTAGTCAAGGTTTCGATCAGGCACCAGCAAAGCCCACAGGTACGTACCGAATAATTGGGTCCGGGAATACTGCCGATAAGCTAAGCCCTGTCATCGGTCGACATCTTCCCTGGCCAGGCTTGGTTAGTCTACGAATAGATACAGATGAAATGCTGTGCTTATTGGGCACTGGAGTGGATGACTTGTATCTGCGTACGACGTACTCCACATCATGTTTCGAATAGGTTAAGGCTTCATGTGGTAGATTCTCAAGTCTTGAAACCGATGCTAGACCGAAGAAGCCCGGCGCGGCGTTGCAAGAAGGCCCTGATGTACTACAGGCCCGAATAGATCTGGTATATGGCGTTGAACTGAGTCAGGGTGTCACCCTCGACATTCCGGTGTTATTGTCGTCGTAAGACCTTTCGCCATCCAACACAACCAGGACCGTGCTCTTCGGATCCGGCGAGGACTCTGAAACTATCCAGTCGGTGAACAAGCCTGCGAGCCTGAGGAATGCCTAGGTCGACGGTCCGCATCTCGACATCCCATTCTAAAGTCCAACATATGAGATCACAACCCTATGTATCGTGAAAATGACCATATGCCTATGTGATCACGCTAGGCGCATGTCAAGACAATCCCGTGCGCCGGCCTTGCCAAGACGTTTGTCGTCCCAAAGTGTGAGGAGCTCGGATCGAACCGACAATCACACTGGCGATGGGCCCAGAGGTACGTATCACCGGAGTGCCGGACGGACCTGTCGATCCTCGGCTGGAGCTCCGGAGTCGTGAGCCGGCATTGCTCGGTAAACGAACACCGAGGCGTATGAGGTTTCAATGTGTCCAACAGGGCGTGTTGGCGGCTTCACGTGTTTGTGCTCCATATGGCAAGCTCACCGCCGGCAACCCTGGCATCACTTTTGCCGGTTGAACATGATGCAACATTTCCCATAATGCACAGGCAACCACAGTCAAAGCCCATGATAGCATTATGAGATACCTTGATACCTGCTTTATTGAGGCCATGGCACGAGAAATGGTCAGATCAGTGCGGGACTTGGATGCAGCCATGTTTCATAGTCCAAAGGGATAGGTGTCGAAAGCCTCCCAGTTCCTCATAGCTTGTTGTGCCCCTTCGCCGCTCGTTATCGCTTTCTATGAATCATCGCCCAACACCGGACTATAGACTGGGCGAGACACGCCAATGTCGACGTGTCATCGTTGCCATTTCATGCGTACAATCAGCCTGTCGCGAAGATTGCGTCTTAGTATCGACCCCTTCCAAGAATCAAGATAGGCAGAAATTCTGGATGGGATTTCCAGCCACGAGTGGGGGTGCAAGCGGCGTCACGGCCTCACACCGGGAGATGTGATACGGGCTGCGTTGTATTAAAGTAACAAGGGTTCAATGACCCCGGCCCAATTCCGGTGGCTCCACTGTAGGCTGACGCCCGCGGGTTGTCTGGAACTTCTGTCAACCTGAGAAACTGGCCTAGACAGCTAGCTACCCTTGTATCTGTCCATGAAGCCGCAACTCCGGTACAATCCAGAATCACAATGGATGCAATGACAACAGTACTGGTATATCGAAGATATCGCCAACCTGATTTTGGTCCCGATAGTGCTCCAGCAGATATGGAAGGGGAATGCATCATCGCGCTTCTTCCCGAATCCCCACTTGATACCATTTCAAATTCATTGAGCCTGCTTGCACAGCCGCTCATTGTCTCTTATTGTTTTCGTCTGGATCGCGACTTTTCCTAATTGCCATCTCTTATCGCACGACTCAGGCCGCAATAGGCCCCACCAGTACCTCGTTTGCCCGTACGAATATGCACGTGCGAAAGGGCTCATGTACCGGAAATGTCCCTCTTTGTCCACCGGCCCAGGTGGGCTGAACGCGGTATTGCCGTTTTGAGGCCAATGCAACGGGCTGCTGCTTTGGGGCTGGTCTAACCATATCGCAGTATGGTGTCAGAACCTCTCTGGTACCGTGTCATACCACTGCGGATCGACAGGCTGGTAACCACATAGTAACTTCTCGTGACGCCCAAAGGACCTAGGCCCAAAAGATGCATTGCTGAGTGATGGTGTGCTGCTTTCGGTGTGTGCCGTCACATATCCATCACAACTTTTCTTTACCGCCGTCCTGACTTTCTCCTTCGGATAAATCTTGGTGATCACGAATCTTGCACATGCACACGCCAGACACTCTCGAACACAATTGCGACTCCCTCTTTACCTCACGGTTGGTAATCCTGGTGGTTGCCAAGCATTGACAAGATAGCAATTCTTCCCTCTATCCTTTACCAGTCATATACCGTACCACGTCGCTCCTGTGTAATCGCGATACACCTTGCTGGTCGAATTACCGCGGCCGGTCGCGGCACAGTGTCTATCTTGGCAGCTTCCCTCGTCGCACGACGACAATCCTGTAATCTTCAGCACTTCACGCGGAGCCGGAAATCCTCAGGGTCACATACCGGCTTCCTTTAGTCTAGGAGCGCCGTTTTCCGTGATCGTCGTTTCGCATTGCGACCGATGCCGTCCTTTAACCCTTTCACCTCTGTGACGGGCAAAAATGCCCTCACGCTCTTTGAGATCCGGTGAGTCATCATGCGCCGTTTGCGAAACTCCATGGCAAGCTCAAAGCTGATATCCGTCGCTACAGGCTGGAGAACGACTTTATAGTATTTCGCGGGAGCGAAACCGAGTCTTCGGGCCAGTTACTGAAAGGAACGGTGGTGTTGTGTTTATCTGCGCCCTTGAAAATTGAGGATGTCCACCTCAGGCTAACTGGTACCCTCCATTACGCGTACGCATTTCCTTCCGGTTTCGTTCTTCTGATTTTCCTGACGACTGGCTGAAACTAATGCTATCTTGCAAGCCACAGATGGACGGATTCCAAGGTTACACCGACAGGCATCGCTCGAGACAAGGTTGCGCCGAGCCCCGAGATTTTCCTCAACCACAAATGGCAACCCTTTGCCGGAATAGGTTCGGAAGATGCCTCTGGCTCAACCAGAGGGATAACACTGGGAGCCGGCAACTACGAATGGCCCTTTGAACTGTTACTTCCCGGTAACACATGCGAGAGCGTGGAAGGATTGCACGAGGCGAGTGTGACCTATAAGCTGAAGGCGACGGTCGCCCGAGGAAAGTTGGCCTACGACCTCCATGCCTACAAGAGGCTTCGAATCATTCGGACACTGGAATCCTCAGCGCTGGAATTTTTGCATAGCATGAGCGTGGAAAATATTTGGCCGAACAAGATCGAGTACTCCATTATTATACCACAAAAGGCGGTCGTGTTTGGAAGCTCGATCCCGCTGGAAACCAGGTTCACACCACTGTTGAAGGGCTTGGACATCGGAGATATCACCATCAAGCTCGTCGAAGTCCACGAGATCCATGTCAGGGCACATAACGGCTATCCCTTCAAGGAGCACAAAAAGGAGAGGCAAGTGTCCGAATGGGTGATACCTATGAGCCGCGAAGAATACTGGCACGACATGATTGAAGAAACGGGCCAAGAAGGATGGCTCATGACGACCACCCTGGACCTGCCAAGGAAACTCGGCAAATGCGTTCAGGACGTCAACGTGCATGGTATCAAGGTCCGACACAAGTTGAAGTTGGTGGTGGCATTAAAGAACCCGGATGGACACACCTCGGAGCTGAGAGCGACATTGCCTGTTACCATTTTCATTTCTCCGAACATGCCACTGGATGAGGAAGGAAATCTTGTCAACCAAGCGCCGCAGAACGTGCCAGTGGACGAAGCCAGAGGTGCAGCCCCTCCCGGGTACGGCGAGCACGTGTTGGATGCTCTCTACGAAGATCTGCCCCTCTCCGGCATGCAGACTCCAGGTGTCCAGTCGGGCATGAACACTCCTTTCTATGGCCATTCGCGTGCAGGATCAACAGAGAACCTGGCATCGATGATGGAAAGCACGACAATAACGCCGGCCGCTCTCTCATCCAGGTTGCAGAGCATGTCTCTGGATCCATCTCACCGGAATAACTCATGGAACTCCCTGGGACACGGGTCCGGCGGCAGCCTTACTCCCCACGGAATCCACGATCACCACCCAACATCACAACCAGCGTCTGCGCCGTTGTCACGACAACATAGTGACGAGCATGGTTCGCCACCAGGGTCGCATACCCCGGAGCATCTGGAAGGCCCGACTCTGGCAGAGCTGAGTAAGGTCCCCAGCTACCAGACGGCTGTCAAGACACCAGTCAAACCCCTGACGGTCTCGTCGCAGGCCGGGGCGCTACCAGACTACCAGACGGTCATGAGTGCGCCAAGTTCGCCCACTCTGCCACACGCGACCCACTCCGTACCCGGCATGACCCTTGCTGTGGCCCTGCCTGAACCTGTGACCTCCATATCGGGATTTGACGATCAAGGGCTCAACATGGCAAGACCACGGCCCACGATGGGCCGAAGGAGGCAGACTTCACACGACGTCTACACCCATAATGGACACAGCGTGGGCGACGATGACAGAAGAAGGCTGCATCTGATGCAGGCCCGCGAGAGAGTCGTATAACCCGCTCATCATACACCTGAAACGATATATGAATTACTTTTGGCTTGTCGACCCAGTCTATATGTGGATGTGGGCGTTGCGAGAGCGGTGCATACATAACGCGGTTACCACATCAGGACCCCTTTGAGTTCTTGGGCGGTATTCATGCTACATTTGACTTTCGGAACTAGATCATAAACGGACTTGGATCGGCGTTATAGGATTTTGAACATCCCTTCTCCAGCGGAATATAGAGATAAGGCACAGGTGAAGAGCAAACAGGCTCAGAGGACGATACCCAATACTCCTACGGAGGAGAAATAGAATAATAATATCATGACTTTACCAACGACAGGTATCACTTACTTACCATGCATATGGGCATAAGCTCGATAGTGTCAGTGCATAGAACCACATGATGTATCGCGAGAGCTAATCATTAAGGATATTTCTTCAAACTAGTAGAGGTAGGCGTTGTGATCCGCTAGAATCGTGTTCTCATAGGGGACGCTGATATCACAGGTGCTTGGTGGAGGCATGGTGTGGCATTGGAGATTGGCAGTTCCAGACTCGACACCACATGTTCGTTGCACCCAAGTACAACCTCTACAGATGTACATGTAAGTGGTAGAGGCCTGCTCGCTTATTTACGGGTTCCAAGCAATCGCACCTTGTCCGAGACAAAGTCCCTGCTATGACATCATAAATGAGCCCCTCCTGATCATTATACGAATTGAGTCACTTCAACTCTGGCTGCAACCTGAGACCAATGCGTCCTTGCCAAACACACTCTCAGCAAGGATGCCCAGGAAATATTGGGACAGATTCTACACCATTCGTGGCTGCTGCGCGGAGATGGCCTTGAATTGGGATCGCCGCTGGGGTGGATGGCATTCTGCCACTGTTACATCGCATTCTGCTGGGCTTCGTGCCTAACGGCATTGGGAGGCTTGTCGCACAACATCAGATGACGTCCGGTTTGAGGCCGCATACTTTCCCATGAGGCTCTCGTCAACTGGTTTATTTATGTTCTGCTGCTTGCGACTTCCCCCCCCCCGCACCAAGCTCACTTTGTGCCAGGTTTCCGAATTTGCAGAGAATATAGCTCCAGTTACCCTACAAAACCATTCGAAAGACGTTGCCATTGTTTAGCATCCCCACGTCGCAATAGGCGAACCCCACCATGTTCGACAAGCTTAAACACCACTCAGGTGATAAACACGCCGAGGCAGGCCATCCCGTCCAGCGGCCTGTCCAGCATCATCAGCCGCCAGCAGACACAGGAGGAGATATGGCTCCGCAATCAGCGATCAATCAGCCCTCGAGGCAGGGAACGAACCAGACCACCTTTAGTGACGAAGCCGTGCCAGACTTTGACCCGAGCAGTGTAAGCACGCCTTCAAACCTCCGGTCCAGCCATCTGCAAGCTGACTGACTGAAACTCAGACCGCCGGCCTTCTTGCCGAACGTCTGCAAGCATGGAAACACGCCGTCGGCTACCTGGAAGACTACATCAGTGCTGTCGAGAAGATACATCATAGCCATGCCAAGGAGTACGAGAAGGTGCTGAAAACCATTTCCAAGCCCCTTAGGGAGGGGCAGCACTTCGATCAGTCGCTGGGAGGAGTGGCCGGCTTCTTCGAGAACATGCGTGCCAACACCCAGGCCCTGATCAACACCAATGCCGAGACGGAGAAGAGCATCAAAGGTTCCGTCCTCCCGATTGTCGAGCGCCTGCATAAGGAAATCAAGAATAAGTCCAAGGAGCTCGCACACGGAGCGCAGAAGGGCGCCAAAGAGGTTGATAGGGCGCGCAACTCTACCCAGAAGCACATTGAAATGCTGGGCCAGTACACTGCCACGTTCGAGAGTACGGGCGGCAAGATGTCCGCCGAGAACGACCCATACGTCGTGCAGCGAGGTGTTCTTCACCGCCTGAATAAACAGGTCCTGGAGGAGAACAACCACCGCAACGACCTTATCGCCGTGCAAAGCAACTTCCAGACCTTCGAGGCTCACGTCATTACCACCATCCAACAAGCCATGGAAACCTTCAACCAGTACACCGGTGGACAAGCCGAGAAGACGCGGGCCGTCTACAGTGACATGCTCGGCGCCGCCCAACGCATCCCGCCGGACTTTGAGTGGAAGAAATTCCAAGCCCGCAGCGCCGATATCCTTGTCAACCCGAACGAAGAGCCTCGAAGCGTCAACAGCATCCAATTCCCCAACATGAACCATGGTTCGACTCAACCGCTCATCGAGGGCAGCCTCGAGCGCAAGAGCAGGAACAAGCTGTCATGGGGTTACAGTCCAGGCTACTACGTCGTCACCCCCTCCAAATTCCTCCACGAATTCAAGGACAACGATAACTTCCGCAATGATCCTAAGCCCGAACTGTCCATCTACCTTCCCGATGCCATCATCGGTGCTCCCAGCGGGGAGAAGTTCTCGGTCAAGGGAAAGGACAGGAGTAAAAGCATGAGCTCCAAGCTGACCGGTCACGCCGAGCTGAATTTCAAGGCTCACACACCGGCCGATGCCCAAAAGTGGTTTGAGATCATTCGTGGTGTCGCTGGTGCTACGGGCCCGGCTTCTCTTGGGAGCGGTACGCCCACGCCGACGGAGGAAGATAAGAGGTTGGAAGCTGGCGGTCTGACGGGAGGTCAAGAAGCTGGTGTTACGGGTGGGACCACGATGGCTAGTCCTACTGCCATGAGCCCCGTTGCAACAACCACCACTACCGGCACATTGCCGGTGAGGGAGAAAGAGCCCGTCGGTTCAGTTGGCACGGCGGGATCGGCCGGTACTTCCGCGCCTCTTGGCTCGGCAGCGGCTGCTCCTCCGGCTGCTGCCCCAGCCATGGCCCCGGGTGAGAAGAGCACGCTGGCTTAGTGGCAACCGTTCGTCTCCGTGGAGGAATTCAAAGATATTTCTGGGAGCGGGGTCTAGGCGGCCTCTCCCTGGCACTAAAGTTTGGCTTTATGGTGTGTGACGTCCAGAGATGCGATACCTCGCTTTCGCCAAGGCGTGTGTTATTGCAAAGGTGAGATGCTGTTTTCACGGTTAGTTGACTAAGTTGATACCAGTTCTACCTTCGTACCTATCTCTTTTGATATTACTAGTTCAATCACTCCCCAGTCTTAGACCTGCTACTATGGTGCCTCGTTCACTCTAGTCTACTCATTAGTTGTCTCTGAGCTACTACTATGCCACGATGTTTCATAACCATGGCTGATCCCGAAGCCATATCCAGGAACACGCGGACCTTCTATGATACTTCCTTCGCATAGGAGCTCTCCCGCTCTGAGTTGAATCGAACCGTGGGTGGCGGCGGCCCTTGTGGTTGAACCACGTGGGTGCGTTCGGCCTGGGCAAGTACTGCCTGGTTTGTCTCATTGGCCCATGTCCCGGCCCCGTCCCGAGGAGAATTGCTTATGTTCAGGTCGTTGATACGCCGGTGCAAACTCCGATCCCATTGCCTGCGTGCAACTTCCCCTTACTATAATTCGTCCGCAAGGTCCTGCCTGTTCTGAAGCACGTCTATCACCTCGATACCCTTCCTTTCGTCATATCCAGTAACCCTACACGATAGGACCGATAGAAAGAAACAGTCTGATCCTGCATTCAGCCGTCCAGCCACTCAACCTGATCATCTCAAATCCTTGCCAGCAGGTAATGGTGTTTTTAACGTTCGTGAAGGTGCATTTAACGCGAGTGCAAAAAACAAAACGTACAACACCGAGGATTCGCTGGTGGTCACCCACCCAACTACTAGTTCGGCGGTTACTGGCTTATCTATGGGAGAGCGGACGGGATCCCGAGTTTTCCAGTACCTGTGGTCGTACGTGACAGTGTTGCGTGCCACGCTGCTGATATACTTTGCCGACCCGGCTGGACCGGATATAGATATAAGACGTCCGGCAAGGTTTCTACCAATTACTCCAAAAAGCCATATGTGCCAACAAGATAGCATCTCGGCCGCTAGAAGGACACCTGGAATCAGAGAGCGGGGGCTCATTTGGCTCTTAATCATAGACTCCCAGGCTTGTGATACCCGGCGGACAGCCCTGAGGACTCTCTCACCAGCCAGGTAGCTCTTGATTTGAGTAAAATATGATACCAATTCCTTCCCTTCCCTATAAAGAGATATGCATGCTCCCGTCGCCATGTATAAAAATGATTCCGTCCAACATAAGTATAATAAGCCGTCCCACCGAAACGCCGCTCAGCTCTAATGCAAGAAGAAAGGGACGGAAAGCAGCTCTTCTGTTCACGTCACCCAAACCGCCAAAATGCGTAGTAGAAGAAGTCATCCATAGTCATGCATCCGAAAAAAGGTGAAAAAAACAAGAAAAGCACCCCTCCACGCAGACAGGGTAACGTCGGATGCCTGATAGCAAGGACGCCTCTCCAATGCTGCCGCTATGCAAGCCACTCGCTTCCCTTGAACCCATGATGGTCCTGGAAACTCTTGTTTTGCAGAAAAGCTCTCCACAAACGCCAAATTAACAATACCACATATGCTTATGAAACGCCTTCACCGTCCAAAATGCGCTTGGCCTGCACCAGCCGTAGGTTCTTGGACTAGGTCCATCATAGATCGTTTAGCCATGGCCGTTCGGCACTGGTCCACTGCGTCCATGATTGGTTCAAAGCCAACGGTGATCTCGATATCCTCTCCAAGGGTTCGTCTTGTCGGGCTCGAAGCAAGCGTGCTTTATCGGCCATTCATGCCTCCACCTCAACTTGTAGGCCAACGCTGTAGTTGGGAGTTCCGTCCCTCGAGTTCCACACCACAGGGATCATGGTCAGGTAGTTGGAGAACTTGGAACCATCTTTCCGATAATTGGTCACAGTAAGCTGGCACTCCTGGTTCGTCTTGACAGCGTGCCTCATGATCCGCACGGCTTCCCGTTGCTCCTTGGTCGGCTTAGGAGCCTTGCCCGGAGGAGCTTGGAGAAACCTGCAGTTGCTCCCAATGATCTCGTGGTTGGAGTAGCCGGTGAGTATGCTGAAGGCATCTGAAGCGTAAACGATAGGATAGTCGTGCTGTTTCAGGTCGACGATGATCATTGGGCAGGAGGCGTCGATCGCGCCCAGATATACCTGAGGGTTGGGTCGACTGTATATTTGCATCTAGTGGGTGGAAGGTCAGTGATGTTGCTTTCTCCGCGCACTGCTCGGCGGAGACTCTCACCAAAATGGCCATGACATCGACTCCGCTACTTGTGTATAGTGCGGGATGGAATATTGTGTTGTCAGTTCGCCGAGCGGATATGGGCTGCCTCATGTCCACCGCCGTCCCCGATCCATACTGGTACTGTACCTAGTGTAAGCAAGTGGTGCGTGAACAAGCTCTCCGACGAGAGGGGTATAACTTACCTCCAACGCACTAGCTTCCCAGGAGTTCATGATGACGATAGGAGTGGCTTTCAATTGCTTCTTCTAATCCTCGACGGGATGCGTGGCTCGTGTGACTTGCCAGATGATCTCTACGAGATGCAATCCAGGTGGCTGACGTGGTTGTCGAGGCGGGCACAGACGATGGTAGGGTAGTACGTTAGACCTCTAATGTGTAGTGATTTCTCGAGGGCTTTTGTTCGAGGAATTTGACTTGAAGGTAGGAATTGGGTTCGAGAAGATAAATATGAATCAGGAAGATGAAGCCATAATGATGGGCACACGCTTGTCTGGCCTTGTAATCTATCGCTGCCACGCGAGAGGAGGTACGATCGAGATCACTTTGATCAAAGCTCGTGACAAAGTAGCTGGCCCGGCATAAGTCAAAAGCTATGGACACCAGAGTATGGGGTCGAAAGGAGAGACAGTGACAACGTGAGACACGCAGCAAACCGGCTGCAGCATGGAGAGTGGATGAGATTAACGTGTCATTGGTAGCTTGCTCCAGTCTAAGGAAGTGAAAGTGCTCGATCGAAATCGATTCCGACAGACAGGCCCTTCCCGTCCGCCTTTTGCTCGCTTCGCAGTCATGGCAAAGTGGATAGATTCGGTTCGCCTGCCGGACTAAAATGGATTGACCGTTGGATCGCTGCGTCCTGATTGCAGCAGAAAACCTGCGGGGGCAGTGATCGGAGCCCGTCTCAAGGGGCAGAGGGTCCTTAGGGCAGCCACACCCCCGTACCTCAGTCATCACTCGCTCTTCCTTTCAGACATAATAATCAATCGATGGGCTGACCTGCCGCGTCGATTGTCTGGTTGTTGAACAACCGGCTTCCCGTATTCGTGCAAGAGAGGGCTGAGATCCAGATGTGCCGACTCCCCCTTTGTCACCGTTCGTTGTCAGGTTGTCCGTTGGAGCCAAGCTTTTCCTCCGATTCGTAGACCGTACATGCCTTCCTGACCACTTCGGACATATTCTGTACGATCTGAAGACCCATGCACACTATTCTCCAGAAGCACGACGCGATCGGCGTTGGCGGAGCACAACGGCAAAGACAACAGCACAAGTCTCGGCCTTGACCATGGCTTGTCATGGCTGCCTGGCTTTTCATGCCCCAACCATGCCTGAATTGTGCAATGCCGAGGTCTCCGTTTAAGGTAAATGCGACGGACAGACGACCTCGACGATGCTACAGCATGTTGCCTGATTTGCTGCGCATGGGACGACGGAAGGCTTCTGCTGGGAGGCGTTGATCGATGGCTGCGACTATCTCCAGATCTGACGAAATCGCCCCTCCGTCTGTAGATCGAAGACGCAACCGAGATCCACTTATCGCACCGGAATGCTGGTAAAAAGTAGCCCAATTTGGCACTACGTACACGTGCACGGGAGGTCTGGATGATATTCTGGCCATCGGGAAGTGGGTCCATGCATTTGCGACTAAACATTAGCCTCGTTGATCCGAAGCTCCACTGACCATTTCTCCCGTCTGTCCTCCTCTCCTACAGCTGTGTGAGCTTTGGGGCTGGTAAGGAACCACCTATGTCTGAATTGAGCTTGAGTTGGACAAGACTTGATGCGATACCATGTGAATCATCGCAAGATCGTATCATTTCACTGAAGAGACGCGCGACGGCAGTGACACCAATACCACAGAATTGGGCAGGTACCGCACGCAGGATTTGCGCAGTGTTATGCCAAAGGACTGAGACAACCAGTTAGGCTCGTACGGGGGTTCTCTGGAGCATTGCAAGCCTTTCTCTCAAATCAAGACCGGTGATGATTCGAAAATCGTGATCCCACGATCAAGTGAGACAACAGAGGTCGAATGTTGCCATTCTCGCTGCAGCATTCTTCTTTTCGCTGGACTGCGTGGTCTTTGTCGATAAGAATAACAGCCTAGCCGGGCATCGACACAGCTGGAACTGTTTAGGAAACAACAGTTGGTGCTCGATTCGGAAGGACCAAAGCTCAGATCCTCAAGTCATGTTGACCACCGACTTGGTTGAAATGACGACGTAAAAGGCAATCCGAGAGAAAGAGTGTTTAAGAACAGCTCTGAACTTGTGGCTAAGCAGCCGAGCAACCATACGTAGCGCGAGAATCAAGCCTACAAACCATCAACACCCGGAATGCTCGCAGGTGGGATTACGTTCAATAGCCGGATGAGAGACGCGGATCGACCGATGAAGTTCAACATCGGTTCGGTACCTAAGTACGCACTTCTTAAATGTAAGACGCTAATTCCGTGCGACATGGGGAACAAGCAGACTGCATGCGCATCAGTGTCATCGCCCTGAGGCAAACCTGGATGTCCTTGCTCAGTGAAGGCCACCGGCAGCTTGACAGCGGAAAGAAAACCCGAATGGCCGTTGTTTGCTGACGTGCTTATGTCAAAGCTGCGGTGCCAAAAGCCTGCGACTTCGTCCTTTTAGCAATTGCGGTTGAGGCTCTATCCCATTCCTGATGGAATTGTCAATTCCGATGTCTCCAACCCCACGTCAGTTGATGTGCCTCTTCCCGTCGAGTGCGTGATGTCATCTGTGATCGGTTGACTTGCCGGAACAAGAGGTCCAATCAACGTAGTCACGAGCGTAGGCTCCCCCACTGCCAAGAGCTCTCTATTGGCAGAAGGTGATTCCAAATGTGGCGCGTGCGCTACGTTCTCGCTACCTAGAAGTACCTGGTAACGATTTTTTTGAATGTCCTTCCCGTCCAGGTTCGCAAGACGCGTTCCACAAAATCGCGTGTCCTTCAACAGCCACTCGAGCAACACGGCAGTTACTCCACTAATGTAACCGCCAGTCGCCGCATCTCACAGGAGTATTTACGATTGTCTTAGATATGCGAACTTGACAAGTTTTCAGGTTCCAACAGGATTATATTTGATTTGTGAGACTTGTAAGGCTGTTGTACAGGGCTCCTCGCGCGTCTTCAGCACGGTCAAACGCCCAAGCCGCTCGCAAGTCGACGTGTGCATCCCAACCCACGATCTGGTGCGTTTGTGATCCAATAAGAACATCGCGAGCCTTGAATGGGAACAAGATACGAGCCGCAACTTCATCCTGGCATAAAGTGGCACCATGCCTCTTCTACAAGGCCGTTCGGGACGTCGTGGCCAGCCAGCGCCGTCGTCACACCCCCGCCAACATGCGGGCACTGTCTCCGATGAGTTACCACCGTACCAGCCGCCGACACATCCCTTGAATGAGGCGGCAAGAAGGGCCATCGATCAGATCGCCAACAACCGTAATACCAGGAAGTTTGACAGACACCTGGAAAAGTCCACGGGATTAATACGAGATGCCGTTGGTGCTACCAACGATCGGGCATACGAGGCTCAGGAGAGGATCAAGGAAATCCACACTAAAGTTCGCGAAAAAAAGATAGCACAGACGGCTGCGGACGAAGAGGCCATTGAGTATGCCGGGCAGTTTATCGACGAGGTCGCTCGTGTGACTAGCGAGCTAGAGGCCTCACTGCGCCGGAATATCGATGCTCGTGCCGAACTACAAGATGAAATAGCAGTTCTTCGGGCAGTGCAAGGTGAAGTCCTGATCGTGTCACAGTCATGGAAACCAAAACCTGTGGTCGCAAAGAAAAGACAAGCCAAGCGCCGTCAGAAAATGGATTCAGATGACGACGAAGACGAAAACGAGGGAGCGGATGAGGAACAAGAGGACAGTGAGATGGTCGAGGCTGACAACAACCCGCCTCTCCGTGGCGTGAACAACATTCTCGAAGAAGCTCGGCAGACCAAGGCTGAGGAGTGGTCAAGAATGACCATGTATGAAAAATATGCTTTGAACAACGATTACATCACTTTCAAGAGGGCTATGCACGATGCTCAAAACCCGGATGAGACCAAACCTCTGCCGCATGCCACCGCCTGGTTTGGACCTGATGGCGAGCCAGTCCTGCCAAAGGTGGGTGAAGCGGCCGGTGATGACGACGAAGAAGAGTTACAGATCACAGGTGGCAAGCTTGACACCAGGTGTCCCTTGTCCATGACGGAATTGACGGAGCCCTACACCAGTAAGAGATGCAAGCACTCGTTCCAGAAGGATGCGATCTTGGAGTTCATTCGGTTGTGGCGACCGGGAGCACAGGGGAACCGGTGTATGTGCCCTGTTGTGGGCTGTGACAAGGTAAGCGGTGTCGTTCACCAGATCAGCCGCTCATTACTAACCGTGCCATAGGAAATCAAGAAGGAGGATCTTTACCATGACAAGATCTTGCTGCGTCGGATAGAGAGGCAGAGAGCTGCTGATCAAGAAGATGAAGGAAGCTCGGGCGCAGAAGAGGAGGAAGGAACTACGATGGTTGAAGACCACGGAACAGCGCCAAAAACCTCACCCAAGACCGGGGTGAAGCGCGAGTGACGACCGGGTCGGTATCAATGACTGGGAAGAGGCGGCCAGGTGGAAATGTTCAGCCAAAGTCCGAACTTACAGTTCCCTAGCCGGAGAGCATCCGTTCGGAGAGATACGTGGACGACCATCATACCAGACGGATTGACAGTCGTGATGTACCGTGCAAGGCTGTTGAGGGAATGTCAGTCGTTGTAGGTCTCGTTCGCGACCTGCTCATCCGCAGAGCTGGTGAAGGCTGATCTTCAATCTTGACTAAGCAATTTCTCCGACAAATTGATCGCAAAAGGAAGACTTGAAATCTAGAGTCGCCGGCTCGTGTTTTGGTGTCTGAACAGCTTGTCGATCGCCAAGGACAAGGGCATGCTGCAGATGTTGTGACCAAACGCTGGTGTACATTGCAAAAGCAAGTCGAGATTGGGTAGAATTGCGTTACGACAGCTACATCAGCTACATACAGCGAGCCACACAAATATATGTACTGATAGGAAACGACAGACGAAGCCAGGTGATGGACATGTTTGGCTACTTTGCACCGTTTTCTCAAAACCCTTCGGTCACGGATACTTTGACGGCGTGGGACCAGTCATTGAGGTCTGTCCGACTGACACGGCAGGTCAGGAACATGGGCTGGGGCTCGATGATTGTTTTAAGTGTTCTTGAAGGTCGAGTTGATGGGGCCGAACTTGATGTTGGCTGTGCTCCTGTTAGTCGCGCCGTGTCCGCTGAAGAGACGGAAAAGTGTATCAACTTACAATAGATGACCTGGTTACTGGCCTGGCTAGTCTCGATATCGGTGGGCACGCCGGAACCAGTATCGCAAGTTCCGCGTCCCTTGCCGGGCTCGTCGGGGCTCGCGTCGGTGGGATAAGTGGAATCCAACCACAGCATGTTCGCGTAATGATCGTCCCACAAGCTCATGACCAACACCATGGGCTGCGAAAGGCCCTTGGAGAATTGCGCGAATCCGCCCTTGTCGTTGAAAGTGTCGCTGTCACCGAATGCAACCTTCTGGTTCTTGCAGAATTCCGGCGTGATGGAGTTGCCCGAGACGCCGTCGATGGTCGACTGCGAATTCGGGATGGTCTTGCCGTTCTGGACATAGAAGCGCTTGATCTCGGAGAGCTGGCCGTCGGAGCCCTTCAGGAACTGCGTCACGACGGTGAACTTCTTGGTTGTATCGACGGTCATGCCGGGACCGTAGAAGTCCTTGACGCCTTGGCGGTAGGAGTTGAAATCGCAACCGTCTGGGTCGCAGGTGCCGCCGTAACGGTCCGAAGAGTACGTACCGCCACAGCCGTCACCTTCGCAGCGGTGCTGGCCCACAGTGGTGCATGGGTGAGGAGTGTAGGCGGTTGAGATGGAGTTGGCCTCCCTTTTGAGAATGTCAGCAAGTGCTATAGTGGAGATGGGAAAGAAGTGAGCCGGCCTACCAGATATCCATCTCCGTGCAGCATGAGCCATACTGACCGACACCGGCGTTCTGGTCGTTAGACGAAGGGTTCCACTGGGCAGAGTTGGCCTCGCCGTTGATGAACTTGAGATCACGCGGGCATTGGGCGTCACAGTAGCCTGTTCCGTACTTGGCGCCGGCTTTGTTGGTGGAGTACTTGGACATGCCGCCGTCCTCGTCCATGGCGACGAAGTAGAGGGCGCCATTGAGACCGCAGCTGTTCGGGAGATGAGTGAGCTCTTGTCGATTGACGGTGGATGGATGCCCGCATGAGAGATACGTAGGTGTGAGACTCACCCAAGCTTGGAGACATCGACGTCAAAGGTGAACTCATTTCCAAGCAGATTGAACATCTGGTACTTGGAAGCGCTGGCCATCAGGTAGAGGCGGGACCCAATGTTGGTAGCTGATTCACGCAAGGGTCAGTCATGTGCTTGTCGTGCCCTTGCTCAGAGCCAACGCCCGCTTACCATACGACCCCTTAGTCACGAAACCAAGAGTCAGGGCATTGCCACTGGTCGATGCACCATAGGTGGCCTTGTAGTCAGCACCGTCGAGGGCACAGTTGGCGGCGCACTTCTTGGAGTCGGCGCAGATGGTGGTGTTCCATTCGTTGCCCGTATAGCAGTTCGTGTAGCCTCCCTTGTCGTGGACCCAGCGCCAGTTGGAATCGATGGTGACCTCGCCGTTCTTGGTCGTGCAAGAACCGCCGGAGCTGCACTGCTGCCAGGTCATCTTCGGGTGTGTCTCGGTTGTCGAGGTGCCCACCTGCTGAGAGGCGGCAAGGCCCAGAAGGGCGGAGAGTGCTGCGAACTTGGCGATCATCTCGAAGGTCTTGGTAGCACTATAAGACGTGCTTGGCCAGGGACGGGTGATAGGTGAGGGATGAGGACAAGTGTGGAACCCGGACTAGAGCTTGATGTGTGGGAGGCACAGAGGTCTTTATAATGCAAGCCCGTTCCGTTCATCTTGCAGTGAGATACCAGTTCTCTTCTCTTCCGGCAAGACTCAATGCCTCCCGAAAATGGCTTTCCTACCAGAGCATGTCCTACCATTTCGCCTCTGTCGGTAACCTGGCCCTAGAATCCGTCCATATGATGCCACTCAAACACCACCAGTGCGGCTCGGGAGCAAGTGGTAAATGAACTGAAATGGTTAGCAACAGCGGAAACATGCTCAACGGGCATCAGTTGACACCTCGCTTCACAGCTTCCCCACAAACCTGGATTCAGTTCGCTTGTACATGCCGTCCGCGCCACCGTGGACCTGAACCTGGATGCGTGGAGCATGCGGAACCACAACCTTACTGCGCCGATCATCTTAGGGGGGGCCGAGTTCCAGCATAGGGCTATCTGGCATACTGTCCGGAAACAGCACCATACACAATATGCCGACATGCGTTGCCTGGTTTCCCCACCGACGGGCCAACCTTCCGATAACTCGGCTCTGCCAGGGCCGTCGTCATATGTCAACGATTGATGAACGATCTTCTTCGTAGCATGGTGAAACGGCACGGCGGGACAATATCAAGCTTCGACTCCATAACAATAGATCATTCTATATGTTCAACCAAGGGGCAACGGTGCCGGAATGAGGGTATTGGTGTGCCTGGGACGGGACAGAGATCAGAACGTGATGTGTAAGGGCCCATGGTAATCGCGCTGCCGCAACAACTTGACCCTTGATGTGGATGGGGGTCTATCAGGAAGGTACCTGGAGAACAATGAACTTGACTGGTAGCTTGGTAGATCGTCGAGTGTCTTGTCAGGGACCGTAACAAGCATCGATATTGGTAAATGAGGGGAACATATAGTGCTGGCGACTCTTTTCCGCAACATCAATATCAGATCAAAAGATGGACGAATAGGAACTCACCGTCACCACATGCCCGTCCCAGATTAATTGAACGAACAACACCATTATTCAAGAAAGGGAGGAGTTATGGGGACTACCAATATACCCAATTCGGGACAATCTCAGGGTGGTCGTGTCACGGCGCCTAGGGTGATCATTTGGCACGCTTGAGATAATCCGAGGCGAAGACATTTAGAATTATGCTTGCTGGACCCAAGTCAATCAAGAAGAACAACCAAACTGGAAGATAGTAACGGTGTCGTGGGAATAGGGTTGTGGCTTTTCGGCACCGCTACCGAACCTAGACAATGGTGAACCAGCTCCGATTAGCGTAGTCTGGGGAAAAGCTGGGGTACAGTAAACCCAGATTATAGATATACGAGGTGCGGTAGTTGCTGCCCCGTCTCCGCGTACAATCCAAAGATGAGAGGATAAGTACCTCTACGTTGTACTAGGGCCTTGTACACCTGCAAGACTTGGGCGGATGCAACCTTGTGCCTAACTCCACAGCACATGAGCAGCTGGATAACCCATCGATAACCTGCCTTCAACGAAGCAAGATATAGCAAGGCTTTGACGCTTGGTATCTATATGTCGCAGTGCAGGCTTGATTTGGCAATGGCGTGGCGACCTTTGAGTGCTGAAAACACTTCCAAACGAGGAAATTGTCACACTCGATGGAGAGTTCCGAACGTTCCAAGAGATGCACGGGAATAGCTGAAGATGTGTGACGCTTACCCCGCTGTGCGCCCTACGAGCTGCTGCTAACACTCAGTCCGAACTCTACGTCTTCAACTGTCCCATTTGCAGCTCAGTGAGCGGAGAGCTAGAACCAAGCTTTGACTATCACCGACGACTTCACGTGGACGGTAATCGTTTGGGTGTAGATTATCAGCCGTTTATCAGGTTTCCTGAACTACAGCCAACATCATCAGGGGACTCGACGGGAGTAACTGACGACAGCCACAATGCCACTCCGCGGTCCCGTCCCAGTCAAGCACTGCAAGAAGGAGGACGCAGAAACCATCAAGATCGGACCAATGACATGCTGGGTGTTCGAGGACGGCAGCAACACCGATAACCGTGTTGGCTGCGTGACCATCAGCCTACCAGGCGGCGCTTCAGGCCCGCCGATGCATTGGCACCGCTTTCACGACGAGTGCTTCCTGGTCACCAAGGGAACGGTTCGATTCGTGACGCCCGATGGGAACCTCGATGCCGCTCAGGGTGAACTCATGGTTGTCCCGCCGAGAGCCATTCATACCTTTGAAAACGCGTCCGCGACAGAGGAGGCTGAATTCTTTATGACGGCTACACCTGGTAAGCCTCTTCCTCATCAGAGCAGACCAAGACACCGATGATCCAGATGCTGACCGTTGCCCTATAGGATACTACATCGACTGTGAGTATACGCCTCGATGGGTTTTGCGCCGTGTTTGACCTGTAACCCGTAGATTTCCGCATGTTGGCAAAGTCCGTCGACCAGGGAAAGAAACTGACGCCTCCTGACGTGGAGCACCTGATGGCACTGTTCGGCACCTATCCGCGCGACGTCGAGTCTGAACCGTGACCCGGTCCAATGCGGCAACACACAGACAGGATCTCACGTATATCAATTGGTACTATCACCTTCGTCGCAGCCGCTAATATAAAGTTAGATGACGCAGACCAAAACGATCCAATCATGTACTACTGAAGTAGATCGGATGCTCTGCCCGGGATTGGTAAATGAAGCTCTGCAGTGTAATCGTCTCCATCGTGCATCTCGGCGTTACTCCTGAAACCATCAAGCACTCCGCTTTCGACAAGGCCATCCGAAACAAGCACAATAAACGTCATTGTCTAAGTAGCCTTACTGCTTAATCGTGACGATCGCCGGCTTGGTCCTCCGTTCGTGGCTGGGAGAGACTTCTTCTCCTCTGGCTTTGCTTTCTTCGACGTGTTAGCCGTCTTGCCGTTGGTGCCCTGGACTTCTCCAGCCGGCTCCTTCTCGGCCTTTTGTTTCTTTATGGGCGGCTTCCCATCCGTTTCCTCCATGTTCACCCTCTTGGCTTTAGCCCTGGAGGTACGCTTCTTGTCCTCGGGCTCTGCATCCGTGCCGTCATCCTCCTCTTCCTTTACCCTCGGCTTGGGGGCTGGCTTCTTCCTTTTTTTCGGTCCCTCATCGGTTCCTTCCGCCTCCTTTTGTCGCTTCGCTGTGGACTTTGATGTGGCCGCTGGCCTCTTTGACTTGGGTGCATCATCTTCCGACTCTATCGCCTCCTCCTTGATGCCCTCAACGACGCTCCCGGTGTTCTTCTGTACACCTGGCGCGTAGCAACTTGTTCGCCCGCCAACTTTGAGAAAAGCGAGCTTCTGCCCGTTTGGTAGGTGACTGTGTTTCTTCCCCTTGCCCCAACGATAATTGAACATCCAATCCTCGGGAAATTCATCTGAATCGCCAAGTTTGTCGCAAGCGAGCTGGCAAACATAGCGGATCGCCTTATACAACCTTGCAATCTCCTCGTCGCTGAAGTCGTTAGAATACTGTTCGGGGTGAAGCTTAGCGTGGTATAGCACTTCGTCGCCAACCCAGTTGCCGATACCACTGATCATGGCCTGATCCAGGAGGAGTGCCTTGATGGGGACATGCCGCGAGTTCATTTTCTGTCTGAGGTAGTCCTCGGTGAAGATATCAGTGTCGACAACGGGATCTGGTCCGTTCTCCTTGAGCGGTGAGTACTTCCGAATGTCTTCACCCGGACTATCAACAAGACGGATTCGACCAAAGCGACGCGGATCTGTGTATGCAACTTCCACGGCTGGTTTATCGTCTGTTTCTATTCGTAGCTTCCAGTACTTGGGAGGCCACAGTTCCAACTCCTCCGCCTTCATAGACTTGTAGTAGTTTGTGTACGCAGTCTGGTCATTCTTGATGTGTACCCATCCTTGCGCAATAGTTAGCCAGCGTTCACATCATGCAGCTGACACATTCTTACCAGTCATTCCAAAATGCAACACCGGATGTGGTGGGCTGTCCAATACCAGCCTGGTTCGTAGTCAGAAGAACTGGAAGGTTAAAATCACAGAATATAGAGGCGTACCAGAAGTATTTCCCTTGTTGACCGGCAGCAAGCACCTAATGCCATTGTGAGCCTGCTGATATTCAGAAAAGGGGGCGAAATGCGCCACAGTGACACACCTTCTTGCCTGTCAAGGCCTCGGATACATTCGCCCCGGTAGTTCCAACCTTGCCAAAGACGTTCGCGTCATCAATAGCAGTAGCTTTCTTAATCGTCCTCCCTACGAGATGACGCCGAAGAAAGTGGACGGCTCGGGCAACTGCAAGTTGTCAGCCAACGATGCAAGGGAGATGCGGCCGAAAAGGCAGACTTACTTTCAGCGATTTCAGGCATGTCTCATCTGCAAATGTGACTTTGATGGATTGGCTTTGTAATCCGAAGATATGGTACCCGACGAAAACGCTTGAAATATGAAGGGACGACCGTTCTCGATTGCATCACCAGTCGCGTATCTGCTGTCGCGTCGTCAACGAACAACCTAAGGTAAGCATGCATGAAAGGGGAGCGTAGTCACGTGCGCGGTACTTGTTACCAACCCCACTCCACGTGGAGAATCCTGCTGCCCGGGCAGTCTCGGTCCCCACAGAACAAAACTTCTGCTACAAAACCTTGAGCTTCCAAATTGGTTTCCCTCTTCCATTACCATCTCCAACCACGTCAACTCCAATTGGTAAGTCAATCCAGTTACTGAGCACATGATTCCCTATTTCCCTGATGACACACACATTACCGCAAACTAGAGTCTTTGATGCCTGCGGGCAATGAAACCAAATTTGTCACGTCAGTCTGATACTGTCTTCCCAACCCTGAATCACTATTGCTTGGAAGATATTGCGCAGAAGGCTAACAGCCTCTTAGACAGGTTCCGTCAGATTTGACGACAACCAACCACCATGGCTTCCGATGCGTCTGGCTAAGAAGTTGGACCCATTGACTTGTGGTAGCTCGGGGGCCATGGCTTGGTGGATGTTTGAGTTGGTCATCACCCTGCTTCTTAGCATGAGGAACATGTACCCGGCCTATCGAGCTTTTCTAGCGTGCATTGCTGGTCATATATGGTAAGCTTCCCTGGTACACCATTCTCCTCTTTATTTCGTGATGATCTTTCTTTGCTTCGGCAAGTTGGAATTACCGACTGAATCTCCACATGTCGACATCAATTGGCTGTTTCTGATATAATCTCCCTACCACATTTTGTCTGCCACGTCAAATGCAAGCTCTGGTGCTAACCTAGCATTTCAGACTATTCCTCGCGCGAAGGTACAACCGCCTCTTCCCCATCCGAGACGCAGCTTCTATGATGAAACGGCACTGGGCTCCGATTTAGAATGAGCAGACATGCCATTTTGTGACAGGCCTAGAAAACCTCGTCCACTGATTAGCAATATCTCTATCGAAGACACTATTTCTTGAAAAAAGAGCAACGAAGGCTGACTGGCTTCGGTTGGACAGATCTGGGGTGTCTGATTGTGGCCTATCGATTCCAACCGTGGACTCAGGAAACGGATACGGTAAGCTACAATTTTCAATCACTTTCTTTCCTTTTTATGATGAGATTATTTTTAGATGACGAGTCTGATTGGGGTTTCCCATGTTGATAAAACTTTTTATTACCATTCATGCATTTTCTGAGATTCAACCACCACATTAGCTCTTGCCTACCCTGTGTGATCTTGTGGCTAACAAAGGCAAAAGTTAGGAACCTCCTTCAGAGCTGTCATGGTCCTGCATGTTGGGTCCATCATATCCGTCCCCTAGCCAAGCCTTGGTGTCGGGTCAATAGGTATGTCCATATTTCCTATCTCCTGCGAAGCTCAGCTCAAATAACACCCTCCCCATCCCCCATAATGATGATCTGACTTTACCAAAGACAAGCATATGTCTGAGCTTTTGCATTGTAGAGAACTGTCATGTCTGAATCACAAAACTTGATGAGCTTCATTCAACCAACGCCAATTGAATGCTTGCTAACAGTCTCTAAGCTTTCACAGAAACCCTCAGTTGACGCCGAGACACCTCGACTCACATATCTCATCATACAGTAAGTTGAAGCTTTCCTTGAGCAACAGATGGTGGCTTAATATGATGATTTTCAAAATTATCACGACGGTCTACATAGCTCCCAAGCTCTGATGAGACTGCCTTTGACAAGGCAATGAAGTCTGATTAAGCCACCCGTCAACCTGCTGTCAGAAGCTCAAGTGGTGTTGGGCCTCGGCTAACACTCGGCAGTAAACATAGGCTATTGATTGTCGAGTCTTTTGCTGGAACGATAGTATCATCAACCGGTGGGTGACAGGGCCAACTCGGCAAGGCGTGGGGGCTAGCTGTATGCTTTGTACATCTGGTCTTTCCGCCCTTGTGGCGTTGACCCTGCTACCCATCGCTTCATGCTGCTATGGTTCTAGGTTAGCTGGTCTGGCTTATCGAATTCAATAGTTTAATTCATCTGACTCCAGACTTGGTTCCGAAATGTCCCATAATGTCATATCATTCATGTGCATGTTTGAGAAACGGAACACTCCATCCAAACGAAACTGGTTACGATGTTTGGATGAACATAGACTCACATTGTAGAGGCACTACCTCACGAGCCGCCTCGCAGACACGGCGGGCAGCTTATCGTTACAGTGAAGATAAGCTACAGTGAATGGTACCTAATGTCGGTTCAGTACTGCCTAGGCACTTATCGGAAGACGGCTGTACTTTCCTTTGACATGTTCTTTTGCAAAGACATGAACTACAAGTCGAGATCACAGTATCGCTTATCCCGCTTTGGCGGCACAGCTGATCGACTGTGCCTCATAAAAAGATATGACCAGTGGTACCATTCTCTCCAGATCAAGGAACCTTCGACTTGGCATGCTTGTTGTCCCCTGCCAGGGTTTCACTGACAGGCGACCCCATCATTGCATAAGTCATGACTGGAGAGGAGGCATACAAGTATGTGTGGTGTCCCTGATATGAAACCTGAACCCCAATTTCTCTGGTCCAAGTTCGATAGAGGGCATACAATCCAAATCGATCATGATAGACAACAACTCCCCTCCCACGTATGAGGACGTCGCAACTTCACGTGGAAGCACGCTGGAGGGTGTTTCGCCTGAGACCACGGAGTCCGCTGCAAATATCGCCAACCAAGGATCAGATACAACGCGGATTTTCATCCAACTGCAGAACGTCACCGCCGCGTTGCAGACTCTGACGGCTGAGCAACATGCACTGAATCTCGAACTTGCCTCGTTGAAGAGCCGAGTAATAGCCAACGAAGCCAGAACACTCAATGCCCGAATTAGAGAGAGAAACGCGGTTGCCACCGCTACTAGCAGTGCACAGGGTAAGCTTGAACCCCTGTACGATGTACGGCACGGGGGGATCATTCCGAACTGTCCAACAACGGAGCTCGCTATCACCAAAATGACCAACCTCGAGGCTTCCCGGGTCCTGGGGGCCCTTGGAGTCTACTACAACAATGATATCTTGTCGCCCTTCTCGGACTTACAAGTGCTTGTTCGGCGCGAGTTCATTTCCATGTACAAGACTCGTTCTGGGGTTCGCTAGACTAGGCGCCATGGCGTGCGGCTGAACAGTAGCGGCGTTAGCCCATTCTCGACGTCTCTTGGCCTCCGATTTTAGTACTTTCCACTTTGGACCCTGCATCTTTCTCGCACATCATTCCCATTTAACTTGGGTTCACTTCTACGGGGCGGCGCGCGATGTCAACTGCCGACAGCGGATACACGGCGACTGACATCATCACGTACATCGGCGTGCCGCTCGCCGTGCTAGGGGTTTTGCCGATCTTGTACAACACAGCGGCAACCCTGACCTCGCTTTCCAAAATCAAGCGTATGCTCAGACATTCCCGTCTCACAGCCCTAACCCGGAGCGATGTGGTCAATCGAGTGATAGAGGTCGAACTTCCACGGTACGCTGTCCGACCATGGGACCGCTTCGATAACAGGTCCGAGTATTGGCAGATCGCCCGTCAACCCAGTCAGATCCCGGGCGGCACCTGGACGACCTTTAACTGGAGGTCTCAGACGGTGGGACTGAAAACGCAGCGCGTCGAGTACGCGGATCAGTTGCGCCAACCACAAGTTGATGTCGCGTTCGATGAGTTGGTTTGCTACTTGCTTGACTTGGGCGCCATACCAGATCCGCATGGATGGCGTCTCCTCAGAAGCTCGGGACTTTGGACTCCTGTTGGATGCCCTTTGCTGATGTCTCCCGATGGCTTGGAGAAGGCTCTGACGATTGCCCCTCTGGATGATTCTGACGGACATTTGAGCCTAAAGGTTCATTGGCAACCGGACTGGACATCCAGAGACTATTCACATCTACCACCGTACTGGGTACGCCTGCCTCCGCCACCGGTGGAGGTTACGGGCAACGGCAACGGAGAAGGCTCTGGGTCGACTACGATAGACGCTTCCGCCATTCTCTCCACGAAAGAAGGAGGCACATCCAGTATCTGCAAGGAGTCCATAGACTCCGCACAGCAAGAAATCGACAGCAACAGAACAACGCCTATTACGTGCCACATCTCTGGAAACGGCCTGGTCTCCGCGGTGACCCGAGGCGACCGGCCGCAAAGTGATGTTGGCGTGGACAGCCTCTACATTGAGCATCTACGCATCCGACCTGCTTCTACTGTCGGCATATGGTTTGCCTCTGTGGCTACAGCTTACGGCAGGACAAGCCAGACGGTGTTATGGAACTACCGCGTTCCAGACGATGTGCTGGCCTTCGCACGGAAAGACTCCGTCCCTTGCGGAGTCCTCGAGGTGCTGGGCGTCGTCAACAGCGACGACACCCCTGAATGGGCTACCAATCACGGCACGAACCATATGACCGCCTTGGATGTGCATGTTCGACGGATGAACGAACAACGTACCGCAATGGCAGCCGAGGCGCTGATGCCCGTCGCTCAACGAGCGGCCGCCGCGAGAGAGCGGATGAGGCGGGAAAATGAGTCGAGGCTACAAGAGCAACGTGAGAGGTACCATCGAGACAACGAAAGGAGAAACACGCGAATCATCGAGGCTATGCAAAGTCCGCGATGGGATGTTGGGCGGGTCGCTGATTATCACCTCGTCTGGCTGAAGAGCAAAGGTGACATAGCATCGGGTGTCATGAGCATCAAGGACGTGGTGGGCGGTCTCCTGCATCGCATGGTGTTGGAGGGAGAGTTTGCAACGCGGATATGCACCATGTTGGATCTGTGGAAGGCTTGGGCCGATAACGGGGGCATGAGAAGAAGTGATTTTGAGACAGTGAGAGAGGATCAGGTTTCTTTTGCATATGCCACTTTTCTTGTTGCTCTGATACGGGATACCTCTGCTGCGTTGGATGGGACGTTGAGTGTCGATTTGCAGGAGTGCTTGAGTATGTGGCGACAGGTTAGGCTGGGTTGACAATGTTGGCAGATCCGAGCCATACCATACCAAAGTGTGGTTTGTACTTGGAAGATGTCAGAGAGCATGATGTAATGTGATTCACGATGAATGTTTATACCATAAGAAGTTTGAATATGAGTTCAAAGTTCTGGAGAAGTCAGAACACTGGCTCACCTGGTTCATCCACATTTCGGTTGTGGTCTTACTTCATGCTCGAGATCGAGTTCACTTACACTTCTCCTTTAGGCATACATCCCGTCCATATCATCCTCGTCGTCCTCCTCTTCCCTGTTCTCTACCACAACCTCCTTCTTCTTCGCCAGATCCTTCCGACAGAGCGGACAAGTCCCCTTACTCAGCAACCATGGACCTACACACTCCAGATCGTACCGGTGTGAGTGGTGACACGGCAACTCCACGACCAAGGCGTAGGGATCGTCAAGATAGCGCTCCGCGCATATTGGACACGACTCGTCCTCCTTCAGTGACTTCCTAGGTACTCTCTCGAGGCTATCCAGGTAGCTCTGCGATACACCCTGAATCTGTTCTGGCGGCGAGGCGATGTCGGATTCGAGTATGTCAAACAGGGATGCCAAGAGGTTTCGGTTGGCGTCGGAAGGAGAGGTGGTGGCCAGGGTGGAGAGTTGGTCTTGCACAAGGCGGAGCAGGGCGGCGTGGTCTACCGGCGACGGGGTGGCGTGGGGGTTGTGATGTTCTGTGTCGTTGTCGGGGGCGAGGTTGTGGAGGTGTGAGTTGAAGGTTGACATGTCTATTTGGCGGCGACGGCGAGGGGCATTGTCGTTGGACTTGATGCCGTGCTCGACTGTTGGTGTTAGCTTCCTCCTGGTATAAGTATCGGGCTGAATAGACTTTTGTACCTTCGTACTGGGTTGCCATGATGGGCGGCTTATGATGTCTAGAGCTGAACTTCTCGTCGGTGTCTAGCTGTCACGTAACAATAGTAGGTACGCAAGTTTGGCCGGAGTGTAGAAGATCGTAAAGAGTGTTGCTGTTTCTGTTGGAGTTTTCTACTAGTGTTGTACCTAGACCGAGCTTGACTTTGCCAGGCACGAGGAGTGACGCAGCTCAGGGTCCCCAAAGGCTCGAGCTTATCTCTTTCCCCGCAAGTCATTTTGGCTGGGCGGGGAAAGTGGGGGCTGATCTTCTCCAAATCGCAGCCAGCAAGCGCCGGATGACGCGCTGCCCTGAGTTCTCTGTTACACCTCAGACGGGAACAAACACCACAAGCTCTCCTCTGCTTGCTGAACCACCCTCGTCTAACGCCAAGTTTTCAACCAGCGATTCCTTCCTCAGTATACCCATATTCAGACATTGTTGACGGGTCCCGCGCTAGTTGCTTTGCGCAAACTACATCAAACACCTTCTCCAACCCCGCCATTAACCTCGTTGAAGCCAGTGCCAACTGGATCGCACACACGAGATGGCCCCCCACCCATCTCATGCACCACCACCACCACCGCTCCTTCTCACAAAGCGCGTAACTACCTTCCTCGCCGCCAACCTCACTTCCACCTTGCACACAGCCTGTCTCACCACTCCCTCAGGGAACCTCCTCGCCCACGCCTCGACCGTATCTCCCGCGCGCGTCCTGCGCCGTCAAGCCGCCGTCGCCGCATCACTTTGGTCCATCCACGCCTCAGCAAAGCAATACGGTCGCGATGTTGAGCATGCCCTACCGAAAACCTGCTCCAGCACACCTGGTGATGAGCCGCCGTCCACAAAAGCGATAACGGTGCAGCTCGATGGGGAGGACAGCGGGAGTGTGGTGGTGATAAGAGGGTTGAAGTGCGGGGTCCTGTTCGTTGCTGTTGCTGGAGGCGACGGTGGTGAACGACATGGAGATGCGAGGGCAGGGCTGGAAGCGGGCGGTGGAGAGGTTGGGAGGAGTCCGCTGGCGAGTCCTGGGAATGAGACGGAGAGTATATTGAGTCAAGGCGGGCCGGCGAGTGTGGCTAGCCATACGACCGCGGGTAGCGTGGGTGGAATGAGCACGGCTTCGGTTCTGGCTGTGAGGAGACAGACGGAGGAGTTGGCAAGGTGGTTGGATGATAAGTTAGGGGGCTTGTCGGTGCCGAAGGATAGCGTGGGTGGCGGGTGGAGGTGAGACGACTCTCGGTCAGAATGGGAGCTACGGAAGGACAGGAGGCAGGACATGATGCAACCCGGCGCGCCGCGCTCTCTAGCACAAAGGACACAACGAGACCAAGACCAGAAAAAAAAGACAGGGGACGATGGTATGTCACTGAACAGAAGAGCTTCTGTATATGTGTGCTATGGATGGAAGCATGAAAGTATCCGCACCATGATGCGGTCCTACGCGAGGGCGGAAGCTAATGATTCTGTCAGTGCCATTGCCAAGCCGCGGTGTGTTGACGAAGGGTTATGGGAAGATTGGAGTTCAGGCTTATTGTTATTGTGCGGAGCAGTTACGGGATACCCAAAGAGCGTCTTAAGATCAAGGAAGCTAAGTCGATATCATTGAATAGTGATGAACAACCGCTCTGCCATGCATTATCCGTATATTTACGTTTCTCAAGAACATATTCAACCCCATAGCCTTCTGAATCCATGTCAACCACGTCTATATCGCAAAGTTGACCAACCACGCCAATCAAGCCACAACATTCATGCAACGCTAGTAGTACTCGGGCAGATCTGAAAAGCTGGGTATATCCTGCGTGCAGTCAAACGTCTTCTCGTACGCCTTGGCAGGCAGCACACCAGCAGCCAAGCCCTGCTTGTAGCTCCACTGCGGTCTGTTTTCCTCGTCAGCACATCATCCCTCAGCTTCAGGGGGCAAAAGATAGACTTACGCATTCTCGGTGTCCCAAACCCAATAAAACCAACCCCACCCCTTCTCAAAGCTTGTCATCTGCGCCTGCGCAAACATACTCAGAAAGGTCTTGTAACTCGAGCTCCAGCGCCCGGCCTCGGCATTCGCCTCTCCACACGCACATCGACTATCCATCGTCGGACATCTCGGCGTCAGGATATTCTCACTTGCATTACCCGTGTTCAGTGTACCCGTCCAGCGATTTCCCCATCCTACGTTGGTCAGATACTTGGCGCAGTCCGTATCAGCCTGTGACCACTCCGCCACAAGAGTAGGTCCAAAGCCCGTGGCGGTGTTCATGGACTGGGTGGTCTGCTGAGTCCAGCCGTCACACGCGTACTTGATCTTGGTGGTGTGGTTGTAGACGATCTGGTTGGTGTTGAAGATGACGTATTGGTGCACATCGAGGGCCAGGTTCTTCAATCCCGTGAGCTTCCCTTGCCAGTTCCCCAGTCCCATGAAGCCGTCGCCGAAGACAATCACGGCATCGGATACGCCATTCTTACGGACAAGCTTGTATGCGTTCTCAGTCCATGCTGTTACGGCGGAGGCGGAGAGGAAGGTCATCTTGGGCTCGTTGGCCAGGCCATAGAAGGCAATGATGTTCTTGTACCGGTCCTGGGCAAAGAATTTGGAGAGCCGGTCGTGGACATCAAGACTGCGTTGGGCGTTGAGATCGCCGTCTGTGCCATTCAGCCAGCCTATGGGACCCTGGCGACCAGAGTGGTTCCAGCCGTTCTGGGAACCGGGTAGGGCGTGCAGGTCGAGGTTCACCCGAAGCCCGTACTTGCGGCACCATTCTATGCCCCGCAGAAGATAGCGCCAGGAAGTTCGGAAGAGGTACGGGTCGCCGTCATAGGTCTGTACCGCCCAGTAGGAAAAGGGAATGCGGACATGATCCAGTCCGGCCGCGGCGATGTCTTTGAAGGTCTGCTCCGTGACAAAGGTGGCATAGTGTTGTTCTAATACGGAACCACAGCGGGAGCCGAGATAGGTGCAGAGGCTGTATTCGTCTATTATCCCCTGGGAGAGGTCGTAGTTGAAGAGGGATGGGGTGATGAAGGGTTCAAGACTTAGCCACCCGCCGACATTGACGCCGCGTGCTGGGCGAGAGGCGTAGTCACCCCATTTCTCGTCTAGGGCTGGGACATGATCGTTTGCTTTTGCTGAATCGTCCCATTTGGTGTAGAGACCCATAACAGGTAGGTCGCCTACTGAGTCTGTGGTGTAGGTGAGGTTGAAATCGGTGGTGTCAGTCCATTGCAAGGGGTTCAACCATGCTGGAGCATCGGCTGGGATGCTGTCTTCGGGTATACTTGTGGCAGAAGGTGAGGAGGCGGCGTCGCCGTCGTCGCCCTTGTTCTTCTTGCTGACCACGACAGCGATGACAATGATCAGAATGATCACTGCAACGCCTATTCCACCATAAATCCATAGCCGTTTCTTCTTGTATGCCGGTGGCGGTGGATCGTCGTACAACTCGTCTTTCTCCCGTACCAGACTATCATAACTCCCTGCACCACCTCGTAGGTGTTTGCTTCGTCCTTCCTCCATGATCGCTCCACTGACTACTCTTGATTTCCTCTTCTGCCTTGCCTTCTCCCTCACCCTTTCTCTTTCTCGGTCTCGTTTCCTGTCATCGTCGTAGTAGAGCTTGTCGCCATCGCTGTCGTACTCGTCTCTGCGAGTTCTGGTATGTCTCCTCTCATGATCCCGATCTCGCTTCTGTACATCCCGCTTTGGCTTTGGCTCCGGTATTCGTTCTCTCTTAGGTCGTGAAGGCGCATTTCTGGCATTATGTCTATTCAGCTCCGCCAATGCATCTGCCGACAGGGCGTGACTGCTGCGGCTCGAGCTTCCTTCTTCTGATTCTGGACGTTGTTTTCGTGAAGATGATTTTCGCTTTTTGTGATGTCTATTTGCTGTGGAATCGCGGTGTCGCCGCGAACTTTCCCGTGGCGCCATTCCAAATGCTACGGACTACTGAGAGAGTGGGTTTTGAGAGACATGATCGATTCCCTGCCGCATTCATGGCGTCTAGAATGAATGTTGGAATTTGACTTGAACCCTGGCGTGGTCCACGTCATTTACATTGGCGATGCGTTGACCAAGCAACAATCGTGCTCAGCCTGATAAGGTTGGGTTGGCAGCTTGAACCGATGCGATGGGACAGGGGTTTGGGTTCCACCCCCGCATAAGCCGTTGTAAGCCGAGCGGGCTTCATCAGTGCACATCCCCCTCGCCCTGACCCATCTTGATCCCCGGATGGCATTGCATTCGGTTTTCTTTTCAGTTTCCAGGTGATGCAGAGAGTCAGTCATTTGTTAGTATTACCTGCGAAAGAATCACGATGACAGCAAGGAAACAGCTCCTGAGACGGGCTATGGTGCCTCAACCCGTAGCCCGTCTCTTCTCGCCTACTGTCGCTATCCCACAACGGCGCTACTCGACACACCCACCAAATGCGAAGCTGAACCTCCCTACCGACTACAGCGCGACGTCCTTGCTATCGCACACCTCGCAACAGACCTTGTCCAACCCCGAACTACCGGCGGATGTTCGGGCTGGAACTACGAAGCGCATGAACCTGTTCCAAGCTGTCAACGACGCCCTTGCGACTGCCCTAGCGGAGGACGAATCTGTCTTGTTGTTTGGCGAAGATGTCGCGTTCGGTGGTGTCTTCCGGTGTTCTATGAATCTGAAAGATACATTCGGAGGAGACCGTGTTTTCAATACGCCCTTGTCAGAACAAGGCATCATGGGGTTTGCTGTGGGTTTAGCGGCGGAGAACATGCGTCCCGTGGCGGAGATTCAGTTCGCGGATTACGTCTACCCGGCTTTCGATCAATTGGTCAATGAGGCGGCCAAATTCCGGTACAGGGACGGCGCTTGTGGGCGGAGCGTGGGTGGGCTCACGGTCAGGATGCCGTGCGGCGGTGTAGGACATGGTGCACTATACCATTCCCAGAGTCCGGAAAGCCTGTTCACGCATATACCCGGTTTAAGGGTTATCATGCCTCGCAGTCCCGTACAAGCCAAGGGCTTGTTGCTGGCTGCCATACGGAGCAATGACCCCTGCGTTTTCATGGAACCCAAGATTCTGTATCGCGCGGCAGTTGAGCAGGTTCCTACCGCGCCTTATACGCTGCCGTTGGGTAAGGCCGAGGTGCTCAAGGAAGGCAAGGACGTGACCGTGATCTCCTACGGCCAGCCTCTGTACAAGTGTATGGCTGCCATACAGGAGATCGAGAAATCCATGGGTGTGACGGCCGAGCTGATTGATTTGAGAACGGTCTATCCTTGGGACAAGGAGGAGGTGTTCAAGAGCGTGAGGAAGACGGGGCGGTGCGTGGTGGTCCATGAGTCCATGGTCAATGCTGGCATCGGTGCAGAGATAGCGGCGGCGATCCAGGAAGACTCCAAGACATTTATAAGATTAGAGGCGCCGGTCGTTCGGGTTGCTGGTTGGAGCATACACACGCCATTGGTGTATGAGCAATTCAACATACCCAGCGTTGCCAGTAAGTCTCCTCAGGGTACCCAAACGCTGGTCGTAACGGTTGCTAATGTTTTCCAGGAATACATGATAACCTCAAGAAGGTGCTAGAGTATTGAGCGTGATGAACAACGACACTTATGGTGAGAGGTTGGGGAAGGCCTGTTGATGTTGATGGCATTGAGCGAGGAGTTGGTTGTGGCAAGCGCTAGCTGAGATACCTGAACAAGATGGATAAGTTCAACGGGAAAAGACCTCACTGTTATACCTAGAATAAATACCGAGTTGCTGTAGGTGAGGAAGTCATGAAGTCAAACTGTTGATGAGAAAAAGCCCCTGACCTATGTGCTTATCAGCATTGTTATCAGCAAGCTGGACAGCCCAATTGGAGCTTGACGTCGTGCCTGAACAATGCCCCGCAATGGCCTTCACTGGAACCCTGCCAGGCTGCCGGCCATACAAGCGGCCCATATGAACAACAACACGGCTGAGAAACCACAGAGATCTGCCCAGTGACAAGGACTATTCTCAGCCCCGAATTAAAACCCATCTGTCCTTCAAACACCGTCGAGAATGTCCTCTGACACAGGAATTTTGTCCTCCTTTGTGGAGGGAGCTCCCCCAGGCGAGGTAAACAGTCAACACACCTGACATGCTTATGCGTAGGGCCTCTGCTAACTTTAGTTAGCTTGACGACGTGATCAATGGTAAGTGAAATAGCGCTTGATGGGCAAAACTGGTTTTCCTGACTGAACATCTAGACATCCGAAATCTGTTGGTTTCAACTAGCATCAGCGACCTTGGCGATGCGTTCCAGAGGTACAACGAGGAGCAATTCGTTACCGCGAAGCTGCCTGGAAGCAGCCAACATGTCATCATAAGCTCACACAGCTCCCTTGGCGATGGCCGGTACTACGATATCGAGACTTCCTCCAGTTTCGCATTCGACCACGAGACACAAAAGGCGAGTGGCGTGCAAAGCCATGTGCTGGAAAGCGAACAGGCAGATTTAGTGTAAGGGCAGACTTGGTAGTCCTTGGGGACCAGCGCGAAAGCTGATGAGCAAGCAGGAAATCGACACTGAAGAGCCTGGCCCAATACGCGAAAGACTACTTTCCCAACGCAGTATACGGCGTTTATCCGATAGAGGACCACTCGAAGATTGCTGTCATCCTGGTGGCCAACAAATACAGCCCGAAAAACTTCTGGTAAAGCCCGCCGTCGGTCGCTTGGTGCATCATTCTAGCTGGCGATCACTAACCTCACTCTATAGGAACGGGCGGTGGCGTTCCTTCTACACCTACGATCCCTCCTCGGGCACCCTCGAAGGCGCCATCAAGGTCGACGTTCATTACTACGAGGACGGCAACGTGCGACTTCTGACCACGAAGCCCGTAACGGCCTCCATCCCGTCCGGTACGGGTAGCAGCATCCTCAGAGAGATTACGACAGCGGAAAAGAAATACCAGGACGAGCTGAACAAGGGTTTCACAACACTGAGCGAGGGCACATTCAAAAGCCTACGAAGACAGTTGCCCATCACGAGACAAAAAATTGAGTGGGAAAAGGTGGCAGGTTACCGTCTGGGTCAAGATATAGGAGGCGGAAGCTCAAGAAGGTAGACCTGAGCCCGGTAGATGCGGGGGAGACGGGGTCGGACACAGAAGTGGGATGCAATCGGGAGCGTTGTTTGTGAGCTTTTAGCGGTCGTTGTAGCAACTCGTCGAGATGGAATACAAGAGCCATATTGTGACCCAGTATGGTGGCCTTTGCTGAAGGAAGCCGGCCTTGTGGTCATCCTAGCTCAACACCACATCCCCCTTGACCATCAATAGCGGCAACTGTCAAGGTGAACGGGCACAACTGTAACCTCAGGTCAGTCTGGGAAGTTTGTAACTTGTAAGGTACCGTCTCCCAGCTATCAGCCCTGAATTCGGCAGGAGGGGTCTAAAAGAAGCGAAATCTCCCGAGCTTTAGTGCCAAGGGGAGTTCAGTCGCTGTGGGGTCAAGCAACCAATGGAACTTGCGATTGATGCAGTTCGGCAAATCCTGATTGGCTTCCCGCTCCAGTGTCCGTTCCGTGTTGGGGTCCCGGTCCGCCTCAGTTGGCAACCGTAGTCAAATTGTTTGGTCGGAGTGAGGAGGACCCCCGGCAGGCAAAGATAACCACCGATGCTTAGTTTGATCCTCCTACCACCACCACCACCACCGTCGCCCGATCTCGCCTGTGTCTAGCATCCCTCCTACCGTCCACCGAGCAGTTCATCTACCGTCGCCTCGTCTCCTTGAATCAGTTTTTCATCAATTCTTTCAAGATGTCTCAGGAGTTTACCTACCAGGACGTTGCCGAGCACAACACCAAGAAGGACTGCTTCTTGGTCATCCACGATGTTGTCTACGACTGCACCAAGTTCATCGACGAGCATCCGTAAGTTTGCCCGAGTTCCAACCCCTGCAGCTACTCGATTGTTGGAGGTAGGCCATCTTCGGTAATTCAGTCGCATGCTGACAGATGCGCTCTCGATTACAGCGGTGGTGAGGAGGTTATGCTAGACGTTGCTGGCCAGGATGCGTCCGAGGCCTTCGAGGACGTTGGCCACAGCGACGAGGCTCGCGAGACCCTTGAGGCCCTCAAGGTCGGAACTCTGAAGCGCCAGGTATGTCTTATCTCCTTGCTTCCATGCATACACCCCTTTCCCACCCTTAACCCCGATTCGTGTCGCATGCTAACCACATTGTGCGCAGGCTGGTGACCCAGTTCCTAAGGCCCAGCTCCCTGGCGCTCTTTCCCCGGCGGCTAACACGAGCGGTGCAAGCGGATTCGGTGTCGGTGTCTACGCCCTTATGCTCATTGGTGGTGCTCTCGCGTATGCTACCTACACCTACCTCCAGCAGCAACAAGCCGCCAAGCAGGTATAAAGGAAGGTTATCGGGCAGGTGTGGTGTCAACTTAACGGCGCTGGACGATTCAAGCCGGCATCTGGATGACGTAGAGTCTACAGCAGCTCATCATGTACCGCGGAAGATGTCAATTTGTGGTTGTAGGTTGCCCTGGCGCTCTTCAACATTTGCCGGCATGTGTGGGCACATTTGACTGAACCAGCCATGGAGACGGTTATGGAAGCATTTTCGATGACTGGCGTAGCTTATAGATATTTGTAATTACACGTTAAGCTATTCATGTCTATGTCTACCAGGTTACCTGATCTATGTACCTAGGTATCTTACTGTAGGTGATGTTGAAATGCGAAACGGTGGATGCCTACAGGTAGCTGGCCAGGTTTAAACCTCAGGGACCGCATTGACTGCCTACAACAGTACAGGTACGTAGAGTAACTGACATTGGATGAACGCCGCTTCGAGCGAAAGTTAATCCTGCTATTGTCCGCCAGGACCTTTATTCACTTTTTCCCAACAATTAAAGGAGGGGAAAAGATCTCAAAGTAAAACTTGAGAAAGAGCCATCCGTCAACTTTCTACCCTTCCTCGACTAAAATCACTGTTAAATCCTTTGCATTGGGTATCTGTACTCACTTACACTGCGCGATACAAATCAGTGGCTCACTCAATTGCAGCGAGCACTTAGGGGGGTTGCGGAGCACAGGCCAGCCTAACACTGCTTCTTCAGCTGCAACCCAGAGCCTCAACTTTGACGTCTACCTTCACCTTTCACTTTTGTACACCTTTGACTTGCCTAGTCCGCAACGTCTTGGGTCGTCCACTTCATTTCTATTCTTTCGCGTACTTTCTTGATTGCCGCCATTATGTCTTCATTCCTCGCCCGCCAGCAGGCTGCTTTCGGTGACAGTCTGTCAGAAGCCGCCACCAAGATTGGTGGCAGCTCAACCAGTGCTAAGAAGCCGGTACCTCCGTCACCCTCGCCGTCGATAGCGTCTATTGCCTCAGGTGCCCCGGGCGGAACACCCAAGAAAGAGAGGGACGAGAAATTGACGGGCATCGCAGCAGCGACTGCGTTCCAACCTGCCCAGATCGACATTAGCAGTTCGACGCTTACGCAGGTGACGTACATCATCAGTTGGCTCAAGGACAAGGGCGAACCCAAAACTTTGCAAGATATCTTTCAGTACATTAGCCTTCAACATGCCCCGGAAGAGAGGCAGCGAGAACTTGCCACGAGCCTTCGCAAGAACCCACACATCGACTGGATACCGGATCCAAACCTGACGGACCAAGACTGGCGATCCGGAACCTACGTTCACCGACCGACTATCCCCAACGTCAAGAACCCCACTCAACTTCTCGCCTACCTCCAGAAGAAGACAGACATTGCAGGCGTCTCGGTGAAGGACCTCAAGGACGGTTGGCCAGACTGCGAAAAGGCTATTGACCAGTTGGAGAAGGAGCATAAGATCCTGGTTATGCGGTTGAAGAAGGATAACAAGCCCAAGACGATATGGCTCGATGACCCCTCGCTGTTTCATCCAGTCGACCAAGAGTTCAAGAACATGTGGGCTGCCGTACAGGTTCCAAGTCTGGACATGATGCATGCACGACTCACGGCTGTGGGACAGAAGCCGACAAGCGAGGATCCCAGGGTCAAGGCTGCCGCTGCGGCGAAGAAGGTGGTCAAGAAGAAGAGGCAGAGTAACCGGGTTATTCACACCGGTCTCACATGGTTGCCGGAGCTTATGGCGCAGGAGAAGAAACCCAAGGGTGCAAGGCGAATATGAGACTGACGGGTAAATGAAAGACTGCTACGATAGCCTTATCTCACTGAGGCCTGGTTTGAACTAACACAAACACATGCGACATCATTATTTGGCGTTTTGGCTCGACACTACTAGAAGGGAAACAGCCAACACGGGCTTAACAAGATTGGTTATGACGAAAAGGGCGTTGCGGTAATGGTTTGGGCACGGAAAGGACATCATTTGGCAAAGCATGAGTACAGGCGTTGCTAGGCGTTGGCTTTTGGCTTTTCGGTATCAGCTAGATTGTGACAAATGCACCAAGCCGGCTGTAGTTCTGAATGTTCGTTATTTCTTTTATTAATTACTCCATCTGGTAGTGTTGACATCCCACTTTGGAGGGCACCGCCTTACCTCATTACAGGTACCTTAAGGTCATTAAGACGTGCACCGTGCTCAGGTCCCCGCATTCCACTAACGGCTGCCCGGTTGCGCCAGGCATCATGCTTGGCCTCACATGCTAATGCGGTCAGTCCCTGAGTTGATCATAGCATTTATCCGATCTCATCTCAACTCGCCGACATTTCCACCCTTACCAACACACTTCTCCATTGCAACACCGTCATATTGACTCGATTTCGAATCGATCTAGTCAAAATTCACAACTACAGATCAGGCTATGGATATAGCATACGATCACATTGTGGAGGAATCACTCCCGAAAGAGGATGAGATAGCATCCTCCTCCTCCCAAAGCAATAACCAGGCAAACCAGCAGAACTCGCTGAATAGCGAGTTCCAGGAAGCATACAAGGCCTTTTCATCCAGTCCCTGGGGAGCGAGAATCGGTGGCTTCTTTGGAAATGTTGTCAAGCAGGTACGTTAAACCTTGCGTGATTGCTAGGTTTCGATGAACTAATCCGGGCGGGTAGGGCGAGACGGTCTACAAAGAAGCTTCCAAGGAGGTTGTAGAGCTCGGTCAAGATGCGACCAAAGGTCTGACGGATCTCCGGGCTTCCCTGATCAACCGTACGCGAGCTATTTCGCTATCAACCGGACAACAACCACAACCCGCTGCTGCTGCGGCTGCTGGTGCTACAGGATCAGAGAAGGAGGCCACACCCGTCGAGACTGATAAGGGCATGACATCTGACGAAGCCCTCAAAGAATCCGAGACTGTCCTATCCCGTCTTCGCCTGGAAGCCGCTAAGCGCTTGAAAGATTTGCAAAAAGCCGAGGACGCAGCGGATGAGGCGCTCTTGCGCTTCGGGGGCAACCTGCGCAACTTCCTCAAGGACGCCATCAGCATTGCACCGCCATCGGGCGATAGCCAGGACACCAGGGGAGAGGTTTTGTTTGAGAGCAAGGATGCTCAGGGAAAGAGGGTCATTCATACGTCACGGTTCGACGCGCAACTGCACGTTATTCACACGACAACCGAGAACTTCATCAAGGACCCTACGGGAGCAGAGTACGAGGCCTGGAGCAAGGGTTTCGATATCGAGAAAAAGACGGACGACATTGCTGGTGACTTGGCCAAGTATCCTGAGCTGAGGACGACCATGGAGAAGCTGGTGCCGGACCAGATTCCGTATGCCGATTTCTGGAAGAGGTACTACTTTTTGAGGCATGGAATCGAGACGGCTGAAGCTAGGAGGAGGGATCTACTCAAGGGTTTGTGCAAGCTTGCATTCTTTTTGGCCACTTTGAGTCTATGCTAACTGGTGAACAGCTGCTTCCGCTGAGGAAGAGGTTGGTTGGGATGAGGACTCCGAGGATGAGGCTGCCGGACCCAGCGAGACCAAGCCTGCGCGACCAGCTTCTGCCGGGTCCTCTGCCACCATCCACCCTAAGCCCGATGCTGAACTCCTCAAACCCTCCGAGTCCCGCAAGTCCAACGACGAGAAATCGCAGGCCGACAGCGACGTGAGCTACGACGTCGTGGGCGTCAGATCTGGCAACCCCAGCCAAGCACCCAACAGCCCCAAGGAGTCCCGGAAGGGTGATGACAGTGACGAGGAAGACTGGGAGTAGATAGCCGATCTGAGACGGACGACCCCCTGTTCTATATGTTGTTGTTTTGCACTTCCATCGTTGCTGCTGTGTATAACTCGGCGTGTTCAGTCTGTCGATATGGCACGCGGTACATACCGACCCCTTGAAGCTGGTGTTCCGCGACAGGTACACACTCCTCCCTGCTTCCTTTTGTGCTTCCTATCCATTCACAAAGTGACAGGCATTTACCTCTTCTTCTTGACCATAGTAAACCCGTCCTCGTCCACTTCAGGCTCCTCCTTCTCCTTTCTGGTCACCGGAGGAGGTGCATCTCCCATCTCGACATCCTCGTCCCCATCTTCCTCGCTGTCATCCTCATCATCCCAATCCGTCTCACCATCCTCATCCTCCGCCTTCTTGAACACCTCCTTCTTCCCCTTCTTGGCCTCCCATCGCTCCCGCAACTTCTCGACCTCCTCAAACCGTCCCTTCATACAATCACTCCGCACCCGGATAATCTGCTCCGCCACCTCGTAACTTGAATCATCATCCACATTCACCTCGAACTCGTCCAGCATGACCTGTAACAGGAATTCCTCCACATAGGCACTGTCTGGTTCCTCGTCCGAGGGGGTCTCTTCGGCGTTGGAGGGGCCAGTATTGCTGGAGGCGGGGTTGCTGAGGTCGGGGAAGAGATCGACGACGGCACCTGCGAACCAGTCGCGCTTGTCGGAGGAGTCTGGTCCACCCCAGTTGTTCTGGACGGCGAGGGTGAGGTCGGGCCACAGGTGTAGAGCGTAGGCTACGCCTTGTTCGAACTGGGATTGTATTGCTGCTGTTTGAAGGGTTAGAATTAGGTCAGATACGACATACAATAAAAGTCACGACTAACCTGGTGAAGGGTTTGTGGACGCCATGTTTGTTATTCGGTTTTAGTGTGTTTCGGAGCAGTAAGGAAGGTTGTGGCTGTGATGCTGATATGTGGTTTTGCTGTTGTATGCGCTGGACGGTCGCAAAAATTATTGAGGGGCAATTTGTTCGCTAGAGGTCCGATAGGTTGCTTCAACCAAGCTCCAGCCTTCAAGTCCATCATGCGGGGGCCTTCTAGACCCCTGTGGGTCAGTCGGCGATGTGGGCCATTTAGACTGGGGATGACGTTTCGAGGTTGTTTTCAGCAGCTGACGGTACGAAATCCATCTTACCACCTACTACAGGCATGTGAACTCCGAGCTCTCCAGTTCCATCTCCAATTCCCTCTGTCCAACACTAGGCAACACTTCTATCTAGCAATCAGCGATCGCCACAATGTCGTCTCCAACGGCCGCAATCATCGGCTCTACCGGTCTGGTAGGCGCTCATATCCTGTCTACCTGTCTCTCCGAATCCTCTCCGTGGTCCAAGATAACTACCATCTCGCGGCGCAACCCCAAATCTACCGGCCCCAAACTCAACGCCGTCGTCGAATCCGACACCACAAAGTGGTCCTCCACCCTCTCCTCCCTCACGCCTACTCCATCAGTCGTCTTCTCCGCCCTCGGCACAACCCGCGCTCAAGCTGGCGGCATTGCCAATCAATGGAAAATCGACCATGACCTCAATGTCGACCTCGTGCAAGCCTCCAAAGCAGCGGGTGTCAAACATTTTGTCTTCATATCTAGTGCGGGAACAAGAGGAATGCTCAGCAATCGGGTACCTTACAGCAAGATGAAGATTGGGGTGGAGGATGCCATCATTGAGGCCGGGTTTGAGACGGCGGTGATTGTGAGACCGGGCATGATTTTCGGCGCGCGGGAGCCGGGGAAAGAACACACGGGTATGCCGTTTTTGCAGGGTGTTATTAAGGGTGCTGGGAAGATCTTTGGGCAGGGAGTCACGGATGCCGTTGGCCAAGAGGCCGATGTTATTGCGCGGGCGGCGGTCGCGGCGGCCAGGATTGCGGAGGAAGGAGAGGCGCCGAGTACAGTTTGGATCCTGGAGCAGCCGGACATTGTCAAGCTGGGAAGGACGGAGTGGACTGAATAATAATACCCATTGTAAGTACTGTGAATTAGCTGGATCTTCTTCGTATCTACGTGTTTTCTTATGCCGCCCACGAAGCACCCGTAATGGGAGAATAGGTGGGAGAGTCATGCCATCACGGTCATCTTGTCACCTTGTCAGAATCCTATATCATACCCTACAGTTGCGATCCTGAGCGTCGTTAAGGATTTAGCACGCCTACACATTCATTCGCAGTGAAAGTGACAATGATGTAAAAAGCACAAGTGGTTTGAGATATGTTATCAGACAGCTCACCAGTAGTAGAGCCCTTTACATATGGTAACGGTGTGTAATAAGACGGACTTATGCTGGTGTCTCCAAAGCCGGGTGGACTCCATCTGCCTCAACCGAGAGCAACCGCAACCGAAAATCTACAAGTTTCGCCAAGTACTGTCCTCTACCCACGGATGTTGACATGCCGAGGCCATCTGGAGCTGCTTGCGCTCAGCCTTCTCAACTTCAGGGACATGCTTTCCTGCACATTGCTCCGGACGAGGTTCCACCTGGCATCCATGTGCGATCGGGCTGTCACATGTCGGCGCATCTGCACCGCAACGGCCCGCTATCTTTATCGTTCTGCCCGATGCGATCGATAAGCGCAACTCCTCTGACCCCACCATAACTTTCCATTGCGACTCATCTTCAGGGGTCCACGGGTTGCCACGCGCTTCTCACTGTCATCACTTCTGTTGTTACTGGTACACTTGGTACAGCCAAAGGGAAATTTGTACAAATTATTCACTAAATTCCAACTTTTCTTGCGACTCCGTTGAGCGTTCCCTTGGTATACTCGAACAACAAGCCACCATGCCGGGCCCCTACGAGTCCCCCTATCCCGACCCTCCGGCCCCTACGGAGCTCTACCAGTCCATGGCCGCAGTGCGCCCCTCCACAATCGGTCCCGACTCCGGTCCCAACCCACCGTTTCCTCTCCGCATGTCCGGGAAAGTCACCTCCGGCTTTGGACGAGGCTCTTCCGAACTTGGCATCCCGACCGCGAACCTCCCCGTCGACGGACCCGAATGCGCCTCGTGGCTTCCGTCGGCAGACTCAGGTGTATACTTTGGCTGGGCGTCGGTCTCCCTACCAGACGAGTCCGGCGAGTTTGGCGACGCGACCGATAGATGGAGGGTGTATCCTATGGTCATGAGCATCGGGTATAATCCGTACTACAAGAATACGGTTAGGAGCGCGGAGGTGCATGTCATGAGGAAGATCCACGTGGATTTGAGGGGAAGGGAGATGAGGTTACTGATTCTGGAGTATGTGCGGGAGGAGAAGGATTATCCGAGTCTGGAGGCACTGGTGTGTGATATTCGGATTGACATTGAGGTTGCGAGGAGGAGTTTGGAACGGGAGGGTTGGATGGTTAGGGAAGTCGACGAAAGGGGAAGGCTGGATGGGAGCTGGCTTGTGAGGAAGGCGGAGGAGGGGAGAGAGGAGAAGCAAGGGGAGGCAATGGGGAAGAGTGGTTGAACCGGGTTGGAAAGGGGAACAGGCAATGGTATTCCGGTAGAAGCATTTGCAGCGGAGCGTTTGGATTTGGTGTTTACGCATTGCTTAGGAGCGTCTCATGGTAGATCTAGAGAGGGCTTAGATACCAGGCACCTATGTTCATCTGAGACGACATGCTCATTGAGCTGGAGTCGTTTGTTTACTTGGTTCTGCCTTATACTTTGAATGTGCGTACGCGACACGGTGATTTAGGTTTCCGCTGTCAAGCACTTGTAACCGGGAAAGATGTCCTCTCTACCGTTAGCGTAGATGAACATACATACTTCGCAATACCCTGATGCCACAACGTTGCCTAAACACCCTCGTTTTTGGTTCAGATTGCTGCTCCACAGCTAGGCAGCTACTCTGTACCCACCATAGTTTTCAACCCAGTTCATCACCAAGTATAAGACTCGAAATGCGTTCTCACTACTGTTTTAAAAAGCCTAACCACCAAGATGTCCATGATAATAAACTCGCTGAAAGCGCCATATGCAGAAATGCTCGGCACTACAGATATCACGGCCATCCGCAAGTCACTTGGGGAGGACAAGTCGGAGCGATGGGGTTTCGTCTTGATCCGCTGCACCTACAGCTCGCAAGAGGCATGGGAGAAGTTCCTCCGTCTCGCCAAACAAGATGCCTACGACTACTTTGAACAGAGAGGAATGGAGGAGTCAGATGTCTATGCCAACTTGGTCTGGACGGTTATCGAGGACGCCGACACTTTAGACGGGGCCAGCTACCTGGACACGAGTCGCAGATTCGAAGCGTGGCTCGAGAGCGAAGGGAAGCACGAAAAACGAGAGATCAAATTCCCAAACATGTGGAGGAACTGCCCTAGATATTCCTACTTTCTGCATGTGGATCAAGAAAGCCTCGAGAGTGTGGTGGACGACGAAAAGGCGAAGACGAAGGCAGGATATTATTGTATGATGGTCCAGTCGGGAAATGTGTTACTGGCAGAGGCAGAGGCTGAAAGCGAGAATGAATGGGCAACCGAGGACGAGGACGAGGACGAGGATGCGTTCTATGACCAAAGGAAGAGAGTTCACGTCCACGAGCTCGTTAGCTGGTACGCACTCCTTCTCTGGGACGAGAATTGGTATCATGTCTCCGTTGACGATGGTATCGCCAACTGCTTCTGACTTTTGATTGTGATCGCCTGTGACCGTCTCACAGCTGCTTATTATCCTTAAGTACGATCAGTCGCTCGCCAACAAGGAATGGGCTCGGCTGAAGATGGGCTATTGGGCTATTCTCCGTTCCAGGGTTACTCAGCCAAATATGATTACTCAGCGTAATGAGCTCGGAATTGTCCCGGCACGTGGCAGACCTCTCCATATTCTGATTTATCTCCGTCTCCAATCCGTGCAGCGCACTCGGCACGCCCGAGGTACATGTCGTCATCGCCGCCTTTTGGAGAACCATGTCACCAATTCCAGACGCATGGACCACAACCAGACAGCAAACGGCCGCTCAAAATTAACACTGAGGTCAGCTATTTGCATTTGAAATCAGCCAGTTGGTAATTGCTGCCGGTTGGATCGGCGTTAGTATCCGGCGATTCCACTCCGCGGCGTTAGCGTCGGGTGCCGTCAAGCATTTTACTAAAGTAAAGCTAACGACGATTAAATAAGCGTAGTGCTGGGAAGGGTGTGATGGAGTGTGTCATAACACGTCGATGTTGGGTCGGCAATGGCAATTGTTTTAAAGCCCGGGGATGATCCGCATTCGTCGCGTGTGCTGTCACTCTCTGTACCATTGGATTAAGGTCGTTGCGCATTCAGATTCCAAGACTGTAGATAGTCTTAGATCTACATTGTGCGCTGTGCCAAGCAATTGAGATATCATCCAGCTATTACAGATATTCTTCTTTCCGCCGAACACTGATACGTCTCGAGTGCAGTGGAGATGGATGACAAAGACCTCGAACGCGGCCGGGGAGTTCCAACCTCCGACCGTTCGCAAGAGGATGAGAAGACGTCAGTAGATGACACGGAAACAGTTGACTTTGAACCGATTCGCACAGGAACGCGACCGGGCAGTGTAACGACAAGGAACAGCAGGAGGAGTAGTCGGGCGTTGAGTCGAACGCGATCCAACAATGGCTATGGCGTCGATGAGTTTGAGGAAGGGGAAGTGGAGATGGAGGATGAGGCCCAGCAACGACAGGACCCGCTGGAACAGGCGGATAAAGAGAAGGATCCTTACGAGGTTGGATGGGATGGCGGCGTCGACAATGATCCCTTGAGCCCGAGAACCATGAGTACATGGCGAAAGTGGAGTATTGTCGTGATCACGTCGATGGGGAGTTTCTGCGTGTAAGTCAGTACTGTGCCAGGGGATCAAACAGGGAATGTACTGACACGCAGCCTATACAGAACAATGGCCAGCTCCATCTATACATCTACTTACACGCAAATGGACGCGGAGTTCCACACCTCCCGCCTGGTCGCGACCATCGGCCTCTCGACCTTCGTCCTCGGTATAGCACTGGGTCCCTTCTGGTCTCCCCTGGCCGAATTCTACGGACGGCGACCCATCTACGTCGCCGCTTTTGCCGCGTTCCTGATCTGGATCATCCCTTCCGCCGTGGCCAAGAACATAGCGACCATGATCGTAGCCCGGTTCTTTCAAGGTCTCGCCGGCAGCGCGTTCCTGTCCGTGTCTGGCGGTACCGTGGGTGATCTGTTCGTCCGGGCCGAGATGCAGGCGCCCATGGCTGTGTTCACGCTTGCTCCTTTTGCTGGACCGAGTGTGGGACCGCTGGTGGGAGGGTTCATCAACTCGAATGTGCACTGGCGATGGACGCACTATGTGCTACTCATTGCGGCAGGAGCTCTGTTGGCTGCCATTGTGTTGTTTGTACCTGAAACGTTCCGTAAGTTTCCTTTCCGCCATGTCGAAGATCAGATGACAAAGACTAAACATGACTGACTTACACGATGGGCAGATCCCGCGGTGCTGAAGAAGAAAGCAATCAAGAAGAGGAAGGAAACAGGAGATGACCGGTGGAAGGCACCCATCGAGAAGACGAAAAAGTCCATCCGTCACACAGTCGGCCTCGCGCTTCTCCGACCCTTCCAGCTGCTCATCTTCGAGCCCATGTGTCTCATCCTCAACATTTATTCGGCCATCCTTCTCGGCATTCTTTACCTCTTCTTCGGCGCTTTCCCTCTGGTGTTTGGCAACAATCATGGCTTCAACCTCTGGCAGGTCGGTTTGAGCTTTCTCGGTCTCTTTGTGGCCATCGTGCTGGCAGCATCGACGTCCCCGATATGGACGCGGATGAAGGAGAAGGCCATGGAGAAGCGGGAGGAGCAGACCGGAATTGCCAAGGGGGAGCCCGAGGACCAGTTACCGCCGCTGATCGTGGGCGCGCCATTGATCACCATTGGTCTGTTCTGGTTTGGGTTCACGACGTATCCCTGGGTGCATTGGATCTTGCCTATCATTGGGTCTGCCATCTTCGGCTTTGGGTGAGTACTGTGTCCTCCTTGTCCCCTTCCCATTCCCTCTTCCGCCCTCCCTTTGCCGCTCTTTCCCTCTTAACTGCCCTGGAGGTCTCTATTGTAACCGTCCAGCAACCTGGTGACCAACATATCTGTCCGATTCGTGTCCCTCACTACGGCCTGTTCCTGGTCATGTTGTTCGTGAGACCACACTTGTTGGCTCATCCGGCTTCCACCCAATCATATCCACGAGACACATACAAATCTGGTGGTGCGCGGCGTCACGTCTTGTCCGTTCTGATGATTCCTTACTCACCCTGGTCCCTTGGTGGGATATTGTTAGCAGCACCTACTAGTGTTGTCATCTCCTGCCTGGTGATGGTTGGCTCGTGGAGCAATGGTCCCTATGCAGCCTTGCCAAGTGGTCGGATATCTCCATCGTTCTTCCTTGAAATCGAATGGCTGGCCCGTTGCAAACCATAAGAGACCCCCTGTTGGTGTGCCTGATTTCCTGTGGCTCTGTTGGGATTTAGCTAAGCATTTGTCATGGTCATCTGGCGTTTCCCTGCATAGAAGTTTTGTGATCTTGCATATCCGGTTTCTTCTAAGGCAAGGTCATGTGGCTAACCACCTAGTGTCGTGCAGTACTATGCTTGCCTTTACTGGTGTATTCACCTTTCTTGTGAGTTGACTCCCTTGCCTCCCCTTTCGGCATCATCCCTGCGCCTAGAAGTACGGGGTCCCGGAGATGGGGTTTGTATCATGCCAAGGTTGCGAGGGTATGTACCATGCAGGAGAGTTTGCTGACCACATACGTCGTAGGTGGACGCATATCCGTTGTATGCAGCCAGCGCTCTTGCGAGTAACGCCTTGATCCGATGTACCTTTGCCGGTAAGTTTGCTCCTAGCTGACCCCAGTTCGTGTCCGTCCCAGTGCTGCTTGCCCTACGAGCTATCACAAATCATAATGCCCCAGGCTGCTGCTGGATCTTGCTCCAGTCAAGTCCATCTTTGCATCTCCGTATCGGTTTTAATCATGCAACGTTCACACGACGCCCTACCCATCTCACCGGTTCTCAAGTTTGCTGTGGCTGACATAAATATGCCTTGATAACAGCTGCATTTCCATTGTTTGGCGTCCAAATGTATGAAAAGCTCGGCTACCAGTGGGCAACGGCGCTCCTGGCGTTCCTAACATTGGCCATGCTGCCCTTTCCCTACCTCTTCTTCATGTATGGGAAGCGTATCCGCGGTCAAAGCAAGTTTGCAACTTCGTCATAAGATGCTTCAAAGAGTCGAAAGGACGGACGGGGAACGTCTTATGGACGGAGCGTTCCGCCAAGAACCACCAACCGTGCACCCAGAACCTGACTCGGCGCGTAACGCAGAGGACGCCACACAAGGCTACCCGTCGCTAATCCTCCTGACTGGCCACTTTGAACTCTTTGGAGCCCGTCTCACCGTCTGACAATGTTTGTCTGGTGACGGAGGCAGCTCCACCATCCATCATTCGACACTTCCACAGAGTCATGAACGACCGGATGGAGACTGCTCGAGGAAGACAGAGATGAACCACGATCGTAGACACAATACTGCCATCTATGACAGCAGTTACGTTGTGACCTGCTCGTTCTTGAGCCTATGGAATGGCGGTTTGCTGAGGATACCTACCTGGGAGGTCGCATTCTTGAGACACGGTCCGTGGTATGTGGCTTGTAAATAGAAGCGGAAATGGATAGAGCAAATGTGCTGCTTCATTGTGCCACCATCCCTACTGGATTTCCACAATAGATATGACCAGGGTCCCAGCGTCAGTACGGCATGAACGAAAGCTGGCGAAAGCGCTTAACCTCATACGCAAGTCATAGTTGTCCAGGAGGTAATGGAACGTATGCTGTTCCTTGGAAAAGCGCCCGTCACGTCATCGGCGGCCAGCTATCATTTAGCTTGAATCGTCGGTGGAGGTTGGAAAAGCCAGATTGTCTCCCTATGGAGGCTGAAGGAGTCGCAGGTCCTGCCGTTCGCTGAAGGCTTCCCAACAAAACAAAGTAGACAAATGCTAATACTGCACTTAATTGGTCAGCCGAGAGGTTGGCATGAGGTGGGTGGTACCAGACAAGACTTGACTGGCTTTGTGAGCAGTCACCTGCTCAGTAGATGACAGGTTAACCCAGATCAAAGGGTACCTACCTGGCCTCCATGTAGGTTCTCGTACACACAGCTGGAATGCATGTATGTACGTGTCAAGACTTCCCTGATGCTGGAAAGACTGTAGATAGTACACGAGTCTGCAAGGCTCCTGTGGAAGTAGGGATAGCCCAACGCCTCCATGCCACCGCCCGCCAACTATTGGCATGCTGTGCTGCAGACGGCACAGCTGCTTATCTCGTCTGGTGGCGGTGGAAGATGTGTATATGGCGTCAAAGGGGGGCGGCACGATACCATGAAGGCTTGCCTTGGGGAAGAGTGGGATCTCTCTCTGAGGTCGAGCTGCGGAAAAGGGGCAGGGGGTATTGGCTTGTCGGAGAAGGGATATCTAGATACCACACCTCAACTGGTGCTGGGGTAGCTGAGACGAACACGTGCGCTTGGATATGGACTCCTGCTGACTACAAGACGTCAAATCATCAAACCTGGAGTGTTGGTTTCACGACCGAATCACAACAGGCTGGGCTTATTTAGGTCCAGGAAGCTGCAACCACAACATGAACGCCGAAAAGCGCATCCATCCAAATTGCAGCTTGCGCTTGAACGAAGGGACTTCTGCTGAAGTCTGTCATTGAAACAAGCAGCTACAGGCAACGTTATTGGAGGTCTCTATTCCGTGATACCGAACCCCGTTCAGGTTGTTGCACTACGATGTATTTCAGACACAGGATTCTGCACGAATCACGACTTAGACAATAAATCAGCAGTACTGATAGGTTCAGTCGTCGTTGGGAGAATGAAGTACCTCGGTACCGAAGACAGCCGCAGATAGTGAGGTACCAATACATAACGGAGAGCTGAAGCGCTGTACGGATAACGGTAGAGGCACCTATATCATGCTATATGCAACAAAGCAGTCCCGGCTATGAGTGGGGCCTGTAATGCACCGCTTCACCCATGCACCCACAGATTGGCAGTTTCCGACGAGTGGAAAAGCGGGGGATTCTGTCGATAGTACGTACTCTCCGACTCCAGATGGCAAGTAGCATCCCCGCAAGTGCAATTGGAGTTGCTCACAGCAAAGTTCAGCTACTTTGCACGGCGCAATCGTCTCAGACATCAGGACATCAGAACTCGACGATCAACAATTCGATGGTCGTGCCACTGCAGAATTTCAGCCACCGCTGTATGGTCTTTGTCTCGACGCTTACCCGACCCTTGATCCAGCCTGCATACGAACTTCATGTGGCGCGACGGCAACAATAACAACAACACCAAAGCAACAACAACAACAACAACCACTGCTTTTGCTCCTTGGTACCCTGCTTCCGTGCCATACCGGGCTAACAACCCAAGAACGAACCGACCAGCGACAGGCTCAGCATAGAGAGACGGGCGAGGGATAGCCGGTACAGACTCGACCGAAATACAGAAGGGCCGGGATAAGGAAAGGACCAAGAAAGAAGACGATTGGATTGAAGGTCCGTCGGATGGCAGCCATTGAGACAATACATCGTACTTCGAAGCGCAACCTACAGACATCAAAAACCTCTCAAAGTCTGTACAGATCTTCGACGACAGAGTGGATATCTTGTGCCGTGCCGGCGCCAGATGCACAACAAGCATAAACTAGGCCTGACGGGTAGCTACAGGTCCTTGCCATCCTATCACGGCTGTCTCAAAATATAAGAGGTACATGTACGGGGGCTAGAAGCCAATATATCCACCACTCGCATACCATTGCCTGCGCCAAAAAAAACATCCCGCGCCGCCACATGGCTATCTGAAATCACAGCCTTCACATCTGCTTCACACACCGTGCGTTGCGACCCAATATCGACAGAGCTTGCCACAGCCTCTTGAGATTGGGCCACATCATTTTGTGGAGCGCGTCACACCAGACTGACGCATCTCTCAGACGGGACCGAGCCCATTGGAGGGCTCTAATCGATCTCATTGCTGAAAATACGAGTAGAGACGCTGTGTCTGTGGTACCTAGCGAGCCACACCAGCTGGAGGACTACTAGTTTCAAGAAACCCGAGCGGTTGATCTGCTGAGCTTCTCGGACGGACTACTAAGGACACTGCCAGATCTTTTAACAGGAGCCAACCTCAGCTAAGAGTTGCGGATGCACAAACCGAGGTGAAGACCAAGCTTTCTTTGTGCATCGACAACTTCGTGGCGGCGTCGTGGGAACGATTGAGACCGTCACTGTCCGGCTGCGTTCAAGACTTCTAAAAGCTTAGTATATCTTTCTACGACATCATACGGTGCCTGTATTCCAGGTTGTGGACTATTTTTGCTCTGGCACGTCGTTTAAGTGTCCGGTCCCGGCTCCCTTGTGCTGTGTCACCCAGCCGTCATTGCAGGTGCATGTGTTCACAGCAGGAAGCGACTGTCGCACACGCCTCCACACTACCACCCCTGGCCGCCCCAGCAGCAGTGCCGCTGTTGCTCTATCAAGGAAGGACAGGCCTTTGGGTTGGCAAAGAAGGAGTCTTGCTAAGTACTGGTGCCGTATGGTGTTAGCCTTGCATTGCCGTGCCGTCCTCCCAGGCCCTGCCCTGCTGAATTCTAACGTGAAAGGGCAGGAACCAGAAACAGGGGTGGCGTCTCCAATCCTATAAAGGAGTCAGTAAGACATCATGCAGTCAGATGTCGAGCCTAACCAAGCAGAGGTTTCAGGTTTTATGTCTGAGAGTGATGCCGAGTACGACGACCAAGAGCCTCATCACAAGGCAGAAGAAGACGACAACGAGAGAATGGCGGACAATAGCAGCAACAACAAGAACAATACCAGCAAGACACCTTCGGATGGCGCCGAGGTTGATGGCGAGCCCAAGAAGAAGTACGATTCAAAAGACCCCATGCGGCCAAGGAGGAAGAAGGCCAGAAGAGCATGTTTTGCCTGTCAACGGGCTCATTTGACTTGTGGTATGTCCGTCTCTCTTCGCAACTTCTCCAGTCGTAAGCAAAATGTGACCGTCGACCTGCACTCGACAACTTTCTATCCCGAATGGCACTTGGTATTCCAGGACATCGCCTCTCTATTTCACATACTGACCAGTAACGCCACCAGGTGATGAGCGACCATGCCAAAGATGTATTAAGCGTGGTCTGGCAGACCAGTGCCAAGACGGTGTCAGGAAGAAGGCAAAATACCTGCATGATGCTCCTCCCGAGGCTTTAGGGCCAGTACTAGGTCCAGGGTACAATAATTCTAGCGTACATGGGCACTCCCAGACATTGTCCACTCGACCCAATGGGCACCGACATCCGTCTAGCAATGGATCGGAGGCATCCCCTACTGTCGGCACCTTTTATACCGCCCAAGGCAACGCGCCCCAGTTTCCCGTGTTTTCACCACCTCAACCACCGATGGCGGCCCTACAACAAGAATCGTCGTTTGCCAGTCAACACTCGCCGGTCTCCCCGACGTTTCACGGACCTAACAACTCACAGATGGGAGGTATGGCAGTGTCTCAGGTCTCGGCGGACATACCGAACTTCACTACGGCATTCTTCGATCCCAGCAACCCCGCCATATTCAACTTCGACCTTGAAGGGCTCACCTTTGGGAGTCAATACTCGGCTGTCGAGTTCAACATCCTCAACCAGATGTCCGCAGGGGCCGCGGGGACTCCTCCACGTGATCAGTCAATATCAACCCAGGGAGGAGGTGGCGACGGCAACTACAACAACCAAGCCGGTGTGTTCGGCAATGGCGTAAGCCCATACGAGAAGCTATACGATCCCTCCTTGATGGGGGAATTCCTTGGGCTAGACCACAGTGTCAACGGGGTCTACTCGCAGGGTAACCTTCAGCATGGGCTTCCGCATGCCTATGCCATTGCTGCTGGTCCACGAAGCTTACAGAGCCCTAGCACAGAAAATAACAGTCCGCAAGCAACGAACCACGGCTTTGAGGGCTCGCCAACAACAACCACGTATGCCACGGGTGGTCCCAATGCCACATCACAGCAGCAGCACCCAGGCCATGCGAGCGCCGCTCGTGCCATGAGCAAACCGTCTCAATCAGTAGCGGCGAGGATCTTGGGTGGTCACCAGTTGACCATGGGCAAGAAGCAGCGAGATCCGTCTTATATTTATGAGTCCGTAAAGGAACCCTATCAATATGTCAAGAGTTTTCATAACCTTATTGCGCTCCTGCAGACTCGGTTTGCCCCTGCCAACTCAGCGGCCATTGCCCAGTCACTCGCCAGCATCCGCCCATCCTTCATATCATGTACACGGACTCTAAACAGCCAGGACCTTGTGTTCATGGAGAAGAGCTTTCAGCGAGCCCTCTTCGAGTACGAGGACTTCATGTTCAACTGCCCCAGTCCGGCCCTCATCTGTCGTCGAACTGGCGAGGTGGCTGGCGTGAACAAGGAGTTCACGGCGCTCACTGGTTGGACGAAAGAAGTCCTTCTGGGCGTGGAACCGAACAACAACGTCAACACGGGCATATCAACAACCGGCTCGGCAAGCGGCAGCACCGGACGGGCAGGGCAAACGACTCCACGTGTTAGAACACTGAACGAGACCTCAAAGCCACCCGCCGACAATGGAAAACAGCCCGTCTTCCTTGCTGAGCTCATGGACGAAGATAGCGTCAGGGAGTTCTACAAAGACTACGCACAACTAGCTTTCAACAACAGCAGAGGCACGGTCACGAGGAAATGCAGACTGCTCAAGTACAGGACGCTGGAACAGGCTGCGGCAGCAGAAGGGTCAGCAACAGGCAGCATGGACGACAGCCCGCAGAAGAACGGGCCACAACACCCGCCCAAACAGAGCATACTCAGTAATCGTGTGGCAAGGATAGACGGCGAGCACGGCATCTCCAAGCTGGAGAGAGATGGCAAGCTCGAGTGCACATATACGTGGAGCATCAAGCGGGATACCTTTGATATCCCGATGATGATTGTTATTAACGTGATTCAGCCCTCTCATGTCACCGAAGTTCTGAATTCTCCGCTAACGTGCTGCACGCAGTTTCTTCCCTGTTACTACCGCAACCACAATCAGTTGGCGGTATGAACAGATATTATCGTACGGGATAAGGGTCACAAAAGGGAAACGGAAGGGCAGGAAACTGGGTCTCTCCTGGAGTTAGCGTGTCATTCTCGGGTTTATTATATCCAGCAGATACTATTGTTTCAAGCCTTATGTCAGTAGGGAGCAATGAACAACTGCAGCATCCTGCTAAACCATGACAAACAATCCCTGTCTTGCACGACTCAGACGCCGCTGCCACCATCCACAAGGGACCATGGCGCAGTTGGTTAGCGCGCAGGTCTCATATCGTCTAGATGTGATCAGATCAACCAGATCTGGGTCATCCTGAGGTCGTGAGTTCGAAACTCACTGGTCCCACTTTTCTTGGTTGGTCGTCTGTCGTCCTTCCGTTGAAGCTATCACCAGATTTCAGGTCTCGAATTTTTGGGCGTGGCTTGGCTACGTTCTGATCTTTCCTTCGCCCCTCCCTGTCTACCTAACGCAAAAACTTGTCGGAGTAAACATGCATAGCCCTGTGGCTAAAAGTCTTAGCTATGCCTTGCTAGACTCTGATGATATCTTAGGTTGGCATGGATCATATTCAAGGTCATGAAGAACTTCAACTCCCGAAGACACTACTCATACCTGCCATGCTACGAAGTGTCCTAGTGGTCTGGAATGAGCTTTTGGTAGACTTTGTATTTGAGCAGATGGCAGCTTTGAGCAATGTACCGGCAGTGGAATGGGATCGTGCAAACTGAACAGATCTGCGTTACGACTCATTTCTGTCTGCGCACCGGCATAATTTATGGTCCTGATAATGCATGTGGTGGAGGAGATAAAACGTGCCATTGGGGCGTTCTAACAATAATATTTCGCATCTATAATGCTGCCCCATTTCCCGTTCCGCCATAGGTAAGTACCAGTCATCATTGACCTAAGAGCCATCGATACCTATCATAAAAGTCATTCCATCATAACCCACGACCCTATCCTGCGAACAGGCCCAGATCTGGAGTACCAATCATCCAACAACGAGCATAGCCCCTCCAACAGCCCCCAGCATAACCATGACAAGCACACCAAGCACCCTCCTATCACCACCCCTACCCGCTACCATGCCCGCCGCGACATTCGGAGTTCCGCCACCACCAGCAGTATTGGTGACGAGCGCACCCGTCGTCGTCATCGAGCTGCCTCCACCGCCCCCGCCGCTGATGGTCATCTCGCCCTGCGCCAGCACATAGATCTCCCCGGTGGCATCGCTCGTCATGAACACCCTCCCACCGGAATCCAGCGCCACACCCGCCGGGCGAAAGCATTTCCCCGGACAGACCGAGTTGTCCGGGTTGCTGAGGACGTCCCTGGCGGCGTCTGTGGCGTCGGAAGGGGACACGGGGGAGCCGTCGGAGAAGTCGACGATGGAGAGCTTGTATCCCGCTGGTTCGTCACGGTTCCAGCTGCCGTGGAAGGTGATGTAGGCTCGGCTGCCATCGGGGGTGAATTTGATGTCTAGGGGTGCCATGTGGGCTTCGAAGGTGAGGCGGGGAGGGATGCGGTCCTGGGCGCAGGTGGTGTCGTTGAGAGTGGCGCTGGGGTCGAGGACGAACTGGTCGCCTGTTTTCAGGTTGCCTTTGTTGGGGAGGTTAGTGTCCCATACCGCGAAACAGCCTGGATAGCCATAGTTTCTGCCCAGGTACTGGTTGTGGGCCGTGTCGTTCAGGAAGCCGTGGAAGTTCATCTCCTCGCCGGGATTCTCCTCGTGGATGTCGGTCCCCTGGCGTTTGAGCTGATCGGCGCTGTTTTCGACGCTGTAGATGCCGCCGGTGAGTGGCTCCTCTGCTATGCCGACGCTGTTACGGAGACCCCAACCGAGCATTATGCCGTCCACGGGGTAGTTGTAGGGTGCTGAGACAGAGGAGATGTTGAAGGCTCGGATCTGAGAGTGGCCCGAGGTCACATCTGCTGCGACAGGATCCATGTTCTCCGAGCTGCCGCGAGAGACAAGAAGGAGGCCTGGATTCTTGCGAGAGAGCAGCAGAGTGCGGGTGGTGTGATCTGTGTTGGACATGTTGGTGATTAAGGTTGTTCTGGAGGATACGGTGACGGCGGCAGGGTCGTAGGACCAGGAATAGACCTGGTCTGATGAAGAGGCATAAAGGGTGCGGCCATCGCTTGATAGCTCAATGCCGTGGTTCAGCTGCCATGTGGTCCATGTGGTTAGTGCAGTTTTGTATAGCCTTCCCAAGTGTACCTACAGAGGTGTCGTTGACCAGCAACGTGGTGAGGCTCGGAGAAAGACATGTCCCCCCATTGTCATTGAATGAAATATGTGTCAGTCCGATTCCAGACTGGATGACCAGAAGGCCCCCGTGGTTGTCAAAGATCAGTCCACGAGGCTTGGTCAGACCGGTAACGATGAGCTGGTAGGTGTACCCGGTTCCAACCACAGGTGCCGAATAGCTGGGGGTCAGTACCGTGGGACACGAGCCAGCAGCTGGTACCGTCGTGGTCTGGGAAAGGACACAGCCAACGTGCACCACCGCAAGTGCTAGGAATTCGAGGTAGTGGAGCAACATTGTAAAGGTTGGTCACAGATATGTACGGATCGTCGTCGGGGGTGAGTAATTCAGGCTGCAGTTCAGCATAAATTACCTCTAGGTGACAGATACCTAAATCATGACATGGTGATATGGGGTTTGCGTCCTGGTCACTCAACTTGCTTGCGCTTTTCGGCAACCGTGTCTCTCATGGGGTCGGGGGTTCCTGAAACAGCAACCGCACCTCGATCATCAAAGCCAAGGGTCTCAAGATAGGCGAGGTACGTCATTACCCCAGAGCATCATTGGCCCATGGGTCAGGGTAGGCTTCCCCACTCGGACACTCTGGATTCAAGCACTTATACTAATTGCACGTTCGAGCCTTTGGTCAATACACCTTCTTTGGGAGTTGAAAGGATATAAGTCATCAGCTATAAGTTCAAACGCCAAATTAGACTTGAATTCCCAATCTCGCTATGCTCTGGAAATGGCCCTGTCCCACACGTATACTTTTCCCATCGTAAAGAAGGAACGGCCTAGACATAAGGCAACAAAAGGCAGTGATCGTATGTACAGAGAGTGATAAAAAACACAGAAGGAGGAAGAGGAGAGCCTCGCTTGCCCATGCAGTGATAAGAAGAAACAAAACCAAAAGCCACGACAGCCAGGGTCCACCTGTCACATCCGCCTCTCCAAACTTGCCCTTTCCTCACCCTTAACCAAGCATGCCACCCCCCTCACTTCTGCCAAGGTCGCCCTACAGTCTCAACTCTCGCAGAATCTGATCAGCCATATTCTTGTACTGCCATGTGTTTCCGCTGACCCTCTTGAACTGGATGCCATGCAGACTGATCACCGGCACTTTGACAACAAAAATTTCAAAGTCGAGGACCATGCTGCCATCCACGCCATCATCCCGGACATTGGTCCTTGTCTCGCCTGCCGCCACTCTCCTGGAACTGGACTCTCCGCCGTTCTCACCGGTGACGCTGTCCTCAGACAGATCCGAGTGAGAATAGCTGCCGTCATCGTAACGATCGCGCCCCTTGCCCGGCGTCCTCGGTGTAGTGGACAATCGCTCGTTCTCCCTACTTTCACGATCGCGGTTACCACCAAAACTGAACCGCCTCCGTTCGCGGCCGGGGGACTGAGGCCCAAAGCCGGATGGGCTACCTGACCGGTTGATGTCACCCTTCTTCATGTCGATACTGGGCGAATGCCGACAACTGAAGCCTCCCCGAATTTCAGTGTAATCAACGCCAAGCTGCCTGAGCACGCGTTTGAGATCCGCTCGAATCTCGGGAACAGGCTTGGTGCTTGTTGTGGATACGCTGAAAAGGCCCTTCAAGAACACGGGCTTCGCAAGATCGGGGTCTTCACGAGCGTCCAGCTTGTCGGTAGAGACACCGCTATGTTCGCCGAGCTCGGCGTCCGTCTCCTCGGGCACCGGGCCGGGTTCCCCGCGTGACTCGGCCTCCCGTCTAGCTCTTCTAGCCTGAATGCTCTCCCTGCGAGCATGACCCAGGCTCTTGGCACGCATAGACATTGACCTGTTGTTCTGCAGAGCGGTCCTGGCTTCAGCTGGCTTCTCTGGTACTGCTGGGCTAGACTGGTCTAAACCCGACAAGATGGCTGCGTCGTTGCGTCGCCGGTGAAACTCTGCCGAGTTCACGCTGGTAGACCGACCGAGTCCCTTTCTAAATGACTGGGCATGAGAGCCAGCTGACTGGGGCGGGGCCAAGAGATCGCTGTGCTGGGGTTGGCTTGACCCGGACCTGATGCGGGGTACTGGTGGCTCCTCGGGGTCCCGGCGTGTCCGTCTGATACTGAAGCTCTTCCTAAGGCTTCCGGACGTCTCGCTTGGTGTGGCAGGGGCAGGCGGGACATGAACGGCAGGCGGCCGCGAACGGTCCTTGTCTAACCGCTCCGGCTCCTTTCTACGCCGGGTACTAAGACGGCGCAAGAAACCTGCTGCTGCGCCTTCTTTCTTTGCGTTGCTGTCGGAGTGATGAGATTCTTGTGGGTGGGCTGCTGCACTAGGGGAAAGCAACGCATTGCTTTTGGTCTGCTCCTGCGGCGCATCATCCTCGCCATGGGTCCTTGCCCTGGGCCTTGTCCTACCGCCTGACTTCTCCCCTGGCATCTCATATGTTGACGCATTGGTGTGTGCTGCCGGGGGTGGTGGGAGCTCGACCGGTGCCTCCTTCTGTATGATTGGTGGTGCAGGCGCTGCTGGCGTTGATGGCGCAGGCGCCGCTGCCGCTCCTTGTTGCTCTAACCTGTCTCGTTCCTGCTTTTCTCGGACAAGATAGTAGATCGAGATCAAGGGGCTGAAGGCGTTGAGTGGGTCGGTTCCCATGGGCAATCCTTCGGTGCTAGGGGCAGTCAGGGTATCTCTGCTATTACCGGAGTTGCGGCGCTTGTAGAAGTCGAACCCAAAGCCGCGCTTCTTCTCGGCATCCCGTGCAGGCTGAGGCAGGTCCTTCTCCTTCTGATACAGCCGGACAGCGCGTTGGTACTCCTCCGACTCGATTGTGCGCATCAACTGCGCACGGATGGCCTCAGGCGGGCCAAAGTTGAATCCTGTCATGGCGGCAATAACGTCATTGTCCAGCGGCAGAGCCAGGGGTTCACGATGTGGGAGGAAGTTCTCAGGTGGTCCGTTGTAGCCCTTGGTCATCCAAGGATGGCACATGACCTCTTGCATCGTGGCCCGCAACTTCGGGTCTGTCACCAGCATGCGTGACAGGAGATGTTTGCATTCTATAGCACGTTAGCCTCGGCGCAGCCACAGGAAGAAATCAGACGTAGGAAGCTTACCACTGGAGAGCCAACTGGGATAGTCCACCACCCCCTTCTTGATCTTGGCGTGGAGCGCTGGCATGCTCTGGTCATCGAAGGGCACCTTACCGCAGACAAGCACGTACAGGACGATGCCAAAACTCCATATGTCCACTTCAGGTCCAGTGTAGGCTCGCGCCTGGAGAAGCTCGGGAGCGGCAAAGTAAAGACTGCCACAAAATGTCTTGAGATGTCCCCTTGGTGCAAAAAGGTTACTGAGGCCAAAATCAATGATCTTGATATCACCAGTTTTGCTGATCAGAATGTTCTCAATCTTCAGATCCCTGTGGACAATACTGTTGCGGTGACAGTAGTCGAGGGCACTGGCGATCTGTCGACTGAACTTCCTTGCCTGTTTTTCCTTGAGCTTTCCGTGTGATATGATGTAGTCAAGCATCTGACCACCGTTGACATACTCGAACAGCATGTACCAGTGATAGTTTGTCCGAACAACATCTCGTAGGCCACATATATGTGGGTGGCTGAGGAGGGTGACGATGGCAGCCTCTCGAGCTGTACGAATCTCTTTGGACTGATCTGCCCGCTCCCGTTCAGCTCGACTATGTGTTCCATCGTCAGGGGTAACTCTGGGAATGATCTTGCATGCAACCTGAGCAGTCACGGATTAGCACGCGGATGGTATCAACACAAGGTCACCCGGTCCAAAGGCCTTACCGTCTCGTTGGAATCCTCCTTCTTGGCCAGTTTGACTTTGCCCATGCTGCCAGCTCCAATGGTCTTGCCCAGCAGCCATTTCCCGGACTGTGTGGGAATCGTTGTTCTGGACCGACTCTGTGGTTTCGCAGCTCCGGCGGCCACAGCCGCAGTTCTGGCATCGGGCACACCTTGTGAGACTGGGCCCGGGCCGGCATTGTTTGCGACAGTTGTTGTGGCCATTTCGGGATTACCTCGAGAATGCGATGACCGTTGGCTGGTGCGACGATGCGGCTGCGACGAGGAGTCAGGTCGCGATGACGTGGGTGGCCGGTCCCTGCTGGAGCTGCGCTTAGATTGATGGCGTGCTGCTGCTACGTTTGTCGTCTCATTTGCGTATTCCTCATGGGGTAAAATATCCTGAACTGGTCGACCGGACGAAGATGGTTGTCGGCTAGAGCTACTGGTGTGATGTTGTGACGCAGTACGGTGTGGTGGTGTCGCTCCCCCTGCCGACGGGGCAGCAGAAGTTGGTGGCCGGGATCGCGTTGATTGAGATCGTGTCGGCAGCCCGTATGATGCCGGTGGACCTCGAGATGAAGTAGGTGGACGTTGAGCGGCTTCAGAACCCGCCGATATTGCGGTGGACATGGCGTGCAGTTGATGTGGAGATACCTTGCTAGGCAGCACCTCCCGTGGTTTGAAGGAGGTAAATACCAGCTTGCAAGGTTGATAGGTAAATAGCAGGAGGAGAATTGGGGGGAAAGGGAAGGCGCCTCTGGGACTGGAGTCGGCTTGGCTTGGCTTGGCCCATGTTAGGCAGTTCAACCAGGGTGGCACGGGCCTCTCACGGATAGACTTGAAATCAGGGACAACTTAGTGCGTACAAGCACTGAGCGCGGCGACCCGTTACCCCAGGCAAGCAAGACAAGCTAGAGGTAGCTCTACAGAGCAACATTTTGCGTACACCTCGATCACATTTTCCCTCGAAACTTCAATGATTCCAGCTTGGCACGGGACATGTTGGCCTACGAGGAGTACGATGCCCAGCTTATAGGTTGATGCTTAAATATGTATATTATGTAGCTAACTACGCAGTACACAGTGGATGGTTTTTGATATAAGGTTGGGTCGAATAGGGTATCAGCATTGTAGATCCTCTCCTCCTCATTGTTGCCATACTGCAGAGACCCGGGATTTGTTCCGGGTCTCTGCTGGCTCCCCTGATTACCTAATTCCATTGCTACTGGCGAGACTGTTCCTTGCTTGATGTCCATATGGTTGCGTTTGATCGAATACAGAAGACACACATATGAGGTGTTTCTAACGGCAACCTTAATGTTTTGGTACAGTTGTTACGTTGGTGCGTAATGTGATGTTGTGGGATAAGATCAGGTTGCACTCGGGCATTGGACACCAGGGGTTTTGTGAAGTGAGTCAAAGCTGATGACGAAAGCGGCTAACCTTCCAATCCCCTTTCTTCAGGCACAAGCTTGTTTTAACCTTCACAGATTGATTTGGTGGCAGTCATAACGTAGGCTGTTTCCGTTTTGCTTGATCGCAGTTAAGGGATGAGAACAATTGAACGTATTCGGAAACTAGAGTCAGCGTCAGGGACCAGCGGGGCGGGACACGGGAGCGGGTATTAGTTATGGATATTGGCACCAGCACGGACCGGGCTGAGAGGACGAAACCGCTCGATACATTCCAACAGATATAGATATGTACAAGCGGTATCCGAGACCATGTTTATAGATTTGACTCTTCAGGATTGAGTCCTTGCTTGCAGCATGTAGAGACGCGATGGGTCGCTGCGTTTCGTAGTCAATGCGTAGAGTTAATCAAGATACGTATTGGAAACGAATCACACTGCAAGCACCCGTGAGAAATTTCCTTTAGCAATTCAAGTTTTGAGTGACACCAATTATTTGGACAAAATGGGTGGCCAGGAGTCAGGGGTTACACCGCATACGGGTGTAGTAACAAGCTACTACGTAGTAGGACCTGACTTATTGCGCCAGCCTGCGAGCTTATCCAGGATAGCACTGACTATGCGACAACGAGCATTCATGTCTTTAGCTATTTCGCGCCTGTACATGTCTGCATTTCAAAAGTCTTAGTACCTCACCGGGAAAAGAACAAGCATGGCCTAGTCCGGGATTGAGCAGTACTGCTAAGGGACCGCATCTGTTAAAGCAAGGTGATTGCCAACCTTGGAAGTTAGACTGTCCCATCATCATAGCCCTCTCAGGAATGAAATGTACATCAAGACGGATTGGAAGTCTCGAAAGTAAGGATTCGAGATTGGACTACCGTAGAGATCTTCTGTTCACGAACCGGTACTAGTATGGCTTCTTCGATCTGGTAAGTCTTGTTGCATCAAAGCACCGTCCGTGGGAACCCGGCTATACTAGCGTTGCGCTGTCAGCAATCTACCATACTGGAAGGCACCCCGTCAAGGAAATCAACACAATCAATCTGGCACCGCTGAAGCACTGAGTTGGTCCCATTTGAAACAAGCCTTGTACACAAGCCAGCAAACTGTACATGTTTGTGTCATGGTTGAAATAGGTATCTTACCTGTACTGTCTCGTCAGGATACCCGCAGGGGTGAAGCTGCCCCCGGGCAGGCAAGTTACTCCAACTCTAAAGCACAGGCCAAGAACTGACCCCACTATCGGGAGCTTCCATCTCTGCATGTACGTACCTATCTCACGGCCGCTAGACTGACGCTTGACTAAACATAGATTGGTCTGGAGTTTGACGGCTTCTCTTCTTAGTATGAGACGGAATGCCCCAGTTGACGTGGACATCATAGATACCAGTCAAGGGCTTGGTATTGATATCTACCTGCATATGTCTCGACGACATCGCCCCCATGTCATTCAAGAGGTCTCGCGCCACCTACGAGGCTGACCTAGCTGCGCAGTCATCCTCATTTGTTGCATTCGGCACGCCCCTCCCGCCGCTCGATTCGCAAACGCGAGACGATGGCTCCTACGTCCCGGTCTGGAAGCAGGAGGTGAGGGATGAGAGGGGCAGGAAGAGGCTACATGGGGCTTTCACTGGAGGATGGAGCGCAGGGTAAGCCCAGTCCGGCAACTCTACAATGGCAACTGTAGCTGACGATCTGGCGTCCAGGTACTTCAACACTGTCGGCTCGAAAGAGGGATGGACACCCTCCAATTTTGTCTCATCGCGAACAAATCGCCGAAAAGACCAGCCGGACGTGATCCAACAGCGGCCTGAGGACTTTATGGATGAAGAAGACCTACGAGATGCGGAAGAGGCACGGAAGATCGAGACCAGCGCCGCTTTCGCAGGTCTCGGTTCGACAGAGGAGACAAAGTCCAGGGCAGATGCTTTGATGGGCCTTTTTCGGCCCCAGGGGGACACGATGGGCACCAAACTTTTGCGAAAAATGGGTTGGAAGGATGGACAAGGCATTGGGCCCAGAGTGCGAAGGGAAGCCCGGTTGGACGTCAAGACGGTGCGAGATCAAAAATCGGACACATTTCTCTTTGCGCCCGAGAACGTACCCATGATCAGTCTTGAACGGAAGCAGGATAAGAAGGGACTGGGATACCAAGGAGAGCCAGGCCTGCGACTTCTAGGCCCTTCGAACAAAATAATGTCCGCTATGGCATCAGAGGACGAGGAAGAAGACAGCATAGGGAGATTGGGGCGCCCGAGGTTAATGGTGCTGGATTCAACAAAGAAGCCGGGTTCCGTGACTCGGGGTGGGATTGGCACGGGCGTTCTCAATGCCACAGGGTCCGATGACGAGGATCCGTACGAGATCGGGCCTAGGATATCATACAACAGGGTTATTGGCGGTGACAAGAAGAAGAAGAAGACGGCAATGACTGCTGCTAATCCAGCAGTGAAGAAGCCGGCTTTCTTACCAAACCGATCTGCTCTGAAACGAGTAGGCTTAGCGATTCGACGTTGTCATGATGGTCGGCTGCCTCTAGAAGGCTTCATGTTTGGCCAAGAGCCGGACCCCTTGACAACGGAGATCAACACAGAGGGGAAGTACCCGCCCCCGGAGATCCCTCCGGGCTGGAAGTCGGCGAAGCAACCAAAAACGCCTTCTGGACAAGGAGACACCTACCTTTCGACGGCAGATGCAGCCAAGGCGTCCAGCCTGGATCCCAAGGGACGAGCTGCTCTGTTAGGTGAGAAGCAGCTACCTGGAAAGTCAGTGTTCGACTTCCTGTCCACCTCCGCCCGCGAGCGACTTGCTGCTGTGACGGGCAAAACCAACCTGCCCGAGGCAAAGGGGGAGATACCGGCGGGGTACAACCTCACCGAAGAAGAACGGCGACGGCAAGTATTGAATTCGATACCGAAGCTGGAGAAAGAGACGGCCATAGCTGCCATTGCGCGAGGGGCCGGTGGTCCATATGCGGACAATGAGGAGAAAAGAGCGAGATATAGAGCCTATCTCGAGTCCGCTGCGGGATACGGACAAGCGTTACCGTCGAAGCCCGCTGGGATGAAAGACGATGACTGGTTACAAGAGTTTTACGAGTTTCACAATTGCGCCAGAATCTTCAAGCCAATGACTGGGTTGATGGCCAGCCGCTTCACGACGAGCACATCGACAAATAACCTGTCGACAGGGTCGAAAAAGATTGACGAGAAGGACCTCGTGGTCAAGCCTTCTGCGAAACCAGCAGACCCAGCGGAGGAGGCGGCGAAGATGGGCATGTTTGGGGATATGACGCGGTCCGTGTCGGACTTTTACCCCAGTCGACTATTGTGCAAAAGGTTCGGAGTCAGGCCACCCGCGCATGTCCAGCCAGCTGAGTCTGAGGGTAGCCGGAGGAAAACCGCAACTCCTGGTTTTGCCGATTATGGTGCAGAGTCTAGACCAGCCAGCCGCCTGGGCGCTCCTCTGGCTATCGAGCATGGTATCAGGGAGGAAGTGAAGAGTACTCCGCTGGAGACCGTACACCAGACACCGACCCCTGTCATCGACTCTTCAAGAAATGAGGCACTGGAAGGGCAGCGAGCAGGCGAGGAGGTCTTCAAGGCCATTTTTGGTGAAAGTGACGATGATGAGGCTTAGATTACGGTGTATGAAAAATTATTTTGAGCTTCTGCTTCACCATGTTTCTACGTATCTAGAAATCCTGAATGGATTAGTCCAGTGGTAGGCCCCTTGTCCTAATCTGTAGAACTACGTAAGGGTACACAGGCCCAACGAGTCGAGGCGCGGGGCAGAAGAAAAGCCCTGATTGGACTTTAAGGGGCGGTTACAGATGGAACGTGGAGATGCAGCCGTGCCCAAGATACAGTGGGCCTCCTGTTGCTTGGCCAAGACCTCCTTGGAGCTCCTCAGTGGCCCGCGGTAAGGAGCAAGGGGATGGATGCAAGTTGGACCTGCAGTTTCCAATGTAATTATCATCCCACAACTCAATCGAACTATCATAGATTGTCTGCAGTTCTCTCCAAAGCTCGGCATACTCAGCTCCTGGCCAGATGTTATATCACCAATGATTTGCGCGATCCTCCCAATGTACTAAAGGACAACGGTTATCCATTCGCCTACCCGCTGTGACGCCGATCGCTCGGTTGACGTACAATACCGACCGCCCCAAATTACCTTGGCCATTGACGAAACCTCAATTCCACTTGACAACAGAAACAACTTCATCAGCTCCAGTACGGCTACTTTGTTACCTTTCTAGCTATCTCGACTACCTTACTTTAGACTCCCAGGTCACTACAACATTGTCAGCGAATCGCAAGGGCATCACCCGCCGCCAAATTGTTCCCGCTACGAGTTACTCCTCGCAACGGACCATCTGCGTCCTCTTCCTCCTCTTCCCGGCCTGTCTACCCTAATCGTCAGACCGTCGACGAAGAAGCTGGTTTACCAGAAGAAGTGACGGAGAAGGAGCTCGTTCGGTTCAACCAGCAAGTCGAACGAGAGGCTGCTTTCCGAGCCAGTGCGCACGACCAACACGCATCGTCGAGCTCTTCGCAACGCCATCAGTCTCCCCCACCGCAATATCCAGCCGCAGAGGCATCACCGAATCGCTCAGCTTCCCAATCTCCACCCCCGTTTTCGTCGCTCTACAGTAAGAAGGAACCGCTTCTTGACCCAGAAGCCGCGGCCGCCACCGTTCTTGAGCCCTGCGAGCCATACAAGGAGTCCGTCGAAGACTACGATAAGCTTTTTCCCAGCGAACCATCAAGTCTAGCTGCAGCGCCAGCGTATGCGCCATCAGAACAAGTAGGACCCGAGTCGTCGAGCAGCAACAGCAATAACGCAAGCCGCTTTCAGGACGAGACCAAGCGCGCGCTCCCACAGGACACCAAAGCCGGTCGCGCTACCAGCAGTAAAGAAGACGAAGCAGAGCCACCACCCGCTTATTCGGAGGGCTTCAGTCCGCTCCAGTCATTCACGTATCTCATGGCCGCTGCCGGAGGAGCCGCGAGTATCATTACTCAAGTGCAGCAGGGCGGTCCGCCTATCAACACTATCGGAGGTATGCTGTCTTGACCATTCGCACTTGCCCCAGGTGGAATATGGCTGACAACTAATGTGCAGATGTTGGCGCCGACGAGACCATCACCATGGACCTGCGGTAAGGACTGAGTCTTCTATCTCTTGTAGCGGCAGATCGAGGTACGATGGCTAATGTATTGTGTTCAGGGGTACCCGCTTTACGCTTTCCAGAGACGAGCTCTTGACTCTCCCCGAGTTTGTGCTTCTTTCTCTCTTTCCCAATGGTCTCTTTCCTGAGGGCCAGATGGGTGGTTTTGCAGAAGGAGATGCAGTGCCTGTTGATGTGGGTACCACCGTTGTTCATCAAATGCCCAGTTCCCGTTCCCAGCGTAGATCGCCCTCTTGTGGTAAATCGAGCAGCAGAGACGATTCGACGCTTTAGGTACAGCTGTCGGAACGCCTGCTTGGACTTTCCGGGGTTATTCGCAGAATTCTGAGCAATATCAACATACACATAGCTGACGGTTACCCCCACTACTCACAGTATGACCCGGCAAGCCTGCAGTATATGCTGGATTTCTTCAGGAATGTGGCCCAGTCGATCCCAACCGATACTACCTCGCAAGACGGAGACAGCCTACACCCGCTCGACCCTGTTGCCAGTCGAACGGCGAGTTCAGTAGGCGGCAGCGATGAGAGCAAACGCGCCGGCATCATTGTGCTGAGGGAGGACCTGGATTTCTACGTCATACCACCCAGGACGGACATTGGGCCTGCCGAGATGATCGAAGTCAAGAGAGCGGCTGCCAAAGCGTTGCTGAGCCAGGACGGCATCTTCAGTGGTTTGAAGAAGAGTGATGAGCCGGGCACGACGGAGGCGCACCTTATTGAGATGTTGACTGCTGGGTAAGTCAACGCCTCAGACTTCTGTTTCTGATTTCATTTTACCCTCTGCTGACCGTGCGCAGTGGCTTCAATCATGACGACAAATGGGGTCATCGGGCAGGTGAACCGAATAAGACCGTTATCTGCAGCCTAGCCCTGGCGAGGCTTCGATCAGACATCAAGGCCAACGAAATGGGCAGTAATGCGGTTGGCATGGCCCAGAAACTGCTGCTTTTCTGGCGTAAGCCTGCCAGACGTTGTTGGTGGGAAGGCGTTGAGCTGGATAGTGTTGAGGGTCAACCAGAGGGCAAGAAGCTGAAGGTCTGGATCCGGAGAGTCTGGACTCTTGAAATGAGTGTCATTGGGCTGCGCTAGAGCTTGATGGTCTCTGGAGGAAGGTTTAAATGGGGAATTGAGCTGGCTCATTTGTTGGTCAACTCCCGAGAAGTGTTTTGTGGCGCCATGTTGGCTGAGCATGCAATGCAGGCGGTGTTGTTTCCTTATATTTCACCAAAGCTTTGGCTTATTGAGAAGGTTACTATGTGGGCAATTAGTTCTGTCTGCTTCAGGGTTAAGGACCAGCTCATCTGTGGCAGGGTCGAGGCTTCAGGTTCAGTTTGTTGATATCCGGTCCTTATGTTAGTTAAAGGCGTTTGCAGGTATATATCAATCTTTGTCTTCTTCCTGCCTTGGCACCCTTAGCAAAGACCTGACGTGTCTCTTTCAGCTGTCCCAGTCATATGCACGACAATAACCCACTGCTCCTTGAACATTGCATATCAGTAGTAGATCAATCTCTGATACAAGATACTGTGCATAGAAGGTCTTGTACCGCAACAACATATGCAAGTCCTGATACCCATCTCTGGGAGCTCGAAGTCGACTATGCCAAGTCACTAATATAAGCATGGTCCCATAGTAGAATGTTTAGGACAAGTACTGCCTAATATTTCCGAGCAATGTTCAGAGCAGGTTTCTACAGGGTAGGTTAACATGAGAACATCAGTATACCGACCATGTCCATAATCACCACTGCACTCATACAAAGTTCCTATTACAGAAGATCAAAGCTCTTCCGGCCCCCTTTGCCTTGTATCCAGTAAACAAGCTACTAGTAGTATGGATGCGTACTGGCAAAGGACGTATTATCTGGTGAAATTCTTGTATTGTGTGTGCAGACGAGCACAGGGTTAGGACCCCTTGGCACCGTCCTGCACCCGTCTCAACCTTACTGCCGACGACGACACTTCGAAACAACTTGCTCATACGAGGTCGTTGCCTGAAATATTCATCAGGTGGACTTCCTCGTTCCCAGTAAATTCTCAAGACCTTTGGCAGTTCATGGTTGTACAGCAGAATGAAGTGACGCCCTGATTGTCTGGTCGAACTCCCGTTGCCTTGAGTCATCATTATCCGCCACCATCCTCTGCTGGACTGATACATAACTCCATTTGCAGAGCCAGCTTGTTTCTGATGCTGATACCATCAAATTACAATGTTTACGCTACTGTCGTTCGCAGTCGGCGCTTTAGTTGGCAGTGTGGATGACTTCTTCGATTTGGCGACTACGGAAACGATCCTGGAGGAACTCCACGAAACATCTGTCGATACTGAGCATACTACCTCGCCTGATCCAGGATCCAAACGACCTGTTCTCGAACGTGATGATGCTTCCAGGCGTTGTCGTACTTCCGAGGGACGCTTCATCGCACATAAACCGCCAGACCTAAGGAGCTTCGACCACGGCTCGTACGGAGATGCTTCTTCAGATGCACCCATTGATACCCAGGCTATGCTGGAACTCGGTGAAATACTGGACGATGATGCCACGGAATCCTTTGCGGACCCCCTAAGGGTTAGCAATGTGGAAGGTCGTTTGAGCCTGACCGAGGTACACCCGACTTCCAGCAGCCTACCTATGCTGGAGTCGGTTTCCCCCCAGTTACATCATGGAGATTTGATGCTCGACTACGATTTCCCCATCAAAACCCAGCCTACAAGAGAGTACTACCAAGCATTTTCGACGGACAAGGGCGAATTGCAACATGTGTTTGGTCATCTAGCTTACTATAACACCGAAGGACGGAACCCAGCCTGCCTAGAATACCCACACACGGCTGGGCCGGTGGTTATCACTGCTGGAGGCGAGACTACCCTCCGAACAAGCCTTATACGTCCAGTGAAGTCTTTGAAGGACATTCTCAGAGAATCTGGCCATCCCATACACGGGGATTCGATTATCTTCGACGATCTCAAGAGCCTTGTTGGAGAAACTGTCGCCCCGGTGACTCCTGTCTTACATGAAGCCAACGTGGGCCCCAAGTTCAAACACTCAGAATACGTGAACTACGGAAGCAAAAATATAGGGGGCGGGGAGAAACGAACGAAGAAATTACCAAAACTAAAATCGTCCAAGAGATCGGTGGGGAAGCATGTCTCTACAGACGGACTCAGCGGAGCGCATCCCGTCTTGACAACCGCTGCATCTTCTTTATGCCGGCCATATCAAGATGTTCCCAAGGACCAGTCTGTGGACAAAACAAGTTATTCGTCTACGGCCATGTCAGCTGAAGGCAAGTCTCCGGTTTCTGGGACCACAACGTGGCTGTCGTGGCTAGCTGGTACTTCAACCTTGACGACAGATATGTCCAGCTATGATAGCGCTACAAGCAGCATATCTTCTCTTGGTCCATCCGAGCTTGTCCAAGAGGACGGCATCTCCGACGGAAGAGGAGCCTTGTCATTATTAGGACCGTCAATATTATCAGAGAAGGAGAAGCCGCCTTACCTTGACTGGTTACTGACTTCCCCCAACCTGACTTTCACAGACTCCGATAGTATACGGTCATTTTCAGTCTTGGGACCTTCAGTATTGATTGACACAGAACAGAAGGAGGATGTTTCTATCCTGGGCCCCAGTGTACTAGCGGCGCAGGGTGAAGGCAGTCTGACGCCATCTCAGAGCGCCACTTTGCAGAGCGTGACGGGCTCGCAACACCAGGGGCCGTACTGTAATCATATTGAGACGCAGTCAGACTCGATACATGTTGAGCGCATCAACCCGTTGTTGGACGTCCTAGGTTGGTTTCGCTCAAGGAGTCTAGTTCGCCATTGTGAAGCTCCGGACGATGATACCATCGACTCCCAACGCACATCACCGCTGGCACAGGCCTCCCACGATGCAGCTCAACCTGGGACAGGATTTGTCACATTCACGGCCGAAGAAGGACTGAAGACGATAACAGTCGAACAGCTCACCAACGCCACGCCGGACGGCGACTCCCTGCAGGATACACTTCGCCTAGGCGATCATGCTGCTCAATGTCAAGCGAGCGAAGAAATTGTTGCTGTTGGGGATATGAGAGAGATGGCGACCACCTCCACGTCGTCCAGCAGTTCAGCGCCCATTGAGCCGCCTTCACAGCCTGTGGCCAAACCACCCGTCTTGACAAAAAGTCAGCGTAAAGCGCGCAATAGACGAGCCCGACAAGCTTTGGCGCTAGCTACTCAGCTATCTCAGCCGACATCGTCTGTTCCACAACCGGCAAATCCTACGAAGCTGGCAGCACAGGCCTCCAGGCTGGAGTCTAGTAAGTCAAACACGGGGAAGACCCGTGTTGCAAAGGCGAAGTCGACCGCACAGGCCGATGGTCAGGCCAAGAAACCAGCCATTCCAGTCATTAAGCGGCATACAAGGCACGTCCCCGAGCATGACATCTCCAACAAAGTCATGACATTGGCAAGTGTACTGAACCAGGCACCACTGCCGTTCAAGATCCATATACACTCCACCATAGAAGCGTACAGCTATGCCTCGATGGTCTACGCTCCGCCTCAAGGGCCTCTGGCACAGGAGTTCGGTTCCCATCACCTGGTTATGTGGACGGACGGAACGAACCCACCGTATAGCAAACGGCTGCAGGCGTTCGCCGTGGTCTACCGTACAGAGCCCCTGATTCTAGGCCAGGAGCGGTCGGGATGGCATGAGTGGGCCTTCACTGGCCATGTCCAGTCCAACGCAGTTATCATGACCCTGGAAACCATGGCCGTACAGAACGCGCTGGCTGTCGCGGTCAAGGAGGTGAGCCGTCGCCTCGAGAAGCCCAACGAGCAGGCCGACCATATCCGCAAGGTCACCATCTTCACGGATTCACAACCCACCCTGACCGGCCTTCTCACTGGAAAGCTGGGATCTCTGGGTGCGTCTATAGTGAAGTACGCCGATATGTTGGTCGCCCAGGGGATCACCGTTGACCTGCGCTGGGTCCCCTCTCACGCGGCGGTGCCGGGCAACGAGGCAGCTGACCGGCTCGCGCTGCTGGCCAGCCAGTTCGGTCCGTTGCCGCAAAAAGACGCCTTTCTGAGAATACCTGTGCCGTTGTTGAGGTTCTGCGAACGGCAGTTTGCGACCGCTGAAGTATGGTCCAGGGGCCAGAACCAGGCCGTGGTCAAGCCCTTCCTGGAGATGCAGAGACGAGAGTTGAGGGAGGCTCTAGGACAAGCTGGGGTGGAAGAGGGCTGGGGTGATTTGCTTGTTTGAGGTGCAGTGGACCAAATGGATTTCACGGCACAGTCTACCCTTGGCTTTTAGGTATTGAACGTGAGAGGACGAGATCATGACTGTATGACTAGATGGATTGGAGTTACATAGCGATTGAGTCGGATATACACCCCAGGCCGGTATTCCCGGATGGCAGGCCACCACAAGCTTGCTATACCTAAGTCGATAGCATATAATTGACTTTGGAGGATTTAGCTAGCCTTGATCATCGTTTCAAGGCCCCTTATCAGGCAACCGCGGTGAGCATGTAGGTGTTGTGCACCCCACCCGAAGACCGATCCTATTCTAGGCTCCCACTTAAATGCATGGAGATATCAACCACGACCAGTCCAATGTCCTGAGGGCACCCTCAGCACCTGTTGTCAGGACAATCTGTTTCACAATTAGCATATATGAATAACGCATCAGGCGAAATGTCTATTATCACGTCCTCAGCACTCGACATAGCGCACCAACTAGACTCGGGTGCATTGTCCAGCTTACAGGTCGTGGAAGCATATCTAGACCAGATCGAGCGTTACAACAGAACGGGACTTGGCCTCAATGCAATCATCTCCGTGGCTCCTCGCGAGTCTGTGCTCGCGCAGGCTCGGGTTCTTGATGAGGAAAGAAGGCTGGGAAGGATCAAAAGTGAATTGCATGGTATCCCAATTGTCGTCAAGGTACTGTCCTCTGCAGACAATGTATCTGCCCAGTGGTTGGACTGATCAGAGAAACCAGGATGCGATCGTCACGGATCCGTCGCTTGGTATGCCGACTACCGTTGGGTCACATGTCTTTGCATCAATGAAAGCCAAGAGGAACGCCGGTGTTGTTGATAAGGTTGTGCAGTACTGTCACCTAAAATCCGACCAGAACCATTGCTGATGATGTGCTAGCTCCTGGATGCTGGGATGATTATCATCGGGAAGGGGAATATGACTGTGAGTAGGAGGCTAAGCACAGAACGTACTGCCCTCTGATTGCTGCACAAGTACTAACTCTCGATCGAACAGGAGTTTTGCGGGTTAAAGTGAGTGAAGCCTATGTGCCAAGCGGAGGTCTCTCTCGTTTTCTCACAGCGTGCCAGATCAGACGAAGGAATGGGTTGGAGTTCATATGGAGGCCAGACACAGTCCCCTTACCGACGTGCAGATCTACCGGATGACGATCAGCCTGTAAGTTGGGGGATCCTACCTCTCCATAAGGTCACTTGAGGCAAAGGGACTCGACTGACAATCCCCGAGACGCCTGGAGGTTCTTCCTCTGGGTCTGCCGTGAGCGTACTGGCCGGCTTCTGCCCCATCGCGATAGGAACGGAGACTACGGGCTCAGCCGTGTTACCAGCCAGTTGCAATGGCCTGTATGGCGTCAAGTTGCGACCTGGATCTGTGCCGGATGATGGCATCTTCACATTGAGCGAGAGCTTTGACGGTGTCGGGGTCATTGCCCGAACACCGCGAGATTGTGCTGCTCTGGCTGGAGTGTTGACGAGAAACGAAGACTGGACAAACAGCTCCCTGGAGGCGTTCCCTTGGTCAGAGTTGAGGATTGGCGCGGTTGCAAACGACTGGGGTTTGTATCCGTCGCCCAAGGAGAAGTGGTCGAGCCCTGACATAGTAGGTTCCGCCTATCCCTCAACAAAACTACATCCCCTGATTCTGCTACCAGGTGAAAGCGTATACAAGCGCGTTGGAGACGATGAGAACCAATGGAGCAGATGTTATCTTCCCGTTGCCGCTGGTTGAACACGATATCCTACAGCACAACGGCGAAACACTCACGACCGTCGCTTGTAAGTGTGACCCTTCAAGCAAAAGCCGCAAACCATGGTGTTAACAAAGTCCCTACCAGACCATGAGTTCCCTGGCCAAGTCCAGAAGTTCATCAAGAACTTCGAAACAGAGGCAAACATCAAGTCGCTCAGAGATATAATCGAGTGGAACAAAGATCATGCAGACATCGCACTGCCAGAGCGTAAGAAGCACACTAGTCGCCCTCCTTGCGGATACAATAGCTGATGGACGTCCATATGAAGCTCACTCAAGCCAGTCTGAGCTGATCAAAGCCCTCAACAACACCATGACAGAAGAGACAGGCAGTGAAGTTGTGGCGAAACTGCACCAACTCGCTGACCTTGGTCGGCAGGGAGGTGCAATGGACCTACTGAACTTGGACATTATCCTGGCTCCTTCTGACTCGACCCTCGTCACCTTCGCAGCCTGTGCTCGCTGGCCCATCGCTACCGTTCCGCTCGGTCGGTGGGAAAAGAATGGGCAGCCGTATGGGTTGTTCGCTGTTGCTAGGGATGGAAGGGAGGATGTGTTGTTTCGGTTCATGTCGATGTTTCATGGGACGTTCAAGAATGTAATCGACACGCCACAGGGTCTGTTTGCTAACGAGAATTGACATATTTCGAGGGCTAGTGAGATGATGTACTGTATAGTATTCGCATGCCTCGAACCGTGATCGTGATCGCTAACAGCTATTGTCTCATTGAAAGACTTGTCAATATGCTGGTGACTAGGCCAGTGTTCCAAAAACTCCCTTGACGGATCTGACAAGTCGAGTTGCGATCACCCTGTTCGAACTTGAAGAGTTATTCCTTGGTGATCGAGACTTGACCTGAAGGGTGTTTGGATGTCTGGTCGGTCGTGCTCTCGCGCTCGAGGCGTATAAGCGTGATTTCGAAACGGGGCAAAACGAGGAATGTCGATCCTAGATCTAGATCAGTCATTCAGAAGGGCGTGAGTTAGTATGGTGCTGCATATCAAGCGAATGCACTAACGTCGTCCCCTGAGAAGCCAAGTAACAGCAAAAAATTGGCTGCTGCTGGGCCGACCAAGTAGTCATAGATGTGTTCCAGGCCCGCAGCCACGGAAGGCGTGAGCTCAGATGGCCTTCCAGACACTGACAGCACTTGTTGTTACCTCATCGATCGGCGCCAAAAGCTTCCACCTCGAGTCAAAAGTCAGGTCTGGACCAGAAAGAGGCACTTGTCTCTACTGTCTGGATTCCACTATTGATCAACCATACCACGCAATGGAGGCGAACAATGTAGATGCTGCTCTACCATCCTTGACCCTTACGAGAATGAGCTCTCCAAGTGGGCGTCACTCGCTAAACCCGCCTTGGAATGCTTCCTCATAGTAGTACCCATGAATGATGGCCTGCTTTGGGAGGATCTAGACGTACTGCGTACCACGCATGACGGGCAGTTGCTAGGGAGAGAGGACCCTACCCAACCTGCTAAACTGTATATCGAGACCCAACCAGGTTGGTCAAGTTAACAAGGTCAGGGGAGGCTTCTGAGATGCAGCTAGTAGAGGGGCCCGACAGCCTGGGTGTGTAATTACCTGCCATTCAAGCAAAGGGTTTTGACGGTCAGCCGTCCCGTTACCACCAGAGTCTGACTTTAACCGCCAATCGTTGTGGTGGCCAAATGAGAAAGGAGTCATGAGTTCCCAGGTTCTCGCGGCCAGTCTGATGCACATCGCGCCACTGGTAACTGGCCGCTGGTGATCCCAGCACTTTGCAAGAAATGGCCTCAGCAGACGAGGTATTGACTTCGTAACTGTGAATGGATGTATATTCCCCAACCACAGACTGGCCCCCTATTCGACTGGACAGGATGAAGCTATCCATGGATCGTCCCATGGTTCAGCTCGACCCGGCAGACAATCTGCTGGTCTTCCGTGTTTCCGAGTCCATGGAAAGCTAGGTCTCAAGATCGACTGCAATGGCACATTCATTCCATATCCCAATTCAGGAGACTCTAAATGCCTGTCCTGATGGTCTGCCTGACCTGGTAAAGGGAGGGCTGCGAGATATTGGTACGTTGGTACATGAGTACTTTGCATTGGCTGATGACACTGATGGTTGAGTGGCCTGGATGGTTCAGGCGCGCCTGGATAAAGAGGCTGATGCGAGTTGTATTTAGCCTGAATTGATCCACGTGCCGGGGTGTGGTTTCCTCCTCGTGTATTGCTTGGCCAACCTTGAGGTCGTTCCCCATGCTAGTTTTCGGCCGGTGTTTGTTGCCCCAGCTGGGGAAGTGATGCGGGGACCCCTTGCCGAGAAGCTAACTTCCCCGTGGAGAAGGAAGAGACAAGTTCTTTGATCTCATCAGGCAAAAGCAGCGAGAGGGAGAGGGAGATCGAGTATCTCGTGCCTACTGGCCGCTAGTTTGTTTGACCCGGTAGTGGTGATTCATAACCGGACACTTCGGCGTTGTCCGAATATAGCGGCTTTCCCTTGTTTGATGGCTCCATAGCGGTAACGGGTTCGCCTACCCTGTGCGTTCCCGTGAGTCCTGACGGTCTTGTTACGCAAAGAGGTGTCAGCCAAGCCGTGTGACAAGGTGGGAATTTGCGGTTACTGCGGTACCTCGTGACCCGGAACGCTTCCCTTCATTCCGACAGTGAGCAAGGAGCAAGCGCACAGGCCACACCAAGCTTTTTCGCTTCTGGGTACCTAGTGGGAGGATGTTCCCTTTGCTGGGTCACGAACATCTGCTTGGCTTCTCTGTTTCATTCGTCCAAACCACGGTCACAGAAGATGCGCTGCAGGCTGCATGTGCTAGGGGGTCACTGGCTGGGAAATCTATACCATCAAGTCCGATAACGGCTGACTTTGTTGGCGGCGGCAGGCCCTTTCAGATATAGTGTTTGGGGTACGAATTAAGTGACATGTGTGATTGGAATCCTTCTGGAAGCACCTCCATCAAAACGATGTCCTGCATCCTGCAACCCAATATGCAGACCAATGCCTGTCTTCGGCGTTCATCAGGGACAGCTCTCTTGACAACCATCACTGCCCAGGTCTGGTCCTTCTGTGTGGGTTTCGTAACCCTTGTTGTCATCTCGAGGACTTTGGAGTCGAGGTAGCCGAGAGCATGAAGTGCATAGTGGGTCTAGTTCTTTGGAGGTACAAATGAGTGGAACAGCGCATCTGGGCATCGTCTGACTGTCGAAATTACTGCACGTTTAAGCTGTGCATGAGCGGGTCAAGCGATGCATAAGGTACAAGGTACACTACTGATGAATCTGCTAGGTGGTCAGGAACGATTTGAATGAACTGCGACAAGGACATCAGAACACGTCTTGCTGACACCGCATTGTTGGGTACGGAGGTAGCATATGCAATGCCACACTGATCTATTCCAGATTGCGCACAATTACTTGTTGCTGCTGGATTGCGGCGTGGTAGGAAATACCTAAGCGAGGCCTCACCATTGCTCCATCGGCGCTCGCTTTATGGGGGCAGGCCTAAGTATTTTTTCTTCCTTCTTCCTGCCGTGTTGGAACCTTCAGGTTTCGATGCCTCGGTTCACGTCAAAGGGGTCGGTGTTGCTTACGTACACTCGTGCTCCTGCCAAACCGGGCATGCTTTAATTTAACCATAAATTCGGTTAGATCCTTCTTGGCTGCCCATGTGATATGCTCACTTCGCACTAGGCCAGCCCATTGCTGTTTTGGAATTCGAGGAAAGCGGCACCGCAACGCGTGAGCTTCAACGCATTCAGCTCAATGACAGGACGGCGCGTCCGCTATCCCAAGACGGCCATAGCTGACGCTGGCTTGCAATTGCTCAATCGCAAGGCTTCGGCTCAGTTTTCCGAACTACCATCCGGCCCTATTCTGGCAGCCAACAGCATCCCCGGATTTGCTAGACAGATCTGGGCTATCGTGCTCCACCAACCCCGTCGGCCTGCTAAATTTGCGGGGCAACAGACACGGGAACTTGATGAGGCAGAACTCTATTCACTCACCAGTCACCACCTTAAGCGACGTTAACTCATCCCACATACAATCGACCCCGAGTGGGTTCATGGCGCTTCAGTTGTGATTTCAATTGCAGGTCGCTAGGAACAAACCAAACGTTTGGCTCGTTGAGACAAGCAATGCAAGTGTGTCCAGAGCCACCACCACGGCTGTCGCTTCCGTGATCGCGGACGGGACGACATGGTACTTTCTACACAAAAGCTTGTCTGCACAGCGCTTGGAAACAAGACCGGAGCGCTTGTCTGAGGCTCCGGGCAGGCCCCGGGGAGCTGCTTTAGCGCGCCATCAGGCTTATTGCTACGGGCCACAAGGAATTCAACACTCCCTGATCATAGCACCGAGCAGCTCTCCCGATCATCCGGATTTAGCTCAGTGGCGCTTCTCAGGAATGCCACGAATTCACCATCACGGATCGAGGTGTGGTGGTCATTCGTGCATCATTTGCCGTATGGCACATTGTGTATGAAATGGTGAGCAGAGGACTGAGATCAACGCCGAAATCGAGGCCTCGTCAGCATACTGATGGTTGCGGCAATAGTCAGAGGTGTGCTCAATGCTAGATTGCCATTATTGCCTGGCCAGTGTCAGTAAGGTTCTCATTACTACCTGCGTCCGTTGGTGTCGGTTGGTGTCGATCGACACCTCCTCGTGGTGATCAGTCGACCCGTCTGTTTAGTGATGGACAAGCTCTAGAAATCCATCCCAAAAGCGTACGGGATGGCCCATTCGGGCGCCGTCCACGTCCAGACCGTTCGTCGGGTGCCGGAGTCTTCTACAGACTGCAACGCTGCACCAACAGCTACACGTACGAAGGGCAAAAAAAAAGGGAATTTCTTTCAGCCTATGTTGTAGTGCATCCGCTTGACCGTTCCTTCCTCAATGAGGACATGGCCGCGTCCAATCGATCTGGGATCCTTCAGAATCGGCAGCATAGGCAAACCAATTCCTTGAGCCGGTACGCCACCCCACCCCCTCAAGCGATTCCAGCCAATCTGGTCGTGTCAAAGGTGACATTATCCGTGAGCCGCTAGTGCCATGCAACCCTACCTTGGCAGCCCCTGGTTGTGAACTTGTGATGCTCTCTTTTTACCCCATGTCCCCGCTTCCCTGCGCGCTAGCGTATTTGGGGAAGTGGAATCGAGAGATGTATGGAAGCTGTGGGTAACAGGTTCCGCACACCAACAGCAGAGCCAGCAGGCGAGGCAATGTTTTCCCACGGAGACGCAACCCCAGGATCTCCAGAATGTTGGCGCTAGCCCCTTGGGGTACCCGGGGTCTCTGTTCGTCCTGCTGTGTGCTATTGTCCCATGCCTCCGTGGTATCGAGTGGGGAATCCGGGATGGATTCGCACGCGTTCCAAACTTCATAAAGGACCATCGTCCCCCGTTACTCCTGCGACTTCTGCTCTCGTCCTCATCCCGCTCTTGGTCTGTCTGCCAGCCAATATCAAATCAACCCCTTGACCAACACACCGGTTCTCCCTATTGAAGGTTGAGAAGTAGTCCACCGGCCCGTCTACACATCACCACAACAGCCAACGGGGCTCAGGGACATCACAACGACCCTGTCTCTCAAGAACACAGCTAGACAACTTTTACACTATCAACAATGGCTCCCAATATTGGTGTGACTTCGGTCACGGCCGAGGTCGATGTGGCTCAGGCTGAGGCCCCTCGCTTCGAGAAGGTCAACTGGACCAAGGAGCCTCATCTCCGCAAGTTGTATGCCCTCGGCGTCGTGCTCATGGTTGCTTCCGCCACCACGGGTTACGATGGTATGCTGGTCAACACGTCCCAGCAGATGACCTACTGGAACAGCTTCTTCAAGGAGGCTGTCGACAACGACAACAAGCTCGGTATCCTGGTCAACATGTTCAACATCGGTTCCATCATCTCCTTCTTCATGACGCCCTACGTCGCTGATAACTACGGTCGTAAGACGGCCATCTTCATTGGCTGCTGCTTCATGGTTGTCGGTGGCTGCTTGACTGCCTTCACTAACAGCTACGGAAGTAAGTTCATGACCATGGTCCCAGACGACTGAAAGACAACGTCTCAGCTAACAAACTGCAGTGTACCTCGGTGGTCGTTTCGTTCTCGGTTTCGGTAACTCTCTGGCTCAGATGACTTCTCCTCTGCTGCTCACCGAAATCTGCCATCCTCAACACCGTGGTCCTGTCACCGCCATCTACAATTGCTTGTGGAACTTGGGTGCCTTGATTGTGTCCTGCATTGGCTGGGGTACTGCCAGTATTCACGACGACTGGTCTTGGAGGTCCATCACCTTCATCCAGATTGTGCCTTCCGTCATTCAGCTCGCTTTCATCTGGTGGATTCCCGAGTCGCCGCGTTATCTCGTCAACAAGGACCGTCACGAGGAGGCTCTTGCCATGCTCGCGGAGTGGCACGGCGGTGGCGACCCGAACAACGCCACTGTCCAGTTTGAGTTCCGAGAGATCAAGGCCACCATCCGCCTGGAGAAGGATGCCGACCGTGCTACCAGCTACCTCGACTTCTTCCGCACCAAGGGCAACCGCTGGAGGTTGGCCATCATTATCTCCCTCGGTATCATTTCCCAGTACTCCGGTAACGCTCTTTTCTCCAACTACATGAACACCATCTACGAGGGTGCCGGTATCACCAACCAGAACCAGAAGCTTGGTATCTCCACCGGCAAGACCATCCTCGATCTGATCGTCACCATCGCTGCCGCTCTCTCCATCGACAAGTTCGGTCGTCGTCCCCTCTTCTTGACCTCCGTCTTCGGTATGGTCGGTGCTTTCGTCTGCTGGACCATCACTGGTGCCGTCTACGAGAACTCCAACGGAACCAACACCGGCTCTGGATATGCCCAGCTTGTCTTCATCTGGATCTTCGGTATCTTCTACGACATTGGTTTCTCTGGTCTCCTCGTTGCCTACGCTCTCGAGGTCCTGCCCTTCCATCTCCGTGCTAAGGGCATGATGATTATGAACATTACCGTCCAGGCTATTCTCGCCGTTGGCAAGTACGTACCACCCTGTCGATTCCCATGCGTTGTAGATACAGATCATACTAACATGTGTTTCTTTCACAGCCAAACCAACCAGATCGCGTGGCACAACCTGCCCAAGCACTGGCACTTCATGCTCTTTTACACTCTCTGGGATCTTGTCGAGGCCGCCTTCGTCTGGTTCTTCTACGTCGAGACCAAGGGCCCCACCCTCGAGGAAATCTCCCGCATCTTCGATGGCGACCAGGCCATTGCCCACATCGACATGGCCCAGGTGGAGAAGGACATCTACAACGCCGAGCACGACGAGCACATTACCTCGTCTCACATGCACAGCGAGAAGACCGCTGCTTAGACGCGGTCGCTCGGTTGTCGCATTGTTTCTGTCTCGCCACTCGTGTTTTTTGCAGTCTGCGTGCGTCTGAGTTGTTGATGGATTCCACCTTGTGCAACCGACAGAGCAAAGCTTTATAGAGCTTTTCCTGTTTGTAGACAGGTGGAGGGAAGGTTGAAGCCTTGGATCATACCATCTGTGGCATTTGATAGCTTCTGTCTTTTTTTAATACATATGATACCACAATCTCAAAGCTATTACTTGCCGTTCTACTTCACTGTCTGTCCATCTTGACCTTCTGAACTGGAATCTCGATATTCTCGGTTAAACTTACCAGCCAAAGCACCTGAACCCATATGACATCCAGCATCTTGCGCCAAGGCATCACAAAGAAATGCCACAACATGCCTCGAGGCTTCAGCTGCACTCAGTAGCTTCACGCCAACGGTGCGACACACCGGACACGCTAACGGGATCCTTCCCGTGGAACCAAGCATTGCCCGAGATTTGTGGCGTATGCGCTGGTGGCACACTTTTCGGAGCTTTGTGCCTATCTTCCGAAATTACCATTTTAGGACACGCTCTCTGCGGGGGTCCTTTTGAGGGGATGCATGGTGGTTGTGACGCTGACCCTGTGATTGGCTGATCATGACAGCTGAGACGTTGTCTTTGTCTTTGATTAACTTGCCTGACTGGCATCTGTTTAAGGGGGAAAATGGTGGAGGGACATTGTTGCACGGTCGAGTGGTGTAACATGTACGGTGAGGTGAGGGTTGTATATGGGGTGATGCTGAGAGACACGGTCGGTAGCGTGTAACTGTCTTCAAAGAAAAGGCCAGGTCTGGCGCCTGCTGCTTGAACACTTGGGACGTTGGTGACTTAGGTTGAAACCGTGGATTTGGCAGGAGCATTGCCTAGTGTTTAATCATCATGATGTAATAGTAACAGCCCTCGTTTGAGAGCTTGGTCTTAACACCAAATACATATAGTCGCTGTATTGGTCAAATGCCTGGTTTCTGATCGGTCTGGTCGCTGTGTCTTAGTGGGCGCGTATCAGGCTATACACGTCTAATCTTGTGCATAATTCCGTGGCCTTCCGTCAACAAAGTGCATATGTCATCACTTGCTGGCGTTCAGATATCACAGAGACCGTCCCTTGTCCTCTGCCGAGTCATATATACATAATTTCTGTCTGCCTCATAAACGCTACTCGTTCAGAATCAAAGGAGCCACTGAAATCCCCGTCGCGTCCACAAGGAGGCGATTGTAGTGGTTTTACAGTAGACCGTCTGGAGTCGTCCCAGCCTAAAAGTGAAATTTGTAGGCTATCATGTATACTGTATATTGGTCACTACCAAGTAATAAAGTAGTCTGGTGCGAGACATCAGACAATCTCCAACCTCGCATATCAAAGAGTGATTCCCTCCTCAAAGGTTGCAGAGACGAAGTTGCACATAAGAGAAATGGCCTCTGACAGAAATCAGTTACGGTGTGATTAACAACCCAGCTGGTTTGCCATAAACAGGGCCTCAATTAAATACTTTTTACACTGTTGGAAAAAGCAATATTGTGGTAAAGTTGTCATGAGGTACCTCAAGTGCGAATCACACACAAAAAGCAAAAAGAAATTGGGAACCCGAGGGCGGCTCGAAAGCCAGCAGTACCGATGGCGCCCGTCTCTTAACCCAGATAGTTTGACAGTTGAAACCGGCTCAATCCCGAAGATCTGGTTGGTTAGCAGGTCAATCGGGGTGGGGCAGACGTACCTGTTATGGGATCTGAGTGGTCAACTTCAGTAGGCTAAGAGAGGGTTGTGGCTTTACAGCAAGCACGATGTGACGCCTGATACCGCTGTACCAAGCCCCCCTCAGGCTCCCGTGAATGACGGACCACCTATACCTCATTTTATGTGAACCTTGCGGCAACGTCGACCACACAAATGAAGGTCCCAATTCCTGATCTTACCTACAATGATGGATTGCTTGAGCACACCGACTTTATTTGGTACTGAGAGTTCACTTTCTATATATCCATCCAACAACCCTCGACCTCGTACTGCAGCCTCGCAATGCTTACCGACTAAGTTGTGCATCCAATTCTTTCACTGGCACGTTGTAATTGGATCCAGTATATTTGAGTAGTCCCAAGGATAACATCCGTCTGATTGATTGGACATCGCACCGCCATCGGCATTAGTACTCCATCACATTCACATCTGACCGCATAGATGACCCGGCCGCTCATATATTTGTACAGTATCCCTCATATCAAGGCTGAGGGCACGACTAGATTTAAAGGTTTGTGACGTGTAGCATGTCGCAACAAAGCGACATGCCTGATGCTGATGATTTCGATGACTCGGAATGTATACCAAGGCGGAACACGAAGACATGACTAGCTGCGGCACGTCATGCTCATGTACCTTCTAGACTATGTGTAAACACTTCTTTTACTACTAACGTCCGAAAGTTTGTCTCGATTGTCCTTGGTCATGAATCTGTCCCAGCTATCATTAGGCCCGCCATTGCATCAGACCCATCATGTCGATGGCGGGTGGTGATAACCGTGCTGGCTTCTCTGCTGCTGGTTCCTTATTCTTCTTACAAGCTCCACGGTGCAGTACGGATCACCGCAAATATCTATTTTTATTTCCTTTTCTTTACGACAGGAATGACAGGAATCGCAATATAGTCCAGTGTCGCAGTAGGATGTCGTTGTCTGCAGGTGGAGCAGGCGGATGCTGCCGTTACTCCACCTACCCAGCCAAGACCCGGGGTAGACACATCATTGAGTCTGATTGGCGGACTGTTGCAAAACAACCCCGTTGCATGAGAGCCTCAATACGGCTTAAACGCATAGAAACTGGGTCCATCACCTTATTCAAGAAAATGAACGGTGCTGGCCAAGAACACCAATAAGGGAATAAGATTACTCGGACAATATGCAAACACAGAACTGTTCTTGAAATTGGGACCTAAACCTAAGGATCCGAGTTCCTGGCAAACTAGGTACCTTCTACACATATCCCGACAGCATCTGTCCGTAGTTATTAGTTAAAGACTTGTATATGATTAGGTTAAGGCAAAGCGGCCCAGCACCAAACCATCATCATGAGAAACGAACATAAACAGTAACGAAGAAACCTTACGCCGTGAACTCGAATAATGGCGTGGCTAAACATGGACGTGTTCTTTCTGGGTACCATCACTGTCACAATCGTAAGGTGGATTTATGGTGCTGGGAAGGGGGAGAAGACCAGACCTTTCGAGCTGCAAGTTGTACAAAGTCTAATTGCTCTGGCCTTGACCTTGGGGCATATTATTATGGTCATATATGCCAAACAGCGTGCAGTACAAAACCTTGACGGACGTCAGAGCCCAAACCTGAGTAAGCTTCAAGCCCGAGCCAAACAACTCCGCGTTGTAATAGAGAGCCTTGGCTTAAACCCATTTGGGCAGAACGTCAAGGTAAGGTGAACTAGACAGGATGTGAGCTTCACTAGTTTGTTGGTCGCGAAGTGCACACGACAATTTTCCCCAATCAACAATACAAGTTCCTGCAGCTCAATTTCTCCCCTTCCTACCGACCCTCAGTCTCCCATTTCAAGGCCTCGTGAGGTGTTTCTTCTTTTCCACCGCAATAACGGAGTTTTTCATCGCCATATTCAACCAGTCCAGCTGCAAAGAATCTCCCAATTTGCCTAACGGACCATTTTAGTCTTCGTTGTTTGTCGAATTGCAGACCTCAGGCTCTGTCGATCGACTTTCCCATAGGTTGCCATTGAAGCACCATCAGATCTCAGGCGCCATGGAATCCCAACCGCGCATGGTGCACAAGCCTTTCGCGCTTCACCAGCTAATTCCAAATGCCGGGTTGAAGTTCCCCGGCAACCATATCATCCTTGGACGGCAAGACCGGGATGATGCAGTCCTCAAAGGTGTCAGACGAGCCGTTCGTGGAGGAAACCCCACTCGCGCCGAAGGTCGCCGGCTGTTTGCGGACCTAATAGACCATGCGGAGCGTTGTTTGCCCCTTCGTTCAATCCAGCGACACAGCCGTGCCAACTATTGGCGCGTCCTTGCCGAACGCTGGGAGGAATCTTCCGGAGTTTGTTTACTCGCAGAAGATGTCCGAGACATCTTACTCGCGATCCTTCGCGCTGAACGACAGTTCACTGGCCCAAAAACAGACTCTTTATGGTTTCCAACAAAAGTCCGCGCCATCAACGAGTACCTGCGCGTCAACGAAAGCTCAAGTGACGAAGCCGCAGAGCTCCTTATAGAGGTTCGCGCGCCTAAGATCAATGTATTCCAACCACCTCCGGACATTCGAGTCCCATGGAGTTCCATAACGCGTCAGCAACCAGTGGTTCCCTATTCCTCTGCTCCTCATCAACCACCAGTGAACACTGAGGACGTCATGGATGTTGACCAGCCCGTTGTACAATCTCAGACAGTCGCGAATCAGCACACAACAATGGGAATCGTCGACGAGGAGAGTCACATCGAAAGCCAGGCGCGCAGTGACCCCGGATATGACGGTGCCGTGGCGCAGGCGATACACAATGCCGGGCTTCAACCGAAACAGGAGTCCGAAGCAATCATCCCGAAGAAGAAAGAGAAGAAGCCATTGTCAGATGCTAAGAAGCGGAAGAAGCGTGAGCGACAGGGAAGGAATAGACTGAAGGCTGGATATACTAAACCATTTCCAAACCCAAGGCAGAAGCGGGCCTTTAAAAGGAGGAAGGCCCTAGAAGACGCGAAGCTCGAGGAGGAGCTTCAAGCTTTGTGGGATGCTACACCGAGCTCAGAGGAGGAGACTACTTCGGGTCTCCACAATGCAACTCCGCCGGCAGGGCCGGCTCTATCATCAGTCACGGCACCCTTTGACAACCTGACACTGCGATCAAGGCTGCTGTCCACACCTCACCCGCTAGCCGCCTCGACTACCGGGACAGTCCCGGCTTCTCAATCCCAAAATTTCGCCGAGGCAGGAGCACAGGTTGAGAATAAGTCGCCCTTCGACAGCTTCTTCAGCAATCTCACTCTCAGATACGTTCCAAAGCCGAATGAGTCGCAGCTGGGGAGGGAGTACAACGCCGAGGACGAGGACGAGATTGAGCAGGGTATGTCGTAGTGGGAGGACCGTCGAGCATTGGACGCTTCTTGTACGATTGAATAAGGCAGTGAAACTAGGATGGTTAAGCTGGGCCTAAGGCCCTCGTGATGTGAGGCTGTGTACGGCTCGCTGGGCGTTAGCACGATGTCGTTTTTATGTGCATTGATTGTCACGCAAAGTTCGAATACCCATTAGTTGAGGTCTTGTTGGCAAACAGATCATGCATGACGTATTCATTATTCCTTACTGTAGACAATGCATACATCGGTACCCACCTGTATAGGTTTAGCATCCAAAGAATGCTCCACGGGCATACACTGGACCTGGAACCCAACTCGCACCTCAGTTTAATTGCCGCTGATATTATCTGACCAACCCCATCAAACTTCAACGGCGCAGTCGCTTCCCGTTCCACATACTCAGGGGCCAGCTCAGTTCTTGGCACTTTCGACATGCATAATGTTACATCGTCTACATGGGCAGCAGGGGTCAACCCCTATTCCCCCACAACTGCCGCTTGTCCCCGCAATCAACTTCCTGTAACCAGTTTATTCGAAGGCATCCATACATTGGAGAGGGCACGGCAACCCTGGTGCTGCAGGATTCCTGATGGTTGTGTAGCTGAGGGGAAAGGTTGGTTCTTTATAGTGCCACCCGCTCGCAAGTGTTTCACTGTTTTGGGGGCAAACCCTCGGGTCCTGTTGACTGTACCATTCGATCTTGGAGGTCACGATGGCTTCGGAACACAACCAACGGCACCTGGTGCACAGGTGAGCTAAAAGAAGCATAGTATGGGCCTGCGTAGGCGTCACTGACATGAATCAAGCCACGCACACGAAGAAGACATACCGGGAACGGTGAACCTCAAGGCCTTTGGTAACTGACAGCATGTTCCCCGCAAAAGTCCGTGGATGCCCGCTAACAAACTGACCTAAGAGGGCGATGATACCGCCTACGGACAAGCATTGTTTCCTGTCCCAGCGGAAGACCCAAATGATCCCCTCCAGGTAAGCAACAAACCCATAGTCAACCACTAGCGTTTGCCGCGCACCTCACTAACCTCCGTGTAGTGGACAAAAGCCAAGAAGAGTGGCATTCTCATTATAGTGTCGGTATACTCCTTCCTGGGCAACTCTGCCCTCTCCGGCCCCGCAGTCTACCTCACCATATTCTCCATCGAGTTCGGCATCGATGTCAACACGGCGTCTCAGCTCGTCAGCTATCCCAACCTGGCATATGGCTTTGGATCACTGCTCCTGGTGCCGCTGTACCACAAGATCGGTCGGAGGGCCGTGATGCTGGGATCTTTGGTGTTGGTATGTGGTCGGTGCTCATCCGCTTCGTGTCTTCTTACACGCTGACTGTCGTTAGTACTGTGCCGGGCTCATATGGGCATCCCAAGCCACCTCCTACGGTAGCCTCATGGCTGCGAGGGTCATCCACGCCTTCGGTTCCGGTGTCTGTGAAGCTCTGCCCGTCCAGTTAGTCAACGACATCTTCTTCCTCCACGAAAGAGGCAGACGCATCGGCTACTACACCATTGGCATGTGCTTCGGTGTGCTCGGTCCGTTCATCGCCGGCTATATGCTCAACGGCGGCTACTCATGGCGACTGTTCTTCTATGTCGAGGTCGCCTTTGGCGTGGCGTTATTAATTGCCGCCTTCTTCATCGTTGAGGAATCAACGTACCATCGCCAGCCGCCACATGTTCAAGACCTAAGCAGTGATGTGAACGTGCCGTCCGAGGACGAGAAGCGGCCGACGTCGACGGGCGAACGATCTGTGCCTGTGATCCCAAGGCGCAAGACCTTCCTGGAGACGTTGAAGTTTTGGGGGGTGTGGGAGAAGGACACGGAGTTCTTCATGATGATGGCACGGTCTTTCACTTATTACCTTGTGCCTCATGTGCTGTGGGTTGTGACCACCTTTGGTACGTCTTCTTGAACGACTTCCTACTGCACTACTGCCACTAACCCGTGTCTCTCCAGGCATCAACATTGGTCTTGGGTCTCTGGTGTTTAGCTACATCTTCCCCATCAAGATCGTCGCACCACCTTACAACTGGTCGCCACTCAATAGCGGCCTCCTCTCCGTTGGTTCCCTCATCGGATACGCCCTCGGCGTCCCCTTCACGTCATCATCCGACCTCCTGGCTGCCCGCCTCACCCGCCGTAACAACGGCATACGTGAAGCCGAGATGCGACTGGGCGTCTTGTTACCGGTCATGCTTCTTGGTCCCGCTGGACTAGTTGCGTTTGGATTTACTGCCCAACGTAACCTGCACTGGATAGGCTACTTTGCTGGCGTCGTGCTGTCGTCCTTCTCCAGCTATTTCTACTTCACGTTCACTCTGGCGTATGCTATCGACAGCTATTCCGCCAACACAAGTGAGATGTTGATTGCTATGAACATTGGCAAACAGGCGATCAGCTTTGGTATGGGGTTGAATGTACTCAACTGGGTGCTGGAACATGGGTATACGGTGATGATTGCGGGTGTATTTGGTGGGCTATTGTTGGCTAACAACTTGGCGTTGATCATTTTCATGGTCTGGGGAAAGAGGATAAGGGCATTTATGGCCAAGACCTGGCTGGCGCGGGTGCACAAAGGGAGCATCCGGGAACACACATAAATTTAACGCTCAACGAGAATCTTTTCGCTCAAAACCCAGGGCCATACCTAGGCAGTACTTTCTCCTCCTCTTCATCGGCTTCACTGTCCTCCTCTTCCTCTTCTCCCTCTCCCTCAAACTCCTCAACCACCAACCCCTCCCCAAATTCCTCCGCAAACCGCTCAGCCGTCCTCCCGTCCTTCATAGCGAAAACAATTTCCAACCCCTCCCAGGCTTCCCGTCCCTTTCCCTTCTTCCCCACCAACACCCTCTTCCAAGCAGTCGCCACCTCCCCAACGGGATTCCCATAAGCACCAACACCCCAAGCCCCGAGAACCACCTTCTCCACCCCCTTCTGCCGCAATATCCTCATCACCGCGCGCATCTTCTTCACCACCATCTCGCGGTCCTTCTCCTCCGCATACCGTCCCTCCCCCTCGCCCTCGCCTTCCTCCTGATCCAGATCTGGGAAGCGTAACATCCCCGCACTCACCACATCAACATAAAACCATTCCTTCTTCGGCAGCTCGGTGGCAGCCTCATCCCATTTCCGAAAGACGAGTACGTCTGGCGTGTAGATCGCCCCAACCTCCGGCAGGCGATAGAACTCCTCTCTCAGACTAGCATACAGCGTCGTCCTGGCACAGATCCATTCTTCCTGGCCGGTGCTTCCTTGAAGGATTCCACCGCCTGGTCGGAGCGGGGAGGCCATGTTCAGGATCGCCACTTTGGGATGGTGATGGGGTGTTTCTGGCTTGGGAGACGTGAGGCGATGGGCGGCGGAGAGGACGTCTGTTTGCCAGAGGCTTATGGAAGGGGAGGGAGAAGAGGCATTTTTTGATGGTGATGAGGGAGGAGGAGGATCTATGATGAGTTCTGCTGCTTCTACACCGCGCCTGGCTCGGGCATTGGATTTCAGGAGGGCGGGAACTTCGCGGATGATGACATCTTTGGCTTGTTTGGCCCGATTGGTACGGTTCTTTATATGACGGACTCGTGCTGCTTGCATTTTTCAATGAGTAAGGGCGTGTCCGTGAAGTGTTTGGGTGTTTGTGTGTTTTGGCAATGGGAGCAGTGCAGGGTAAGTTGCGACTTCAGCAACTGCTGGCGTGACGTACTTCTCCACATCGGTTATCTCATTGGTTCTGCCCATCAAGGTGCTATTAATGGACAACCCATCCTCACCGTCATAAGAAAGGTCATTTAAAGTGAGACTTGATTCAGTACTACCGGCAGCTCGCCGATGATGAATTTCCATTGCATTTGGCTGTGTCAATGCGGTCAACCTGGGCGGTGCCACAGCCTGCAAGAGTAGCGCATTGCGGCTATCGTTTTCTCGTCACAGATCTCTTCGTTGACAGACATCCCCGAATCCCCATATCCCACCCCTTCCTAACACAAGTGATGGACGCTGATTCAGGTATCAACACCACTTGGAGATATCGCGAACCAGTAGCTCACTGAACCGCTCCTCGACAGCCTGAGAACCGATGGCGCTGGTGTTAGCAGCCTTCGTAACAGCAGCTTGTGTATCCTCCGACGACCTATCCTATTTGGTGCGCCAGTTGTTGGACATCAAGCTTCGTTGGGGAGTGTCACGGTCCCGTGGCTCCCTGGGTGTCCTCCGCGGAGACTCATTGCCGGCCTGGTCATCGTTGTACGAACGTCTGGGACTCTCGCCCTCTGGTCTAGGACGAGGAGCTCTAGCCAGGGAGATCTTCAGTGGGCCTGAAGGAAGCTCCTGGCCGTTCAGAGCCTCCAGAGCAGCCTTCGCCTCCTCAGCCGTGGCGAAATCCACGAAGCAGTAGTGGTGGTTGCCAGGCAGACTTTTGGTAGTCTCATGCGGCGTGATGCGCTTGCCGATAGCCTTACTACAATGCATGTCAGCATGGGACATCAAGTCAAGGTTGAGAGAGATGTGGTGGCTTACGGCTCGAATCCGGCAAAGACGTTGCGGATCTCTTCTTGGTGCTCCTCCTGGTTGACCATCTGGGGAAGACCGCCCACATACAGTCTCTTGCCATCGCCCTCCGCAGCCATCTCTTGGTGGTGTCTGATGGCCTTGTGCGGGGTGGACTGCTCAACCTCGCGTTCCTGGCGCTCTGGTTTCGAGCTTACCGGGGCCCGTCTCTCGGTTCTCCAGTCTCCCCAACGCTCGCCGGCGCCAATGGCATCAGTGCGCTGCGGCCGTGGCTGCCTGTCGCCTTGTCTCTGAGAGGGAGCCTTGGCGTGGCATGGGCCAACCTTGACGGGACGTCCAGCAATCTCGATCTGAGATAGGGCTACCAATGCCTGCTCGGCATCGTCCTTGTGAAAGAATTCGACAAAGCAGTAGCCTGGGTTGCGTCCGCTGATGGGGTCGAACGACAGGTGAATCTTGTCGTACTTGCCGAGTCCCTGCTCTTGCAGGACGGCATCAACATCCTCAGGCTTGACTGAGTATAGCAGGTTGCCGAGATAGATGCGGCGACCGTCTGTCACGGCGGGTGAATCTGATCTGTCATCCATGGTGAAGTTGGTTGTAGCGTAAGTCCGGATGGTATAGGACTTTCAGATAACAAAAATGTTTGTGTAAGGTACGACGCGCTGTGAGATGAAACGAAACGCGCTCATGAAATCACTAGTAAAATTTCTGCCGGTGAGGATGAACTCTCGCTAGCGGCTACTAGTAATAAGGGAGTGTAAAAGAGCAGGGGATGACTCGCTGGCGTTGCAGTGCATAATTTTTGGCCACCGACTTTTTACAGGGTCCCCAAACGCAAAGATGATCTACCCCACGAAATAAAGCTGAAGGGGAGTCAACTATATGGAGCAGCAACACCAGGTAGCTTTACCCGTTTGCTTTTGTCGTTTGGCAAAAGCAATGAATGATGGACGTTCAAAGAGTGTCGTTTGGTCCGGACTGATCTGCAAAAGGGTTTAGCAGGCTTGGGGACGTTGGGGCATGATCGGCCCGCCTAGACCAACTGGCAGTTGACAGACAAGGCCGGTCGGGCTTTTTGGGCAAACAGTTCCGTCTGGGGTTTGATCTGTGAGCTGAAAAAGGTACGTACCACCCACCTCTACCGTGGACCTTTGCTGACAGCTCCAGTGGGTCTACGTTGACGTCGGCCATCCGTCGTGAATCTTTCTGCAGCTTTACGTGAGCCTCGAACGTTCAACAACTACCACTCTCGCACAACTCACCCATCATGGCGCTTGCATCGGCGCAGAAGCTGGCCCTGGCGCCGGCGATAAGACGAGCCTCTCTATTGCCAGCGGTTACCTCAACATGCATCACGACCAAACACAACCCCCAACATCAAACCGTACTCACAAATGCCCGAAGCTTCCATGTGAGCTCGCGAACAGGCGCCCCGAATCCCGGGATGGGCTTCGGCGGACCCAGCATGCCCCCGTCCTACTTTCAGAAACCGACATTACCAGCGAACACTATCATTCGATTCGTGCCACAACAGACGGCTTGGATCGTGGAGCGCATGGGCAAGTTTAATAGGATACTACAGCCCGGTCTCGCCATCCTCATACCATTCATCGACCGCATCGCCTACGTCAAGTCTTTGAAGGAGTCGGCCGTCGAGATCCCCAGCCAAAGCGCCATCACAGCCGACAATGTCACCCTGGAACTGGACGGTGTTCTGTACACACGTGTCTTTGACCCATTCAAGGCGAGGTCCGTTCATCCCCCGCACTTTTGTCCTGCTTAGCAAACGCATAATGCTGACATGATGATTGACTACAGCTATGGAGTCGAGGACGCAGAATACGCCATCTCTCAACTTGCCCAGACGACCATGCGCAGCGAGATCGGCCAGCTGACCCTGGACCACGTCCTCAAGGAACGGGCAGCCCTCAATACCAACATAACAGCGGCCATCAATGAGGCCGCTCAAGCCTGGGGTGTGACCTGTCTCCGGTACGAGATCAGAGACATCCACGCTCCCCAGCCAGTAGTGGAAGCCATGCACCGCCAAGTCACTGCCGAACGATCGAAGCGTGCCGAGATCCTCGAGTCCGAAGGTCAACGACAAAGCGCCATCAATATTGCCGAGGGTAAGAAGCAGAGCGTCATTCTTGCGTCAGAGGCCATGAAGGCGGAGCAGATCAACCGTGCGAGCGGTGAGGCCGAAGCGATCAGGTTGAAGGCCGACGCTACGGCTGTGGGCATCGACGCCGTGGCACGGGCCATTGGCGAGGGCAAGGGTCCTGCTCAAGGCGCGGTCAGTCTACGGGTGGCGGAGAAGTATGTGGAGGCGTTTGGCAAGCTGGCCAAGGAGGGCACGGCCGTGGTCATTCCGGGGAATGTTGGTGATATCGGTGGCATGATCGCCACAGCCATGAGCGTTTATGGCAAGGTTGGCGATGCGCAGTCTAGGGCTGTGGCAAAGCAACTGTCCGACAACAGCGCGAAGGAGGAGGTGGATGGTCTTGACAAGGACCTGGCCAAGGGAGCCAAGCAGGCCATAGTGGAGGATTTTGACCGGGCTGCCGACAGGTAATAATGAGCACTCAGTGTTGGGCTGGAACAAAGGTTGGCGCCTGACGATGGTGTAAAACTCTTGTAACAAAATGCCTCCTTCTATCAATACATTCCTTAGACGAGAATGGGATATTCACGCCTGGCGGTACGTTGGCGTATGTATTCTTATCGGGTCTTCTAACTCATCTCGACCATACAAAACATTCCACCATGCGGGCGTGCAATACAATCCAGTCAATTTCCTGGGCCTCTTCAAGGTAAAACCTGATACAAGTCGCAGGTACCTCACTTGGTCCAGTTCTCGTTGATAGGCGACCATGGTACTCTCTACTGAGCTATGCGTACCAAACAGTGCATATTCAAGTGGCCGGCCTCGCAGCTTTCCAGAACGCCGCGTCGATCTCTTCCCTTCTCAATCCTGGTGATCGGCCAAGACACGTAGCCCTGTTAACCAGTTCTGCAAACCGTTAGCAATTATATACTTCTTTGAGAAAATGACAGCGTGAGCTTACCATCTATCAAGCGATTGACATCCACCGTCAACCGCTTCTTCGGCGATGTCGAATATGCTCCGAAGTCGCCAAACGTGCTGAACAAGTTCTGACCACCCGCCGTCCACAAGTCCGTCTGTTGTCCGTAGCCATTTGCCGTGCCAATGGGTGACTTCTCCACCCTTGTTGACAAGGCAGGTGAGGAAGCCCCGGTCCCTGAGCTCGAACTGCCCAAAGCCATATCCAGTCTTCCCTTGTCTGCACCAAAAGCTGCCTGCTCCACCTCGACGGCGACATAATCCGCGCCAGCCGGTATAGACACTCCACGTTGGAACAGGTAGATCTCGAGCTCATCACTGTCGTAGAAGTCCTCCCCGAACATATCATACATGCTCGAATCACCCTCCACCAAATCCCTGGCAGCCATGACTTTTTCCTCGAAGGGACCCATGGAGAACCCGTTCCCCTGCTTGACGCGTCCGATATCTTCCGTTCCCTGGTTTCCCAGTCTACGGCCAGGATCCGCACCGGATTGTGAATGAGAGGAGGAGGAGGAGGAGGTGGAGGGGAAATGACCACCTGCTCCACCGAGTGACTGGAATGGATAAGGCCAGTACATCAGCGACTGGTTGTAGGTCTTGTCAATCCCCCGTTGAAGACGATCTTTGATGGAGGAGAGGGATTCGAAGAGGAGACAGAAGCCGAAGGCTCGGTTGATGCGGTGGGCGGGTGGGTTGGGCATGTTGACGAGGTAGAGGGCGCGTTCCAGGGCTATGCGTTGAAATCTTCGGCCAAAGGTTGTTTCTTGGCCCGCGTGGGAGAGGGGTAGAGGAAGTGCTGGGTAGACGGATGGGTTGAAGTCGGCGGCTGGGGTAGTAGGCATGGGCGTGCTTAGAGAGGAAGGGGAGAAGGAGAAGTCGGCCTTGAAGCCGAAGGGGAAGCTGGCGTTGTCGAGGGTTGGATACGTGATGACTTCGTAGTCTAGTTGTGGGTCTGCTATGGAAGGAGTTGAAATGCTCGACGTGACCGGCGGTGATAGAGGGAGTTGACGGGTGGATGTCGGAACAGGTTCCTGAGTGATGATGAAGCCGCCGTAGAGCTGATGTTGTTGGCTCTGAGCAAAGGACGATATGTCCATTTCGTCGGCTTGAGGGTCCGCCATGGTGCGAGGGCTGTCTTCCTCGTAGCCCTTGTCAGACTCGGGCGAGTCGTCGGTCGATGGCTTCCTGGCCAGCTTGAGGAACTTTTCCGACGTTTCACGGAGTTGACGGCCAACGTCAGGCATACGGTCTGGCAGTCCCCGCTTTACAGCAAAGTCATGCAGCCTCAGGAAAGCGTTGTTCATCTCCTCATTTTCCTTCTTCAATTCCTGGACCTGCCGCTCCAGTGTCTGGATGGCATTTTCCTTACGGTCTCTGTAGGCACGTTGGGCAAGACGTATTTGCGTACGTCGACGCTATCACATTTGTCAGGGCCTTGTCCATGGATCGAAATGTTTAGAGGACGCGGACGATGTAAGAAAAGCGAAAACACAGGCTGTAAAGTGTATAGCAAGGAGAAGAAAGACACTCAAAACAACTTACCTCTTGTGCCGTCTCGTCTCTGGGCTCTAGCCTGGGCCGGCCTCTGCCCCTCTTGGTTCTCTCGTCTTCCTCGACTACATCGTCTGAGGACGGTGCTTTCCGCCTCTTCTTTGCTGGAACATCTGTAGGGATTTCCGTTACTGTGACTTTATCTGCCGTCTTCTTGCTCCGTTTTAACGTTCTAGAAGCGGAAGGGTACTTAATCCCAACATCATAGCTCTCCGCTCCAAGGATGGCCAAATCGCCTGATGAGGGAATCATGACGGAGCCTTCTTTTGGATACTTGGCTTGCATCTGTGCTGAAGGCATATCAGGTTGCAATAGCAAGTTCTGTCCGGCTGTTACGGGATGTTCCCAGCCTGGGGGAAGCCGAGCGTTGTAAGTCACGTCTCCCGCAAGACCATTGAGTGACGCCGCGTGAAATCCCGGATGTCCTTCTAATTTGGTGTTGTGAGCTTGTATAGCCAGTCGAAACGGGATATTGCTTCTGATTATGTGTCTGTCATGGACAATTGGTAATGGCACGGCATCCTGGACCTCAGCTATATTTGCAACACGTTCAAACTGGTGATTGAGGTGAGACCGAGCACGCTCGTCATGCAGCTGAGTAATGCCAGCTGACAACGCTGAAGGTACTTCATTACAGATCACGGCTGACTGCGCATCCACCCTGAGCGTCGCGGGTTCTTCCAGTGAGATGGCTCCTTCGTGGTGGTTGCTGATCGATGTGGAATGGTGATGAATTTCCGTATTACTGATCTGACCGACTAACATCTTTGACCTCCGGTGTGCGGTTGACCGTCGTATCAGTAGCCTTGATCCTGCTCACGGCTGTTAGCGGCTGTTAGTGACGGCCAGTTGGGGAAGTAACGTCTCTGACTGGTCAGGAGTTGGGTCCGTCTGAGGGGAAGCAGCAAGGGGTCGCTAGACTAGTGGTGCGCAATGGGCAGCCAAATTGGAGAATATTCACATGGCAGTCGTCGACCAACACATGAAACCTCAACGATAGGAAGTGCGGCGCAATGTAAACAAGCGGCTTTGGTGAGTTATATTGTGCTTTGCTACGCATAAGTCAGCAACCCCATACAGGTAATGATGGCTTGTTTTGCTCCGCTCTGTAGGCGCAGGGCTGGAGAGCCACTGTTGGTTTCTCAGCGATGCCTAGACCTGGTTAATTGCCTAACGCCCATGTCTCGGGACAGTGATCCCTGTCGAAGCCCGACAAGCTGGAAGTTCCCTGGCTTCAGTACTCAACATAGAGGAAAGCAGACAGACTCGGCTTTGGTCGGAGTAGAAGACGGTAGGACGTGATAGACTGATCCTCGCTCGGTGTCAGAAGTTATTCCTGTATATACCTCTACTTGCACATACATACACTGGACTCTCAGCTTTGCGAGCGTGAGCTTGCCCAGAGGTATTGAGACCAGACTGAAACCGGGGATCCCCTGGAGTAAGGGACCTCCAACGCGCCGTGCCGTGTGCGCTGCGATCGCTGCTGTGGGTCTGCATGATGGATTTTGATCGAGTCAGAGATGGGAAATTTGAAATTCCATTCTTAAATAAACCAGAATCCATATCACCGTATGACGCTCACAGCTTGGAAGTGCCTGCGACTGGCTTACTCCTTTGGGACACCGGCCGAGAGGAAAGCAATGGAGCATTACTAGCGGGTTCACACTGAAGATTATTACGTGGAGGTAAGTCGTTCTTGTCATGATGAAATAACGTACCCAATGGTACGCGACAGGGCCTGTCCTACGACTCCGCAGGGCATGACCCCCGCCGATGTTGTACCACTCCTGTGTCACTGGCCAACAGTAGACCTCCGAAAGTTGCGGTTGGGAGAGGTGTTGAGGGGACGGGAAGTTCAACCTCGTGGCCGGTCCTTGTGCCACATCGTTTCAAGCGCACAAGAGGTGGTGCTCAACCGATCAGAAATAAGCATAGATTGACATCAAGCTCTGTCGTCTCCTACCGTCCTACGCGATGAACGATTCTAGAGTTCAGCTCATCCAAGCCCCGTCCCGGGCAGTCATAGAAAAGCCTCATGTTCTCTTCCTAGCCGGCTCAGTTGGAACGAACCCTGACTGGCGCGAGGCTCTGATAACATCCTTATCGCACATGGCAATCACCATCTTTGACCCCAGGCGGTCAGTATGGAGTGAGGACGAGACCTTCCTGCAGGAACAAGTTGGGTGGGAGTTGGACATGCAGGAGAGGGCGGACACTATTCTCATCTATTTTGGTCCGGAGACTGATGCTCCCATCAGTTTGCTGGAGCTGGGTCTGTGTGCCCGAGCTGGAAAGGGTCTTGTAGTCTGTCATCCACAATACCGGAAGAAAGGAAATGTGCGGATCACATGTAAAAGATATGGAGTCGAGATGCTAGACCGCCTCGATCAGGTCTCTGCTTCCGTGCAAAGGCGTCTGCGAGACGGAGACTGATTACAGGCGCAAATATGTCGGGTGCTGGGAGGGACGTTTGGCCGGGTACCAATGCCCGTTGATATATTGGGATATTACTCCTTTCTGTCTATCTTTGCCTGTTTGAATTTCTTGACCAGATCGCTTAATCTAGCCGCAATCCGCGTCTTCAACGTCTTGATGCTGACCTCGGGCCCTTCATCGGCGGCCACAAACCTCCTAACCAGGATATTGAACAAGCCGCCAAAAGCGAGAGCAATTGCGGTCGACGTGAAGATGATGACGTTGTATGGCATGCTGAAGTCCGGCGTCGGAAGGCTAAGCAACAAGGTCGTTGTTCGCAGACTGGACGTGGATACTGCCTCCTGACCAACTCTAAGGATTGTGATAACGGCTGCCGCAACGTCGAAGCCACGGTTGGCATCGGGTGGGTACTCGGTATATCGAAGGATAGACTTTTCAAAGTCGTAGGTGAGGAAGACTGTAGAGGCAGGTGGGATGCGCATTCGCAGCTCGAGCTGAGTACCGCGTGCGCGATCCACGGCAGGTCGATAGTAAACCTCTTGAATGAGTGAGTTGTCGGCTCCGTTCTGGCCGTCTAGGCGGGCTTGTAGGGTATGAAGGTAGATGCGCATGAACCAAGGCAGTGACTCCATATACACGAACTCTACCTCCTTGTCGGGGCTAGGGTTGGTGAGAATTGTCTGGACACCACCACGTTCTTGACCGTAGCCTGTGAAACTTCGCTCAGCGTACAGTGGTGGCGTATCTGGCGTCAAAATAGCTCCATTGGCTGTGTGACCAGTCACGCCTGCTTGGCCAATCTGAGGTAAAACAATGTCAACCTCAGCGTCAGATGGAACCTCGAAACAGCGAGACAAGCCATCGGCATTCTTCATCTCGCGAACCCCAACGGACACATATACATCACGCGAGTGTGGTACACGCAAGCACACTGGCGGTACACTAGGGTCTGACAGCGGACATGCGCCCTTCATCAGCCGGCCAAACACTTGAGATAACGTCCAATCCTGACTGGCTGTGTAGTCTGCTGGGTAACAGGTATCGTCACTCTGGTACGGCTTGGTCATGTCGCACTTGAGCTCATGGCTCGGCACTGGTCGCGGGATCGGGTTGCCTACAAGTATGTCAGCATCGAATTACAGGAAGGATCAAATTGGAACTCAAAACTCACCCCTCGGCCTCTTTGACCTCTCAATGTCGAGCACCATGTCTATAGTCTGCTCGATCTCTAGGACACATTCACCCCCTGGAGGACATATTGGCCGGACATCAATGGCCATGCTCTGCCATGACGCGTCGAAGAGCTTGTGCCCATCTAGGAGTGATGCAATGCCCGCCTTTCCCTTGGACGGCAGCAGCTTGAGGAAGGGCGTAAGGTTTTCCGTACACACTACCTCCCTTGGTAAGACGCCGTATAGCAGCTGCGTATTTGAGCTGCTATTCGTGTTCGGAAGGGTGCCCTCGGGCCGGAACGACATGACCGGCCGGGTCGTCCGGGTGCCATCGATGAAGTTCAGCGAAGCGCAGAACAAGCCTGACAGAGCATTCGTCAAGGTTGACCATCTGTGATTCGCCCTAGCAGTACGATGTGCGTCAGCATCCCGTACAAATCGTTGGATCACAATAACTCAATGTGTGGCGGGCACATACTCGTCCTCTTCCTCAGCCTCCAACCAAGCCCAGAGCTCCACGCCGGTTCCACCCTCCCTAGTCCCATTCCATGGCCTTGCACCCCAACTCTCCGCGTCCCAATGTCCCAAACTGAATCTTAGATGCAACTCCCTCGTGCCTGCATGCTGGAGAATCTGACCCAAAGACCTGGGAAAGAATCGGTAGTTGTGAGCCTCGAAGGCGGACAAACTCGTGTTGGAGCGAAAGTTGAAGCTCGCGAGGAGGGCCGACAGAGGCAACGGTTGGAGAACTAGCTGCTCATGGTAATCCGCAGCTGATGCTACCCCAGAAGCGTACAATGAAAAAAGAAACAAGAGAAGGAAAGAAAGGAATCGATGCATTGTGTGTCACCGGCAGCTATCCATCCGCGCGGCTTCATGAATGAACTGCGCTTCCGAAATGATCTCCCAAAGATGACAGAAGACAGCAGCATCAAGGCGCGCCTTAACGGACCCCTTGCCGCTCGTGCAGCTGCCCCACAAACCTTAAATTGCAGCCAGCGTACGATAACGTAAGCCACCACAATTCAAGTTGTCTCAAAGTCAAGACCAATACTTGGGAACAACTCAATTGAAGCAGGGTTGGAACATATCAAAAAGGAAAACAGAGTATCATTAAGGACTTCAGATTCATCGTAGAGGCTAAAGCTCTAATTACAGGACTTCTATTGTAGTGGAAACCAGGCTGCCACGTTTTAGTCATGTGTCCACTTAGAACGATGCTCCCCCTCGTCCTCCATCCGCAGTCATCGTAGGATTATATACGAGTCTTCTCCTCCGTGACTTGCGGTCATCATTCATGCGTTTGCTATCTGCATTGGCCGACTCCGGTGCATCATTGGTGCTGCCAACCTTTCTGATGCCAGCAAAGTTCTTCGTCCGCTGGGCGGGTTTGGCCATGACCGACTTGCGACTATTCGATGAGTTCTGATGTTCCACAGATTCATCGGTTTTTGAAGGACTTGTTCCAACGGCCTCTCGCCGCGCCGGATCAATGAAGGGGTCCGTTCCGGCAACCTCAGCAGCTAGCTGTTTCGCAATGTCCATGGAACTCTTGGCCACTGTGGCCTGGGGAAGGGCCTCGACTTGTGCAGCATCTGGGGCTGAGCTATCACCGGCTGCCCTTCTCGCCTCCCGCTCTCTTCTCCTCATTCTTTCGATCCTTTCCTGATCCCTCAAGGCTCTCTCCTCCTGGACAATACGGTGTAGCGCAGCCCCCCTCGCAGCCTGATCCGCCCGACTCTTATTCAAATAGTCGAAAACACTGTCCAGCGCCTGTTGATTCGTCCTGGTGTAGGAGCCAGGTGGATCCCGGTCATCGCCTCGAACTCCCAATTCCTTGTCTATAAGCTTATCCCACGTGTCTTCATATCTGGCCGCTTCTCTAGGCTCCTCCAGTAGTTCCATCGCCTCATAGACTTTCTTCTGTAGCTTCTCGGATTTCTGCCGAATTATTCGATTCATGATGAGGGTCTGGGGTTTTGTCTGGCGGAGGTATGGGATACCGGCTGCGTTCTCGAGAGTCGGAACACGTCGGATGCCTGTGCCGCCTAGTTCGGCCAGCGGCCGTGGACGAACGGTCGGTTCGTAGTGTGGAGGTTCACCGGGCCCAGACACGCGGGTCAAGAGGGGTATCGTGTTGGGGTTTGGGGCGCTGTGAGGTTTGGGTGGCGGAGGGTCACGGAGAGATCTCAATGCCAAAGCATTGGCCTTCCTAGTCATTCGCGCGCGAATAAACTCGTGCACTTGGGCATATTCGGGCGTCAAGGTTGACTGAGCAGCGCTCAGCATGTCCAGGAACTATGTCGCGTCAGCCTATCATCGTATTTCCTCTAACCGAGAAATAGTACACACTTTGTAACCATTGCGCAGTGCCGAGATAACAAGCCTAGGGCTGGTATCGGTCTTGTTTCGCCGAAAGCCACTTCGGACTAGGTGTTTGATGGGGTGGACAGGACCTGAGAGCCCAGGGGCGCTGATGAGGTTATCGGGGAGCGGCACCCGCACGCTCTGCCGGATAAGAGCTTTGTATAGCGCAAAGCCTGGAGTTTGTCAGTATGATCTTATATCTGGTGGCAGGATAGTCGTACATGCTGTGCGGTGGCGCGAGTTGCGTGCTGGAACAAATACTGTCGGCATTCATTTGGTGGTGTGCATTCGGCACGGGTTTGACGCGACGTTGGGTCATAAAATTGGCCGAAAGTTTTGGATCTGACCGACCGACGTCACATCGAAGCGTCACTGGAGCACAATCACGTGTACCGACATCGTCGCAACATAAAAGTTAGGTCAATAGAGTTCCGATCCACGGTGGTTTTGATGGAAAGAGGTAAGATAATAGATACATCTATCCTTTTGGAGCCTTTCTTGATTGCCATGGTTCATTCTCTCCTGTAGTATTCATAACTCATTCAGCATACTGCGTAGTACCATACTTCCCAGATGCACCCGGTTGAGCTGTAGCTGTAGCTATTTATCACTGGTGACGCCCTCCCGAGGATTGAACCCTCCACAATTGCCTCTATTTCTTCATATCCGGTCACGGTAAATAGCGTACCGAGATCCCTCAGGAGGCTGAGGCAGCTTCTTGTGCTCCTCCATGTATTTCCGTATCGCGATCAGGGCAGCCTCGAGGCTAAGGGGATCCTCTTTTGGGCGCGGGTTCTTAGACAGCTCGTTCGCGATTCGCTCCCAGTCGCGCAGGATAGCCACGTAATTCTTGTCGACCTTGCCATCGGTCTGGTTAACTCCCGGGAGATTGATCTGGCTGACGAAGTGGATCACTGGAGGTTCCCTTGGGTAGTTGGGTCCGCATTCCATCTTGAGCTCGTAGATCCTGTTCTCGTGTTGACCCTGTTCCGTAATCAGCAACGTTCAAAGGTGACGCATATGCCTATATTGACTTTCTTGGTGGTCACTTACGTGCGGTGGCCCCCAGATCGTTCCCGTCCAGTGTGTCATGTAGATGTCCTCGGGATCCTCAAGGCCGTACGAGCAGGCTCCTGGAAGCGTTCAGGTTAGATCACTTGAGCTTCATGAGGATTCTCCTCTCCTCAGAGACAGAGGCAGCGATTTGTACTGACCGGATGAGATGCCCTTCTCTCCCTTTTCCAGCTCCGCGAGCAGCTTGAAATTCCTGGGTACCTGTGCGACTGCCATAGTATCTGTGTTATGTGTGAGTGATGCTATTATGTGGTTTCGGTAGCCTGTATGTGCATCAGCGCCTGGAATCTTGATATGGCTTTGGTTGGGCTCGAGAAGTTCCGGCGTCACAACCAAACACTGTTGGCATTGAGGTCATGCGGGTCCTTCGTGGGGATTTTGGCGGGGGGCTGAAGGTACGTACCACAATCTACTTTGGACTGTGTTCCACCCCTGCCAAGTTTGGCAACGTAAGCCATATTGGAAGGCACGAGCATGTGAGACAGGACCTTGGGTGGTTGAGAAGTGGAAGGGAGTTACCTCACAAAATCATTTATTTGCATGATATCTGCACTCGTTCTTCGGCTCGGCGTTTTGGACTTCCAACGTCGTCAATTTTGCAAGGTGGAATGACAAGATGACAAGCCAGCTGCTCGCTTCCGAGCTCAGCAATCTTATTCAGGAGAGCAAGCGGAAGCACAACGACCTTCGTCAGGTCTGTAGTCCCATTGGCAATTGAAGGAACCTTTGATTGACGTTTCCTAGGCTGCCGAGAAATCCCTCGAGGAGCTGAAAAGTGTCAAAGCTGCACCGGAAGCTCAGGTCGCTGCTGGTTCGTTGGTTCCTACTACCCCAAGGGATCTAGGTCAATCGCTGATTATGGCCAGATCTCTCCAAGAGAGTTAACTTTGCCAACCCATTCATTATTGCTTGCGGCACCAAAAACGCGAAATACACCGGTATAGCCATTGTATGTTTGCAGAGACTCATTGTCTCCCGAGCTTTGCCCAGGTCGCGGCTCAACCAGGTGCTGGAAGCCCTCCAGCAAGCAACGTCGGCTGGCTTGGACGTCCAGCTCAAAATTCTCCAGGCCTTACCGTCTCTCCTCTCCAATTATTCGGATGACCTACAAGGGGAGTTGCTCGTAACAGCACTCAACATTTGCTTCATCTTGCAGTCGAGTAAAAATGCCATCGTCAACAACACCTCGGCCGCTACTCTGCAACAACTGGTGGTGTCGGTGTTTGACAAGGTAGTGACAGAGGACAAGGCTGGCTCTGAGTTACCCAGTGCTGGGGAGGCGCCCACTCAGGAAGGGAGTGTTCAGCTTCGACCGGCCGCTTTGGACGCCTACCGAGTCTTCAATGACCTATGTCTGCTTACCGAGGCGCAGCGGCCAGAGTACCTCCGGATATCTAGCCTCACACAAACCTTTGGTCTAGAGCTGATAGAATCGGTCTTGACCAACCATGCGGCCATCTTCACCACTCATCCCGAGCAGGCACACATACTGCGTACAAGGGTCATGCCGTTTATCATCTCGGCACTACGGGGAAAAGCCAATTTTGCCACCAGTGTTCGTCTTGTGCGCATCCTTTACACTCTGCTACGCCGACACATGTCCATCCTCCCTGCAGAAAGTGGAGATGCGATGGATATCTTGACCCAGCTACTGGACCAGGACTCTGCCACGTGGAGACGGGCATTATGTATGGAGGTTTTCCGTGGTATCTTTGCCGATGCAGCCCTCTTTCGGAGAATCTATGCGCTCTACGACGCCCAGCCCGGACAGAAGCCTGTTTTGAAGAACTTGACTGCGACATTTGTTCGGGTTAGTACGGAAAAACCGTCAGTTATCGGTCTCGGTCATCAGTCTACGATCCCCGTGGCTAACCCCTATGGCAACATGGGAGTATCGTCAGACCAGGCTATGTTAGAGGCGAGTGGTGTTAGCGGCTTCATTCCGGCTAGTTCCGTCGGCAGCGATGGGCACAACACTGGCATCAGCAGTCAATGGAGTACCATGCGTGTTCCCTGCGTCGATCAGCTCGATAAGACAGAGCCTCCCGCTATCCCTGAATCATATCTTTACACCCTTACACTAGCATGCATAACGTCATTATCCGAGGGGTTGGGCAAGTTCATCCTTCCCCTGACTGTTCCCAAAGAGAGCCGTAGCAGAAAACCAAGCAGCAAGCCTGATCCTTCACATGGCTCACGTGGCGATGACGGGAGCAGCTCAGCGAACCGCTTGCAGCTGGAGAGGGCTGCGTCTTTTAAGAAGAATCCGCTGCCTACGAACCCTCTGTTGCTCGAGGATCATCCTCTACACGCCGAGGTCAAGATCTGTGCAGCCTTTATCGAAGAGTGTTGGCCGGCCATCTTGGCCACATGCTCCACCTTCCTTTACGCCGCCTTGGATTCGGAGTACTACCACGGTTTAGTGAGGGCTTTTCAAAAATTCACTCATGTTGCTGGCCTGTTACAGCTTGACATTCCGCGCGACGCCTTCCTGACAACACTGGGCAAGAACGCCGTGCCGCCCAATGTTTTTACGGCCTGTCTGAACGCCGGTACCCAAAGGGCAGCTACACCAACCGCAGCGGAGCCCTCAAACAGCATTTTCAGCAATGCCCGCGGTCTCCTGAGTGTTGACAGCCTTGCTTCTCAGTCCGCCCAGTCCAATGAGAGGCCACGACAGGTCTCTGTGGATGCTGGCGCAGCGACCCTCAACACCCGCAACCTTCTTTGCCTTCGCGCACTGCTGAATCTAGGCATTGCCTTGGGGCCGACATTGTCCTCGTCGTGGAGCATCATCTTGGAGACTCTGCAGCAGGCTGACTTCGTCTTGTTCTCCTCGGGCAAGATTGCCGGGCGGACGCCGATCGCCGCCAAGGCCTCCGACTCACAAGCGGACCTGGAGGCCAATGCCCTGCTCTCCAACTTCAGCAGCGAGATCAAAGCTGTCGAGACCGCAGCGTCAAGGCTCTTCGAGTCCACCATTGATTTTCCCAACTCGGCCTTCGTCGAGGTTGTCACGGCTGTTTGCAATCTGGTTGAGACGCGGGCTGAACCACAATCTGAACCTAGTAGCAGGCCGCACTCCCCTCCATCAACCAGGGATGCTCTCAAAACACCTAGGATGATCCACAGGAGACAGCTTAGCAATATATCGACGGCTGGTCCGTCAGGTCCGAATCAAGAGAATCAGTTTGCTCTAACCAAGCTGGGTCATCTCGCTTCCATCAACATGGAAAGACTCCTGTCTTATCCGCCCGAAGTATCTGGATGGACACCTTTAGTAACAGAATTGATCAGCACGCTCGAATCGTCACTCAACACAGCTCCCGTTCGTCGTCGAGCTGCGGAGACACTTGTTCGCATTGTATTGGAGGCTTCAGCTGCAGTTGCTGCCCAGGACGAGGAGTCCCGTGGCAAGATACAGATACGACTCCTCGAAGCTTTCCGTGATGCCTTGGCTCCACTGCAGATGGAGGACCGCCAGTTGACTGTAGTTAACCACGCGACAGACATTGAGATTCACAAGATCATTCTGGATGGTCTCCGCGGAGTCTTGGAGAATTGCGGTGAAAGTCTCGTAAGTGGCTGGGACATTGTCTTCCAGATCATCGATACGATCTTCGTCAAGCGAGCCGTCCCCGCTGAAGAGGACGCGTCTATGAAGAAGCACACGGTACTCATTGCTCGGTCCATCAGGCTGATTCGGCCTTCCTTCGCTTCTTTGGAGCTCATATGCTCTGACTTCCTGTCTTCATTGCCCAACTCATGCTTCCTCCATCTTGTTGATACTCTTTACAAGTTCTGCTCACAAGATGACGAGCTAAATGTTGCTCTGACGGTAGGTTCTTTTATTGCCAGGCCCCTGTTTAACGTTATTACGCTGACCATCGTACATAGACCGTGACCTTTTTCTGGGCCATATCCGACTTTCTATCCGGCAAAGCGAAGTCGATGCCTGTTACCGAGGACATGATCAATGGAAAGGGGGATCAAAAACTCCTTGATCTCGCCGCCGATCCAAACCATGCTGGGTCAGGTGCCGCGCTATGGATGCTTCTATTGTTGAGACTGACTTCTGTTGCCACTGATCAACGTGTGGAATTGCGAAATAGCGCCATTCAAACATTACTGCGCATAATATCTGCTTATGGGGACAGCCTCAGCTCCGAAGCGTGGTTGATCTCGATGAAATCAGTCATCTTCCGCCTGTTCTCATCTATCGAACACGAACTACGGCAGGTCAGCACCATGACGGTCATGAACAAGGCTAGCGACGACTGGAAGGATACTGCCAGTGTTGTGATTCAAGGGGTAGCAGGTCTTTTTGCATCTTATTTGAACGTGCTGACTGCTCATGAGACATTCTTCGCTGTGTGGAAAGAGTTACTCGGTCACTTCGCATCAATGCTCGACTTCCATATCCTTGATGTCAACGCGTCCACATTCAGTGCTGTACGAGACATTCTGAAACAAGCAACGGCTCAGAATCGAGCAGGCTTTACCAAAGGCACAGTGGATCTTGCCTGGGATCTATGGGCTAGAGGCGTGCCAGTTCCGAAAGACACCAGAGCCGAGAAGCCAAGCGACAGTCAGCACTGTTTGCTTGTCTGGGTGGAAACTCTACTGGAGCTATACCGGCTCATCCAGCAGGACCTAGATGTCGATCGCGTGCAGAGGATGTTGGACCTTCTCCACGAAGCCATGCAGTATGCAGAATCAGGGGCATATTCTAGCGACGTGGACTATGTTACAACCCTTCAAGGCAAAATTCTGGAGGTATGCCGCCTGATTCGCACCGACATTCCTGGGGTCCCTTCTGCCATAATCAGCCAAGTTGCCAACTTCGTGACACTGGCATTTACTCAGGAGAGCCAAGGACAACAACGGACTACTTATGTTGCCGTGTCAAAAGAGAGCATGTCTATTCTTCACTCGCTGATCGTCAAGAGTGCTACTGAGGCCGACATATACAGGACAGATGCGTTTTCAAAAGCGCTGGCTGCGCTAGCCAAGCCTATCTCAATGAAGTATAGCTTCCAGGTGGTATCCAAGACGTTACCACCATGGAAAGCAGCGACAACTTGCTTCTTACATGTCCTTGATGCGACTCTTCCCTATATACAGGAAAGCGAGATACCCAAGGCCAACTTCCAGAATATCTGGAACATCATTGTTGCAATAGCCAACGGTATCGTTACTGCTGAGTGCCACAGAGCACCAACTGGTAGCGATGTATTGGAAGACCAGGACTTCGACATCGAATCATTTCATAAGCTACGGGAGCTTATCATCCCAGCGTTGGGCGCCGAATCGATTCCCCCAAAGACGAGAAAGGCATATGCGGAAGGCATCTTCCGCACGTCGATCATCCATGCTCCAGCCCCTGTTGAGTCGGCCATTATTTACGGCAATAGCGGAGGCGACATGGTTGGACTCAGTGCCCTCTATCAGCCACGTAAAGGCCGAACCGTTGATCCGCCACCCACGACACGAAGCAAGATGAGTTACGTTTGTCTCGAGGAACTCTTCTCTCTTCTCGCCATACACCAAGAGACAAATGAGACCTCATCAAGCAAGACAAACGGCCACAACATAACGAACGGCAATGACGGTCAGGATGATGACGCAAGTGAAACGGGCAAAGATCAAAAAGCTAGCCAGGCAGACGTCCATGAGCAGCGCGTCCGTCTGGCTCGGACTGTTGCACCTTACCTCATTCTCCGATGTGCACTCATCCTCCGAGCATACATCGCCGACCAGCCATTACGAGGGAGAATGCCGCAACCCTTGTCACAGCGCAAAGAGCTGGGCATGGTCTTGAACAGCCTTACAGACCTTCACTCTGAGCCTGATGCCATTCCCGACACGGCAAACGTAGACAGCGAGTCTCGGAAACACCTTCTTCGATTGTATCCGTTGCTGGTGTCTGCCGTCCAGATCGCTGGGTCATCAGGCGATGGTGAGGTACTGGCACTAATCAAGAAGGCACTTGATGCTGTGGGCGAGGAGCTTGGCTTCTGATAGGGATGAATGAGGAAACAATTTATGATCTTAAACCTTCGTGCGGTACTTTAGTGACTTTGGGGATTGGCTCGCACGTGAGTGCGGAATACTTGGGAACAGCCATCATGAAGATCCTCCATGGGCGTCAAAAAGTCTTGCACCATCATCGAAAAGTAGTGATCTAAGAACAAGTCATGGATACCTGAGACAAGTCCACCATAAGCAAAGCCATATCGTTAATTGTACTACAAATTGAAGCGGTAATACAATCCGGTAACATCGTTGAATGTACACAAGGGTACGTCAAGCGGAGACGCGCTAAAGGTCGAGTGCTCGCACATGCTTCCCCGCAAACCTTAATTGCACTCCACTTGAGCCTCATGTTACCTAATCCCCGTCGCCCTCTGAATTTTGCGTTAGGTAAGCCCCAGAATACAACTGCTCCTTCGCATTGACCTTTGCGCCGGGCACAACTGAAATCAAACAGACAAGTTTGCTCGCCTAGCTTGCGTGTCTTCTCCCAAACAAAGCTTGACCACCATACAGAACCAAGGCAAGTGATCACGATGGCGGCGGAGCAAAGAAAACTGCTAGGTAAGTTAACTCTTCTCCTCCCACCCTACAGCTTGTAAGAGCCACCTTCAAAACTAACCCTTCCGTCCACAGAGCAGTTAATGGGCGGCGGGGCCGCCTCCCGCGGCGCGCAACTCTCCCTCACAGATCCCAAGGTGTGCCGCTCCTACCTCGTCGGCACCTGTCCGCACGACCTCTTCACCAACACCAAGCAAGACCTAGGCGCGTGTCCCAAAGTCCACTCCGAGGCCCTCAAGGCCGAGTACGAAGCCCTGCCCGAGCAGGAGAAGAAGCGCTACGGCTTCGACTACGACTACATGCGCGACCTGCAGAAATACATCGACGAGTGCAACCGCCGCATCGACGCCGCGCAACGCAGGCTCGAGAAGACCCCCGACGAGATCAGGCAGACCAACGTGCTGCTGAAGGCCATCAGTGATCTGGGCCGGAGTATCGAGAACGGATTGCTGGAGGTGGAGATCCTGGGCGAGATTGGCGAGGTGGGCAGGGCGTTGGACGAGTACTTCAAGGTCAAGCAGAACATCGCGGCCAAGGCGGAGAGGGAGAGAGAGCTCAAGGCGCTGAGTGATACGTCGGGACCGTCCGGGCATCAGAAACTTCAGGTGTGTGATGTCTGTGGCGCATACTTGAGTCGGTTGGACAACGATCGGAGATTGGCGGACCATTTCTACGGCAAGATGCATCTGGGGTATGCGCAGATGAGGAAGACGTATGATGCGTTCCCGAAGGAGATGAAGAGTGGCGGTCATGGACATGGTGGAAGGGGGGGACGGCCGCCGATGGGACCTGGCGGTGGAGGGTATGACGATGATGGTGGAATTCCTAGGGGTCCGGGGGGTGGCGGGTATGGTGATGACGGTTGGGGACGAGGACCCAGGGGGCCGAGGGGTGGAGGAGGAGGTGGTGGTGGTGGGTTCAGAGGCGGTAGAGGAGGGGGCTTCCGTGGAAGATGGTGATTGTAGGAGAGAAGTGTGTCAATATGAAAGAAGGCGGTGGTTTTATTATTACCTGGTCATTGGGCGTCAGGCGTTGGATTTGGTCACACATCAGCCTGAGCATTAGATGTGTTTAGACGACTCTACATCGGGGTTGATTCAGAACATCGATTGGGAGAAAAATATGACATTACGCTTTCATACTCTCTTGTCTAGCTTCTTACAACACAAACGCTGTATGCAATGACATGCCATAACCTGAATACAAGCCTTTACCAGCGCACATCTCACTAACGCTTCCTACGCTCGTTCCTCCTTTCGCGGTCCGTGCAGAGCCTATTGGCAAACTTGTGCACTTTCCTCATATGCCGATATCCTGTAGGTCATGCCACGAGTGCGATGCGTCATCTCTGACTGCGTGTAAACATTCGAACGTACGGTGACTCTCGAGTCTCCGTCCTTTTATCATCAAAACAATGCTAGTCCAGCTGTTGAATCCCAGCCTGTTCCGTCTGCATGAGCCGCTGACGGATTCGTCTCGCTTTGTCCGGTGGGCGACGATGTGCAAGTCCAACATAATGCAGCTTAGTAGATAGCCTAGGCTCTGATTGCTGGAGTTATCAGACATTCTAGGTGTCCCCGTCTCTCTTCGCTTCGAGTGCAGCCATTTCGTCGTCCCACGCGCCTCCGCCTATGGCGGGTGACAAGGGTGAGAATGGCTTGGCTAAGTCGAACTTCTTCTCTGGAAGCTCGACTTTAGTTGGCGGGTCGGCTTTGGGCGCGCTAGACGAGGGCAGAGCTGGGAATTCTTCACTCTTTGGCGGGGCTTGCACAGCTGGTACCCGGTTCGAGGCGCGCTGAGCTGAACCGTTCCTGCCGTCATCATGAAAGCCACCCCGTCCGCCTCTTCCTCCTCGTCCTCGCCCGCCTCTGCGCCCATCTCTGTCGCCATGTTCCCTTCTATCGTCAAAGCCCCTGCTGTCGTCCGCTTGGACTGAAGCGAATCGACTTCCGGCTAAACCAGTTCGGGAACCTCTCACACCACCATTGGCCCCTCTGAAGACCCTGCGATCCTCCACCTCGTCGAGCGCGTCCTTGCCCTCATCCCAGCCTCCCTCCTTCTGACCCATCGCGGCTAGTTTCCGCTCTCGATTCTTGTTGCGCTCATCTTCCATGCGACGGCGCTCCTCTTCTGAACGTCGACGCTTCTCTTCCTCCAAGGCACGTCGTTTCCGAGCCTCCTCCATACCTTTAGCTAAAGCCACAGCGTGTTCGCTCTCGTCGCGTTGCGCTTGCTCAAAGCGGCGCGTCTTTTCAGCATTCTTAATGCGCATGTGCTCCATCTTGGCAGCCAGCTCTTGCTCAGTCAGTTTGGTTCTGGCGAGGCCGCCGGAGCGGAGCCGAATTTGAGGATCTGGCTTGTTTCCATTGGCATTGCGCGGTCCGGTGGGTGGATTGGAGATGACCGGCGCGGGTGATGGTGTGCCTTGCGACGTTTGAGTGTTGGTGAGAGTCTCCTCGGCAGGCGCAGGGGGACTGACTACCTTGGGCGCAACAGGTTGTGGGGCTTGTCGTTGCCGAGGCGACTTGACTGGCAGCGCGTGTCTATTCGGATTGTGTCTGGAGTTGGCTAGCGATCCACGTGGTGGCGGCTTCGACGGCACTACCTGTGGCACTGGGGACGTTCGCGTGGGACTCGGTTGTGGTGCCGGTTGGGTAACTGCAGGCGGGACGGGCGCGGCAGACGACACGCCGGTTCCATCCTTGACCTCTGATGACTGGGCAATTAAGGGGTCAGCTGGCGTCTCTTCCTCGTCGACCGGCTCGAAGTCATCTGCAAAGAGGTCATCGTCAGTCCGACCACCGAATTGTTCATCCATTTTGATGCAGCGTGCTTTATATAGATGTGATTACTGGATGTTGATGGTGATGGAAACACGCCGGGTCTGCACAATGCCAGTGACGCATTGAGCCAACCTAGGTTCACAACGAAGTGGGTCCGGCTAATCATCGGTAGGGTCGGCCTGGTTTCCTTTGCTTGCATGGCCCATCATGTTCACCACAAAGTCAGCGGCTTGAAGTCACTGTCAGTACTCCTTGCTGTTGCTTCTTTAGGTTGCTATGTGCTAAAAGGATCGCCAGTCGAATGTTCCAATACAACTGGAATTTCAGGACAAGGTCTCAAAATCTGCACATTGCCCGTATACTTTGTCTCTGTCTCCAAGAACTCTAGACTCTACAGCTGCATGACTCCTCATGCCACAACATCCAGGGCTCTGCTCACCTTCACCCACATCGGGCCCTTGGGTCTCAACTGTCCGGATGGGTTGCTGTGTCATGGTTAGTCACCACTACTGAAATAGAACTAGGGCACTGGGAGGACCACTTACACAACTTCGATTTTGCCCTTTTGCATGGCCTCAAAGTCAAATCGAGTGACCAGTTCCATGATGATGGTCTTAAAATTCAGGAGCGCGACGGCCTTGCCGATGCAGGACCTGGGGCCATATCCGAATGCTGCAAATGCAACCGGATCTGCTGCTGCTCCGGACAGCCGGTCCCAGCGGTCAGGGTTGAACACCTCAGCGTCCTCACCCCAGACATTTGGATTGTAGGAGATCACGGAAGGAATTGGCATAAGAATGGTGCCCTTTTTGATGGGCTGACCGGCAATGACACAGTCTTGGATGGCTTGTCTATCGATGCCATTGACTGGCAAGTGTCAGTGTCATAACGAACCGTTGGCTTGCAGATTCAGTGTCCTCACCTGGACAGTTCACGCGTAGAGTCTCGCGTGTAAAGTTGTCGAGGTACTGCATGTTTTCGATGTCACTGAACGAGGGGGATGGATTGCGCTTCAGAACCTCCAGGGTTTCTAGGCGGAGCTTTTTCGTCACGTCTGGGTAGTTCCCGAGAGTGTATGTTGCCCATGTCAGAGCGCTTGCTGTTGTCTCGTGTCCTAGCCCAATGTTAGCGCTGTCGAACCACAAAGCCAGGACATCTTACCGGTGGCGACAAAATTCAATACCTGCTCAACAAGATCGGCCTTCGTCCAGGGATCTTTCTCCGACATGAATTTCTCCTCGACCATGAAGGTCAGCAAGTCCTTGTTCGGAGAACCCTGGATCTGGCTACGGGCATTGGTCTTGCCAGCGGTCACTTCATCGATCCTCTTCTGAGTGATTTGGCTGAGGACTCGCCGTAGGGTGGCATTCGCCTGGACAAATTTTCTGTTCGAGGTCGGCACAGGAAGCCATGCGAGCCAACGGATCGGCACGATGGTGTTGATGGCAGCAAGAATTTGACCGGTTGTGTCCAAGTCAAAGACCGTCTGATAACAGTCTAGGAACTCAGTTGGTTCGTCGAGGTTCTTCAACTCCATTCCGAGGGCGAATATTCCAATAACATCAAGTGTAACCTTGGAATACGCCAGTTTTGCTTCAGACGGGGCTCAGTCCAAATGTTTGTCAGAGGAGGACAGGCGAACTACTCACCATCCATTATGCCACCATTTTTACTGATCAGTTTGTCAATTTCTTCTGCCAGCATCATTGCCTTCCCTTGGAACACGTTCAAGTAGCTCTTGACGTTGGAGACGGTGAACAGTCCTGATGAGGCATTAGCAACAAGATCCCAGCAACTTGCACTTTGTGGATCATTGGCTCACCTCCAAGGATTTTCCGCTGGCGCTTATGCTCATTTCCCTCCGCGAAAACGAGGCCAACGCCGATGATGTCCATGATGAGGCGTCGGAACGCTGTGGTTCGGACGAAGTTGTAGCACTGGGTGTGCAAGACATCTTTGTACACCCTCAAGTCGTTGATCAAGATTGCATCCGAGTTGCCAAAGCCAAAATACCGGATCATGGGCTCGTTAGGCCATTGACGCATCCAAGTCCTATATGGCTCCTCAGGGTGTCCTGAAGAAAAGAGCCTATATGTGTGGCCAATGAAGAATTGGTGATCCTGCTCCAGATCAATAACCACGACCTAGTCTTGCGGAGTACAGGAATGACATCAAATGCACTCACCTTTGGGCCTGGCAGGTTACGGAGCGGAGAAAAGAAGTAGGAATAGACGAAGGCTGAGTAACATGGGTAGGCAACCCAGCGGATGCACAAGAGTAGTGCAGCCAGAGCAACCATATCCCAAAGGGTTGGGTTCGTCAGCGAACGCCAAAGTTCCATGCTGCCGGTTTTCGATTTCTAACTCGAATCTCTGACTTTCAGTGGAGGAGACAATGCTGGGGAGGCAGTCCAACGAAAGACTTGATAGAGATGCGTCCCTCATATCTTTAACATGGCTTGAAAAATCAACACTGGACGGATCCATGCCTGGTTCGTGCCTATCTCGCCTGGTTCGTCCCTATCTCGCCCCTGAGCGTCGTCCTCGCTTCCTACTCCGATGTTTGCTCAACTGACACTATGTATGTGGGGGTTTATACCCGAAACACTAACTTGTTATATTATAGCCTTCACGCCAATTCGTCAATCTGAGACATGTTTGCTTTCTAATCGCTCACTATCCTCAGCCACAAAGCCAATAGATTGCCAAAACCTGCAAGTGCTGCATTAGACTCGCAACTGGTGTTTGTCATGTGGTTCATGTTAGTTGACCGCTTGGGTTGGCCAACTTACGGGTATCATGGCGTACACGAGCGCTCGATTCTCGCAATCTTCGGCCACCGTTCTACTGCTGTTACGAAGGCCGGTGTGTTTGGGTGATTCGGGGACTGATGAGATTCACGAGACTTTAAGAGCTCCCACCGTCCCAATATGGACAACCAACTTCTCCTGCGGCTGGACTGCCTTGACATGCACCAAATACTTGCATTATGCTTTCCTCTCTGACTTCACTGTCGCCTGTGGTTTGGGCTAGGCAGAGTGTCGTTCTTCCGCCCAAGTTCGTGGCGAAGCAGGCAATTTCCCGCCATAACCTTCCTCAGCAGCTTTGCCTCCCAGATACGTTGAAGACATGGCCGTGGCCTCGCCGGCTGAACCCTCACTATGCGGAAGTTAGCCAAGCCTCGGCAGCATGGGCTGCGAGTTTTCGGGCCTTCAGCCCCCGGGCACAAAAGGCCTTTGACAGGTGCAGTTTTGGTACCGGCCTCACTCCTCACTTGAGTAGGTCAGGACCTGACGGTTACTAGGACTTCTAGCATCTCTAGCCTACCCGCTGCTGAGCAAGGGCAAGTCAACCATGGTTTGAGGTGACTTCTGCGCCTACTAACCATGAACGGCTGAAACAGAGCACTTGCGGACGGGCTGCGACTTGATGAATCTCTTCTTCGTATGCAATCGCCACAACCTCCTCGCTAACCACCATGTGTCATCCCACTAACTAGATGGAGAAGATCGTTGACGAGTGGACGGACGTTTCCAATGAGGCACAATCCAGGAGCATGGTCAGTATCATCTTGGATGCTTTGCAAAGCCCTCACCGACCCCGACCAAATAACGAATGGGTGGGTGGTGAAATCGCACGACAGTAAGGGACGAACCTTCCCATGAACGGAATAGACAAACACTAACTCTCTGCTTAGGTTCTGGCAGCTTGCCACACAGTCAATGAGCACTCCAGCACAACAGCGTTTCCTGACCACATTCGAGGAGTATCTCAATGCTGTCGTCGACGAAGCAAAGGACCGATCCCACCACCGCATCCGTGATGTTCGAAGCTACCTCAAACTCCGCCGCAACACGATCGGTGCCAAGCCATCGTTCGCCATCCTGGAAGCCGGTATGGAGCTCCCGGAAGAGGTTCTCAACCACCCTGTATTGGTTGAGCTAACAAACCTCACAATCGACCTCCTTTGCATCGGAAATGTAAGAAATGACCATAAACCCCTCTCTAATCTTTTCGGGCATTCAACTAAACATGGCATCCAGGATTTAGTCTCTTACAACAAAGAACAAGCCTCTGGCGACGACGAACACAACATCATCACCATCATAATGGCGAACCAGCACACCACCGTCACCGGCGCCTTGAGCTGGGTGGCCGACTATCACGCCAAGCTCGAAGCCAGATTCAACGAGGTATACAGGAAGATCCCTCGCTGGGGAGGAGCGCTGGATATTGATGTTCAGACCTATGCATTCGGCTTGGGGAACTGGGTCAGGGCCAATGATCAGTGGAGTTTCGAGAGTGAGCGGTATTTTGGGACGAGGGGGTTGGAGATCATGGAGTCCAGAACGGTGGCAATCTTGCCCAAGGTGAATCCGGGAGTGGGGGCTGCGGAGGTTGGACCTGTTGTTGTTGACGAGAGTCTTCTGTAGTTGGAATATGTCTGGGATGGTACTGTGTACGAGGGACTGATCGTTTCTCAGCTCAAAATTGTATTTGACGTCCTTTGTCCGCTAATCGAGCATAACTCCTTCTGTTATGCATAATCTATAAACATTGCTCAGCACAAATCTAAGTTTTCGCTCTAGTGGTAGCCATCCGCCTCATGCCGTAGATCATTCTTGCCCATTCCGCTAATCATTCGTACAAAATCTATTCCTGTTTCTTCCTTGTTACAGCTTCCGAAACACTTCTCCAAATATCTCCCTGCTCTTTAAGAGGTTGGTCACTCTCAACCGTTCATTCTCCAAGTGGGCCGAGTCACTAGCCTGCCCACATGGGAGATGAGCCGCGGGAGCTCCGAACTCTTTCTCAAGGAACCTAATCGCCGGAATAGAACCTCCTTCTCTGATATACAGCGGCCGCCGATGCTTCTGTTGCGTCTTCTCAGCGCTATCGGACTGTTCCTCGCCGTCGGCACCCATTCCCCAGGCATGGATCACCGCATTTTCTAGCGTGCGGAAGATGCAGTTGCCTGGATCACCCAGCCAAGGTTCGGCCTTGTTGTCCACACGGACGGTGAGGCTGTTAGAACTGTCCCCCTTCTCGAACTCGTCACGGAGGAAGTTCTCGAGAGATTCGACGACTTGATCGACTTCCTGGCCGGGAACCAGTCTTATACTGATATTGGCGCTAGCGTGGCTGCTGACCAGGCTTCCATCCGGACCAGATACTCTGTACCGGTGGATGGTGAGATTCGGTTCGCGCCATCGAGCCATCAGACTGCTTTTCAGTGTATCTGCAGGGCCTGCCTCGGGCTTGCGTCGGATAAGCATTTTCGTGATGTCGTCATAACGTCTTTCCTCTTCCTCTGTCATAGGAAGGATGCCATCGTAGAAGTTTGGGATCGTCACGCGGTTTCGAGGACCCTTTAGCTTGGCTAGAAGTGATGTTAGATCGGACAGTGGCTCGGAAATCATGAAGCTGCCGTCGACTCCTGAATGCAAATCCGGATGCTTGGAGTCCACGCAGATCGTGGCATGAAGGACACCACGCAAGCCATATGTCAGACAAGGCACCTCGTCGTCGAGCCAGTAGCTGTTGGCAAGCAGGACATAGTCGACGTCTCCGATCAGCCGCTTGTGTTTCCGAACGGTCTCCTGAAACCCGAGACTGCCTGACTCCTCCTCTCCCTCAATCAAGAATAAAATCTCACTGTCAAGCGCCTTGGCCTGCATGAGGTCGGTCACCGCATATAGGGCGGCTGTTATGGGACCCTTGTTGTCACTCACTCCGCGCCCATGAAGGTAGCCATTGGTGCCGGTGAGCTTGAATGGATCGGTCTCCCACTTGCCCTCTTGTGTGTCTGCTGCCACAACGTCATAATGGCCGTAGAAAAGGAGGCGTTTTCGCTTTCCAGGTGGCTCTAGTTTGCCTGAAAACTTTGCATATACAACTGGGTTATGCGGAGTGTCACTGCTAAGCATCTCAACCTGCCCACCAAGGCGCTTAAACAGGGAAGCCAGAAAGTTGGCGCCCTTGCGGCAGTCTTCCGCGAACTCTGGGCGAGACGAGACGGTCTTGTACGACACGAACTCTCGCAGCGTGGTGATCATCATGTCTTCGGACTCCTGTACGTCGCTGCGGTTCGAATCGGCAGTGCCATTGACGCGCCAGATGCAGACCTTGTCGTCATTCGCGCCGGTAATGTAAAGATGGTCGCCGTGGTACGATGAAACGGCCGAGGCAAGAATTTTGCCTTGATGCGCCTTCCATCGGCTGAGGCATTGGTACTTCTGGCTAACATTCTCTGAGACGCCGTTGCTGTCACGGCCATAATGAACCGTACTGTGTTTCTGTTTAGAACCACTGTTAGCATACTTCATCCTCGCGCGCACGTCAGATTGTTTGTGCCACTTACACAAGCCGAGCCACCAGCAGCTGCACTCCACAGCAGACCCCAACTCATCTGCAGCGTCATCACGTCGCCAGCGTGGGCTTTGATGACCCGCAATCTCTGTTTCGTGTCCATGTCCCACAACTCTATCACACCATGCAGCTTGCCTGCATAAAGAAAGGAACCATCGACGGCCAGAGAGATGACAGACTCCGCATCGTCCTCTCCGAGTACTAAGATCTCTTGTATGTCGCCATCAGTTATTTCACCGTCTTCGTCCTCGTAACCGTCCGCTGACAATTTCCACAGCTTAATCGTCCCGTCCCCACCTCCGGATATCAGCACTTCCTCGTCAGAATCCACCAAGACGGTTGGTCCCTTGGCGACTAGCATGCAGTAGATGTATCCGAAGTGGGCGAATTGTCGTATGGCGCCCGTTTGGACCTCTAAAACAGTTTGAGCCCGCGGTATCATGCTCCATCTCTCGTCGTTCCTACGCGGTGTGCTTGTTCCTCCTACAGCCTTGGAGTCGAAGAACCTATGCTGCCTCCTATTGGGATGTCGCTCGGAGTCGTGTATCACTCTTCTCTTGGAGTCCCCCAGATTGACCCATTGTATCGAGGCGTTCTGTGCACCCATATACACGGTATCGTTTTGTGCCGAGTAGGCAACGCTGAACATGTCGCCTACATCGTAGGTGCTGTAGATTTCGTATAGTCGCTTGAACGTCTTGGGACACCACACGCTTATGATTGCGTCGCCGGCACTGGAGAACAATAACGGTGTGTCGCCTGTGGAGAGGAAAAGGCACAGGACCGTTCGCTTGTGCGCTTGAATCGTCTGAACGTGCTGAAACGAGCCAAGAGACCACACCACTATCTCCCCATTGTGTGTACCTGCGAAAATATAGTCATCGCTAACGGCCAGTGCAAGAACCGAGCTGTCATGTTTGAGCTCGTGGAGATGCTCCGGTATCGCATTTGGGCAATCCTCGAGGGCTTCGTCGGGCGTACTCGACATGGCGTCTAAAGGATCGGCGATAGGTCAGCGGCTGGTACGATCGCGGCGAGGACATGTATTTTTAGAAGAAAAGAAAGAAAGAATGTAGTTTCGTCAGGAACATAAACTGTAACAGTACTAGCTCTCGTTTTCGCGGTGCCGATGATGCCATTGTTCAGGTGTGAATCACGGCTGCCACGACTCGGGTAGGGGACCCGTCCGTTTTAGCGCTTGCCGTTAGTGGGCTTTTAGTGCAAAGGGTCCCCCAAACCCCCACATCCCACATCATCTTTGACAAGGGCAACCTTACAAGGGTCGATCTTGTAAGATGTCTTACAATGACCAATATGTATAGGTATGCATATGTCTGTGAATGTCTAGGTATGTCTGGGTATGTCTGGGTATGTTTTGGGTATGTTTGGGTATGTTTTGGTATGTGTGTGTATGTGTATGTATGTTTTGGGTATGTTTTGGGTATGTTTTGGGTATGTGTGTGTATGTGTGTGTATGTGTGTATATGTGTGTGTATGTTTGTGTATGTATAATGTGTGTGTCTGTGTTGTGTGTCTACGTACCGATGGTACTGTGTATAGGTGATTGTTTGGTACGTTTGGATAAACCTCTTTACGGAGTATGAGCTCGGAATGTTATAGCAACTGCGAGGAGGTTGAAGTTTCTCGGGAGTGGAATAACATTGACACTCACCGGCATTCTCTAACCAGGTGACATCTTCCATCCTCAAGATTAGGCTCTTTTGCTTGAGCAATCGGATCTTCTTACAGCCATGGCACTGGTCTCCGTCGTCTTCAAAGCCAGCATCATTGTTTTCGTACGCCAAGCCCCGTGAGCTAAAGGAAGCCCTGAGCAACAGAGAAGGACGGAGGATGGGGCCAGCGACGGCCATCTCGGCAAGGTTGTCGGTCGACCGAGCTGGGTCAACTTTGAAGTGTATTGTTTAGGACAGAGACATATTTGAGTTTGTAGAATCCCGGCCGGCAACAGCGGCAGCGGCCATCCCCAGGTTTTGAATGTTTTCTGCCTCCGGTTTCTCCCTGGGATTGTGCTGTCCAATCTTCTACGCCTTCCGTTCCCCCCTGGCCCAAGCGAGGACACCGAATGACGCGAGACCTAAGCCAGAAGGTACCATACAGGTCGCGGACCACGTTCCGGTGCACTCACTCAGGACTCACTTTCCTGGTCCGAGGTGACCAGTGGTGAGATCCCAGATACGTCCTCACCGCTACACAGCGAAGTACAGGTCAATGTCCAAACAGACGGGTTGCTGCAGAGGAATTTAGCCAACACCAAACTTAAACCGTTCGGCGGATGGAAAGACATGGTTACTATGACACAGCTGCTCTTGTAGTCAGCTAGTACATCGTATGACCCGTACAACGACGTCCTCCACAAGTTGCAAGATCACAACCATGCACTTGCGTACATAGACAGGCTATGCAGCCCTGTGGCGTCCAGCTGGTGCAAGTCGGCCCCTCCGTTAGCCCTTGTCTGACGATGTCGGGGTTGAATGTCAGGGCAAGCACACCGCAACTTCATGAACATGGTTGTTATCGGGCACACGAAAGATCTGCAGCCCGTCCATCACACATCTGACAGAAGCACTGTGAGGCTCGGTGTTAGGTAGCTCACACTCACCTGGACAATGCCCCACACTAGGTACCGTTATCGCTTATCGCCATCAACGCTCGGGCCCTGCGCGTTGGGTGGAAGGTCAGTGCGCAACAATTTTCGAGCATTCTGAGATCATCCATCCACGCCGGGTATCTTTGTGACTGCTAGTACTCCCATCACCGATATCCTCTACCGCCCGTCCACCCGCCGCCCATCCGATTTGTCCGACGAGTGAGCAACCTGGGATTGTCCGATTATCACGCTGCCCCTTTCCGAAACCACATAACAGACAACATGGATCACACGCGCGACCCCTGCCCCTGGGTCATTCTCAATGATTTTGGCGGCGCTTTCGCCATGGGTGTATGTTGGCAGGCTTCAGATCACGACGTATCCCGATAAAAATACTGACGCGAAAGGCAGGCTGTTGGTGGCACGATATGGCACGGTATCAAAGGATTCAGAAACAGCCCGTACGGCGAGCGTCGGATAGGCGCGCTCACAGCCATCAAGATGCGAGCACCAGTATTAGGCGGTAACTTCGGTGTCTGGTACATGCCCCAAGCTCTTCCCGTATCCGATTTCGACTAGGTCTAACCATTGTCATAGGGGTGGTCTTTTCAGCACATTCGACTGCACTGTAAAGGGCATCAGGCAAAAGGAGGACCCATGGAACTCGATTGCAAGTTGACCCAGCACATGCCCGTCAGTCTCTACTAGCTAACAGTCTCCAGATTGCCGGTTTCTTCACTGGTGGCTCGCTGGCTATTCGAGGAGGCTACAAGGCTGCAAGGAACGGCGCTATTGGTTGCGCTGTCCTCTTAGCAGTTATTGAGGGTGTCGGTATCGGTTTCCAGAAGATGTTGGCTGGAAGCACAAAGCTCGAGGTGAGCAGTAACACGCTCGGTCTTTGGATTTCCAAGTACTGACAAGTGATGCGCCCATAGGCTCCCCAACCACCACCCACCGAAGCCAAGGCTTTCGCATAAACTCAATCTACGAAACAGTCGGAAGAAACATCACTCGAATAACCCACTCCCTACTCTTCTCCCTCGTATCACCCGTCTGTGGTGGGTTTGTATTTAACACTGGAATTATCACGGGCAGCATAACAGCAGAGGCGGTCGGCGTTGTATGTACCAATAGAATGACGAGCTCGGCAATGGCTCGCAAAGGAAGCGGGATGGATGCCGAGAATGAGCCTTTTGGAAACAATATCATAATACTTTCTAAACACCTGGACCGGGCAACTGGCGCTCTATCCTGCTTCGATTTTAATCTACTGACATGGAGGCTCGTCTATGCGCTAATTCTTTCTAGGTCGTTGAAGCCACAACGGAACACTTCCTCCTCGTCATCGCGCCAGACGCGTACCTGCGCCTTGCCGTCATCGTCTATCCAGGTGCGGAACATGCCATTACAGTTGAAGTCCTGGAGGATCTCGCTCCTGGTCTCAATGGTACGGCCCGCCTCGTCTCTGACCACGACACACTCAATGCCGATCAGTCCGCCTTCTCCCTCGCCTGTACGACCCCAGCGGTTACCGGCACTGGCCTGCAGCTCGCCTCCCGGGCCGCTTACTCGGCTGACTGCCACCGACCCAGGTTGTCGTGCGAAACGTGCAATAGCACCGGCCGTTCTTGCTGCGCCCACTCGGAGGAAAGAGTCTCCGTTGCCAGTGCCCGAGAGTGCGATCGACCGAGTCGTCCGCGTCTTCCGGCTCTCTCCGTTAGGGATTGGGTTATAGTTGAAGGGTGTCAGAAGGCAGTCTGCGAGCAGCCCTCGCAAGGACTCCGAGAATGACACTACGGGACCAGGCTGCTTGGAGTAGTCCAGCATTCGCTGGAAGAGGCTCTTGTCCTGGGACACGCCGGTGGTATTGCCCTCTTCAACCCACTCTTCCGCCCAAAAGCCCGCTCCCACCGTGGGGGTGTCTCCGATGCGCCCGGTCAGCTTGTTTGTGAGACCGCCAGTCGACGTGGCACAACATACGACGCCATCGTCATCCAGGGCGATAGCACCAACTGTTCCCTGGGGCAAATATTCATCAGCACTCCACGTGCTCAAGCCTGTGCCCTTCTTCTCTCTTTCCAGGGCCTTGATGTGCTCATCCCAGCGCTTCTGAGTGAAGAAGTACGATGGCTTCACCATATCAAGGCCGTATTTTCGAGCCAACGATTCGGCTGCTTCGCCATGAATCTGAGTGTGACCTTGAGCTGAAGGGACGTCCAAATGCGATTCTTCCTCTACGTCGTCCACAGCTGACGGATGTGAGCCAGGCCCTCCCAAGTCGACGTCACCGTGCTCCAGCATGGCTTTAGCCAACAGGATCGGGTTTCGCACTCGTCGGAGACCCATCACCCCGACACCACGCTTCAAGTAGCCCCGGGACACCATGACGCTTGACTCGAGCTCATTGATGCCATCGCGCGTGAACACGGCACCATGACCTGCGTTGAAGAGCGGGTTGTCCTCGAGCTGAGTGACGGCGAAGGTGGCTGTGTCCAAGGCGCTTGGTCGCTTGCCTGTTCCCTTATCGACGGCGTTCATATACGCCGCCGTCTTTGTAACCTATCCAACAGTTAGCTGCGAACGTGATATAGCTAGATTTGACGATGTGTGTACATACAATGGCCAGGAGCGCATCCCGATAATCGGCATACTTGTCGTCCCCCGAGGTCGGACGGGATATGTTGCCGGCGCCGCCATGGATGATGAGGCGAGGGGCGATTTTAACCTCAGATACAACTTGCGCCTTGTACTCCATTCTACCACGAAATTAACGGTCACCAGTTTCTTGAGGACGGGTGGTAACTGGTAAGGAAGACATGGACCCGAAGGATGCCCGGCACGGCCACCTTATCTTATCTTATGGTCTGATGCGACATCCCGAAGGACCCACCTTCCCTCCGGTCACCTTCCGTCTTGGACCTGGTTCCATCGGTCAGGCACGGCTTTCCTCCCGTAATCACATGTGCGGTGTATCTCCAAGGTATTGTTATTGCATCTACCGTTCCTGCGTGGAGTGCGATTTTGGAAGAAGGACCCATGATGCATTGAATGCCCACCTACAGGTACGATTCAATGGTGTCATGCGCTCGATATACAGTAAAAACTAGACCGTCTACCCCAACAACTTCTCTCAACGGCAGACATATGAGATAGGTACCAAGCTCTTAGGACAAGCCAAAGTGCTTATTGAACCACCTGATACACTGGTCTTCGGCCTCAGCAGCCTGTTTCGCTACATCATCCTTTGTGGCGTCTGCTCTGATGCAGAAGCCGTGCCCACAGCCCTTGTACATCACGGCTTCTCCACGCTGGGCTTCCGGTTTGCCCTCGACAATCTGCTTGATCTGCTCAGCTTGCTGGATTGAGACGGCCATGTCGTTCTCAGCGAGGGCGAAAGAGACCGGCAGGGTCATAGCCTCGACATCAGCGGGAACACTGAGCATACTGGGATGGCCCGTGAACCCGGCGTCCAGAAGTCGCTTGCCATCGACCAGCTCCTCGTCGGCTGCCAAGAGAACAGTATGTTTTCCGCCCCAGCAGAAACCGGCAGCACCGACGGGCAAGTCCGCACCCTCGGCTTTGCGGAGCGCGTGGAAGAAGCTCTTGACGACCGGATACGACCTGCCGGGCCGGTTGTAGTACACGAACGGCACCATACCATATATCGCAGATGGCGCGTTGTAGCTAATGAACTTTGTCAGTTTGGAACACCCAGTCGAATAGCTCAGAAGGATTCACAGTTTAGACAAGATGCCTCCAGTGCTGATCGCCTTGAATGTGTCCATCATCCACACCGGCGCCGCGTGTCCACCCATGAATTCGGGCAGATAGACGCGGAAACCACCCTTGTCGGCATAGTGATCCGCGAGAATCCTGTTGTTCACAAACTCCCATCCAAAGGCGTCCGGGATGATGACTATGATGCCGCGGACAGACTTGTCGTTGGATGGCTCGCTGACGTATGTTTGCAGGCCATGTAGCTCGATGACTTTCCCGCGAGGTTGGCCCTCATGGGTTGAGCCTTTGAAGCAATCAGGGCAAGACATTGTGAGAAATCAGATGCACGCAGAATTGAGTTGACTCTTGGCATTGAATTAGAGTGGTGCTGGTTTTATGTGATGGCATTGTATCTGAGAGCACATCGCGCAACGGCACCGCTGCGGCCGGAATTAAGGATATCTCCGTCACAAGTGCTCGTTTTCACATGGTCAACCACGTCAGGCGCAGAATGACGTACGATATCGCTGTGCTACAGCGTCAACATGTAGGATCGTGATATATTGATGATCAACTCAATAGCTACTGCAATGGCTTCTGGCCCCAGACACAAAGTCTAAGTTTGTTAGCACACAGCGACTGAGTGGTCAGAAGGGGATTAGGACTTACACCGGGACATAACCATGTAAACTCTTATCCTTCAACCCGGCCCGGACATCCGTGAGAAAGATCTCGACCTTCTCCCTAGACCAACCGTAGACCTCGGTCATGATCTTGGTCGTGATACCGCTGGCCACCTCGCTCAGATTGTTAGACATCATCATCCCGCGTATCTTCTGCTCTTCTCCTTTGGCCCATGGATTCGCCGGTACGGAGAAGTTCTTCTCTGTGACGTTGACAAAGCCTGCCTCTGTCATCCATTGCTTCAGATTCACTGCTGCCAAGGGGTCTTTGCCTATTTTCCTTATCCCTGTCGCATAGTTAGCGAATTGCACAGGACGGAAGTAGAGGTAGCAAGGTGACAGGGGACCAGAACCTTCAATCAACATCGTATTCCAAGTCTTCAAAATATGCCCGTCCAGACTATTGTCGATGGCCTTCATAAGCATCAACGTCTCCATGATCTCCACGTGTCCACCAGGATTCAAATTCTCATAAATCGAAGCCAGGAGTTTAGGAATGTTGCCCAGGAAAGGACAGATGTAGCGCCCATGGATGTAGTCGAACTTGTATGTGTAGACCCAGTCGTCTTCGCAGTCATCGATCTCAAACCGGCAGTTGGGCGGCACGTAGGCTGGCTGGATGGGGGATAGATCTGTGCCTAGGACGTCGGACTCCGGATGCGCCTCGGCGAACTCCATCGCCCAGATGCCGGTGCCTGTGCCGATGTCGAGGACGCGGGCGGGTTTGACGATGGGGGCGAGGTAGAGCTTCCGGTCCAGCAGGCGGGAGGCAAGTTCGTGTTGGAGATCTAGTCGGTTGCGTTCTTGCTGTATGTGGGATCAGGGTTGGAGCTCCCGAGTTCAATCATGGCGGAGTGGCTTACCTCGTCATTTGGGAGGTAGTACTCTGCAGTGGACCGGTTAGTGGGTGCCGTCATGTGAAGGAGACATTGGGCAACTCACTTCCTTCCTTGTAACTGTGAAACGTGCGACCATATTTCTCTACAAATTTAAACACGCTAGAAGTCGCCGATACGCTGGACGATGCCAAGGACATATCACCCAGTGCAGATTCGGCATCACTGTCGTCGGTGTCGACCTTATTACTGTCAGCGATGGTCTGAGCATGAGATAACAAGAGACGCCTTACACTGAGGCCAGTAGAAGAATTAGTTGAGGTCCGTATTGTACTGTCATCCTGTTCATGTTGTGCATCCGCTCTATCAACTGATCTTTGTTGTAATTGAGCTTTATCATCCAAGCCGTCAGTCTGTATCGGAGACACAACAGCGTGGTTTAGCTGCGGGACACTTTGCGTTGTCTGATGCCCTGGGACGTCGTCATTGACGGCGCCTAGCACCCCGTGATTTTCAGCCATCGTCTCAAATGCAAACCAACAGCCGCGCGGTGATGAGGTGTTATCGAACTAATGCAAGGTGTAGTGAAACACAAACATCGTGTGCGTAGGAGCGAGTTGATCATATTTCCCCGCATCCCACCCTAGTTCAACGACATTCCAGCAAAGGTACCACTGCTCGCACCCATGCTTGGATTCATCCGGAACGGCGGATGAGCCTGACGGGCACGGGTTGTCGGTAGCCGACACGAGCGGGATGACATAAGCCACGTGGACAGTTACTGTCCTGACAACCTGGGGACTTACCCTACACTAATAGCTAACATGTTACGAACGTAGTACCTTGGGTTGCCAACCACGTCGTTACCTCTCGACGTGGCAATTACAGCGGACAAGAATTATGGAAAGTGTGCTTCAATTATTGGTCCATGGGACTGGAGAGGCTGGATACTGCAGCAATCGCATTTTGAATCTCTTCCGTGGACCCAGACACATTCCTCCGCCGCGTCTCATGTATCGCAGGGCCGCGGACCTGAATGGGAATTCCACAGCTACACCCAAATGGCAGTCCAAACATATCGAATGCCCAAATCTCGTTCACCACCTTCGGTCGTAGTGCGAGGCGTGTCGTTGCCCTCTTTGCCCGTGTACGTCTGCGTCCTCTCCCGACGTCGTTTCGAGAGAATGAGGCCCAGCCAAAGAAGGCTCAACACGCAGGCCGGACCAACAACCCCGAAACCCAACACGAACTTATCCAACACTGTTTCCTTGACAAGTGCCACCAAGGATGCAAACACGGTCAAGAAGCAGCAGAACACTATCAAGTACGCGCTGTCCCGTATCGCCTCGTCCGACATTCCTGGATCCGTCTCGGTGAAGACGCGTAGGCATTCTGGCATCCGCAGCCGATTCTGAGCCTGTCGGCCTCCTCGTATGACGGCGTCTCGTCGTTGAACAATGTACTTGTCGACTAAGAGGATGACAGCGGTAATGATCGATCTCACGACCACCTGCCCTATGAACTCTGCGAGTAACTCTCCGCAGGCGTTCCCCATATTTGAGAATGTCGTGTGCCACGCTTTGTTGTATGGTGGATTGTTGTCCCGTGGTGAACAATTCTTGAAGTCTGCGAATATTCGAAAGAGTTTGGTTTGGAGTTGCTTTCTCTGGAGAAATGTTTTCCGGTATTTGGTTTGCTGCCGCCAGGAGTCTCTTATAAAGGGTATGTGATCGTTGATGATATGGTGTAGCGCCCCAGACTCGAGCGCCTCTAGGTATGTTGGTCGTTGTTATGGCAAGGAGTTGGAAGGCAAAAGCACAAAAGTTGGATGGAACAAGGAAGGAATTCACGCTTGGGTCGTCGCTTCTCTTATAGAGACCGACAAATGCAGCTGCCTGAGTTTCCAAGCTTCAGCCAAGAAAGCATGCCGAAGTTTCAGTTTTCAGGACAGGCCAAGCGCCCCAAGGTGTGGATCAGGGAAGGGTTCCAGGTCATGTTATCTGCCACTCCAAGACCATGGCGACTCAAGGCTGCATGAGGTATCTAACGCCAAGGTACCTGCCTAGAGGTGTGCTTGAAGTGAAGACATCACTGGCACTTGGGCAGCTTCCTGTCGCTGCAACTTCGTGCATTCCGCTTCGTCTACTTGTACGAGCCGACTGGGTAGCCACGAGGCGGCTGCAAATGCATTTGACAAGCACTCATGCTATTCGATGTGATGAACGTTAGTACCTCGCTCTTCGTTTCCGCTCGACTGATCACCTCGTAAGTGCCATTCCAGCCTCTGCAACTCTAACTCCTGATGACCGAAAGTTTGAAGCCCCAGTCAACATGATGACAAGGAAGAGAAACTGGGACGTCTAAGATACAGCTAGGGTGATTACCAACAGGTACCCAAAAAGGCGACCTCTAGTACTGGATGCTGCACCGATGTATCAAACCTAGAGGTAGGTATTGGCTCGCCTAGAGGTATATAGCTACCTTGGGACGACGTCTGATAAGTTGGGAAGGAAGGCCAAAGCACTGACCTTCTCCCATTTCCCTTATATGAAAATGACACAAACTGCCGGTGTCGACCATTTAGCAACTTCAACTACGCAAGATGCTCTTTCCACTCACAATGCAGAGAAGGTTCAGGCCGGTCCAAATGCTCCGGTCAGTATGCCAGCAAGGATTAAAGACCCCCTCCTCTCGTTTGCAGAGATTCTTCTCCCTTTCTCTCTTCTTCATAGCGTTTTTGGCTGTCACAGCGTTCAAGTAGCGATGCATCCATTCTTATCTTACTGCCTTAACTGGCTTTTCCGCTTGGGCCTCGCAGCAGCTCTACCGCAGGTATGCAAATGGCTTCTTGTGAAGTACCTCTTGCCCCCTGATCTGGACGGTTCGGAGCCTCTGGATCAGTGGACGCATAGAATCATTGGCTACTTTCCAGGGAATCTACTAGCGATGTTTACATACGCATTGGTAGACACCTGGAAGCCCACAGTCTTTTAGACATGACGGTGGTTTACACTCGGGGTTGCGGTATCTCTCGGACCAGCGCAATTTTTGTCAAACCTCTCTGTCCTCCGACAATTTTTGGGACCTTTTCAGTTGCTTTTGGCAACAAATCTGGGTGACTGGTATTACACTACCTCCAGTCTACTCGTGGCCTCTCGTGTACGCCTCCGGCGTTGGAGCGGGTTCTGATGGTTCGGTCTATCCGCTCTTTCTTATGCGTGAGACTAGAACCTCGTCCCACAGTTGAGTGGCTGGTACTGCACTACCTCCAGTCACTCGTGGCCTCTCATATGCCGAAACATTGGCAGCCTGCAGCTGGGGTTCCGATACGCCTAAGAGGTACGTTCTTTCTTCTCTGCAGCTTTGGCGGCATTCCTAGTTGTCATAGGGCGACCTGACACTTTGATAACCATGACTCCCTTAGACTGCGATATTCCACCAACCACCAACCTCAATGCGCTTACTCGCCGATGAATCACTCCACAGTTTACTGTCTGGCGGTCAGCGAGGTCGTCTACGAACATGATGTGATAACCAGTCTGCAGGAACGACGAAAGACGGAAGATTTGCAACTGCTCCATGCCCCTGATACCGAACGTCAACTGACACTGTAACTAGGATCACCCGCAGCTGTACGCTGGCTCTCCACGTCCAGCATGAAGACCTTCTATGGTGGCCACCCCCCGAGCCATTGCAAACCTCCTCTACAGGGGATGGCTTCTTTTCTACACCGCTAACCTCAGCTACAGATAACGAAGGAATGATCATTGGAGTTTGATCTGGAAGGGTCGACCAATAAGTGTGAGTGCTGGCATACTTCTTGTTCGCGGTGCCCGTTGCTCGCCTTTCTTTACTAACGATCCTTCTGTCCAGGCATCTATACCGATCTCCTGCACCTAAGAAGCGTTGTGGCTGGGCTTGGACATGGTGTACAATGGGTGGTACCTGATGGAGGACGAATTATATATGGGGTGTCTTCTGTCTTTAGCTCATGTGAATTAAGGAACAACGGAGCGACCCACCAACAATGTTCCCCACGGACTTCTTCGTGAGACCACATCATCTCTCCACGACACTTGAAGGTGCGCATGTATGAATATGTCAACTGGATGGCTGGATACGGAGGATGTTACGCCAGCCTAATGAACTTATCTGAAGCATTTCGATGGTGGCCCTCATTGTCAACCATATAGGATGGCGAATCCTACTCGTATGCGTTAGAGTCCTCACGAGCTGGATAGCACGAGAGGGATGTTAACCTTAACTGCAGAGTTTCATTAGTACATCCTCATTCCCCCAGTTGCTCCCCTTCATGCCAAGAACTACCTGTCATGATGCGCCTACTCCTTCAAAACTACACTGGCTAGTTTATCAGGGTGAGAAAATATATGCCTCTAGGAGCGGAAGTCACCACAGAAGCCCGGAGATAGAGTCTGATTCAGTTAGGATGTCGAAGAGAATTAAGTTCGTGGCATTAAAAAGCTACAGCTGATATAAATACCTGTACCGATACAACTTGGTAGCACAGACACAGCGTCTATGCAACAGGAGCATAAAAGCTAAATCTCCCGTTCGGGTCGTACTTGCTCTTGAGCGCCTTGAGTTTATCCTGACGCCACTGCTCGTAGCCATACCATGACTTGGGAGACTCGTCCCCATAAGCATAGTTGACGTAGGTGTGAAGCTCCTCCCGCTTGCTACCCTGGTACAGCAGAGTGCGGATCTGGTTGCCATATTTGGCAGCCAGGTTGTCGAGGTCGGGTCCGTTGGGCTGGTACTGAAGGAGCGGTGCAATCAGCAGGTTGTCGCCACGGAAGGCATACGCGGCGGACGAGTCGTCGACAGCCTTGACGCCCCTGGTGGAGTAACCCTCGAACATGAACAGCGAGTTGGCGAAGGGAGAGGCAGCTTGCGTGATGGACTGGAAGAAGTCGTAGACCTGTCTTTGCGCCATGGGGTTGTAGGTCTCTAGGTAAATAGGGAACCTTGGGTTGGAGAGACCGGCCTTCTGGCACGGAGTGCTATCAAGGGAGATGCCTGTCCAGCCCGCGAGGTCGCGGTAGGTGCCAGATACAGGCTCAATGGAGAAGGGACCGATGTCATGGAATGGCTTGGTGTACTTCGAGTCGACAGCTGTCACGCCCTCCTGGATGATGTAGAAGGCAATGACGGGCTTGTCCTGGTCCGGGATTCTGAACCAATACGACCAGTTCACAACATCGACAGCCTGGGAGCCGTTCTTGACCAGGTAGTCGTTAGCAGCTTGGTAGATGGCCTCCACTTTATCGCCCGTGTACATGAGTGTCTCAATGGCCCAGTTGGTGTGTTCCAGGTCATAGATCTTGACCGTAATGGAGGTAACAATGCCAAAGTTGTGACCAGCCCCCTTCATGGCCCACCACAGGTCCGACTTGCTGTCAATGGTTTTTAGCGAGCCGTCGGCCAGAACGACACGCATCGACACAAACTGGTCCGCAATCAAGCCATGGTGCCCCTGAAGCCAGCCATGACCGCCACCGAGTGCCGGTCCCATGTAACTTACACACTCGCAGGTACCCGTGACGGTCTGCTTTCCAGCCTCCCAGAGAGTATCGGTGACTAGCTTGGACATGGTACCACCGCCTATTGTGGCAGTTCGGTTGTCACTAGCTATCTCAACGTTGCTCAGCTGGCCGAGATAGATCTCGATGCCATAGTCCATCCGGCCAAGGGTGGTGACCGAACCATGAACACCATTGTAGGCGAGGAAAGGCAGGTTGTATTTGGAAGCGAATTTGACCTGGCAATAATCAGCATACTGTTGTACGCAGACTGACGAGATTAGTAGAAGGCAGAGACAAGTACTCACCGTCTCGACAACATCGTCTTCAGTACCAACAGCCACCGAAATGTTGACTTGCGGGGCTTGGAGTGCGGACCATCGCTGGGAGGTCTGGCTGAACCCGCTGGACCCTGGAAGGTAGATCCGCGCCTGAGGAGAGAGCTTTGCTGCGAGAGTGCTCATTTCCGATATGGCCTCTATCCCGAGGGATTGACCACATGCTGCCGTCAGGGTCCACGCAGCCAACACTGCAAGGACCTGCGTCCTGAACCACCGCATATTTTGTAGCTGTCGCGTGGCTAAGATTGAGAGAGGCACTGAAAAACGTGGACGGCGAGGAGATCGGAGGAGAGGATGCGACAGTGCAAGAGTAAGGAGAGTCAGTTTCGGCACTGCAGGATATGAAGTCCCTGGAGCTGGTGAGGTGGATTAGGCAGTGATCAGCGGCTTGAGGACCCGATATATGAAGAGTAATGAGTGAATATTCTGCCCTCAGTCATTCACTGCTAGCATGCATGTGGTGCGACGGTGACTGGAGATTTTGTCCCGCATCTCCGGGTCGGTAACAGGGGTCCTATTTGGTCGATGGCTTTTAGAGACATGTACGTGACAATGGTTCCAGTGCATGGCAGGGCAAGAAACAACCACAGCGACTAGCGAGCGGTTCGACCAGTTTTCACTACAACTGTGAAAGTTTGGTCGAGTCTGGTACCTTAGTGGATGGTTGTGGGTCCAATATCAGTGCCCCTGTGTGTTAACGGTTCCGTATCTCGGGCCGGCCGCGGTCCGCTCAAGTTCTTGCCGGCTGTTCACCACCATCTCTTCTGAAGTTGTGAGATAACCTCAACAGCCAGAAAATATCCAGAGACTGTATCTAGAATAGAAGCACCGTAGTCCTGATTTCAAAAAGGAACCACGTAAAGAGAGTGGAAGGCCAAAAGGTTTTTGTTTTCCACAGCTCGGTGTGACGGTGACTGGACGCTACAAGGTAGAGGATCTTCGTGATCGCCGGCTGCCCCTGGACCGAGCCTCTACCGGACCCACCACCCCCACACGTGAAGGTTACCCAAGCTGGCCTCTTCCCTGTTCAAAACCTTCCTCATTGAGCACGACCTTCTTTCATTCCGTCCATTCCGTTGACTCTCTTCCCTCCGATGTATTATGCCCCAGTGTAACTGCAGCACTGCAGGTGGATGACTTGCGATCTGCCGACCAGGTTACAAAACAACTGCCTGTCACTCATGGATACCACTTAAGCAATCTTGGGACATCAAGATTGGCGAAGCCGACCAAATAACTCGTGGGCGATCCTTGCTAGAGGGTGGGCCTAGGTTGTCAAATCGAAGATCTCTCAGACGACCAGACCGCTGACTGACACGTCGATAATCCTCTACCGCAGGCCTACCACCAAGTGTCGGCAGCTGTCTTCGTCGAGACAAACCATCGCGACCAGACAATGGGAGACAGGATGCATGGAACCCTTGTCCTACAGATGACGAGCGTGGAAAATTCCGCGCTTGTCACACACGCAGTACTCCCCATATGGGCCAGCACCGTACAGACGGAGCCAACATGGATATACGGATCGTCAGTAGATCTTACCCTGCTGATGGGTCGTAGGACCTCTTGGTGCTGAGTTTTGCTCCTCCGACAAATCACCAGGCGAGCCATTGTGTCGATTGTCTCGACAAATGTCGAGTCTGCCGTACCTGCCGCGTGGGATATGGGTTCTGGCTGATCGTTTCAAATCGTTTACCCTTTGTGATCGACGGACTCTCGAGCTGAGCAGGCCCGACGTTACAACCCAACCTCTCATTACATCTTATAGCCCGGGTGGTTCGGCTGGCCATGGAGGCGTTCTGATCTGTCATTCCTTTGATCACATTCTGTGCATTGGTTGTCAGTCAATAGAGTAGGGCTCCCAAATGTCTGACACGGCGGCACAGACTGCTGCGCAGGATGCAGCAGCAGCAGCCAGACAGTCTACAATTACTCTATGGACGTTATATGCCTTTGGTATTCTTGTTACAGTGTTGAGAACCTACGCGAGAGGTGTCACAGTTGGAGTCAAGAACCTCCAAGGGGATGATTTCCTCGCCTGGCTCGCCCTTGTGAGTCACCATGCCTCGTCTTCGACCTTGTTTACTAACCTGGCTAGCTTCTCTATTCCGTCCAAGTGCCTCTGGGGTATGAGATTGGCAACCTTGCCCATGGCCTTGCCAACAACGGCATGACAGACGCCCAGCGACAGGCACTCCTTCCCGGCGACCCCGAATACGACGCAAGGGTGCTTGGGTCGCAGATTCAGGTGGCTGGTTGGACAGTTTACTCGTGCCTGATTGCGACACTCAAGCTGTCCATGCTGGTTTTCTTTCTACGACTGACAGTATGTCCGAGCTTTCCTAAGTCTTCCCCTTTTGCCTGATATCCTTCCGAACTGACGACGGATATCTAGGCTGGCCTTGGTCGACGGTACAGAACACGTGTGTATGTGGGCTTTGCACTGGTTATTGCCGGCTTCCTAGCATCTATTGTGGCCATATTTGCCGCGTGCCGGCCATTACACGGTTACTGGCAAATATTTCCAGATCCCGGCAGTCAGTTGCTCTTCCAATCATGACACTCACTTTGTCTCTTTAGAAACCCGTCTGACCCCTGATTAGATGTTTGCCAGGCCGCTGTATCAAGGCCGGTTGTCTGGTCGACCTTTGCGGCCAACATTTCGACTGATATCTATCTCATCATGATACCTTTGCCTCTGCTCTGGGGATCCAGTCTTCGTCTCCTGGAGAAGATCGCTTCGTCCATCGTCTTGGGCGCTGGCATCCTTGTTCTCGTTTGCGCAACTATCAAGACGGTATACGTCATCGTGGTATGTTCCATGTACAGATCAATACGAGACTTTCGTTGCCAGAGTCTAACCTAGCCATAGGATGAGGTCAATGGAGCAGAACTTGCCGGAGCTTGGGGTACAAGGGAAACTTTTGTCGCTGTGGTCACAACCAATCTCCCCATGATCTTTCCACTCTTCAAGACGTGGCTACGGCCTTTATTCGGCAGTGCACTACGTTCAACCAATAAGCAATATCAAGCACCGAACGCCCGTCATGTCCGGACAATCGGCGGGTATTACGGAGGTAGCGGCGGGACCAACAACACGGATCCCCGAAGCTGGGCACGACGAGGGCCGCCGAGCACGAATCCCATCACCAACGTCTCGTTTGGCGAAAGCGAAGAGGAGATCGTTAACGAGGTCAAGATGCACAATATTGTGTCGGCCCAAGCTGTTCCATCCACGACCCCTTCCAAGCCCAATGCTATTATAGTGGCGAGCGAGTTTGAGGTTTCCGAGGATAGGAGGAGTAACAACACAGGGGAAGACTCTGTACAGCGGGTACATGAGCCGTGGTGATCCTGGACCATCTAGCCAATAATGTTTAATGAAGGACTTCGTTCCAAGCTCACTGTACCGACATGCTATACCGTCGTTCGCACCATTTCCTCGACACTTCCTGTATCGTTTTCGACATCATTCGCCAGTGGTTCTACTTATCACTGTCTTTGTGCATGGCAGCTGTCCATATACAGGAATAACGAGGGTCATAGGCTGGCTCAAAGCCTTGGTCATGTTACATGCGCCGATCGCGGCGGTCAAAAGGAGGTACACCGTTTGTTCTTTGTGCTCGACTGAAATTGCATATAGATCGTACAACAATCAAGCCTGCTCGTCCGATGGACTCTGTTGTCTGAGGACGAACAAAGATGCTTGTTATTTCTCATCTTTGCATTTCACAAAGGAACTGTCCCGTCGAGTCGTCTTCTCAACAAACGGAACGGTCGAGTATTATGCTTTGTGCATTACACTATCTTTGGAGGCGAGATATGTACTATTGCCATAGCAATGTGCTCTAGCTCGAGCCTGTTCAGTATGCAAAGGTATAAAGCCTCATCAGTGTCGCCAGACGTGTCTTCACCTGAGAGTTTAGGAACGTTTTGCTCAACAAAGAAGTATCTACGAGCCAGCACTTGACAGCATACTTCACTCAAGTCAGCCGTGACATCCACGTGCTGTCGAAACTTAATAGGGGTTTCTACCCAAGCCACCACCCAGTCCTGCAGAAATGTTCTCAGGACCAAGCATGGCAGCCATCGCATGGTGCCTCGGGCTCGTCGTCTTGGCGACACTTATCTCTCTATACTGGACTTTTGACGGCGATCGGGGATGCTTCTGGTTTGTCCTGCTCTTCTTGTGGAGATATACCCGCTTCCCGGTCTGCTTGTTAGGCTTCGTCCTCTACCGACCCGTGTCCAAGGCCGCCAGACCGACTTACTCGTCGCATAAAGATGTCACCATTATCATGCCCACCATCGACCCGCGAGGCCATGACTTTGATGAGTGTATACGAAGCGTTGCGGCCACTGTACCGGCCAAAATCATCGTCGTCACTGCCGGAGAGCAGCTACTGCGGGTCACCGAATCGGTCATTGCGCCGTATGCTGACATGTACCAGATGACTGAGTTTACCGTCAAAAGCAGCGATATCACCAGCAAACGCGAACAGGTGGCCGTCGCCATTGGCTTTGTCACGACTCCTGTGACAGTCCTGATCGACGACCACATCTTCTGGAAGCCAGAGTTCCTCTCATCCCTCCTCCACGCCTTCGAAGACCCCAGCGTGGGCTTTGTAGCCACTAACAAACGCGTCCGTCGTCGAGATGGGCTATCCCTCTGGAATCGCTGCTGGAACATGCTGGGCGCCATCTACCTCGAACGGCACAACTTCGAGATCCGCTCCACGAACGCCATTGACGGCGGTGTCTTCGTTGTCTCAGGTCGTACATGCGCCATCCGGACATCGATCCTGCAACACGAGACATTCATCCCGGGATACCTACATGAGAAGTTCTTCCTAGGTAAGTATGGACCCCTGAACGCCGACGATGACAACTATATCACCCGCTTCGTCGTCAGAATGGGTTGGGATATCAAGGTACACTACAGCGACCAGACCTGCATCGAAACCACCGTCGGTGTCGACAGTCCCGTCGTCAAGAAATTCCTAGGTCAGTGTACACGTTGGGCACGTACCACATGGCGAAGCAATTCATGCTCCTTATTCACCGATCGGACGGTCTGGTACCGGCAGCCGTTCTGCGTATATGCCGTCTACCTGACCAGCTTCACGAACTTTGCGCTCATCACAGACCCGCTGTTGATGTATCTGATGACCAGAACGTCGTGGTATAAACAGGCGGACCACGCCTATGTGCTGCTGATCGCCCTGGCTCTCTGGATATTGCTCACGAAGCTCGTCAAGGTTTGGCCGTACTACGCCCGCCATCCACAGGATATTGTGTTTTTCCCGGTTTACTTGCTGTTTGCTTATTTTCACTCTTGCATTAAGTTGTACGCGTTGGTCACGTTTTGGGATTGTTCTTGGTCGGGACGGAATCTGAAAGAGGCGGTGGCTGCTGTTGAGCCTGTATGAGTCTGGATAGGGTTTGCTACACTAGTTGTTGACAGAATAATAATGAGAGATGCTGTACTGACAAATATGTTTTCCTTCGTAATCACCCGTTTACCTGAGACAGACATCCCACGTCGTTGGAGCGCAGCACCGGCACGCATGCCGATGCAGCCCGCTATGTGGAGCGTGGCCTTGAATGTTGTCTCAGATCCTTTGGCGGTTTCGCAGGTGACTTTATCCCTTCCCTTGATGCTCTGAGATCTCGACAGATACAAAATCAGAAGTACGTATGGGCATGAAGTGAGGGAATTATAAACGATTATCAAGCATATTGACGCGTGACCAAGTCCTTGACAGTGATGTCGCTGCATTCATCATGCGTGTATGAGTAAACAGGGGTCAGGCAGTAAGTCCAACAACTCAAATACCTACAGCCTACTACGGCGCTAATTCGGGTGCCTTTCCGGGGTATATTTTCGCAAGGGAGTAGCATGATTGGCGGTAGGGCTAAGGTACTGCGCTCAAATACATCTTCTTGCTGAACCAACACCACGTGAGAAACCAGCAACCACTCACTCGGGCGTGTGATCGGCACCTCGATGGACCTGGCCAGACTCGTCAAGACCTTCCCATTCAACGTGTCATCGTTAGGCCCAGGCACAGGCAGTAGTAACGAGAGCTTGCCCTTGTCGATCGCATCCAGCGGGCTGTCCTTGCCGACGGCACCTGCGTCTATCGATGAGATAGACCAATGACTCCAGGTCGCGTGAAGCCGCCTTGGACATTTTCGCGATAGCGTCGAGGTAGCGCGATTCGGGCGTAGCGTGGGGGACATAGGGCCGTGTTTTCATGTCACTGGAATGTAAGTCCAAGTTTTTAGCTCCTGTGCACTTTGAGGTGGACCCACGACGACAACTGTTGAGACTTTGGTGATTGACGAAAACGGACACCTGACGGGCTCGATCCGCTTACCGAGTCGGATGAGCTGAGCTGCAACTGAGTTTGACTGGGCTTAATTGATGTGAGATCTTGGGTGTTGCACGCATTTACTTGACAAGATTGCCTGGAGACATTGTCATGGCTCGCAACTCATGAACTGCATTGGAATGTCAAATGCAGGTACTGCATGGCAATGAACCATTCCTCAATTGTCTCAGCGTCAACACTCCATAGGTCTCAGACATCATGCCGCAGGTAAAGACCCTGAACATTCCCGAGTTGATGTTGTTGTGGTCTTGGCCTGTTGTCGGGCCCCCATCGCCGCGACTTATAATGGCCGCAAACGGCAATCTTTCAAGTCGACTACACCTGAAAGGGCCTCGACTAGTCCCACTGAATCACCCTCCTCACACTTGACGGCTCCCACCCGTGCACTTAGCATTACCACCTACGTCACTCCTCTCGCCGTTGAATGCCAAAGATCTCGGGGATCAAGGCCGTTAATCGAGCCCAGTAACTGCAAACGGCAACAGGCACAAGGTAGCCCTGGTCTGCTTGGTGGGTGTTATACGAATTTCCTGCTTGTTGTGGTTGAGCCGCCGTAGCTAAGAGCTATCACCAGATACTGCACTGCTCGGGACCGTGGTTTAGCTCCCTAGCTTTCCTTGCTTGGGCCATTCGGTTCTATTCCTGACAATACTGTACGGCCGAGCGCAGCTTGCAAGCGGCAGCTGCCTGTGAATCTTCACCCATCGGACCAGCTTGAGGGGTTTGTGGGCGTGAATCACAACTGCGACTCTTCTCCACTTGCCTCGTGGGGATATCGGTTGACTTCACTACATCCTAGACAGGTGTATCGTGCCTCGTGGCCATGGTGCATACTTAAGCCGTGGATTCCCCTCTCCTGTCGATCACTTCTTGTCATTCCTCATCAGTCAACCTCCTAGGACCATCCTCACTACCACCCTGAGGTCTCATTGTTTCCTCCTTAGTCTCATTTCATCATGAGATACTCTTCACACCTAACGGCTACGGCCACGGTCCTAGCCGGCCTAGGGCAGGTGGATGCCTTTTGGCGCAGTAAGTCCTCACGTGCAGCCAACCTCACCCATTCTTAGCTGTGTTGCTAATGGTCTTCACAGTGAGCTGTGGTATGATCCAGGTTGGACGCGTCGATCCCGTGATAAGTTATGGTACCGTCGCCAACCACGTCCACAAGATTGCCGGTGCTTCCAACATCGGCGTCAGCTCTACCTATGACACTTTGCAACAATCCGATTGCACGAGTTGCACCATCCAAGCGGACAAGTCCGCCTACTGGACACCAGCCCTGTACTACCAACACGCAGATGGCACCTTCGAGGAGGTGAAGAACACGGGCCAGGCCGTGTACTATCTCGGCCGCGGCTCTGACCCCTACGGCAACACCCAAGCCACGCCCTTTCCTAAGGGACTCAAGATGCTCAGCGGTAACAACGCAGCTCGCACTTTAGACACTACCACCATGACATGGGGCAACAAGACCGTTTCAAACCGCCCGGTCTCAGACGCTGTGTCCTTTGTCTGCCTCAACTACCAGACCGGCGGATCACAAACGAACAACTTGACCAACATGGACTGTCCTGATGGATTTCGGGCTCAGATACAGATGCAGACCTGCTGGGACGGCAAGAACCTTTATCTGTCCGACCAGTCCCACGTCGCCCATCTCAGTCGGATAGACAATGGTGTTTGCCCTCCGACTCACCCCGTCCTGCTCCCTCATCTGTTCTATGAGGTTTTCTACTCCGTCTCCGACTTCCTTGGTGGTGACGGCCAGTTTGTCTTTGCCAACGGAGATAAGACCGGATACGGCTTCCACGGTGACTTCATCAATGGCTGGGACATCCCGACCCTCACCACAGCCATTGACCAGTGTCTGATCAAGAACGAGAACGGCGTCGTTGAGGACTGCCCAGCCTTCTCCGCCTCCAACAACCCCAACTCGGCCAGTGCCTGCCCAGAGAGGAGCCCCATCTTCCCTTGTGAGCCTGTCAAGGGCAAGATAGACAAGCTTCCCGGCTGCATCACGCCCACCGGTTACGGACATACTGTCACTTCGGCTGATATCAGCTGCCCTGGCGGCAACGTCGCCTCCTGCAACGCCACCAAGACCAGCCAGCCCGTTTCATGGACTGGTGACGCCGTCTACTCGCCTCTTGGATGCTACACCGAGGCGACCAGCGGCCGTGCTCTGACCGGCAACTCATACACTGCGGATAACATGACTGCCGAGACCTGTGAGACTTTCTGCTCCAAGGACGGCTTCAAGTACATGGGCGTCGAGTATGGTCGCGAGTGCTACTGCGGCCACACCCTCAACACCGGCTCCGTCGCCACCAACTCGTCTGACTGCGACAAAGTCTGCGGCGGCAACCAGTGGGAGATCTGTGGTGGTGGCAGCCGTCTCAACATGTTTCAGATGAATAGCACCATCTACAAGGCTCCTGCGGTACCCACTGTCTATGCAGGCGACGCAACTTTCGGCTACCTTGGCTGCTACACCGAGGCCACCAGCGGTCGTGCCCTCAGTGGCAAGTCGTACTCTGACAACAAGAACATGACGGCTCAGGCGTGTGAGGCGTACTGTGGCTCGACATACACCTATTTCGGTGTTGAGTACGGCCAGGAGTGCTACTGCGGTAATCAGCTCAATGCTGGGTCCGTTGTTGCCAAGGAAAGCGACTGCTCCAAGCTCTGCACCGGTGACACGCTGCAATATTGTGGTGCTGGTTCCCGATTGAACGTCTTCAAGCGCAAGGGAGCCTCCGCATCGTCGTCCTCGGGTTCGTCTTCGACGCCTTCCACCACGGCCTCTTCTACATCTACTCGTGTGTCCTCATCGGTCAAGGCGTCTTCCACCAGCACCTCCAGCATTCGGCCCAGCTCTTCATCCACCTCTTCCGCCCCCTCTACCCTCTCCACCTCCCGCGCATCTTCCTCATCTTCCTCCGCAGCCTCAGCCTCTGCGACCTCGAGTTCAGGATTCTCCACCAAGTATGCCGAACCCGCCTCGATCGGCAACTCCACAATCGGCATCTGGAAGCACACCGGCTGCTACACCGAGCTCTCGAGCGGTCGCGCCCTCGCCGGCATGAAGGTCGTTGGCTCCTCCTCGACCTTCCCCATGACCCTGGAAGCCTGCGCCGCCTTCGCCCGGCAGAACAACTACGCTCTCTTCGGCGTCGAGTACGGCCAGGAGTGCTACGTCGACAACACCCTTAACTCCGGCTCCGTCCTCGCCTCTAGCCAAGACGACTGCTCGACCAAGTGCCCCGGTAACAGCGCCGAGTACTGCGGTGCGGGTAAGAGGCTCAACATCTTCTCCGTCGTCCCCAACAGCTACACTGCTCCCTCCACGCCGTTCTCAACCAAATACCCTGAGCCGTTGAGGGTGGGTGGCGGTGCAGGTGTCGGTCTGTGGAACTACACCGGATGCTATACTGAGGCGACGACGGGACGAGCCCTGGCTGACAGCAAGCTCTATGGTACCACGGCGGCGCCCATGACGCTGGAGACTTGTGCCAAGTACTGCATGGGCAAGGGCTCCAAGATGTTTGGTGTGGAGTATAGCCAGGAGTGCTACTGCGGCAGCAAACTGGGTGCTGGGAGTGTCTGGGCCAACAACCAGAACGAGTGCTCTGCCACGTGTGCGGGTAACAGCACGCAGTACTGCGGCGCGGGGGGCAGGTTGAATATCTACTCCTTGTTGTCGTCGTCATGATCAGGGAGGAGGTAATGAATGCGATTGTATTGTTATTGTATACAGGTTTCCCCCCCCCCAGCGTCTGGAATTTCGTATATTAGTGTAATGGGCGGATGGAGGTGAGGTCATTCCTTCGACCTCTTGATCAAGTGGCCAGAGATGACTGGAGTTTGGGCTGTGGGAATGGTGGCAGGACCGCCAACGGCGATATGAGCGATAGCCATGATGAGTAATGTTTATTTTATGACAGACTTCTTATACAATCATCTCCTCCTGTGGCCGTTTCTCCGTTTCTCGTGGTTGCACCTTAACTGTATGGTTTCTCCCTCTCATCTTCGGCAAATGATCCCAGTGGGCTCCCAAATTTGGTCTAGCGCACTAACTGCTTACGTACGTACCCCACCCAATGTCGGAGACAGGCAACTCCGCATACAGGACATGAGATTGTCATCTGCGAGTGTTTTCCATCTTCTTGAGGTGTGACGACGTGTCGATATATATACAGACCTTTTAGCTCCTGAGAAGTCATGCATAATGCTGGGGTTCAAGCAAAAGCAAGCGTCCTCCAAGTGTGGCACATCCCGCTGCTAGCTCAAGACCCAAACCGAACTCACGACACTAGTTCAGTAGCGGGACGCCATTTTTCAGCGCCACGCAACGATGTGACAATGCGAAATGGGAAAACACCAAACACGGATTAGTCTGCTACGAACTATTGAACTTTTTGAGATGGCTCCCGTTCTGCGTCGAATGAACGACTCTCCTTCAGGTCCGCAACTTCAGTCAAGACTAGACACTAATTGCGAGTTCGCGGCGGCTGCGAATATAATATGATGAGGAAAACCCAATGACAACGCCCCTGGCCGGGCTCGTGATCTCGTTGTCGTGGGTGCTGTCTCTGAAGTTCGCAATTTCCATCTGCCGTCGTGATGAAGTGCACAATTGCAGTATTGGCCCTTGCGGGCGCAGTCGCAGCCAGGTGTAAGAACGACAATTGTCTTCGAGGTATGTGGTACCTAGACTACCTGTTTGTCGCATGAGGAGAGCCTCAAATGCTAACGTCAGTCCTGTTCCCAGCTGTCGTTGCATCTGCTTTTACTACCAGGCATGGCGTCCAAGATTGCTCCTCATATCTGGCCGTAACGGTGACCCCGGAGACGAGGTATGTCAGTCGATCAATCATGTAAGAAGCCTTGCTCACAAAGATCCAAGCACGGTCACCTCTACCGTTGCAGTCAACCCAACCACATACACGACAGAGGTGGAAACGGATCTCTTCACAACGAGCGAAACCACGACAGTTAGCACGGAAACCGAGCTCTTCACCACGCAAACCACGGTGACGGCATCCACGCAGACGAATCTGGTGACAGTCACGGCCGGGGTCAACGCAGCCCAAAACAAGCGCGCAGTCTTGGCATCGTCAGCTTTCCCAGCATATGCTTCGGCTTGTTCGTCCTTTGAGAAGTATGTCTCGGCCTGCTCTCGTGTCGGAGTGCTGCCCAGCACAGTCACGGCTGAGACTCCCTTGACGACGGTTGTGGTCACCCAGACCTCTGTAAGTCCTCTCTCTTGACACTTGAAGGATGAATCCGAATTGGCTAACTGTCCCAGACTGTAACATCAACTGTCCTGTCCACCACGTCCACCACGGAGACGGCCGTCGTTTCTGTCACCGCCAGTACGGCCACGACGGAGATCCAGACCCTTTCTGTGACTGAAACGGCCCTTGCCACCGTTACCACAACTCCGATTGCTACCTGCACCGGCCACACCGGAGCCTTCCGAGCGGTCGCCACTCAGTATAACTCGCAGTCTCTTTACATCTACGCCAACCTGCTCAATGGCTTGATCGGCGGTGTCACATGGCAGCAGGGCAGTACCTCTACGGCAGCCTCGGTCCAGAACAAATACATCTTGGCCATCGACGACAATGGTCATCTGCACGTTGCGTACAACGTCCCTCCTTACACTTACACCTATTACTTCTACGTGTCGACAAGCTCCTCGGGCAGTGTCTGGCCGCAGGTGGAACCCAAAGCAAATGTTGAGAGCGCGATAGCCAATGGCGCGAAGATTACGTACGTCAACGCATGTGTCAACTCGGAGACCAACCAGCTTGAACTGGAGGCCGGCGGACGGACCCAGATTCTCTATTGCGGTGCGCAGCTGTGGATGTCGAATACTTTGGGCAGCGATATCAACCGGGGAGGATGTACGCAGATGTTTCCTACTCTTACAAACCTCTTCACACAGTAGCCGGATGAGGCTGGATGCTTGGAGACTGAGTGGATTGGAGAGATACCCTTCTGTACAGGCGAATACCATGCAAACTTGGCCCAGAATGGGCAACCGTCTCACCGGCACCGGGCTTGAGTGAACATCAACTCCCCTGCATTATGACTAGGGAGCTTCCAGGACCATGCCGTGCCATAATTCTCCAGTCTCGTGCCTTGTCCGAGGGATGTGGCTGCCTTGCGCACCTCTTTACAGGACTTCCTTCAAACATCACATTGAGTCCCGTTTGAGTAGGTAGATTCTGCTTGACTTGTTTAGAAAGGCATGAAACTGTCTACCTGTAAGCAAGGGTTCGTGATCCCGTCACATGGCAAACATGGCAGTTACGCCCCTGGGATGAGCTCCTGCTGGCGGGCGTTCATTTCTCTACCGCCCCTGCCGAATAACCCGGTGTGCTGAAAGAACCAACTCCGTAAACTTACGCCGCTGGGTAAATCCGTGCCTGGCGAAACCACAAAGATATTTGAGACATCAAAGATCCCCAACGTCTCCGGTGTTGAAGCAGGTGTTCCGAAACAGTCCCGCGCGGCGGCAACCCAGACGACCAGCAAACTTCATCAGATCTCTTCGAGACAACAGACTCTGTCCATTAGGGATCAACACCGAGTCAGTAACGTGCAACCTATTTTAGACTCAACTACGCGTGAGCTTTACGACCCCCCGGTCCCCAGCCATGACAATGCGCTCACCAGTCTGTTGACAGAACCATCCCGCGCAGGCTCGAACTAAAAAAGATGACTCCGCGTGACGAGACCACTCTGAGCGCTGCGCACAAAGTGGCGGTTGCGGACGCGCTAAACTTCATTGCAGGCTGTCGTGCCATGCTGGTAGATTACCGCGCCGGCGATATTGAGGAACGTCAAGTCGTCGAAGGGCTGATCAAGTGGTCTAATGAGTCTCAAACCAAAAAGTTGGAGCAGTCTTTGGATCAAATGATCAACCCCGAGCCCGTCTCCATCGACCCTGCCATGTACCGGGCCAGTCTCAAACGCAGGGCGGGGAACATCAGAGCCGCTACGGCGGGAAACGCCAGCAACACTACTCCAAAGAAAGCTGGGACGACGCCCGGCCGCAGGGCTCAAGCTAAAACCGTTCTTCCGCCCGAACCGACAACGCCGACAAATGCCTCTAATCCCGCCCCCCAACAAGGAACAAACCCATCATCGAGTGCATGAGAGCGGAGATCTAGAGGGAATCGGATCCGTGTCTCTCTCCACGAAACAGAACTTGTCGCAACCTTGACTCACGTAACAGACACCATATTCATCTTCCAACAATGGTGACTTGTCTCCGCGAGGTCGATTGGAAAGAGAGTGTATGGTCCACGAGAGTCAAGCAATTGTATGTCTCTGGGCCCAATTCGAAAGCCTTCGGGACTTGCATCCTTCGAACCTTTCAAGGAATACGCCGGAGAAGTCTCTGGCAGGCCTTCACTCGAAATTTGGCGGAAGGGGCGGCGCACGCTCAAGTACATACACGTGTTTACAACAATCGACGAGCATGCGAAACCCGATGACGATATATTGTGTATCAAAAGGAGCCCGGTTTGGCGTATTACGACTTTACTCAGCGTGACGTCGACCTGCACGAGCTTAAGATCGAACCACTGGAAGACTAAGGTAGCTATAAGGACCCTGAGTATCACTAGAAGACTAGCTACATGGAGACTGAGTGACGAGGCAAGTGATGATAAACGAGTGGATTCGGCCAGATCTCCAGATTGAAGGTACCTCTCAGGTGTTACAAGTGGCATGTGTCTGATTCTGGCTTGGCAACGGAGATGAAAGCTGATCTGCGTTTCTCAATGGTTGTTTGATTTCCTTAGCCTTCAAGACGGTCAATGGGATACAGGTTTCGCACCGTTATGTCACAAGCTTGAGTCTTGGTATCTTCCGCTGGGTAGGGACATGCGAGAAACAAGAAGCCACTGATTCCATAGCTACCACAATCTTACATGATACAATGACTTTCAATAATGAGCTTGCCACAGTCTGTCCCAGGTCCAGCTCAGACCCGAAACAAATGTGATACTGACGCCGGCAGTGGACAGCTCAGGGATGGAGAAGAGACCATGATCACGGAGGACGTCCAGCAGACAAATCCAGTCACTCTGGCTTCCACTGTCAGTCCGGCCGGTAGGTTTAAAACCTAAACAGTAAAGAGCAAAGTGTGCTGATCACAAGATGTAGTGAGAACAAAGCTCGAAATGAGTCCGGAAGAGCCGTTTACTTCTTAGTCTACCGTCCCAGTACGTCGATGACGAGCTGGAGAAGCTGAGGATGACTGGCTACATTTTGCACGAAATCACGGAGGTCCTACCAGGCAATGAGGACGTCACCTGCGCATCCAAATGGTCTTTTTACCTTAAAGCCGGCGCAAGGATAAGTATAGATTTGGTCTCCATCTTGAGTACGTCTCTGTCCTAGGTGAAGTCCAGTTACCGAAAAGGGAAGTGATGGCTTGGCTTGATTGGTCGGATACCGGCACCGGCGTTGAACAATGGTCTTGGCATCCTCACAAAGCCTCGGCGGGGATACCACGACCGTAAGACACGCAGGGTTTAGTCAATAAGAGAGTTTTATCCATTCGAGGTAGAAAGATGAATGAGGGAGACGAGTCCATGCTTACGACAACATATCTCGATGGTGGACAGGATTAATAGAGTCTATTGGCTTCTGCATGACACTGAGAGCTGTCCCTCATGGACCCTTTTCTCCTGGTATCCAACTCATAACTCACAAGTTAAATCCCATACTGCCTCGTCTTAGGCCCCCAACCAGCTCCTCAGGCAGCTGAATCGATGTGGCCTAGTTATCTCGCCCTGCTGATCCTTCACCACTGTTTGCCCAAGGTGCAGGAAAATATCGCGACGCGTGTGCCTCAAACTTCTTCGGGAAAGGAAGATTGCCCGAGTGTTTCATCCCGCTTTGCAAGTCCGCGCACAGCGTCCGGTGATGGTTTCCATTCCTGCGGTGGTAAAACTGGGGCGTATCAAGCGGCGACGCCATCTACGTCCCCATTAAACGGGTACAATGGCGCAACAACTCCTCCACCACCCTGTCGTCTCTCAGTCTGTCCCTTGATCATAGAAGGCGGCTTGCTTTCCTTCGGCGGGAGTTTGGGCCTCGGAGGGACTTTGGGCTTAGGCATGGGCTTGGGCTGGGGCTGGGGTTGCTCAATGTCCTCTAGCCCATAGTCACCGCCCGGTTTCAAGGGCCACGCTCGATCTTCACCCATAGGACAAGGGCCGTGGCCTGGATCGAGGAGAATATCACAGTATTTGTAGAACGTCCCTTCAACACGGTGCAGACTCCCTTTCTCACAAGACCCCCTGGCCTGCTTCCGGAAATTCTTGATGCAGCCCTCGATACCACCGGGCATCTTCTTGGCATGAGGGTGGAACCACCGAACGTCAACGATCAGGTGGTTCCCATTGGGATCATAGCCTCCGGGGAAGTTGTAGCATTCGCTGTTGCTGTGTGCCCAGCCTTTGACGACCTCGTGGGTTTCGCAGAAATCCCGGATGGCGTCATCTACGGTGTGGTTCTGCGGACCGCCCCGAAGCTGCGAGAATTTGGTACCGTGCTTGAAGCATTTGGCGTTGGTGAGAGTGGGGAGACAGGTCCCGAGGAGACAGAATATGTCGAGCAAGTGCATGGCTGGTTATTATCGAGTGTAACACCTGAGATTAGTCGACAATGTCACAACATCCAGCAGTGGTGAGGACATCCAACGGTATGAAGGGATCTTCATCACTCATTGTCTGAGGGCTGCCGGGGTATCATTGTTTTTGAGCTCCCAGACACAAGGCTTGGAGCTCATTGAATAGATGGCGTATCCCGAGCTTGTCCCTTCACCGGAGAAGAAACAGTCTCTCAGGTGAAATTGGCGCATCTGGAATATGCCCAGTATGGTAACTTGTAACGAGCCATGACTCCCATGAGTTGAGATGAAATGGGCATATCACGGTGGATATACCTCTCCTTCCATTCCCCTGGCATGGTCCGGAGGATGGATGTCGCGGCCCAGCCAAATCAACATGGAACAGTCAGAAGACCGTTGCACCAAAATGTGCCGATTTCCATTCGTCCCCATTGCCTGAGGGCATTAAAACAGTGGGGTCATCGGGGGTTTGACTAGCGGCCGAGCTGCAAGATGGGCACAATGGACCCTGAACTCCCCAAGTGCGGCAGTCTTGGCACGTCTAACTGACGAAGGCCGAGGCCAGCATGACATCATATGATCCGGCCCTGAACCTCAAGCGACCAGAAACACAGCCCCCAACATCTCGTGTCATCATGCCATAATAAGAGACCGTTTTCCACTTTCGTGCATCGTGCATTCTTGAAAAACGATGCTCTTCGAGCCAATTCTCCGGCGGAATAGACCTGTATATTACGTTGATGATTTTATTTGATGACTCTCACCTGCGACAGATCATTCTGTTACTCTCTGACTTCGCCAAGATCAACCGTGCGCGACCACATTCCCAAGACAAGACCAGAAACCGTGTTGTAGCGGAACTCCCGGAGTCTTGTCGATTGACCATCCCAACTTTGTACAAACAATAAACAAGAAAAAGCCATCATGGCGAGCGACGCTCCACCAGAAGCGTCGAGCGCCAACGACATCCCAGAACGCGTCCCGACAAGAACAGAAAGCCAACCAGCACCGACGGACTTGTCGGGAACCACAGAACGGAGCACGCGATCCCTTCCCACCCGCAAGACCCTAAACTCAACCGACAATGACGCCGCGCCGGCATCACCCACCTCTCCCCTTCCACCCCGGAAATCCTATCAACTGAAACGAACCATGCCGCGACAGAGCGAAGAGTTCGATCGTCGATTCGACGGCCCCTTCGGCCGACCCAGCTTGGTCATGCAACGGCGCCGGAGCTCAATACACCGAGAACTTGAAGGGGTGGGATCACCTGGTCCGAGGCCAGAGGGACAACCCGCGCCGGATCTGGAAAAGGCCGAAGGCGGGATTGGGGAGGAAAGGAGCGCCGAGGAACGAGCAGCCAGCATAGCCGGTCATGTCGGAGCACCGGTCTTCTTGCCTGAACCACCACCACTGAACTACACGCTGAAAACGCGATATTGGTCCATCACTTTCTTCTGGTCGTTGATCCTGTTCGACTCGGTAGTCTGTCCGATCGCGCTATATTTCGGCCTGTGGTATGGTGTTGGGCCTGGCACGGACGAGGATCAGCGGAAACTATCACCCAACGCGATCTTCTCCATCGTCACGGCGGCTGTCGGTGGTGCCAGTATTGTAGAGTATATTCTGCGGTTCTGGAGGCTGTGGAAAAAGAACAGTACGTGTCGGGTGATTGGGGCCAGGAGGTGGTATCTGGACGCTTTCCATTGGAACTTCAGTTTGGGGTGGATCATTGTTATGGTTGAACTGATTGTGTAAGTGTTCTCCTTGTGTGGCTCCTGTGGATGAAGTCGTTGTATTAACGACAGATATAGCGGCACCATCCCCGACTACCCACCCATCCGCCTGCTTTCAATGCCGGTGGTGACGATGCTTCTTGTGCTCTCCACCGAGCTGCTAGTTGTCGACCTCTTGCGTCTCTTCCATCGACCTGCACCCATTCGAATCTCATCTGTGCCAGAAGGAGCACAGTTACGCCCAGGGATATACAGTATGATTGAAGATGTTGTCGCCGTGGATGGCTCAGGAGGCACCGAGTTCCGCACTGCCCTAGACAAGCGCTATTCTTCAAGCCACACATTTCGCTCCATGCTTCGCCGTCTCGGCCTGTTTTGGGGTCTTGGCGGAGAGGCTTGCGGTATTGTATGCACGATCTTGATCTTCACAATCAATGCTGAGGCCGGTTATGTGATTGGATGGGTTGTGCCGTTCATCTGGGGAGGCGTTTGGGCCTTGGCCACGATCTGGTATGTCAAGAGAATGTTGAAGATCGAACAGAAGGAGTGGAACGAGGAGGTGGAGGCCGTTGGGGGTCACAACAATGGTGCGAATCCGATGCTGATGCAGGAGAGACGACCGTGATTATATGAGCAATGAGAAGACCGGCGTTCAGATTACATACAAGGAGATCGAGCACATACAGAAGCAAGCATCAATACCATGCATTTACCATCTTTTGAATTCATTTTTTTTTTACTCAGAACCGGGACAAGCCAAGCTTCACAAGTGCCCTAGCTGCGATGGAACTTCCTCCGTGGCACTAATCGCCTGCTTCTCGCCCGTATATCTCCACCGCGTGAAGTACGCGTTTCCACTCTCTGCAGGACAAGAGGTACCGCTTCCCGCACCGTTGCAGGTAGCATAGACACCAACCAAGGACCCTACAAAGTTACCTGTCCCACCACTCACCAGCTTGGCCGATGCCACACTTACAACCTGCTTGGAACCCTCGATGGCCTGTCCATCACCACCAACTCTCGAGGCTGAAAAGGTGTAATGCGTCCTGTTTCCGGCATGGATCTCCAGCCTGACCATGCTGCCACTGGCACGCCATTCCTTGGGAAGTGGGATGGTCTTGCTCTTAGGGGCAGGCTCGCTGACGCTTTGCGCCTCGGCGCCGTAGCGTAGGGAGAGTCCGCACTTGGTACGGATAACGGCCAGGTCGATGTGGTTGAATTGAGTCAGGAAGACAGTCACGCCGGCTTCGGTACCGATCTGCTTCGGTGTGAACGACAGGTCAACGGAGAATGTGAATTCTGTATCCGTTTGACGTCTCCCAATGAAGGCTAGTCCCTGTCGACCGGAGAGTTCCACGGGAGTCATTTGCCCGGTGAGGTTATTTCTCGACGGAACGACTTGCAGCCCCTGGGCTGTGGTGGAGAATGTACCCTGTTTCGGCACCCGCCAGTAGAGGAAATGCTTTGGGATCGTCGAGCCAGCCGGGAAATCATACACGTCTGGATCGGCGACAAAGGGTCCATTGCCGGGGATATCACGTGTCGGAGCGGGCAGTTGCCAGCCAGACATCTTACCCTTGACCGTCGACGCAATGGGAAACTCGCCCTCGTTCCAAGTTACAGGAAAGAGGACTGTTTCCCGACCCATGGGGTAGATCTGATACTCCGGGCCGGAACGGGTGGCTAGTGCAACACCCCACCACTTGCCGGCGGCGTCCTGGAAGAGATCTGCATGGCCGACAGTCTGGAAGAACTCGTTCGTTCCACGGGCGGTGAGGACGGGATTCTTCTCGTAGCCGGTGTAGGGTCCGCCTATGCTCTTGGCACGCGCCATCCTGACGGAGTGGTCTTGTGCGGTGCCACCTTCGGCGATGAGGAGGTAGTAGTACCCATCTTTCTTGTAGATGTGTGGTCCTTCTGGCCAGACGCCGCCGGTGCCGTTCCAGATGTTGTTGATGGGGCCCAAAGCTCCGGTGGTGAGGTCAAGTGTTTGGAGGAGAATCGTCTGCGTGGCGCTGTAGACGGTTCCGTCGTCGTCCCAGAAGAGGTCCGGGTCGATCTTGGTAGGGCGGAAGATGACCGGGTCCGACCAGGAAGCGTCGTTGAATGGGTCGGTGCTTTTGAAGACGACACCTACTGTACCATTTGGTGTGCCGAGATACTCGCAAATTACGTAGAATGTGCCCTGATGATAACGGAGGGTCGCAGCGTACATACCCTGTTGCTGGCTCGCGGTGGTCCAGCTGAGACCGGGGAGCTGGCTCTCGTGATTCCATGTATGGCTGGCAAGCTTCCAGTTCACCAAGTCCTTGGAAGCGTAGACTGGCAAGCCGGGGAAGGCGATGAAGGTCGACGTCACGCAGAAGAAGGTGCCGTTGACCTGCGTACATGACGGATCGGAGTGCCACCCTGGAAGGATGGGGTTGTAGTATGTCGAGTTGGCAGCCAAGCCGGCGCCAAATAGGCTGGTGAGCACAGTGAGAACTTTCATGACTGCGCCAGACGCAGCAATCCCGGTGACCCGGGCTGCAACAGCACCCTGGCGGGCTCGTGTTCATATACATCGCTACATACCGTCGGTACTCAGGAACTCCCCCGCACAATTTGAGGTTACGTTCGCGATCAGCACTTGCTGTCAAGGTCTCTCCGCCCGCAGGAGCATTTTTCACATTTATCCAGAAGCGACAACGGAAGAAGATTACCTGAAGTAGTAACAGGATTGTGGAGCTTGGTCTGCATCAGGCGCTATGGCAATGTAACGACACACTGCGATCACATTCTGAAAGACAATGGCATCACGCCCATGATTGGAGTACGTATCTGAGTGAAATGCCAGGAAACACCATACTTCAGATCCCACAAAGAGAAGGACATGCATCCCGACACGCTCCACCATTTCCTAGCGTAGGGGTGCAGGTTGTTGCGCCGCGAGGATATTGACGACGACTTGGTGCTGACCGGGGTGGTGCCCCTCCATTGCAGCCCTAGCGTACTCTTGGACGATTCCGAGGAAGCTGGGGAAGTGGATTTGTTTACTCCGAGCGGCGTCCTTTGACATTTAACCGAACAGCGATCGAGCATCATCATAGTTTCTGTGAAAAGGTACGCTGATCGTTATGCTGGTGTACCTATCCCACAAAATGGTTTGTGCACGCGGCGTGGCCGACTTTGAATATATATCATACACATTGGATGCTTGTCTATGCCTGTGTATGTCTATGAATGTCTAGTATGTGATGTCTGTGTATATCTGGATATTGGTCCTTGTACGAACCATTTTGCGCAGTACGTGGCTGGTTCCTGTTTCGCGTCATAGCAGCGCTTCCCGATTCCTGCAGGGTAAGCTCAAGTAATGCTATAGCACCTGGACAACCATGGCAATAGCTTTCTTGACATATATTCAGGGCTAAAGCTAACATGCCCAGGTTCAATACAGATTCGCAGCTTTCAAGCTGATCAAGCATCTGTTTTAAGTAGTCGAACCGAAAAAAAAGGGACGCTACTAGCTGACTAAGCAAATGCTCTGAATACTGAAATGCGTCATCCCGTTATTGCAATTCCAGCAACTCTGTTTCTTCTACACAAGACAACCCAAACGCAACAACATCAGACTTGAACAGTCGGATGTGCAATTCACCCTGTCAAAGCATATTCAATGACTAGAATTAAATTGCCTTGGGTAAATATAATATATAAATATGTATTGCTCTCTCAATATCCACCCAACCAACCAAGTCCAACTTGTTGCAAAGAACAAAACCACGAGGGAAGGCACAATTTAATCCCAGTCGCCGGGAGCCAGCTCCACATTCTTTCCATTGCGCATATCCTCCATGATCTGGTCGATACTCCAGGGCTCATACTTGTATCCCGGCGGATAGTTGGGCGGATACCCCTCGTCATCACCGATGTCGAGTCCATTTCGAACATTCTCAATGCATTTGTCAAAGTTCTCAATTGCATATCGTTCCGGATCGTGACTCCATACCCACCGTGGTAACTTGGGCTGAGCCCTGCGGGGATCAAGTTTTACCTTGCTCCAGTCTGTGTCCTGGAGGAGCTCGGCGTTCGAGAAGCCCAGCTTTTGTGCACAAGCGTTGCGGACGAAACGGAACCGCACGTGCGCTCGGACTGCATCGGGAATATTATCTCTACCGCCAAGCTGGAGGCACGAGGCTAGAGAAACGGCATCCTCGATGGCTTGAGTGGCCCCGTTGCCCGACGCGGGAAGGAACGAGTGGGCTGCGTCACCAATCTCAACGACACGGGCGCATGGACTGGCCCAAGATGGCTGGGGGTTGCGCCAGAAGAGCTCAAAATTGATGATTGTCTTGGGCGGAGTCAGCGCGACGAGCTTCTTGAAGATTGGAGCCCAGGGACGGTCGCCAACGCCCTTGTCCATGTTGGAGAGGACTTCGTCGGCCTCAATGGTGTGGTTCCAGTTCTCCTCTTCGGAGCCGGTCACGTCGTGGTTCATGATCCAGATGACCGTCTCGGGGCGGTTGAGGGTCATGGCGTAAGTGCCAGGTCCCAACCACGTCCGGATGATGGGTTCTGGTCCGGTCTTGCCATCATGCATTTTGAAGAACGCCTTGACCTCCTCATCTTGGTCCAGATACCGAACTGGGAAAGCAGCCCGCCACATGGCTCTGCCGGACTTCAGGGCGCGCACTTGACCTCCGACCAGCTTCTGGCTTTTGGAACCGACACCATCAGCGGCGATGACCACATCAGCCTCGTACTTTTCCCCTTTGTCGGTCACCACGCCGGCCTTCTTGTTCTCAACGTCCTCCCAGAAATCGACGACCTTCTTACCGAACATGACGTTGACGCCTAACTTCTCGAGCTGTCTGACGAACATCTTGTACACAAGCGGTCGCATCTGGAACGTGCCTGGTGGTGTGTCTGGGTCCAAGCCGGCATCACGGAGACGATCTGCCACTTTGAGAGGTTGGATCACCGGCGTGCCATCGTGCTTGAACGTCTCGATCCAGGCGTTGTGGAGGGAGATATCGTCGTACTCCTTCAGCATATCAGGCCAGTGCTTGAAGAACTTGGTGGCGCTAAGGCCCATGAAGTACATGTCACCTATGGACATAACCCCGGTAAGTGAATGGCTCACTATCTTCAGCAGGCACAGAGCACTTACCAGCGGTGTTGATGTCATCGTTGCGCTCTAGTACACGCACTTTGTGTCCCTTGCGAATGCACTCGATAGAGGCCGTGAGGCCGGCAAGGCCGGTACCGACAATGAGCACATCAATCCCAGTGTCGGGATAGGAGCCCACGGGCCTGCTTTCTGGCTCGGTAATGAGAGGCATGGTCAAGTGAAATGTCTCGCCAGCCAGTTCTGCGTTTTCCACGCTGTGGATACTGCAAAAGTCAGATCTCTGTTAACTGTTGAGATGCCTTGTTGTTTCGAAGAGGCGGCTGCGAGTCTGGTTTGATCGGCGTGATGGGAACATGTGGTAAAAGAGGCCACGGAGATGACGGCCTTTCCCCAACTCCCGATCTGGTGATAAGATGCCCAGGTGAAGTCCGGCCACTCAGAACCCCCCACAAGTGGCTTACTACTCTGGGCACTCTACTTAATCTCGACGGCTTTAAACTCACCAGGCCATATTGCTGCATCTGTGGCCTCACTGCCGATCACCCGGAGCGCCCGTCCCTTAGGAACGACAGATGTTTCATCCAGCCTATGAAAGGACGAGGCAACCATACCAACGGCCCGTTTCGGCACGGACAAGCTTTCAGGGAGCAGGCCCATCGATGGAAGAAGCCGATGCTCGGTTAAAGCAGCTCATTGCCTATTTTGGCCGATATTGTGTTCACACACATCGATACTGCAGTCACTGACCCTCATGTGGCCATAGCTCCTCTGGTACGAGCAGCATCTGCGCCCCTCGCAGCAACCTAGCATATCCCGTGCAATGGTCATGCTAACCAAATCATGCCATTTCCCTCTTGATTGATCAAAGACCAACCGAGCCTCTGATTGTCTCGCTTTCCTTCTCAACCCAATCATTTGTCCCCCTTGTATGCTTCTCGTCAATATTGGTCAAGGACCAAAAGCTGGACGACTGGCCTGTGGACTCCTCAACAGCACGTATGTGTAACAACAATTGCACCGCGACCTGCTCAATCGAGTGCGTCATGGCGGTTTCACGTTTGTTTGCTCTCGGAGCGCCACGAGGAGACGTACAGGGCGATGAGCTGCAAGGGCAGGCTTGCATCGTTCCCCGTTATGGAATAGCAACGCAAGTAGTTCTTTGTTTGCCCAAGCCCTGGAAGCTTCCCGTCCAATGCCAAGGATCCTTGGACGGGGCTCAATGGCTTGTCTATTCTACGACAACTGGATATTGCTTCCGTGGTTGAACAACGCAATATCCCGTCTCCGATGTTTGACCTAAAGTCAGTGACATGTTGCTATCAGGAATGAAGGGTTTGCGTGGCTGCGTTCCTCGATGCGGAGGAATGATTGCGATGGTTCAAGGCTTGCAACCACAATTACTTTCGAATCACAGGAGGCGAGCTGATCGGCAGGCTCCCAGTTGCCAGCTTATCTCCATCCGGCTGCAGCTTTGTCCGAAGATGGGCTTCTGGTCTCTGGCCTCAAGTTTGTCCGACTATGGGTCTGAACAGAAGAGAGGATCAAATGGCGGTTACATGTTCGACCATGACTGTGGGGGCCTCGAGTACGTATGCGGCATGATTACACAAGTCAAGGTTCATGGCTACCTACCTACTCCACGGTCCTCGTCTGCGTTATCCTAGAGTGGAGTTGTTTGTCAAGTTGGCTGTTGGCCAGGGGCACGCCACTTAGCTGTGTGGCTGGATGGAGCTCCAACCACTCCCACCTGGCCATGTTCCGCCACGAGACATGGTGTTGACGCTATACCGTTGGCGCTATACCGTCATCTTCAAGCAGACTTGTCCGCAGAGCCCTTTCTTAGGTCATCCCACGCTCACCTTACGAACACCGAAGACGACTTCACACCACCCGCTGCACTTCTCAAGCATGGTCCTTTCATCTTCTCCTCGTTTAATCTCGTCCAGCCGACCCACACCCACACACGCACATGCTCGATAGTTTGCTCGTTTAGAGCCAAGGAGGTGCCAAGGGCCAAGGTCGTGACTATTCTGGTTGATAAAGCACGCACAAGGCACATACAGAGTTTCTGCAGCTGCTGTGACTGGGCATATTGTACGCCAGTTCAAGCTGTATGTTAGTCTTGGCGAGCCTTGGCAGACCTTTGACTTAGCAGCCAGGAACGAATATAGGTCCTGTCATTCGGCGTCACCCACGACGTCTTCGGTCCCGTCCCTTTTGCTTCCCGGTCATCTTTTCTTTTTGACCTCGAACACGCTCCTTTCCCCCAAGAGGTCTTACTTCGGACACCGAGTCAAACAACAGTCCGCACAGGTGTCCAACATGCAGCCCCTTACCCTGTTGGCCCTTGGAGCAGCCATTGTAGGTTGTTTGGCCTACCAGATGCTCAAAGCGTATCGGCAGATCAACGATCCCAAAAGCCCGCCGGGACCGGTTCAGTTGCCGTACGTTGGCCGCATACATGATCTGCCCATCGAGTTCATGTGGATCAAGCTGAAGGAATGGGGAGATGTATATGCCCAGACTGGTTTCTACAGGACCACCATGCTCGGGGCCAACTTCCTGGTTTTAACAGATGAGAAAATTGCCGAAGAGTTGCTTGTAAAGAAGGCGAAGTTCAACTCGGACAGGCCTGTCATCAGGTCGCTGTTCGATTCCAAAAGCACCTATGGCTCGATGGAGTATCTACCTCTCATGGGGAAGAACGGCGAGTCATACTCGGTGATCTAGTGTGACACGGGTTCATTATACTGACTGCAGATCGTAGAATACTGGGCACGACAGCGAAAGCTGACGCATTCCTATCTCACCGAAGCCTCCAACGCACGTTATTACAACGTCATGTACTTCGAGTGCAAGCGCTGGCTCGCACGATTGATCGAAGATCCAGACAACTTCCAAGCTATTCTTGAGGACATGTGCTCTAAAGTCATGTGTCAGCTCACATGGGACGATCCGGAGTTGAGCACGTACTGCACCAAGAGTGCTTGGGGTCTCCTGAGACAAATGTCACCCGCTGGCCCCATCACCAACGTTCTCACACCGCTCTGGCACCTGCCATGGCACCTCAACCCCTGGAAACGGGCGGAACGCAAGCGACATGACGAGCAACAAGATTGGTGGATGGAGAGACTGACCACAACCCGAGAGAAGATGGCCAAAGGCGAGATGCGACCGTGCTTTACGCGGCAGTACCTGGAGAAAACCTCCAAGAAGACCACTTTGTCGGGCGACTATGAAGCATCATGCGTCCTTGGCATGTTGGCGCTCGTCGGCATCTTCACCGTGGTGGGACCCTTGTCCTACTACCTCGTTGCGATGATACACCACCCCAAGTGGCAGGAAGCCGTGCAGCGCGAGGTCGATGAGAAGTGCAACGGTAGACTGCCCACCTTGGAAGACGCGCCAAACCTACCCATCCTCAGGGCTTGCATCAAGGAGACGATGCGCTGGAGGCCGAATGTGCCTACTGGTAGGACGCTCCGTGCACCGCCAAATCCACTCCAGACTGACAATGACCTAGGTGTCGCCCATGAAACCGAAGCGGATGACATATTCAGGGGCTACTTCATCCCCAAGGGAACAAGGATACTGCCCCTTGATTGGTAAACCCTCGCCTCAACACCCTGCACCTTCCAAATGCCCAGCTAACGTGAAATCCAGGGCCTTCCTGCGCAATTGCGACAAATATCCTGATCCGGACTCCTTCCGCCCCGAACGATGGCTCGAACCGGGTTGGCCTACTTACCAGGAACCTCTTACTCAATTCCCAACCATCAAAGGGATGACCTCATTTGGATGGGGACAACGCCAATGTCTTGGCCAAACCCTCACCCAAGACGAACTCATCGTCGCCTGTGGCGCCCTTGCCTGGGCTTTCACCCTCAAACCTAAAACTGACCCCAAAACAGGCGCCGCGCTCCCTGTGCCCACTGACAAATCCAACTCTCTCCTCATCATCCGGCCCGACCCTTTCTCCATGGCCTTTGAGCCTCGATCGGAGAAGAGGAAGGAAGAGGCGTTAAGGCTGTGGAGTCAGGCTGAGCGGGATGACATTGCCGCAAGAAAAGCGTTCCTCGAAGGGCTGGGGAACGACAGGGGCGAGAAGGGAGAGCCCGAGGCAGTCCCCATCAACGGAAATGGAGTGAAGACGGACTGGCTCTGCAACAAAATGAGAGACGGTGACAAGGAAAGACAAAATGTTAGCTTGGACCGGCTGGAACAGTTGAAACAGGATATTTTGATCCATATCAAGAGTGTTCCGGACTTGCATGCCGAGCCGACGCCGACAGCACCCATTATCAACAGGTCAACCTCCTGACATAGCTGGGGGCTGGAGGTGGGCGTTGGGCGTGTGTGCGTAGTGTGCGACAAAGAAGGAAAATATCTACGGTCTCTTTCACTTCTCAACAACTGGCCCATTTTTTGATCTGATCAATATCATTATCTCGCTGATAGTGTCAATGATATCCTTATTTGCTGTGGAAGAGATGACATCCTCACTCGAGTTCTGACAGAAGACCATCTACTGAAACGCTCATATCTATCCTTAAAGGGGGTGAGGATTTCTGTTACAAGTCGTGGAATGCTGCCTCGTCAGCATTTGTTGGTCTTTCGAGTCACAAAGCGAAAGAAGTGCCACAGCGTCGTCAGTATCACAACAGTAGTAGGAAACTAGTTTCCCATATAATCACGAAGCATAGCCGCGTATCTCGGAATACGCACGCAGCAAGTCCATCAAAAACATCCCGCCTAGTCACACTCACTTCGCCGCCTGACGATATCCTCCCAGACTCGTACTGATCTCTCTGCGTTGTGTCCAATGCTTGAAATTGGGTAGTTCCGTCCCTGTCCCCTCTGGGCCCTCCCTAGGACAGATATCTTGTCATGCCAATACGTCCGACCAAATGCCCACCTCTTTGTTCCGGTCCGCGGTCGCCACATATTTGTTATCTTCCGGCGACCGGCACCTGCATACATGGCTAGCAGCATGCCACACACTCAGCACCACACCGCAAGATGTTTACGCGAAACGGCTCGGACTTCCCCCAACGCCATGTCCGGCCAACCCCCCTTGCCATATCTTGTGTTACCTGTGGTGGTGGTACGAGGATGAGTTTGGTCCAGTTGGCACCACGGGCGGGGAAGAGGTGTTTGGCCCCCCGCACCCTTCCCCCCCCCCTTCTCCTTTGTTCTTCCTTGCGTGGCTTGCTCAAATAGTTTACGTTATATGTTCGCTACAACCCCCGACGACGGTCCTGTCTCACCAAATAATTTGAAACAAACACAGGCAACGAGGCGCACAGGAATTATAGGTAGGCAAAAAATGGGTGTCCTCAACCAGACCGTCGTGGGCCTGACCATCGCCTTCTCCTATACGCTCTTTGGTTCGTCTCCCCCCGTCACCGTTCCCTGACCCATCCCATCTAACCAACATCTCCCTAGGCAATGCCATCACCCAATCCTTCATGGGCGTCCCCGCCCTGCTGATCGACTTCCCACCACCCACCTCCTCGGCCCACCCGGCCGCCGCCCGCCACCTGGGCCGGCAGTGGCCCGTCTTCTGGGCCGTGGGCAACGTCTTCTTCCGGCCCATCTCCACCTTTGGCATCTTCGGCTACTCCTACGCCGCCTACATCGCCTACACGGCGCCGCCGTACAAGAACGCCGGCGACTGGCGGCTGTTCGCGGTCTCGGCGCTGTGCCATCTGGTCACCGTCGTGCACAGCGCGGTGAACATGCAGCCGATCAACGCGAGGATCGACGCGTTGAAGAATGAGGGCGGGGAGGGGGAGAGGTATGTGGGTAAGGTGGAGCTGGAGAAGGCGGAGGAGTTGGCCAGGCGGTGGGCGAAGTTGAACCTCGTCAGGTTGGTTATGCCGTTGGTTGCTGGGACGGTGGCGATGAGTCAGGCGCTGGGCGGGGTGAGGGTTTTGTAGATAGGGGGGATTAGGTATCTAGGAAGGACTGGGTATCTTGGGAAGGCCTAGGTATTTTAGGAAGGGCAAGGTATCTTAGGAGGGACTGGGCGCGCTGGTGAAGCGGTATATCAGGGTGGGAGGAGGGCAACGACGATGATGTGAATATGAAGCGAATGGTGGTAGGATTGGAGCTGTATATAATCGGGGGAGGTTGTGGTATGATCAACAAATGTAATGGATATAGGAGGGACGGAGAGCTAATGCGGTGGTAGGTAGGGTGTATAAAAAGTGTTTAGAGTAGTGTACTATCAGTAACGACCTTGTGTAATGAAATGGAGTCTGGATTGTGTCAGGGCCCTTGGAGAAAGAGTTCCAGTTCGAAATTGCGATCCGAGGAACAGATGAGTGGCATTTGGGTGCCCCGACACGCAGGTATGTCTTCACCCAACGGTCCGAGGTCTGTCTCTTAACCTTGGCTATTTGATCCCCAAAGGTCTCTTCCTCATCATACTGAACGCTACCACAACGTGACAAGGTGTTTAGGAGTTGGACACTTCGATACTTACGACAAGCAAGTGGGTGCTATCTCAAGATACAGCTATTAACCAAGACAGGAAAGTGAACTCACATACTGCTCTTAGAGTCAAAATGTCATGATCATGTATCAGAGGCTACATTTATTTCTTGATACTTCAAACACTTCACGCTTGTACTTAACAATACACCACGATTCTTATTATCCTCCCTCCTGTCACGCGTTGTTATCCTCCGACACCGTCACATATCATGTCACCTTAGTTACCATCGGGTTGATTCGATCCGTTCAACCAGACGTTCTTGGCCGCCGTTTTGGATGCCAAAACACCTCCGACCACATATCTGCAGAACGGAGTGCTCTTCACCGCAGACTCGAGCAGGATCCCCAAGATGGGGTGGAGCCAAAACGCCAGGAGTGCCGCACGGGCTCCGATGATGCCACTGGCCATAATTCCCAGTAGCAGCCATCCAAAGGACACGGCGGTCATGTTTCCTCTGTAGACCAGGGTGTCGAGGTGCTCGTTCGTGCCTACAACATCACGTCCATGTTTCCGCGCCATTACCAACGCTTTGGCACTGTCGACGAACTCTCGAATCTCTTCAATCCTGGTGCCATCGGCCGTCAACATGATGATGAGAACGCATTCGTTCACCCACGGTCCTTTGTTGTCTTTCAGGACACCGTCCATCTTGGCGTGGATGATGACGACCGGTGTGCCATGGCAGTAGCTGATGAGGGGATCACGTGTGGGCTCCATGCTAAACTTGTCAAAGATCCCGAAGATCCCTGCCGCATGTTCGGCAAATGCTGCAAGGTTCCGAGAAGGTATGCCTAGTGATTGGGGAAGGACTTCGTGCCGGAAGGTGGGGGCAAGTAGTGCCACCAGTTGTATGTAGTCCAGAGAGGCATAGGCCTTCAGCAATGCCTCAATGACATTCATGATCACGTCGTAATTGACCTGTGGCGTGTCTGGCCTGGAGCTGGAAGAATACCCGTCGTCGACTGCGGTATCTGACTCCGTAAGTGGTCCGTTGGACCTTCTTGTTCCAGAGTTCATAATGATGGTTGTGAAGTCCGTCCGAGCCGTGTATGTGGCGGTACGAGCGGTCCTCTCTCGGCTTACTCGGCAACTTTAAGTGTCTAGATGTGACGTTAGAGTAAACAGGTATTCGTGAAAATAAGATACAAGCAAAATACGCCGACAGCGTGGCATCAGGGGCACCAGCATCATATCGACTTTTAAAAAGACAACATGTTGCATGGTTGAACTTTTACTGGGGCACGTACCTATCGAAGATGATCCCTCGGGTGCTGTTAAACAAGATGCGTTGTTATTGTCGTGGCTTGTAATGGTTGACTTTGAGGATTGAGGAGGGTTGCAACAAAAGAGCCAGAACGAGACTTGTAACGTTCATATTGCCTATCAGATTCCACGACACCACGACTCGAACTTGCCATAGCTTTCCATGGGCGGTCCTTCCCCACGCAAAGAAGGAGTTCCTTACTCCGTAGAAGGCAGTTTCGCCTATACCATCTAAGCTCCCCTGGCAGATTTAGCGATGAGCTCTTTCTCGGCCTTGAACGTCGGAGATGAAATGGTTGGGTTACTGCATCGTCTGACATCATGACTTCCTCACGCTCCTCAGCTCATTCCTGCTAGCCCCGGCTTGTCTTTTTTTCTTCTTCAAGAGTTCTTGCCGATCGGTTCATACAGCACGTTCTTGCCAGAGATTACAGCCCAGTGGCGGTACACTCGCCCTCACGCCCCATCAGCACCACCTTGTCGCCACTCCCTCCTCACTTACGCTTTTGAAGCAAAACGTCCAGACTTAACATGGGCAAAACCATGTAGAATAGCATGATCTTGAGGTTGCCCCCTGGCCTTTACAACCACGCAACTGCAGAATTGTGATATCGTCTGAAATGTGTACAGATTGGTCTTGCCCCGAATCAAAGTCCTAACCCAGATTGTGCGGTGTGTACTTGCAACAGATCGCGAAATTCCAGAGGTCTTCTTATCCTCCGAGTCTCGAGCGATCCTGCCACGGCCGGTTCAGTTGATGCAACCACGGCATTTCCCCCCGTGTCCGGGAAAGAACAACGGGGTCAAAACGCGGGGGAAGTCCGTGTCTCCGGTACGATCAAAGACCGTGCTCAGCCAGATACGTTCGTCCGAATGTCCGTTATACATTGACGCACAAGTAGGGTGACATTCTCTGGGCTCGATGTTCATGCACGAGACGGATTGAGTTCGGTTTCAGTGTGCATATGCAGGAGTCGAAACGTCGTAGAGCCAAGGACGCACCCCGGGTTTGGATGGAACCTGCACTGCTTGTGGTAACTGCAGGAACGATGGACACGAGCTCCCACCGGCCTTGTCGCGGCTTGACTTGATGACCAACCGTAAACACGGCTTGTGTGACGCAGCCTTCTGCGATCGCCTGTCATTGGATCCGTATTCCGTGTCCCGTTGGTTCTGAAAGGGCAAACAGCATAAATCGCCTCAAACTCACTCACAAACACGTTGTTGCGAGATCTATGTTCCCCCTGACGTCGTCATCTGCCCTGCCTCCTTCTCCGACGACTTCACGATGTCAACAACAACAGCTCCCGCGTCTCTACCGGCGCCAAGAGTAATTCTCCTAACCGGCGCGACTGGCAAACAAGGGGGAGCCGTGCTAAAAGCCCTCCTTCGTCAAGGCCCAACAACACCAGCCTTCACCCTCCTCGCCGTAACCCGTAACCCTTCCTCTCCTCAAGCACAAGCCCTCCTGTCGCAATCGCCGGCAATCAAGCTCATCCAAGGTGACCTCGACGACATCGACACCCTCTGGTCCAACGCCAGCAGCGCTGTCTCCCCGCATCAGATCTGGGGTGTCTATTCCGTCCAGGTCTCCGAGGGTCCCGGCGCCACCCCTGAACGGGAAATCACCCAGGGCAGGGGGCTGATCGACAAGTCGATCGAGGAAGGCGTGGAGATGTTCATGTATTCCGGCGTGGACCGCGGGGGTGACGAAGAGTCCTGGAAGAACCAGACGCCGGTTCCCCATTTCCAAACCAAGTGGTTGATCGAGAACCATCTCCGAGACGTCACCGCACCAGGGACGCAAGGAGAGGGAATGATGTGGACCATTCTGCGCCCCGTGGCATTCATGGATAATCTGGAACCTGGATTCAAGACCAAGGTGTTCATGACGGCCATGAAGACGTACCTGGGCACGGAGAAGACCATGCAGTGGGTTGCTGTGGAGGATGTGGGTGTCTTCGCAGCCAAGGCCTTCTTCCAGCCCAGGGAGTGGAATAGAAGGGCGGTGAGCATTGCCGGGGACGAGTTGAACTTGGCGGGGATGGAGGAGGCCTTTGAGAAGGGTGCTGGGATTCCCTATCCGAGCACCTTCTGGGTCTTTGGGGCGGCGTTGACGACGTTGGTCAAGGAGTTGGGTCTGATGATCGGATGGTTTTCAAGTCAGGGGTACAAGGCTGACCTTGAACAGCGGAGACTGGAACACCCCGATCTACTGACACTGGAGAAATGGCTGCAGACTAGAAGCTCGTTTGCATAGTCAAGTACGCGCTGGTATCTTGTATCGCTACTTTGACATCATGATGATATGTAACGCTGCTCGCTGTGAAAGAACAAAGCATGGACCCTTTCAGAATGCTATGCCAGGCAAAGTGGTCGCATTTGTTCTTTCCAATCAAGATGACCAGCGCTCCCACTCTTTAGTTCCAGGCACAGCACACAACGTTCCATACTTGGCCATAACCACTAGCACCGCAAAATGCATAACGGCCAGCGCCAGACTAGCTTTCCAGTCCCATCGCCATGCACCGCCAGGTTGCCAGGCCGGTGTCTGGAACACGACCTGTCCACCACCACTATTCCGAGGTGATATCCTAGGCCGGTCGCCGTCTTTCCTATGATTCATTTGGCTCCTGTCGTCTCCTGCCCCGACTTCCGATTGCGGAACAAGCGGAGCGTTGAAGGTCGGGGGAACGCCCAGATCTATACCAGCGATAACCACCAAGCCGCCCGCTACAGCCCGTCCAACGCTATAGGGCCAGCATATCTGTACTAGACTGGCCATCTTGACTACAAATAGAACGAGCTTCACAATGAATGTTACTTGTTCTCTGTTTTGAGTGGTTGCGTGGAGAAGGATCCTTGCTTGGTGCCGAAGCTCTGCTAAGCGACTTGTGGGAGGCGGCATAAGGAGCGGTGGTGATGTGATGGCTGGACTGCCGAATGCTGAGTCTGGACTGCGGTCTCTAGAGGTCGATAAGCTGGGTTCTGGCGACGGAGATATGACTAGACTGGGCGCAAATTCGTCATGGCTGTGGGCGCGTGATAATACCATAGAGTTCGTATGTCGATGACGAGGTGCACTGGAGCTAGGCGGAACGATGGTGTGTTGTTGGAACCCATTGCTGATTCCGGTTGTGGCAAGGTCTTCATCTGAGCTGGAGGCGACCTTGGCATGCCTCATTGGGCTGGGACCCGGCCGCGGTGAGAAGAAAGCTCGCTCGGGATGTCGATCTGGGGGACGAGTCGGCGACGGGGTGCGGTGCTGTACCGGAGAGTGAGACGGAGAGTCCAGGTTCTGGATCCTGCGCCCGCCGTTGGGCAGTCCGAAGGTGGGACTAGCACTCCGTGCTACCCGTGGCACCCCGTCCAAAGTAGCGTCCGTCTTCATGGCGCTAAGAACCTCGTTGGCACTGGGCCTGTCTTGTGGGTTTACTGCCAACAACCTCTGGAGCAGCTGGTAAAGCTTCGACGGTAAATCAGGACGTTCCCGCTTCTCCGTCTGGAATCCCTTCCAACGTGTTATTTCAGCGCGCAGTAGATCGATGTCCTCCAACTCCTCATGTGCCGAATTCGCGCTCTGGTAGGGCAGACGACCGAAACACATGAAGTACAGAATCATGCCCAAGGAGAAAATGTCCGATTTGGTGGTGAAATTGCCATACCTGCCCGTTGCATCCTTCTTCAGGACTTCCGGGGCGCAGTACGAGATCGTGCCGGTCGATCCAGTTGACTTCCTGACCACATTCTCTGGTTGAACTTCGCCAAAATCGCTAATCAGACAAGTTAAATGTGTGCCTTCACGATGAAGTAGACAGTTTTCAGGCTTCAGGTCCCGATGAATGTAGTTCGCAGCATGCAAATAGGTCAGTCCAGAGGTGATGTCCTTGAAGAGGGAGTATATCTCCTCAAAGCCCAGCCGCCGCTGAGTAGGGAAAAGACCCTCCGGCCGCTGACCGGACCCTCCCCCTTTGGATCGCCTCCGCATTTGAGCCTTGAGTTGTTCCTTGGTGGTCTCTTTCATCTTGTCACCGATGATGTAATGAAGAAGATCGCCCCCATTGCAGTACTGCTGCAGTATAAAGGCGCAGGCAACGCTGGGTCCGAACCGGGTGAGCTGCACGTCCTCCAGCCAGACATGTCGGTAGGAAACAAGGTTCGGGTGGTGAAGTTTGGCGAGTAATTCCACCTCGACCAAGACTTTTTCCAACCATGCATGGTCGTCTCCCACAGGTACCCGTTTACAGGCAAAGTGTCCCAGATGGCAGCCGTCAATTTCGTGACGGACCAGCAGAACGACACCTTTGCCGCCGCGCCCCAACTCGGCCTCTTCGACAAAGAATGTGTTGAAATAATTGGGTGTAAACGACTCCCTCCGTATTCTGCTGCCGACCCCTTCTTGAACAGAAGGGGTACTGGACATGAACTCGGCATCGCGCGAGACTTCGTCGGCCACCAACCGGACAGGCTCAACCAGTCTGCGGATCGGGCTTGAGGGTGGGCGGTCGGCATTATTCAAACGATGTTGGTTGCCGACACGGAGCATGCGGAAGTAGTCTGGATCGACATAGGTTTCGTGCTTGGGAGATGGTTCGAAGTGCTGTTCAGGAGAGGTGGGCCGAAACGGCTGATGGCATGTCGGGCACTCAGACAGCCCTCGAATCTCGAGCCGTTGCGAGGCCGGATCGCGAACGACGATGGCATTGTGGTGTCGGCTGCATATTGCTAGTCAGCTAATGTACAAGGGAAAGCTATGATGACCACCAATAAGAGGTAGCGTACAGAACTATCTCGCGGCCATCAAGAGGATGATATGGAATTAGCGACATGACTGCAGGTATTGTTGCTTCAAAGACACAGATGCCTGCTAAGAACAAGGAGCACAAATGCCCATCCTAAGCGGATGCGATCTTCGTCTGCTAGCGATGCAAAACGCAGCTTTCCTTTTGCTGCCGGCGCTGTAGTTGTTGGTTTCCAACTGGTCACGGAAGGGACATCGACCACGGCCTCTTTTGTCGACTGATCGAGTCGATCGCCGATTCTAGATGCGGTGTCGGATCCTATTGTTTTACGAAACGCCACGTCCTGACTTGTAGCTATTCAGAGCGTACAACAATTGCACCATCACCGGCATCGACTCGATGAATTGCATGACCGCAGTTGCCCGTAGTGGAGCTTCGATGTGCAGTTGGTTGCGAATTCGGTGAAGTGACAGGTACCGAAGTGAACTCCGGAATCCTATCGTCCCTTCCCCGCCGTGGCTGGTGAAGCAATACCTAAGCCACAACTGCGCCATGCAATGTCAATAAGGTTCCTGCCCCCTGTCTCGATGCCTCTTTCAGACTCAACGACACAGAAGGGAAGACCCATGCCAACATCAACATAGCCCGTTATTTTCGCTACGTGCAGTTCTGGATGTCATGGCTATTCTTATGCAATTGGCAAATGACTACCCGACGAGGACCATTTCTTCACGAGTACGAGACCGACGATACGATGCCCATACTATTTTTTTGATACTGCATCATCTAAGCAGCCAAGGAGCCAGTATTGCTAAATCTCAACCTGGAAGCTATCTCTTCTCGCATCTTAGTGGGCACCAGCAATTGACCTAGAGGTCTTACTCCCCATCATCTTTCCGCGCACATTTCCCTCTGCATCTCTCCTGAACACGCCGGTGCTCTGTCCACCAGGTAGGAAACCTGTGCCGTTGGTGAGACTACCAGGACCGAAGTCGGGCTGTCCTCCAAGGCTTCCAAAGATGTCGCCTATGTAATTGGTTGGTTTGATGCCAGTCTGGAAGGTGCACTCCCAATTGCTCAGAATGCCCGTGGCGATCGCTACGCCTGCGTTGTAGATGTTGTCTATGGCGATGAGGAAGCCGTTCTGATCGAGAACACGAAGGTGTTCGAAGGCGCTGACCCCTGGTGGAGGCCTGTCAAAGTCCGAGCCTAGTGGCTCTGTTAGTCACTATATGCGAACAGGAGGAGGGACATCACGCACCGGTCCTCATCACAATCACCCGGGAGAAGTCTACCAGGCCCTCAATAGCCATACGCACAAGAACCTCCAGCGAGGCATTGTCTTCCTGCGCTGTCATGCAATATGCCCCAGTTCCGTTAGTCCAGATCCTGGTTGTATTCTCAAACGCTTCACCAAGCATTGTTCCGGAGTAATACACGTCACTGGTGGCAGAGTCACACTTGATGACGGATGGCTTCTGGGTGGCCGCAGCATACGGCATACCCTCGGGGACATACTTGGCACGATAGATGGCACCCTCTTCGTTGTCGCTCAGGTTCGCTTGGGTAGCAAATGTATACGCGATTTCCCTCAGCGCGTCGTTGACCTCAATGACCTCGGTGCCATAAATAGTCGTGGGATACTGATTGGGCAGGTACGTGCCGTAGGAGAAGTAGCCGGTGGTGAAATTGTCGGGCATCTCACGGGCGTCGAACTCATACTGCAAGGCAACCTGGATGACATAGCGGGACAAGGCGACGCTGCCGAGGGTTCCCAGCTTGGGGTTGACGCCGGCAATACCTCCGACCATCCAGTAGGTCTGGGTCAGGTCAAATCTATGAGAGAGCACCACTGCCGTAATGGTGGCTGCCGCATTGATCTCCGCCTCACCTGTGGTCACCTGGCAAATGGAATAGTCTTCAGTGCAGTGGATGTGTGGATAGAGCATTGAGAGGCCGGGAGTGGATATGTTTCGAGCAAGCAAGTCACCAAGCCCGCTGCTTGGTAGCTTCGTGTACCAGATGTCCGCCTCGGGCGCAAACTACACGAAACTGTCAGTCTGGAACTTCAGCATTGTGTTTGGCAATGAGTGGAGAGGGCAGGCGCGATAGAACAGGTGATGAGGTCTTAGACGGTCTGAGAACCGACAATGAGGCCCTGAACAAGTGGTGATACTGCCGTACCATGCTTATGATGAAGAACCGGGGAGAAGGCAAGCCATTGCTGTTTTCCTTGCGAGCTTGAACACGACGAGGTACTGCAGCACCAGCGACAGATGCGATCTGGCAAAATGCCAGCAGAGCCACGAGGGCTGGCGACAAGAGGCGCATTGCGGCGCGTAACGAGGGTATAGCGGTACCTGAGAGAAGAAGCCTGGTTACTGAAGTAGGAAAGGTGGAAATTCCAGAACGGAAAGAGACCGCGCAGGTGAGACAGAAGCGCAAGGTTTATTAAGCTACATGAAACTCCCGGGGTGGAGCTGACTAGAAGGTGAATCAACCTTCGCTAACGCCCCGGTGACCAGGCGCAAAAAGCAAAGAGTGAAAGCAATGGGAATGGAAAGTGAAACCATACGGGAGGAAGAGCTGGACCAAACAGCTGGGTCATTGCAGGAACAATAATTCCATCTTTCTCCATTTTTACCATTTCCGGAACCCTGGAGACGTTCCTATGCTTGGAAGACAGGCAACACGGCATGCTGCAATGCGAGCACTGGGGGGGCCTGGAACGTATGGTTTTGTGTAGAGATAAGAGTTGACGATGGGGAGGAAACGGATCAGGCATAGCCACTTTGTCGGTGACGGCCGACGGCGTGGGACTTGACATGGTCTCATCCCAGCTGAGAACAAGCCATTGGCCATAAGTGATAGCATCCGCCCGTGCGATTGGAATAGTATCACAGCCCTACCGTGCCTGAGATGGATAATCGATCACATCCCAAGATAAACAATGCTACATCCTTGTAACTTGTCAAGCGGGATGACGTTGGAGACAGTGAGGAGCCCACACGGCCATGCGGGGTTCTTTGACAGCAGGAGGTTACTCCTAGTGGTCAACGATAAGACAGGCACGCAACGCTGTGATTGCATCAGCAACGAGGAAACGCACAACATTACAGGTATTGGGTAAACGGTTCACTTTGCTTCATCTGAGCAAAATGTCCACAAGCCTAGAGGTGCTGTACTGTACTTGTCGGTATCGAGAGAGCCAATGAAACTGATAATGAATGACAGAAGCAACCCTAATCCCAGCACTGAGGTCCTGTCTCAGATTCGGTCGCACGAATGATCTTGGATTTGACGATGGGAGGGACGGACCCGAGCCCAAGGTCTCAGGTACCGGCTTCGGCACCAGATGTTCTCTCGGCCGACATGGTGTATAACCCCATCCGATGGACGGAAGGCCTGGGATTCTACCGGGATTGGACATGTTGATAAGTCAGGTGGCTTACCGTGTTCTGTTCTTGATGAAGAAAAGACTGCAAGGGAACTGTTCCAGATTCACGAAACGCCCGTCTTCCAACGCAGTTATGATCATACATGCCTGAGAGGAACATACCACCAACCAGGGCACAAATACAACAAGCTTGGCATGGCCAAATGCCGTGTTTGCGAGCTCGACCTTGTGCGAACAGGAGTAAGAGGCACAAGAATCGCACACAGAACACTGGAGATCTCAAGCCTGTCTTACTCGATCGGCGAGTGGCCTCCATGTGGCCATATCTTCCAAGTCTTTCCGCGATGCCGCGTTGGTTCGTCGTTGGGTCGGAGCAATCGCCGCCATCGGGAAGTAGCCTCCCGTGCCGTCGTTTACCGTTCGATTTGTTTGGATGTCGGGGGACATCGTTCTTATACTTGATACCAGAGCAAGCCACGCGTCGTCCGCTTGGCTTTGACGTCGCACACCCAAGCTGGCACAAGACCTTACTCTGACCAAGACATTCTCCTCGCCAGCAGGATCGTCGTGTCTTGCCCAATGCCAATATATTCGCTGCTGGGGAACCTTGCACGACGTTGACAAGCTTGATGCCCCCGCGGTTCCTCGTCAGACGAAGGTGGAGCTGGACAGGGATCACGCATTTTCGGTATTCGCTAGAACGGCGCGCTATCGCGGCTTGGCGAAGCACGACGGTTTGGTGGAGATAAGATAAGCCAAACGACGTATCTTCTGCAAGGGTCGATCTTGATAACAACAGTGGACAATGAGGCTACCGCTACTCACTTGCGCTTGGGTTGCAATTGCGAGTGTCCATATCCCTTTGAATGCTGAATTCCCTCCCTAAGACTACACGTCCCAACAGCTAGTCTATTCCTAAGATCTCACTAGTCCAAACTTTTAGGGAGGGAATTCAGCATTCAAAGGGAATGGGTTTAGTGATTTTAGCTTCATACAACAGTCTGACCTAATACAAAGTTCCATACCTTTGGCATATGCAGGGGAGGACGATTAACTATTCCAGCGTTCTCAACAAATCAAACATATTTGCTTCAAATTCAAACGTTTGCAACAAATATAAGCTATTATTTGGTTTACGTTTGCTAAATTCACAGCCCGATTTATTTGGTATATTTATAAATATACTAAGTTGGCCGTATATACCGTTAGGTATACTTCTTTTATAAGGTATCGGTTATAAGATAAAGGATCTTAGTATTACGGTAAATACCGAGAGGGTCGTAGTTGTTAAACCTAAGCGTAATTAATTATTATATCTATCCTTAGGAGCCTCCTTTTTAGAGGCTCCTTATAGGAAAACTCTAATATACTAATCTAGAATAAGCTTAGTCTAAGTTCTAGACCTCGTTTCTATTAAACGAAGCTCTTTATATAAAACCGAAGCTCGTTTATATAAAATATATATTAGTATATAAGACTAAGTCTCTAAGCTTATATTAGTATTATATATTACCTATTAGACTTTCCGGTCTAATATACCCCCTTAGATTAATCCTCCTAATTAGTCTAAGATTAATTTGTAATTTTATCGTAACTTCCTTTTATAAAGCCTTAGTTTTAGGCCTTATTCTAAGGGTTAACCTTAAAACCTCGGTCCCGGAGGGGCCCGTACCTCTTTTCTATTAACGTAAAAGGGTCGAACCCTTAGAATTATTTCTTTTCTTTTCCTTTTCTTTTATTAGGTAATCTTATAAGTATCTAAAAGAGTATTAGACTATTAGGTTAAGGAGACTTCTACTAACTTAACGGTATAGAAACTTTAACTAATTACCTAATATATCTAAGTAAGTTGAACTTTAAAGTCGAGGTTTAAATATAGAAAACGAGCCTCGAAAATTAGAAATAAAGTTCGGAAGTAAGAAACGAAGTACTAATTATAGTTTAACGACTCCTCTACCCTTTCCGAGCTTAGCTCGAATATCTTCGGTAAGGTCGCTCGCTACTAATAACGTCGCCGTTAATAACCTTCTCGACGTCGCTAACCTCGTATCCCTAATATTCGCCGAGCTTAGAAAGAGGTTAAGGCTAAGCGCCGAGCTTTTATTATTATAATTATAACTTAAACGTAGGTTTCGTAGTTCGTTTCCTAAATTCGTACCTCGACTAATAATTTCGTAATACCGCTTAAGAGAGGATACCGCTATACCTTACTTATCTAAAATTAATATTAGCTAATTAGTTAAACGGTCGTTACTTCGAGGCCCTTAATAGTAGTAAACGTTATAATCGTTATAACTTCGGAGGTACGTATTAACCGATATAAGTATTTCTAAACTCGAGAACGTAATTCGTATTATAGTTTTAAAACTCGTTTAGCTAATCTAAAGTGTTTTAGCCTTTACGATACGTTACTTATCGCCTTATACTTCCTTAATTACGTTTAAAATAATAACGAAGTAAATCGGCGTATAAATATTTACCCCTTTAAATAAGGCTCGTTTAATATAAACGAGGCTCGTTTATCAAAATTATAACTCGTTTAATAATTCTAACTATTTATAAGAAAAAGATAAGCGGCGGGTAATTATTAAGGTCGTCTTAAAGAGTTACGTTAATCGTATCTTTCCGTCGATTAATAATCCCCGATTATAATAATTATTAGGGCTACGGTTCTTTTCTTAGTTTAATATCTTAAGTCGTAGGTTCGAAGATCGTTTATAAGAAATAAGCCTCGTTTTATTTAATCGGAGTTTATTAATTAATTAAAGTATATTTTAATATAAACTCTAATCCTTTATCGTAATATTATAAACCTTTACTATTCCCGTTCGTAGCTTTATTCCGTAAAGCGAAGAGCGTTTTAATATTCCGTACCTCGTTTCTTTAAAACGACGCTCGAACTTTATACGTTTTCGTAATTCTAATCTTAGAAACGAAGTATTATTTAACCTTTCGTAACTTATTTCTTTAAAACGAGCCTCGTTAACTCCCTTAAGTCTTTATTTAAGCTCTAAATCTCGTAAAATATCCTCTAATAATCTTTCTTTTAACTTATTATCTCTTCGGGCTTTAATTTCTATTTATAAGTTAACTAAACTTAGTTAGCTCCAACTTTTAATAAAGTTATCGTTTTATAACGTCTTAGTTAACTTATTAGTAATTATTCTCGAGCTTCGTTCGTAAGAAACGTAAATCGTTTTATTAGTTATCTTCTCCCTAAGCTAATAATTATAAATATTTATATATTTTAGCTTTATCTTTAATTTCTTTATTAAACTTTTTAGTAATCCGATCGTTTATTAATTATTATAATAAAGGTTTAAAATTAGGTTTTATAACTCGATTCTTAGTTCCGAAAATAATCTTTATTAAAAGAGCCCTTCCTTTATTACTTAAGTAAAAGCTAATAGTTCCGTTTCTATCGTTAAAGTAGTAACCGTATCTTACTTATTTACTCTTTAACCGATAAGGTTACTAAATAGTTTTATAATATAAGCTTAGGAACTTTTCTTATTAATAGTATTATTAGTAAAGGAGGTGTTATTATAAACTTTAAACTTATCTATTCCTTCGAAGCTTAAAATATAGAAACGAGTTATATATACGTAATATAATACTCGATTCGTAATATTCTTATATTTAAGCCTTAGGTTTATTATAAACTTAGCTAAGCGAGAGATAGCGAAAGTAATATCGGGTCGGGTAATAACTATTACGTATAATAAAGAGCCTATTATACGCTTATACTAATTAATAGTCTTAAGCTTCGTTACTTTATTAAAGAGTAGGAGCTCCGTCTTACTTATTAGAATTACGTTTCGTAGATCTTAATTACGTAAGTTATAAATCTTCTCTAAGTACGTTATCTAAGTTAATTAGATTAGGCCCTTCGTCCGATTTCGAATAACTTCTATCTTTAAGAACTATTATAAATCGCCTCTTTTAATAAGTTTATACTTCGTCTTTAAAGCTTTTATAGCCTCTTTAATAGCTCGTTCTTAGCTTTTCTTATATATAAATATAATATCGTTTACGTAGAAGAAGATTAATACTCTATCTCGTTAGTAATAATATAGCTTATATAATATAGGCTCGAATTTAGAAGCTCGTAATATATTTCCGAGCTTTATTTGTTATAAAAAAGGGGCGATCCGTAGGCCGTATAATACTTTCTTAAAGAGTAAAACTCGTAAATCCGTTCCTAACTTCTTATAACTTAGCGGAGCCCGTATAAAGATATCGTTTTATAATTTTACGTTTATAAACGCGTTTATAATATTAAACTATAATAATTTTAAGTCGAACCTAATAGCTACTATTATTAAGGTTCGAAACGACTTTCCGGTAAATATTAAAGCGTAAGTCTCTTCGATAATAAACTTTTATTATTAGTTACTCTATATAACGAGTCTTACCTTATATTTCCGAAGATACTTATACTTATCGGTCTTATAAATATAAACTTATATATAGTTAAGGATTTACGAGTTACGGATCCTTAAATCGTAGCTCGGAATCTTAATCTAAGAGCTTATTTATATATAGCTTAATAAATAGTCTTTCTTAGCTTAGAGAAATTCCTTTTCGAACTTATATCTTTATAAGGCGTAATATAACGTAGGTACTAAAAGTAAGCTACTTTAGTAATAACCCTCTTTTATAAAGCCGAAGTTCGTTTCCGGTGTTTAATACTTATTTTTCGGTTTCGACTTATTAGTACTAAAGCGGCGGCGCTTAGCTTTAGTAATAAGCTTCTCTTAGCTCTTTCTTATTAGTAATACTAAGGTCTTAGTATAAAAGGCTTAGTTAATTACGTAAGTCTTTCTTCTTAAGATCTTAGCTCGACTTAGCTTTTAGCCTCTTAATTCGATCGACGACGTTAAGAATAACGATACCGGCGAGTTAGAAGGAGTTAGAAGGAGTATAAAACGAGCCTCCGTATATTTTAGTTCTTCGCTTTACTTATCTTCCTCTTCCTCCTCGCTCTCGATTAGTAAATCTTTAATCGGGCTTCCGAGGTTCGTATCGTTAATCTTAAGCTCTTCTTAACTATTTACTAAGGTAGCTACTTAATCTAAGATATCTTCTTAAATAATAATTAGGTCTTAGAAGTATTATTAGATTTCTTCTAACGTTTATTCGCTAATCGTTTCCTTTATTCGAGCCTCGTCTAAGCTAAAGAAGTCTTATTCGTTAAAGATAACGTCTTTTACTACGTATATCTTATTAGTTATTAGATTCTAGATATAGAAGATATTCGTTAAGTTATATCTAATTAGGTATCTTATCTAAGCTTTAAGGATAAGCCTTAACTTAATCCGTTACCGCTTTTCTTATATATTCGCGGTTATCGTAAAAGCTTTATACCTTATTACTTTTAAGTACGTAACTCGAGGTTAGTTATTTATATTTATATCTTAAATTACCGAAAAGAAGCTCTCGTATAAGGTCTTTTATTTTAAATAATACTTAAGGGTTCGGTTAAGTATATAGATAACTATTTGTTACACCGTATACCTTAATAGGCCTAAATATAGCACTTATATAAGGCTGTAATAATTATAATCGCTATAGCGTAGCGAGTGGAAGCGTAAGGAATCTCGGCCGAAAGTAGTGAGGTCGGTAAGTCTTAGGTACGATAATAGAGCTTACTAAGGTGCTAAAGGAAGCGAAGATATAAAAGAATAAGGCTTATATTCTTACTTATTAAACTATTAAAAACGGGCTACTAAACATATTTATAAAGAGGAGAGCAGAGCCCTACCTTTTAGGTTATATAGGATAATAGTCTTAAAGACGGTTATTACGTCTATTAAGTGTTTTTTTATAAGTACTTAGTTTAGGAGATAGTCTAATTAGACTAGAGGGACGGTTATAGAGTCGAGAGGTAAAAGTAAAAGATCGTATATATTTATAATTATCTAAAGTCCCTCCTTAGATATCCTTCTTATCTACGAGCCCCTTTATATTTCTTATTTTTCTATTTTCCTTAGGTATAATCGAATATGTAATATGCCCTTAGTCTAATTAGATAATACCTACTTATCTTATATACCTTATATTAATCCTTTACTTGGGAAAGGAAGGGTCTCTACCCTTCTTTTACGAAATAAAGCTAGAAACTCTAAGATAAATATAGAACTCCCCGGTTAAAGTAGCGCCGACTAAACTTATACTAACAAAAGAGATCCTTTACTAATACTATTACTTATAATCCCGATCTCTTAAACGCTTATAAAAACTTAAATATATAAGTATCTACCTATTAAGTCTATCTCGGTTACCTAATTAGACTTTACGGCGTCCTCTACTTTATCTCCGTATACGACCTCGTAACGTAGAGCCCCGTCCTAGTATCTACTCCGTAGTAGTAGCTTATATAACCGTTAAAGTAGGCTAGATAATCGGTCTAATTCCTAGATTCCCTTCCCTTATAGCTATATACGTATCTTAACTAAGCTATCTAGATACGATAAGCGGTAAAAGTACGTCTACTAAGACTAACTCTTCCGAGAAAGTCGGGATATATCGTATTTCTTATTACTCTACGAATATAAGACGAAGTATCCGAGGTTAATTAAGCTACTTCCGACTTTAACGACTAAGCTATTACTTCGTAAGTATTTTAATAAGTAAAGTTTCTTTACGTTAAAACTAAGACCGGGTTTATCTCTAAGCCGATACCTCCGAAGTTTATTTAATAGGAGTAACGGTAATAAGTAGAGATCTTATTATTATCGGGCGAAGAGTACCGGAGCGTAGACGTATCTACCGCGGGGCTAAAGTCCTTAGTACTCGAGGAATAAGGGTAACGGCGGCGAGAGGTAAGCCTTTTACTACTAAGCGAATAACTTTACTCGGTATTAGGGATAAGAAACTTATAAGGTCGGACCGATTAGATCGATTATAAGAGCTATTTACGTAAGAAGAGGCGGAATAAAGGGTATTATCTATTATAAAATCCTTATTTATACTTTAAGCTCGGTTAGTTCTAATAATATTCTTCCCCTTCTACGAGATTAATATAACGCTAAGGTCTTCGGATATAAACTAATTAACGCTTATATAATTAGACTAAGCTCTTAGGGGTAAGGACTTATTCCGTATATTAGGGGTAGACTTATAAGATTATACTAAGGTCCCGTATATAACTAACGAAGTCTTAATATAAAACGAAGATATTATAGCTCCCCGGATAATTAGATTATTAGCTATATATATAAAAAAGGTTATATTATATCCTCGTATTATTAGGCGGTTAATCTAATCTATTTCGTAAAGATAAAATATTATATCGGGATAATTAACGTTAGGTCCTTAGTCTTAAAATATAATTAAATTAGATTCGTCTTAGAATATAATTAGTATTCTCGGTTTATAATCTCTTATTATTAGATATCTTATACGTATAAGTCCTACGTTACTCCTATACTTTATTAATACGAAGCGTATTATCTATACCTACTTATAAGTAATAGTTCGAACGTCTTAATTAGTTAGTTAGTCCTTTATATTAGTTAGCTAATCTAAAGGTTTATAATCGGTATTTAGTAGCTTCCTCCCGAATATTAATCGAAGTCCTTCTAATAAGATTAACCCGTATTCCTACTTACTTAGTTATATACTTTATCGAACTACCTTCTACTTTATTTTAGCTTAAAAGACGCTTCTTTATTTATACTCCCTAAATATAACTTTAAAGCCCTAATATATAAACTAGCTCCGATCAAATCGTCCCGCTTCTTCTAAGTTAAGATATTAAAAAGTAGGCTTCTTACGGCCTAAGTCTACTAAGACTCCGACCTAATATCCGTACGGAACGTAGTTTGCCCGAGACTTTTAGGTAATAAGCTTAAACTCTCTATCTTCTAAAAGAACCGGTTAGAACTAGAAACGTTGGTTAATCTAATATCTCTAAGATAGGCTATTTCTACTAAGACTTAAGCGATTCTAATTAGATAGCTTTAACGTTATATAAGATAGGAAAAGATAATTCTTATTAACTAAGTCCGATAAAGCTAATATAGCTTTAGCTAATATAGCCTCTTTACTAAGCGGCTCTCTCTTTATAAGTATCCTTTCTAAATTATAAAGTCCTTATACGTAAATATAAAAGGTATATCGGAATAATTAGTTAAAGTAGTCTAAGTTAAATATAAATATATTTCTTATTTAAGGGAAGTACTTATTTATAAGGAAGTCGGTAATAGTAACGTCTAAGATATAAATAAGTCGTTTAAAGACGATTTATTCTAAGTCTTTCTTTCTAGTATCGTAGTTACGCTTATTAATCTTAATAGCTTATATCTTATATTAACGTAACTTATAGATAAGGTGATTTAGTTCCGGGGTAAGTCTTAGTACGTAGATAATCGGAGTCTAATTAGGCTAAGTCGCTTCGATACGGTTTATAATATCGATAGCTATTTACTATATAATCTCTTCGTCTTTATTATAAGAGAAGTTGATATAAAGCGAATAAGCGGGTATATTAAATACTCGTCTTATATCTATATATAAGTCGATACGGGAGTTTAAGTATATAAACCTAAGACTTATCTTAAATAAGATATAATAATCGTTTAGTCTTAATATAACGTTAAGATATCTTCTCGTAGTCTAAAACGTTATTATAACTAAGGTAAAAAGGGAGTAATTATTTAGAATCGAGGTAATTACTATTAACCTAATTAGGTAAGCTAAGAGATATAAGTCTAGTTTTCTAAGTTTAAAGGTATTAGTATTAGTTATAAGGTAATAAGTCTAAGATAAAGGGTAAAGGAATTTGAAGAGTAACTACTAAAAAAGAGAGAGAGGGAAAAGGTTTAACTTATAAGGTAAGGTTTTAAGTTTTTTTTCTAATATTAGGTTAACTATTCTTACTGTTAGTTATACTCCTTCCTCCTTATAAATCTAAGCGAAACGGATTTATAAGAATTAGCTAATACTCTTTCGAAATTTTTAGTATATAACTAATTTACTCTTCTAATCTAATCCCCTAATTAGAAAATTAGCTTATAAAAGGCTAAATTAGTATAAATCCCTCGTTTACGGCCCTATATAATTTAAGTCGAACGTAATACTACTACTTATTCTCTTACTTCCTTAATTTTTCTATAACTATTTTTTAATCTAACTAAGTTCTAAGTTACTAACTTTTTTTACTTTACTAAGCTTATTATTATTCTTAACCTTCTTCTCTTAAACCTCGTTTATCCGAAAAATATCTTCCCAACGCCTTTCTTCGTCTATTACTTTAGCCGCTCTTACTACTTTAACGCCTAGTTCTTTCTTATATCTCGTTAAACTAATCTCGTTTATTTTAATCCTTTACCTTATATTATAATTTAAGGCTAAGTTCGAGGTAGATAAAGTTTATAATTTCCCTCCTTTAGTCTAATCTTCTTATTATAACGCCGTAAATCTTATAATCTTAATCTAATTAATCTAATTAGCTTATCCTTATTCTTAACTTTAGCTTTAACGTCTTATATTTTCTAGCTTTATTAGCTAATCCGTCCGGCCGAGCCTTTACGCTTTAAAGCTATATATAGCTTCGTTCGAGTCTAAGAGCTTTAAGGTTCTCGTAATTAGATTATCCGTCGCTTTATAATAACTAACGCTAATTAGGATCTTTTTACGATTCTTCGAAGATAAAAACGACTTCCTCGCTTTATTATTATATACCTTATTAATATAGGTCCCCTTAGATAAATATTTATAGCTCTCGGTAACCGATCGTATCGACTCCGGTCTATCTTTATTATTATTTTTAATTACCGAAACGCCGTTCTTTACTCGTATTACGAGATTATTATATTATAGAAAGAAGTCCTTATACCCTTTAAGTCGATAATAACAAATCCTTATCGTTCGGTATATCCTTATATCTAATATATCTCGATTCCCGGCTATATAAACGGGTTATATACGAACTATATATATTATTTAACCTCGGGTTACTTATAATATAACGAAAAGAATTAATAAAACCCTTTATTAAAGGAGTTTCGGGCTAAAGATACTAATTCCGACGATAAATAAACCTTCTTAGAGATTATTAACTTCTACGAGGCTAATACTTTATAACGTCTACCTCCCCGTCCCCGTATTAATAATATTATACCTTAAGCTAATTATAACGATCCTAATAATTATATCCGTAGTCTAATTAAAGCTTATTACGCTTTACTACGTCGGCGCCGCCTTAGTCTTAACGATAATATTAGTAACGTAGCTAATCGTATAATAACTCGGCTTCTTACGGCTAAGGATATATAAGAAATTATCGGATAATTAGCTATAACTACTTTAATACTTCTTATTTTATATTTCTAATCCGATTAGGTAGTTCTATTATTAGTCGTATATTCGGCTTCTTTATATATTTTATTCCTCTTTTATTAACTTTTAAGTTATACTCTCCCCTTTATTAGAGAGTTTCTCCGTCTCGTCGTATCTTAATACTTATATAATCCCTATTACTCTTATATCTTAAGAGAAACCCTCTTATTTCCCGTTAACTTTAAACGTTAAGGTTAGTAATAAAGTCCCCTTTTCTACTTAACGCTTTTATATACCTATTAAACCTTTTTATTCTTAACTTTTAATAATCCCAGCTCCTTATTTTACTCTTCTTTTAACTTCCTTAACTCTTAAAGTATAAGTCTTACTCTAATTAAAGCATAGACTTATACTAAGGTAACCCTTAGGTTATTTAAACCCTAATATATCTTATATACTCTTTATAACTCTTTTATATTATATCCGACTTTAAGTATCTTATTTAGTTCCCCTTCTTTATTAGTAAAAACTAATTCTTTAAACGTTATACTTATCAAAGCCTTCTATATTCGTTTCTAATTAGACGTATATACCGCCCGAGTAGCTTTATATTAGAACCCTTCCCGAGTTATATCTAATACTTCTTCGAGCTACCTTTTTCTTTCGAGTTTCTTCGTCGTTTTTATAAAGAGGAAGTATTCTAAAGCGCGTTATAATATATTTATAACGAGGTTAAAGTCTCCGAATATCTAAGCTTACTATTATAATATATAATACTTTATTAACTCGAAAACTAGCCTTATTTCGTTCTCGAACTAATAAGATTCGTCTTTATATATTAAAACTCCTTCTATACCGTAGTTATAAAGAGGAATTACTAAGGGGATACGTCTAATTAGTTCGGTATCTAAGTTAAAGAATATAAGCCTTCGGAAATTAGTCTCCCGTTCTTAAACTAAGTCGAACTCTTAGAATAACTCGTCCGGAATTAACTATTTATAACGGCTAAGCCTATATTTATATAAGTCGAGACGTTCTTCGTTAGCTAAGATTTTCCGAACCTCCCTTAAGATACGTTTTAACTTATTTTCGTAGCAAAGTAAGATATCCCGGCCCTCTCCTATTTTAGCTTTTAGATATCCCTAGAAATAATCCTTTACGTTAGTATAAACGATAATACCTATTTTAATATCTTAAAATACTTAACTTAGCTTATTCGGGTATTACGTCGAGGTTATCTAATTCTCGAACTTTAAAATATTACTAACTAAAGTAACGGTAAGTACCGCCCGGTTCTAAGTAACTTAATTAAATTAAAGACGTCGTTCTAAAAGCTCGATATCTTAGTTATATTTTACTAATATTATCTTAGTAGCTATTCGTAGTTAGTCGTAAAATAAGGCTTTATAAAAGGTAAGAAACTAATAAGTAGACTCGAAGACTATTCCTCTAATATCCCGGAATAATACTCGATATTCGAAGCTAAGAAACCTAAACGTAAGGTCCTTATAATCCTAAAATAGAATAACTCGAGTAGGTAGCGGAGTCTCTACTTAAATCTACGGTTCTCTCTTATAATATCCTAATTATATTATAAAACTCTTAGCGGATATACTTTCTAAGTCGGTTTAATTATTTACTTTCTAGAAATCTTAAGGTTTATCTTATCGTAGAAGTACTTCTAAGCCGCCTTTTACCGATATTCGACCTATAGCTACTAGATCCGGGTCTTCTTTCTTCGGTAATATATTATCCTTATCTTCTCCTTTATTATTCTCTAAGTCGTCGTTATTATTAGTTGGAAACGCTTCGATCTAATTAAACCGGTTAACCTAATACCGGGTTAACTTCGGGAATAAAGGGTCGAGTCCTTCTAAACGTTATAATCCTAATTCGTTATCTTTAAAATACTTCTTTAACCGGTATAATAGAAATATTCTTTTCTTAGCTATATTATCTAGTTCTTCTAAGTTATAAGCCTTATTATACGAGACTAAGCGTATCTTAAAGGGTTCTTCTTACTTAAAAGTTAGCTTTATAATAGTACTTATATTAAATCGTCGCCGTACGTTATATACTAATATTAGATCCCTTATTATTAGTTAAACGTTATTAAGACGTATCTTACCCTTATCTTTATAGTTTAGTTAATTAGCTAAACGTTTACGGTATATTATAATTCTTCCTTTAACTCGATCTACGTCTTCTTCCTTATATTCGAGTACTCTTATTCGAGCTTTAAATAATTCCTACGTAATTCGTACCTTATCTTATCTAATTACCCGCTAAATAAGAACGTTAATTTCTAAGGGAAAGACTAGCTTATACCCGTAAATAAGGTAGAATAAGGATAATCTATATAAGGCTCGTATTATAATACGATTAACTAATAAAACGAAAAGTAGTTATAAAGACTATTCCGTCGAAATATTATTTGTAAACTTAGAAAGGGTAATAAAGATAGATAAATAGCCCGCCTCTACTATTCCGTTAGCTCTAATATTATACGCTAAAATAATAACTTTCTTAATATTATATACTCTAATTAGATTAATTATTATACCTTTATTCTCTAATCCGTTATTAATAACGATAATACTTAAGAAACTATATCTAATAAAGATATATTAAATTAGGAACTTAGAAATAGAAGCTATATTAGCTTTCTTTAATAAGGTAGCTTTAATAAACCTTATTAAGTCGTATCGGGCTTCTATTATATATTTAAACCTATTATCCGGTATTATATATTAGATATCGATATAAACTTTAAAGAACGGCTAACTAAGAATAATAGATATATACCCGTCTTCGTACCGTCGAGTACTCTACTTCTAATAAATATTATACTTTTAGATAACGCTTTCTATATCGTTATATATACCGGATTAGAAGTACCGATTTTTTAGATGTTTATACGTTAGGTCCCGTCTTTTATATCCGAAGTTATAATATACTTACTTAATTAGGTTAATCTAGTCTTCGCGGCGGTCTATTACTCGAATATATATCCTTAACCTTAGCGAGTTTAGCTTAGTACCGAAATTATACTTCCTCTAAAGAATACTATCCTTTATAACGTAATATTATACTTTATTAACGAATCTCTTAAACTTAATATTACTTATATTATATAGCTTAATTAAAGTATCGAGGTATCGGGCGATATTATAATATTCTTTTATTTATTCGCCTTTTAAAGGATTTTAAGTATTATCGTTATTAAAGATATATATTCTAATAAAGTTAATTTCTACGTTTATAAAGTCGTCGACGTCCGTTTACGTAGTTTAATTAGCTAGATCCGAAGGGTTAAGGGGCTTCCGGGAGAGCACGTTAGCTATAACGTTATCGTTACCTTTAATATAACGTATCTTAAAAGCGAAGTTCTAAATCTAAGTTATCTAACGTATTAGTATAATATTAGGGATATCGTCGAGGCTCTTATTTATTTATCTTATAAGGATATAAGAGTCCGTTTCTATTATAAAGGTTACCCCGAAAAGATAACGTTTATAAGAGCGAAGAGTATTAATTAGACTTTTATACTCCCTTTTCGTCGTATCGTAACGTTTCTTAGCTAACGTCTAAATTTTATTATAAAACCGTATAAGGTAGCGGTATCCGTCCTCCCTTACTTATATAATTATAGCTCCTTAACCTTCGAGATTAACGTCGATTATAAGGATAATCTCTTTATCGGATATATAATCGATATTTATTAGTATTAGCGTATTAATTAGATTCTAGATAATAACTTATATCGCTACTTTATAACGGTTTATCTATTCCTACGTAATATTCTTACGTAAAAGAGCGACTAATAGTTTTATCTTTATAGCGAATAATTCGATAAAGACCTTATAATATCCTACGAGGCTAAGGAATCGCCGAACGTTTAAAGGGTCTTTATAATCTATTTATTCCTTTAACTTAATCAACTTCTTCTAATTAGGCAAACGCTTATCGGTATTATAAAGGAATCCTAAGAAGATACCTCTTTCCTAATATTATTAGGTTTTTATTACTAATATAATAGCTCCTATTAGCTTTATATTTATTAGAGTCTTATTTATATTAATTAAATACTCTAATATATATTTTCTAACTCCCGATAAAGCCTCAACTTTGTTATAAGTAGATTCGGGGCTTTTAATACTTATATTGTTTATAAATAATTTATAAACGTCGGGAACTAAATTGTAGGTAATTCTTATAATAGCCTTAAGGAACTAAGCTATTAAGTTCGTAGCTCCTTATAATAATATATATATTCGGAATAAACCGATCGGCGTAAGAAAAGTTATTAGATCCCGACTAATCGGATATAATAATACTTAATCGTACCCGGAAAAGAGGTTTATAAAAGTTAAGATCTTATTTATAATAAACTCCTCTACTACTTCTTTAATCCCGATAAGAATTATAACGTCTTATATCGTAACCTTATTATACTTAGTAATATTATTAATTAATCGATATCCTTTATCCTTCTTTCGGATTAGAAATTATAAGTTCCGATAAGCCTTATAGCTTTCCTTAATAACCCCTTTTCTTACTCGATCCTTTAGAATCTCGATTATAATTAGAAGTAAGGCTTTCGGGATATTTACGTTCTTCGCTTATTATACTTTATAAGGGATCGTTTTAATTACTTAGGGCGGTATTACGTTTTCCCGAATCCTACCTAAATATATAAAGTCTTAAGCTAATACCTCCTCTTTTACGAAAAAGATATAACGGAATAGCTCGCCTTCTTCTTCTATTAACCCTTTAGTATAGTTTATAATTTCTTATAAACGGTCCTCCGTTAGACGGTAGCTTTTCTTTATCTTCGAGAAACGTAGATAAATATAATTATCTTATTTGCTCTTAAAACGGCGGTCGTCTTTTACCTCTTCTTATCTCTTTAATCGTTAATAAGGGTCTCTTTTAAGTACCGATTTATTCGAGGGTACGTCGTTAATTAGCTAAACTTTAATAGCCTTATTCTTATATAATATATAGCTATTATAAGGTATATTCTCGAAATATTCTTATAATAAATAGCTTAAAAAGTCGTATCCTTCCCGACTAAAGTCTTATATCTAATTAGAGTTTATTATTACTTAAAAGAGGTATAATAATATTATAATATTAGAATAAGAGCCGATTAGCTTAGATATTTCGGATACCGTAAAGTCTTCGACCTAACCGAGTAGCTCCTCTTATTCTTCTAACTTTATCTAATCCGGGATTAAATCTTATCCGTTAATAGCCTCCCCGAAAGAACTACCGGCCTCTTATTTTTTAATAGTTTTATAAAGTAGTATACTTTAACTATATTATTCAACTTAGCTACTCCGACGTATATATTTACGGTATCGTCGGTTTAATAAGATATTATTATCTTAATATCTCTTAGCTTAAACTTTACTTTAAGCGCTCGTTTACCTTTTATTACTTCCTAAATAAAGTTAAGTTCTTAATTAGAGATAAAAGCTATTCCGAGTAATAGTTTATTTATATAACCTCGCGGAAGTATTATAAATTCTACTACTTTAGAATATCCTCCGATATAAAGCCTCTCCGTTATTATTCTTTTGAAAAGTATCTCCCTTACGTATACTTCTTTTAATCGGATATGCTTTATTAGCTTAATAATAAGCCTATTCCTCTTAGTATACTCTAACGGTATAATATTAGTCTTAGACCTTATATCGATAATTATTATAATAGCCGATAAAATCTTATCTAAGCTTACTTTAACGTATACGATCGGTAAGCTCCTTATAACCGTTGCTTTAATCGGGTCGTATCCTTTAAATACGGAGACGAGGTTTACAATTATTATAACGTCTTTTATATACCCGGGAATCTCTTCGATAAAGTATTTTCTTATCTCTAAGCCCTTAGTTACTACGATCTCGTTATTATTATAATAGATAACGGCTAAGTATAACGACTCGGTACTATTTTCTTCTTTTAAGTTATCGGGTTACGTACCGTCGATATATATTATTTCTAACGGATCCGCTTTAGCTTTTAAAACGTTAATAAACTAATCAAAGAGACGCGGATTAAGTAAAATTAAGTACTAAGCCTTAACGTTAACTTTACTAACTAATATCTTATTTAGTACTTCTTTTATAACGATATCTTCGGCTAACTTCTACCTCTTTATTATAATACTTCTTACGTAGTTTTGTCTAAGAGTACTAAGTTTAATATTTATAAGCTTCGCCTTATATCCCTCCTTTTCTTTATCTTTTTTACTAATATTATTAATCCGGGTCTAATTAGATATAACTAAAGTATCTTAGGTTCGTAAATATTAGATAAGATCTTCGTTAGCTATTTCCTTTATTCTTATATAAAAGGGGAATTCCTTAGTAGCTTTCCGCTTCTTTTAAACGTCTACCTCTTCTCTTAAGATTCGAGTCTAATTATTTAGAATCGTAATATTCTTATTAATAATAAGAATTAGATAAATCGTACCGGTTTTACCGTATTCTTCCTTCTCGTATATTATCCTCTCGGGATTAGAATATTTATAATTACTTAGAGTATTATTATTTATAATTACGATATTTAAGTTAAATATTATCGGCTTCGTTCTAATAACCTACTTAGCTTTAATCTCTTCGATATTAGCGTAGTTATTCTCCTTATTATACTTATATTAACCTAAGAATATATTAAAGTTCGGGGTATAGTTAAGATAAGAGCTTAAATAGTTTTATACTTCCGGTATTTCGTCCGTTATAACTATAATTATAATTAGGTCGAATTACCGATACTTATACTTATCCCGGTATATATCGTCCGGGATTTTATAGCTATTACCGTCTTTAAGGCCGATAATTACCGAGTATCCCTTAATATAAAAGACGTTTAAATTTCTTAGCTAAGACGATATATTATACTCTTAAATAGTATATCCTTCGATATTATAAAAGAAGTAATTACTTAGCCTTTTTATACGATTTCTAAACCTAATCTAATCGAATAAGTAACGTTTATCTCTCCTATAAGATCCTTATCCCTTATTATTAAACCGATACCCTTAATTAAGTAGCTATTATTAATATTATTATAACGTAATAAGGATTTAGTCTTAAAGTCCTTAAACGCTAAGATTATTACTTTATATAACGGATAATAAGTTACCGTAAGCTTTAACGTTCGTTAACTTAGATCCCTTACTTTATACGGCTATTATAACCCCTAAGTCTTAGATAATCTAAGCGTTATTAATAACTAGCTCTTTAATAACGTTTATTAGTATTATAATCTTATCGTCTTTCTTATCTTTAACTTTCTTAGTTTTCTTACGATTCTTAATCTTCTCTACTTCGACCTAATTAGAGTTATCGTTACTCCCGGAATTATTCTTATTATCCGAATTAGGGGCGATAAGTAACTTCTTACTTTTCTTTCCCTTTTTACTTTTCTTAATTATTAGCGGCTTATCTTCTAAGTTAATTATAATATCTATACTCTAATTAGAGTCTTCGTTATCTAGGAAGATCGATAATTTTCTTCTTCGGCTTACGACGTATTTCGTAGTAGCTACTTTATTCTTAGCTCTTCCGATTTTCGCTTCTAATAAGTCCGTAATAATCTTATTTAAAGTCTTAGTAAAGTATTTATAATACTTAGTCTAAGTAATATTATTAAGCTCGATATCTTTAGCTAAGAACTAATCGTTTATCTTAGTTTTCTACTCCTTAAATAAAGTACGATGAAACTTCTTCCGATAATCGTATTTATTAAGATTAGTAAGTTCCTTCTTAATTACCTTCCGGGCGAGACGATCGACCTTCTCTAAAATTACCTTAATTTTCTCTACGTTATTAGGTATATCCTTATTAAGAATAGCGTCGATCTAATTAGTTAGATTTAGAAGTTACTTAAGGTTATACGATTTAAATATAGTCTTAAGTTAAGATTTGGTTTTCTCCTAAGAGGATTCGTCGATATATACTTTAACTTTATCGTATATAAGGGTATCCAAATAGTATAATATTATATAATTAGCGTAGTCTTAGTCGGATAAGATTCCTTAGGCTTTAGTATTAACTTCAAATCTCTTAAGGAAGTTAATAATATTATTACTTTTAAATTTCTTACCGACCTTTATAATAACGGTCTTAGTTATATAAGGCTCTTTCTAAGTAAAGAATTATAGAATAACTATAATATTTTCTTTTATCTAATTAGACGTAGCCGGAGGGGATTTATTATCCTACTCCGTAGTCTTATCTTCGAGGGATATGTTAGCTAATCTTAGTATTATAAGGTAGAGTTTAGGGGACGAAGACCTTAATCTTTCCGGTTCCCGAAATTGAGTAAAGGCCGGCGTAGGTACGTTCGTAGGACTTTCGGTTATATTCCTTAAAAAAGAAGGGTTTTGGGATATAATTAAACTAATCCGAGCTTTAAGTATTTAACGTTCGTTCTTAGGTATAAGGTTATATTTTCGATAACTTAGTCTAATATCCGTAGCTATTTTAGTTCCTTTCTAATTAGATAACTAACTTAAGGGGGGTAGCTACCGGAGATTAGATAGCTATATTTTATATTAGGATCTAAAAGAGTAAGAGACTATAAAGATGATCGCGATTATCTTATACTTTTTATAGATTCCTAATAAGTCGGCCTAAGAGCTTAAGCCGGTCTAAGTCGGACGTAAGCTTTCTCGTATTCTTATTTAAAGCCTAGTTCTATTTTTAAGGAGGTTATACGAGAGAGAGATACGCCTTATCTTTATTAAAGCTAGATCTCGTATTAATTCTTAAATTATATATTTTCTATCTTATATTTATATTCTTAGCTATATTCTTAGAACGTATACCCTTATTAAATAAGTTTAATTAGTCTATTTTTGGCTTATTATTTTTCTACTAACTTTTTATCTATATCTTTCGCTTTAATAAGTTCCCTCGTATATATTTATTATCTATCCGCTAAGATTAATCTTACCGGGACTCCGAAGGTCTTTACGGATTCCGATTAAAGGCTAGGATACTAATTCCTAATAGCTAATATAATATTATAGATATATTAGTATTACTAATATTTATTATTATTATTCTCTTAGTATTATTTTTTAGGGTTTATTCGATACCCCTTTATATCTATTATTCTTATTTATCTTATCCTTTTTAGCCGAATCTTTATATCTAATTAGGCTATTTTTAATTTGGCTTTAGTTACTAAGTTCCTCCTTTAAGCGGGTTCTATCCGTATATTATATTTCCGCTTATAAGTATTAAGGCTCTCTTCTTCTTATAAGTTCTAAGAGACTCCTTAGAGGTTTGATATCGCTTTTAATAAGATCGTTATTAAAAACGGGCTACCAAATATACTTATAAAGAGGAGAGTAGAGCCCTACCCCTTAGGTTATATAAGATAATAGTCTTAAGGACGGTTATTACGTCTACTAAGTGTTTTTTTATAAGTACTTAGCTTAGGAGATAGTCTAATTAGATTAGAGGGACGGTTATAAAGTTAAGAGGTAAAAGTAAAAAGTCGTATATATTTATAATTATCTAAAGTCCCTCCTTAGATATCCCTCCTATTTACGAGCCCTTTTATACTTCCTATTTTTCTATTTTCCCTAAGTATAATCGAATATATAATATACCCTTAGTCTAATTAGATAATACCCACCTATCTTACACACCTTATATCACTACTTACTTACTTAAGGAAAGTCTATTTATAAGAGGGTAGAGGGCCTATATTTATAAGCGTTGTGCCTTAGGTTAATTTATAATCCTTTAGATTTTAGAAGGTTCGGCGTAACGTAAGTATACTATAATATAAGGGGAGTGCCTTAGAATATAAGGCTATTGCCTTAAATTTATAAGGCGATTAGTAGACCGGTAAGGCCTACGTTAGTAGTAGTGCTCTTAATATCGGGAACTATAAGGTAAGTTCGGGAATCTTAAGAAGATTCCTATAATAGTTCTTAGCTTAAACTATAAGGTAAGTTCTACACCCCGATTAGGCCCTAATTAGGTTATAAGGTAAGTTCCCTTAGTATAAGGTAACTTCCTAAGTATAAGGTGAGTTCCCTTAGTATAAGGTAACTCCCTAAGTGTTGCCGCTACTTATAGCTATTATTTTAACACCCCCTTTATAGCTATTAGTACGGTAACCCCTTCTATTCTTATAGAGAGTATAAGCCTTTTAATAAGGCTTAGAGAAGTTTAGTAAGGCGAGGAATTGCTCGAATTTAGGGGCTAGTAAGGCCTTAGTAAGGCCGTCGGCGGGCATTTCCTCGGTAAGAATATAGGTAACGATAATATTGCCCGCGGCTACGCTTTCCCTAATACCCTAATATTTTAATAAGGTATATTTCGTACGGTTATAGTGCTTAGGATTATAAGCGGTATCGATCGTGCCTTTATTATCGCTTTTTAGAGGCGTAGGGCCCGTAATAGGGCGTTGGATCTCGCTATAAAGACCCCGTAGTTAGAGGGCTTCTCGGTTTCCCTCTATAAGGCCGTTATATTCGGCTTCGAGGGTAGAATAAGCTACGGTCGAGGCTCGTTTCGATTTCTAGCTAATAAAGCCGTTCCCTACTTTAAATAAGTAGCCGTAAGTCGATCGGGCTATCGTTTTATAGCTTACGAAGTCACTATCGGTAAAGCCTTCGGGCGCTATATTATTATCCTTAGCGCTATAGTGAATTCCGAGGTCCCGAGTAGCGAAAAGATAGCTAATAAGCCGTTTCGCAGCCTTTAAGTAGGCTATAGTAGGCGTTTAGAGTTGCCGGGAAAGCTACTAAATCGAGAAGGTAATATTTAGCTTAGTTTAGGTTATAGCGTATATCGCCGTACCGATTAACTGCTGAAATAGGCGTTTTTCGGTGTTATTTAGTAGCGAAGTAGGCGAATCGGGCCCCGTTAAGCCCGGCGAGAGCGGTATATTCGGCCTATTTATACTTAAGCCGAAGTGTTATACGGCCTTAGTAATATAAGCCGTTTAGCGAATCTATAAGCTCTTTTTAAGCCTATTTCGATCGATTTGGACCCTTAGAAAGAATTTAGTAAGTCTTAGGTCCTCGATATCGTACGTCTTAGCAAATTGCTTCTTTAAGGCGTTAATTCGGCGAATCGAAGGGCCTATAATTAGGTAGTCGTCGACGTAGCTAATAATAAAGATTCCTTCTTTACTATTATAATAAGTAGCCGTATCCGAGGTTAAAGGCTTAAAGCTTAGGCTTTGGAATAGGCTTACTATTTTCTATTATTAGAGATAAGGGGCTTGTTTTAAGCCGTATAACGACCGTTTTAGAAGAATAACTTAGTCCTTAGAAGGGTCTTAACCGTACCGTTTTAAAAGGTCCTTAGCCGTAGTACTACTAAGGCTAAATTCGTATAAGCCTTTAGGGGGTTCGATATAAAGGTCCGTATCGACTCCGGCGTTTAAAAACGCGCCTACGAAGTCGATTTATTCGATTTCTAAGTCCTCGATAACCGTTATAGCGAGTAATACTCGTTAGGTCGGCGGCGTAGCGGTAGCGGCGTAGGTCTCGGTAAAATCGATTCCGGGGATTTATTAGAAGCCTCGGACTACTAATCGGGCTTTATATTTATAAATTTAGCCCGAATCGTCCTTCTTAGCCTTATAAACTTAACAGCTAATAATAAGGGCCTTTTTAGCCTCGGAACGGTCGATAAAGAAGAAGGTATTTATCGTAAGTAGTTGCTTAAGCTCCTTAAAAGAAGCCTCGAGCTACTCCTCCTTCTTAGGGTGTTTTAAAGCCTATTTAAAAGTATTAGGCTCCGAATTCTTCGCGGTTTTAGCTTTATTAACCGTATAGACCGTAGAAAAGGCTTTATTAGCTAAGTAGAGTACTAGATTACTAGTATCTATTAGGTCCTCGTTATCTATTAATTTATATTCTTCTCGGTAGCCTTTCGGGGCTCGAGAGAGTAGAATTTCGAAAGTAAGAGGCGTTATATACCGTTATTACCCTTATAAGGTAAGTTGCCCTTATAAGGTAGGTTGCCCTTATAGGGTAGGTTGCCCTTATAGGGTAGGTTGCCTTTGTAGGGTAGGTTGCCTTTGTAGGGTAGGTTCCGGCGGCGGCGTAAACGGCGTTTCGTCCGTTTCGGACGATTCTTTAAGACTTTCTTCGACGTTAAGGAGGTCTAAGGCGTTGGTAGGGCTAATAAAGCCTTTTAAATAAGCCGTTGGATTTTCGTATAGCTTTAAAAAGCTAGTTTAGATAACCCTTCGTTACTCGAGCTAAACTAAGTAAGTTTAGTAGCCTAAAACGGCTAAAAGCCTCCCTTTAGTACCTTTAAGCACTAATTTATCGGTAATAGCCCGTTTTTTAAGGGGAATAAGTACTAAGTACTTAGAGCTTATAGCCCGATAATTATCGAGGTTAGGAACGTACGGGGCTTTACCGAAAAGTAGTTCGTCGAGGAAGAGTTAATAAAGCGTTAGGTTAGTAATCGAATTTGTCGTTCGGTTAATAATTTCTACTATAAGGCCTATAATATAGCCTTAAAGAGTAGGTGGAAGGTTAAAGGTAATAATCGTAGCCCTTAGATATTCGAGAATAACTCGAATAAAGCGTTCGGCTAAGCCGTTTTGATTATAAATATAAGGGCTTAATTCTATAAATTTGATACCCTTTTCTAAGAGATAAGGTAGTAGCCTTCGAATTTCGGTGCCGCCGTCGTAGTAAAAATAGGCCGGATAACGCTTATAAGTATTATAAAGGCTTTCGATCGCGAATTTAGCCTCTATAATAGCCTCGTCCTTAGACTTTAGTAGGCGTAAGATTCGGAAGCGCGTCTTTCGGTCTACGAGAATAAGCCCGTAAGGCTTATTATTTAGAAGGATAAGGCGGATTATAAATATATCCCCCTTTATCCGCCCTAACGCGTAAAGCGGATCTTCGACCGGTTCTCGAGAAGGTCGACGAAGGATTTTAGCGGCGTCACAGCTTTTATAAGCTATATCGCTAAGCCTAACCCGCTGAAAATTTGGTATCCCTTTAGTAATAAGAGCGGTCTTTTTTAGTAGGTCTAAGCTTACGTAGCTTAGCTATACGTGCTAGAGTTTAGCGGCTTAAATAAGTACTTCGGAAGGGGTTTTTAACACCGTAGTAGGCGTAGGATCCGTAGAATTCTCCGATGAATTTTCCGGTACCGCGGTAGGATTAGGATCTTTAGTAGAATCCTCGTTAAGATCCTCGATAGAATCTTTTATAAGGTAAGCGGGGAGCCCTTTAACGAGATCGTCGATTTAGTCGGTAGAGTTAGTAGTATTATAATACTACTAAGTAGCGTCGTAGGCCTATAATTTAGGCCTAATATCAGTGCTTTTAGCACTTTTCGTAGTAAAGAAGAAGCCTAATTTCTAAAAATTTAGAAGGGCTATTAGTCTTCGAGAGGCGGTATAAATCTTATCCTTAATAAAGGTGCCGCCGGAGGCGTAGAGCCGGTGCCCGCTAATAATATTTAGCGGAAAGTCGGGAATATAGAGGGTATCCGTTAAGGAAATAGGGCTGAAAATAAGCCTATTTTCCTTAAATCTTAAGAGGAATTCGATTTTGACGGTCCCTAAGCCCTTAGGGTAAATAGGGCCTCTACCGGTTCGTACGACTCCTAAAGTCTCGGGCTTCGAAAGGCTTATAAATAGCTTTTTATCGTTACAAATATAAACGGTAGACCCTATATCGAAGAGCTACTAGCCGTTTTTTAAGCCGTTAGAATAGGAAAAATCACCGATAATATCGGTAAATTCTTCGACTTCTTCTTCCTTAATAGAACCGAAGATAATACCGGTTTCGAGATTATAGCTTATCGAAAAGGCTTCGTCGGTACTTAGATCCTCCTCTTTAACGCTCTTTTTAGCGTTTTCCTTCCTAAAGTTAGGCTTAGAATTAGGCCTCGAATTTAGCCTCGATTTTGGCCCCGGATTAGGCCTTGAATTAGGCTTGAAATTAGGCCTTTCTTACCTCTTATTCGGACTTTGGAAGTCCTTTCGAACGCTTTTAGCGTTAGGATCCTTTTCGAAAGACTTAGGCTTCTTATAAGAAGCTTATAAGGCTAAGAGCCTTTGGGTAGTCGAAGAGCTCGAAATTCGGGTTTCGGCGAGTAAATCCTCTTAAAAATATAAGAGGTTTAGGCGGGTGACTTTTCCTTCGGTATTATAAAGCCACCGTTCTTAGCGTAGTAGGCCTTTATAACGCTCTACTTACTAGGGAAAGTGGCCTTCGAGAACCCGGAAATAGTGGTTAATTTAATCGATTTCAGCGATTTCAACGCTTAAGCCGCGAAGCCGGCTAACGAGGGTATTAAATTTAGCGTTAAAATCGACGATACTAATACTTCCGTCGTATCGAAGGTTATAGAATTCTTCGTAAAGTTCCTCGCAAAGGGTTTATTAGGCGGACGCGTATTAGAGCTTAAGCTTTTTATAGGTTATCGCCGGGTCGGTTTCGTAGGTTATAATAGCCTTCGGGCCGCTTTTTAGCGTATTTCGAAGCGTAAGAAGTAGGGCTGCCTTTTGAGGATCCGATAGTTGGGTATTAATAGCGTCGGGGTCCTCGAGAAATTCAAGGATTCGTAGGGCTCGAAATTAGATCGATAAGGCCTAATATTACTATTAGTAGTTTTTAGGACCCGAGAGGCGTTTAGATTCCGTAAGGTTTAGCGATTATTTAACGAGTTCCTTTATCGTTAGGTCGCTAATATCGCTAAGAAGGGTAAGAGGAATAAGGCGTTTAGAGGTTAAATTAGCCTCTTACGGCGTTTACGGCGCCGTATAACGCTTATTTAATAAGTTAATAACTTATTGAAGTTAAGCCGTTAGGCTATTTACCTAGCCTTAAAGGTCTTATAAGGTAGGACCTTAAGGCTCGTGATTAGCCTCGAAATTAGCTATTTTTAGCCGATTTTCTAACCTAAAAGTACTACTTAAAGGCTTTTCCCGCGGTAGAAGTAAGGCTTAGAATAATATTCGTAAGCCTAATAAGCCTATTAGATAAAGGCTTACGGGGGGAATCGAGTACTACCCGATTCGGAAAGACTTCCGTGGAATTCCGAAGGTTTTAGGGTATATCGGCCGGATCCGGAATATTAAAATTCCGGGCTTATAACCTATTATACCGTATACCTTAATAGGCCTAAATATAGCACTTATATAAGGCTGCAACAACTATAATCGCTGTAGCGTAACGAGTAGAAGTGTAAGGAATCTCGGCCGAAAGTAGTAAGGTCGGTAAGTCTTAAGTACGATAATAGAGCTTACTAAGGTGTTAAAGGAAGCGAAGATATAGAAGAATAAGGCTTGTATTCTTACTTACTAGATTACTTACTTACTTAAGAAAAGTCTATTTATAAGAGGGTAGAGGGCTTATATTTATAAGCGTTATACCTTAAGTTAATTTATAATCCTTTAGATTCTAGAGGGTTCGGCGTAACGTAAGTATATTATAATATAAAGGGAGTGCCTTAGAATATAGAGCTATTGCCTTGAATTTGTAAAGCGATTAGTAGACCGGTAAGGCCTACGTTAGTAGTAGTGCTCTTAGTATCGGGAACTATAGGGTAAGTTCGGGAATCTTAGGAAGATTCCTATGATAGTTCTTAGCCCAAACTATAGGGTAAGTTCTATACCCCGATTAGGCCCTAATTAGGTTATAAGGTAAGTTCCCTTAGTATAAGGTAACTTCCTAAGTGTAGGGTGAGTTCCCTTAGTATAAGGTAACTCCCTAAGTGTTGCCGCTACTTATAGCTATTATTTTAATACTATTTTAACTATTTTAGGCTATAACTTATTCGGGAGTTTATTTTAAATTATTAGTAATCGGGCTTTCTCTTTAACTACCCCCTTAGTACGTTCTTCGGAGTTATTTTATTACTAAGTACGTAATATAGACTTCTTTACTTAAATACCTTAACTTTCGAGCTAAGTATAGATAAAATAAGCCTTTCGAAGCTCGTTATCTATTTTTATAACTCTAATTCTAATTTAGTACCTCGTTATTATTATCTAAGTAAAGTTCCGAAGTATTAGTAATAGGTTATCGGCTTCGTAGTTTTAAAAGTAGTAGTCTTATATATAACCTAATATCTTATTAGATATTATTCCGTATAATATATAGCTATAAATTTTAGGCTAATAGTCGTGAAAATCGAGTAAGACTCGTTCCTTTAATTTCGAGCTTCGTTTCCTCGGTTCGTAATACTCTTATCGCTTTATCTTTACGACGCCGTAGATATCGTACTTAATTATTAAGAGGTTAGTTATCTTAGTTTTATAAGTATAGTTAATTAAATACTCTAATACTCGGGGTCCTAAGTAATTAAGTCTATAATATTATATTATCGTATTAGCCTTCTTAAGCTTTCTTTTAGTTTAGGAGTTAAAATATAACTTTTTAGCTATAAACGTAGCTCGTTTTATTAAAATAAGTAAGTATTCTAATATATATTAATCGTAATATTAAAATAGTTTATAAAATAGTTAGCCGTTATAATACCGGATTATATCTTACTTATTTCTTTAATCTTATTAATATCCCCGTTGCTTTAATCGTTATAAAAATATTAAGTTCGTATTTATTTCGGGGTAGAAAACGATACCGTTTAAAGTAAAGGAATAAGGTTCGTTTATTACGTTTCGTACTTTAATATCTACGTTCTTATAGCTAAGTATAATTAGCTAGCTTAATCTTACGAATATAGCTTTTTATAAAAGTATATATTCGTAATTATAGAATCTCGAGATCTTATTAAAGAGATATAATATAAACCTTAAGTCTAAGATTACCGAGTTATTTAATAAGTATTCGTAGTTCGAAACTAAAAAAGAAGCTATACTTTATAAGACCGTCGCTTAGCTAACCGATAATCAATTCGTAGAGTCTTCCCCCTTCTTTAGCTTCTAATATAGCTCTCGAACCTCCTTATTATTCTTTAACCTTCTCTTTTACTCTTAGATTTAGTTATCGCTAATCTTTATCCGAAATAGTTTATTCTCTAAGAACGTTAGTTAGTACCTAATAATATTTGGTCCCGGATAAGAACGATTATATAGGATATAAGTTTCTACGCTTCTTTATAGTTAACTAAAACTTTCGCTTTTCTATCGTTTAACGGGTTATCCTTAAATATAACCGTTCGGATTATCGTTTCGCTTATTATTATTATATTTCGAGGCTTAAAAGGTTAATCCGAAACTCCCTTTTATAACTCCTCTTATCCGACTAAGTAACTCGACCGGTTTCGGGGTATTAATAATCTCTTATCGGAAGTATACGACGAAGTCCGTTAGCTTATAAGTACTAATCGAGATAGCTAACTACTATTAACTTTATTTTATACTTATAAAGACGTTAAAGGAGCTTTTTAAGTATTAAACTAGATTTAAGAACTAAGTTATTAGGTATTAAACTTTAGTAATCTTTACGCTTATTATTCTCTATATTAAAGTCTCTTAAGCCGTAATCTAATCTTCTTAGTCGGTCTTATAATTCGAAGCCTATTTTAATACTTCGGAATAGCGTTTCCGGGCTCGATCGTATAAAATAAACTCGTTTACGCTATATATACGTTTAAGGTTAAAGTAGAACTTCGTAATATTTCTATTAGCGGCGATACCGTCGGTATCGGGGTTATAAATTAGCTTAAAGTTCGGAGTAATCGCTTTGTTTATCTAATTAAAGATATTCCGGATAACCTCGAGCTCTTCCTTATATAAGGCTTCGTCGGAGTAATAAATTTACTATTCGTACTTAAGGGATTCGCTATCTTTTAGTAGTAATTCGGTAAGGTTCTTCGTAAGTTATTCTCTACGAACGAACTTCGTTCCCCCGTTAAGAATCTTAGCTATATAGTTCGAGACGTCTAATCTAATTAGCTTAAGTATTCTTATTCTCTCGAAGTCGTCCGGATTCTCGAGGTTTACGAGATAATCGATATTTTCGGTATAGACCTTAATTCCGAAGGCCTTCTCGAACTCCTCCTAGTTCTTAGAGCTGTTTAAGATAATCTTCGATATTATTATTAAACGTTTGTTTCGGCTTTTCGCGGCTCGATTCGGTAGTTATAGCTACTATTCCTTAGAATATAACTCTAAGACTCTTAATTATTAAACCTAAACGTAATTGATTATTATATCTATCCTTAGGAGCCTCCTTTTTAGAGGCTCCTTATAGGAAAACTCTAATACGCTAATCTAGAATAAGCTTAATCTAAGTTCTAGACCTCGTTTCTATTAAACGAGGCTCTTTATATAGAACCGAAGCTCGTTTATATAAAATATATATTAATATATAAGACTAAGTCTTTAGGCTTATATTAGTATTATATACTACTTATTAGATCTTCCGGTTTAATAGTAGTCTAACGGTCCGCTAATAAAATAACGAGGTATATAGTAATTCTTAGCTAATAAATATCAACTTTAATATTATTTAGATAATAAGAATTAACGCGTTATTTTATTAATTAAGTACCCGATCTTTTATACTTCTTTTATACTTAGAAATATTATTATCACTTACTTTTTTACGTCTTCTATTACGTTTTATCTTTTCTTAATTACTAATATAGCCTCCGAGGATATTATCGTTGTTATTAACGCCGTTAAGGCGGTTTATCCGCTTTCTCGGGTCCGATAGCGAGACTAGCTTATTTATAAGATCGTAGAATCCGTTATATCGGCGATACTAACGATATTAACTACGGAGATGCTTTTAAAGATCTTTATTATTATACGCGATTATCGTAGCGAGTATATCGTAGTTAAATAAAGGACTTAGAGCCGTAAGCGTTTACGATATTCTTAGATAAATATTTACGGTTTCTTCTTAATAAAATATCCTACTTAGTCCCGAGAAACCGGTAAGACGATCTTTACGTATAATATATACGATAAAGCGAACCGAGAGACCTTATTTAACGTAATAGTAATAACGAACGCGATTAATTATCTAAACCGAATATACCGTATCTACTTAACGAAGCTAATAAGCGCGTTAAATAATATTATAATAGATTAGTAATTAAGAAGAGGGATTCTTAGCTTATTCGAGAAATAAGGAGAATATTAATAAGAAGCCTTTATTATATAATACGAAGAAGATAGCTTTAAGAAGGATATCCTTATCTTCGTATTTAAGAAGAACTTATTTTTCGAAATTATATATAATCTTCTATTTCGACGGATTTTAGCTAATAATATTAAAGAGATCGTTTAAGTAATACTATTATATTCGTCGGTAACGATAATAAAATAAGCGATAAAATTATATACGGTTAAGATAAAAGCGATTAAAATAAAGCTAAAGAAAGCGTACTTAAGAATTTATCTTTCGTTCGATTTATAAACCTCTCCTAATACGTAGGCCTTTATATTTATCGTTAACTACTTTATTAATAAGTAAGGTATTAAGAAAACTTACCTTCTCGGGTTCTAAAAGGTCCTTAGAGCTTATTTTAACGAAAATTAAGCGTAATACTTACTCTAAGTAAAAATCGTTTCGGGTTAGCGAGTTCTAAGATCGGCTACTTCGTTACCGATAATATTAATAATTATTTTATTATAATTCGTTATCTCTTAGATAACTTCTTTTTATACGAAATAGTTATATAAAAGTAAGCTTATAAATAAGATCTACGTTTACGATATATCGGTTATATTATTAATCTTATAGCAAAGGCCTTCTTCGAAGAAGAGGATAATATAGAATTTTTTAGCGATATTACCGACGAGATACGAACGACTAAATTATTAGTAGAATAGCGTAAAAAAAGTCTTATCGATAAGCTTTATAATATTTATTATTATATACGTTATAGCCTTTAACGTAAAGAGCGATTCGAAGTTATAACGTATAAGTAGTCGTTATTAACCGTAATCGATACGGTTATAATTTAAGATCTTCTTAATAGCGATTTCGGCGGCCTTAATCTTATAAAGAATAATATTACTCGATAAAACTCGATCCTCTTTATAATATTATATAAGATTAAGCTTAAGACTATTATTAATATATTTTATACGTTTAACCGTTAAGAATAAGATTCGAAGGATTAGCTTTTAGAGGTAGATCTTTTAACCGATAAGGATTAGTAAATATTAATTAAGTTAGCTACTTTACTTTAGCCTTTATTACGATATATTAAACGGTTAAAAGGTAATACTTTCCCTCGATTCTACGAATATATTATCGACCTTTTTAAGATTCGGATCTATTTTATTAAGACGTAAAAACGATATTCTATTTACTAAATTATTAACCTAATACAAATTATTTACTTTCTTACCGAAGTTAAAGAGGATAAGCGTATAGAAGATAAGATAATCGTAGCCGTCGATAATCCTTCGATAATTTCGAGTTATCTTATACCTATTTTATCGATAAACTTTATTTTATCCGATACTCTTATAATCCGCCGTTCTTAACGTAATAGCTATTAACCGCTTTATTTTAGGGAATACTTCTACGTAGTAGCCGCTTTATTTAATAGCTTATAACGTAGAGTAATACTTAGATCGGTATTATAAGAACTATTTACTAAGGTTAATATTACCGTTATTTTAATAAATTAGTAAAAACCGGTCCCGATAATTATTTCTAACGCTTCTAAGTAACTTATTTATTAATCTATTACCTAATATCTTATTAAAGTTAACGAGTATATTAATAAGATCGAAATAATAATAGTTTTATAAGTTAGGATAATCCTTTACCCTCGATATAAGACTTCTTAGATTAAGAAATATTTCTTAAATAAAGTATTCTTAATTATTCGGTTTACGAAAAAGTATTTCGAATTATATTATTTACCGTCTTTATCGTTTACTTTACTTATAAGAACTTAGTTTTAACTAACGTAAGAAATCGATTTTACGAATATCGAATATAACGATATATCTAAGAAAGAAGTAAATAACGATAACCTTATAATAGCTATAAATAAGGTAGAGGTATATTTACGTAAGCCGTTATAAACCGATTTATAAAAAGAGGTATTATTCGAGTAATAGGAGATCCGAAAAGCTTAATTCCTACGCTTATATTAAATAGCCTTCGATATCTTAAGTATACCTTATATATCTAGCGAGAACGAGAGGTCTTTTAGCTAAGGTAAGTTAATAATAACCTTATAATAATACCGTTTAGGCGAGGAAACGGTAATAATATTAGTACTATTAAAAGCGTAGTAACGGGTAAGCTTACTCGGTTTATCTATTTGCTAGATTTAGTAGTACTATATATTAAGGATTTGCAAACGATTCAACAAATATTATTAGAAGCCCCAAATCAACAAATTATACGGTCTATAAACCAAATATTGCGGTCTATTTGGGTTGGTTTGGTTTGTTGAGAACGCTGAACTATTCTCTTCTCGCTCCAACCAACAGAAGGGTTGGTAATGGGCATTGTTTTTCACCTAAATACGTTGTACTCATGTAGAAAAGATACGCTGATGGTGAGTATGGAATGCCATCTACTTAATCAGGTACACAATCTAACATACCATCATGAGAAGCCTTAAAGCAACGCTTGGTCGACATTCATTTGTCTCGACGGGTGAACCAGCATTCATACACTTATCGTCCCCTCCCTCTTTCGTCCGTTCTCACCCCGGATTCGCTTCCTCCTTCTCTCATCCAACATCATTCCCCTCCAATCTTAACGAAGACGAGCAAGGAACCGGCCATTGGCGATGTAGTCGAGGTTACTCAGTCTGGACAAATGGCCAGGGTGAAGTGTAACCTGCCAGACCTGATGCTGGTGGTTGCTCTGGTCGACGTCCAGGATCTCGTCGGTTCGATTCATAGTGATCTGAAGGAGTCGTTCCGAACCAGCACGCTTATGGTGGTAGAATTTGACAACTTGCACCTTCGACAAGCAAAAGTATCCCCTTCCCCCCAACCGCATGAAAATCCGTCTGAGGTATTCTTTCTCAAAATCTGTTCTGCTTTGCCCGCCTGGTCCAAAACCGTACTTGTTGAGGGGCAACACCAAGGTTCGGATATCCCTCATCATTCCATGTGGAAGCCGTTTGATCTTGGTGTCAAGCTGGGGGCCAACTGAGCCAGAAGCGTATCCGGTGACCCAGTGGACGCGAAAGTGCTGAGATTGATAGGCCATATGCTTAGCCTCGTCATGGAACTTGTGGCATGTGAGAAGGAACTGTAGTCGGGCGGGATCCTGCAGCTCCAGGTCGTTGTCCACCGCAAGAACAAACTCGTAGATAATCCGGCGAATCTCAAGGGGTACGCGGAAGATCCTGCATCTCGTGGCAGAGACATGTGCTTCCGCTCGCTGAACCATGTCCAGCCTCTCTTTTGTGCGAGACTGCTTTGCTTTTGTAGCCTCAATCTCAGCCTGTATACGTTTCAGTATGGCATTATGGCGTTGCATCACAGCTGTGTAGTATGTATGCTGAGTGGTGAGCTGACTCCTGATGTTTCGGAGCACCTGAAGACGAGTGTCGAAAGCGATAGTGTTTCTTCCAACATTAGCTACCCCCAAGATCAAGTTGTTGAATTCTTTTTTGTCATCTGGAACTCGTAGGAGCTGCGAGTGCGATGGTGGGGGACCACGAGGCTGCTGTGTGGTAGTTGTTCCCTGGCGTTCTTCATGACGATGCCGCGTAGCATCGTCATGGCGACTGTTAACATGGCCATGATTCTGGCGGTCTTCGCGGCTGTTAACATAGCCATGATTCTGGCGATTCTCTTGAAACGAACGATAGTTGCGCCTGGAGTGATACCTCCCGTCTATGCGACCTTTTCTATTAGTCGCAATAAACATCTTCAAGCCATTTCTCTGGCTTAGCTTACCATAATGGTCTGGATACAATTGGAACATCTCTGTGTCCTCTATTGACTTTGACTCTACTAGTTCTTTTCTTGCTTTGTAAAAAAATGTACCAAGCGCGCTCTGACACAGCTTCTTGTAGTTCTTAAAGTCTGTCGCAAAGGGTCAGGAAGGGCCCCTAGGTCGATGAGGAAATCCAGAAGTCGGCGTCGCTTGATGGTGATGCTGGTAATTTTCTTAATCGAAAAGACACATCAAGATACTGGTGAGCTCACTGAAAGAATACATAAGTCGTGATAAGACCGTTGAAGGAAGTAATTCGTAGTTTCGTACTATGGTCGGATCAAGTCGTTGATGGATGAGGCACTGATCGTTGGAGATTCGGATTTGCAAGGTTCGGGAAGTCGCGACTTTGTAAAGAACTTGCAAAATTGGAACCAGCAGCTTAATGGAGTTTCGCAACCTTTTATTTATCTACAGATGAAATCACCAAATCACTTACACTTGACGAGCAGGTGAATTGTGAGAGCTATGACTCCTGTCCATAGAATGGACAACAAGTGGATAAGGTAATAAAGGAGTCTTCACTTTGATGATCACAAGACGATAAGTCCTAGTTAAGTTGACGTGAACAAGTAGTAGTTATCATTAAAGTCACGGTATCGAGTCCGTCTAGTACTACTGATTTGTGTCTCGACTACTCCTGTGAACAAAAGCTACTTGCTCTGCTGAGCCTTCCTAGCCTCAGTCTCGTCTGGGTAGAACCGGGTGTAGAAGTCTTCCAGACGGTTCATATGTTGTGCTACCTCTCCCTCTTCCTCCTCGTTGAGCACCACGAGTCCAGAGTCAACCTTGAGGATGCCTTCTCTCAAGATCTTCACTTCAGTGTCGATGTTTACGTGGCGGTTGACAAGGGCGTCCTTCATTCCAAGCAAAGCACTGCGCTGTTCATCACGGGAAGCGCTGGCGTGCAGAATGGCGTGCAGCAGGCAGTTGAGCAAGCCCTGAAGTTCCTTGCCAGGAATGGTGCCTTCATCGAGATAATGGTACAGCTGGTAGTTGAGTGTAAGCTGAACTTGCTCGGTGAGCGGCATGTTCCCAGCAAGAATGGCGGGAATCTGGTCCTCCAGGGTGTTCTCAACAGGTTGATAATCTAGAGGGTACATAATGATCAGTCTCCAGTTGCCAAGATGAGAGAGTTGACATTGAACATACCGCTACCGTCATCGTCAGACTCGACCGTTTGATTCTTCATGTGACCGATCTCCGAGTTGATTCGATCGCGAAGTCTCTCGAGATCATCCACTGTAGGTGCCATACTTCCGAAGTTCTCACTGGTTGTTCCGATGGTGTGGTGATAGTCGAAGTCCAGCGATGGGTGATGGTTTCTCAAGCTGAACTGGAAGCTTGTTGTGTTGGCAGTTTGGCACAATCGTGAAAGGACCAGAGGGTTGGAAGGAAAGAGAGCTCGTCGGCTGCGAAATTGGGCTCATGACGTCAGTAAGAGCTCCTTGGGCGTAAATCACCACAAGAACCACCCTGAGAGTAGCCATGTGAGCACCAGAGTCCGAGCTTCTATGCTTCAAGGTGGAAAGGCGACAAGGCGGCAAGGCGCTGTATGGTAAAGAGGCGGTTGAGGACATGGCCTCACAAGGCGTTGTAAGTGATCACAACTTCTGAGGCAGTATGGTTTAGTCACTTCCCAAATTGGTTATCTGAGTGATGTGTAGGAGGTTCAGATATATACTGCAGTGTGTTGTAGTAAGAATAGTATGGGTAGCAAGTCGTGCCCATAAAGAATTAGATTATATGTAAAGCCCTAATAGCCTGCTGGACACAGTGGCTGGCTTCTGAGTCACCGGAGCTATAGTCCTGGGGCGATGATATAGAAGGTAATGTTCATCACGGTTCACAATTGCCAAAGTAGTATAGATATATAATGACTGTGAGCTCTACTAATGTTTGTCAGGTGCCCTATGCTCGGGTAATGGCATAAACATTTGCATCTACACTAACCAGCCTTTCCCCAAACACAAACCTTCCACGAGTTTGTAAGCACAAACCCAAACTAGAGTAGTTTGTCATGACAGCAAGCACCCCTTACAACCTCTCCACCTCAAAATACAACCGTCTCGTGGTATCTTCATCCCAACCCCTCTTCCCACCACCAATCCCCAGGCCATCATCTAACCTCGCCCGCACCTCCCACTTTGTCCCCGTACGACGTCCAACTTCCTCCCACATCTCCTTAAAAGTATCCGCATCATGTTTATAGATCATCTTCCCCGGCCTACCCTCAAACTCCTTCCCCTTAAGATTTCCCACGCTCTGTCCCACGACCAACACCCCCTTCTCCGCCCTCAACAACTCCACCACTCTCTCACAGGCCTTTGTCTGCCCCTCCAAATCCCAGATATGAAGCACCATACCCAACTGCACCACACCAAACGTCCCTTCCAACCGCTTGACCTCCGGGTTGGCACGGTCCAGCAAGTCCGCATGGATGAACTTGCCAGCGAAGGACTTGCGGTCGCCGAAGAACTCAAATGCAAGGTCAATGAACTCCTTCTGGATCTCCAGACCGTGGAGCTGGGAGGACGGAACACCGTCATGGACCAGCTGGCGAAGATCCTGGGCAAAGCAGCAACCTACGTCCAGCAAGGTGTCGCCGTTCTTAAGGCGGGAGATGATGGCTACGTAGGAGGGCTGGTTGCGCAGGGCAAGGTCGACGAACCGGAATTGTCCCACGCATGGCCAGGGGAAGACTTCCCAGATCTTGTCCCGCTGGGGAGAGTCCTGTTAGTGGATATTTGAGGAAGAAGCCGGAACCGGGGTGGGTACCGTTTCAACGACGCGAGAGACGACTTGGTCGGAAGGGATATGGGCGTAGTTCTCTAGTAGATCTCTGACGACGGGGTCGACCTCTGTGATAGTGGCGTCATAGTAGCCTACGGCCTTGTCTTTGGTGCCGACGGCAGTGGCACCGGTAAATTTGGCACACATTGGAGATCAGGAACAGAGATAGTCGATGTAAGTTTCAGAGGTAATCGAATAGGTTGAAGCATGAGTGAAGAAATGAACAGCAGCCAGGGAAGTAGTAGGCTTTATAGTGTGTGAGGGGGTAGCGGTGGAGGCTAGTAGGCCGTAGGGTAGTGTTCCGTGGCGTGCCACCACATGTCCAGGTGCATTAGTGCGCTGTCACCTCCCTAGGACGAATACGGAAACCCCTGTAAGCTGCGCCTATGAACGTTGCCTCCACCGCGGACAGGTGTCATGGCCCAAATGGACGGCAGTGCGGCACAAAGGCTGTGCCAGGGGGCACGGTATCTGCCATACCGACCACCTCACAAGCTCATTGACGTGAGTATGAGCGGACACCGCTCCCACCACACTTCAAAAGAGAACCAAGCTCAACATATCTTACGGGGACCCTCGAGGCACTCCTGGTGAACGCATAGAACGCTTCAATCTGCGTCCGTTAGACACTATATGCTCAGTCATCTTCCACAGAAGACACATGTACTACGTAGCAACAAGAACAAATCTAGAAGCCATGGTCTTCCGGTCCCTCTCCCTTGTTCAGGACATGTTGTCCTTCTTCCGTCTCTGAGGTTCTGAAAGGAGTAATCTCTCTGATTTTGTGGCCCCAAATCATCAGAGCAACGAGGAACATGAAGGCAAACAAGGTAAAGAAGGCCATCATTCCATACACCCAACCAATACCAACCGCGGCAATCCAGGGGTTGATGTAGAAGTTGATGGAAAGACCGAGGAACAGACGCATCGAGTTGAGGACGAGGGTAGCCTCGGTGGTGTGTGTCCTGAAGCACTCACAGATGTAGTTGACCGTGATCGGAATGCTGACAAGCGAGCCGATGGTCACGAAGAACTGAGCCAAAGCAAAGACCATCCAGTGAAGCTTGTAGTGCAGGGCAATACCGCAGAGTCCGAGACCAAGAGGCATGAGGAGGAAGTTGGTGGGCCACAAGGCATGGAGACGGTACTCTGGCTTCCACACGCCCTTGTTGCGAGCGACGAGCCACAATGGGATGCGGTCACTGAAGAATTGACCGTACAGCAGGCCGACGATGAAGCCGATCCAGTGGACGAAGGTAACTGTGCAATCACGATCAGTAGAGTCTTTCACAGCTAGCAGACGAACAGACACTTACAAGCTGCGTTTCCCAAGACACTGAAGCCGTATATTCCATGCGCCTTAAGAGGCAGTTGCAGCCAAACAGGCGTAAGGGCGTTCAGGGCCACGTAGAAGCCGAAGCTGATGGCATCGAATCCGGCGATGATCAATAGAACAGGGGCAATGGCGATCTTAAAGGGGGTAACGGCAATTCTGGCCTATACATCAGTTAGCAAACCAGGGCGAACAGCATTGTTGGTTATATCATGTCCTCACCGTTTCACCCCATGTGACCTGAGCGGTGACCTTGTTGCCGGGGAAGAAGGTCTCAACACGATCCTTGATCCAACTGTCGGGCTTGGTACGATTGACTGCGCCTTCGCCGCGGTCATAGTAGGTCGCCTCGAGGAAAAAGAAGACAACAATGATGGTGAATGCACAGAGAGCTACGGACCACCAGTATTCCACAGGCCAATAGGCCTTCGCGGCAACAAAGCCAGCAAAAGTCGGACCTGCCGACGCACCAAAGTTCAGAGCCAGGTGGAGAACAGTGAAAGCTCTGCCACGCTGGTGCAGGAAGAACATGTCCACGAGGTATTTTGGGCCGAGGACGCTGACAGTAACGCCAAAGAAAGCGGCAAAGTACCGAGAGACAAGGTATGGCGCATATTGATCGTGCTTCGTCATCATAGGTGCCCAGATCTGTGCCGCGAGAACCCCGAAGAGGGTCCAGAAGATGACCGATGTTCGTCCGAACTTGTTCGAGAGAGGCCACCAAAGGTAGCCACCGGTAGCAAGGCCAGCGGATGCAGCGGAGTTCTGTGGTGGTAGAGTTAGAGACCGGTCTCAAGAAGTTGAGGGGTACGGTATGTCTCTTACGAAGTAGGTGATCTGGACAACCGTCTTGTGGTATAGGGCAGCTTGCTGGGCGAGGTTCAGCTGACCACAGAATGGCGCCGAGAAGCCGACGAACATGGCAAGAAAGAGCACCGCGACAATGCGGGCCTTCTTCGCAAATGTCCAGTTCTGGAGTAAGGTCGTCAGTACGGCCACCGGCAGGCAATAGGATGGAGTTGCTGGTCATTCTTACTAAAGGGTCGCGAGGGTCATCAGATGGTTGGGGGATGAGGATGATTCCGGTGTCCGAGGTCCTCAACTCCGACTTGGAAGGCCCATTGTGGACGATAGTCGAATGCTTCTCATCCGGGACAGTGTCTACCACATCTGAACTGCTCGACATCCTGCCGTTTACGAGTATCAGGACTCACAAGAGTAGGAGGGAGTAAGGAGTAAGAGAAGAGAAGACTTGTTGGTGGGAGAAGACAAAAGAGAGGCTGGTGAATGTGCGAAACAGTAATGCCGAAAGGTGTGGTGTCATTCAGGACGTGAAGACACGGCACAGGCTGCTTAACCGAACCTTCGGGAACTGTGCGGTTTGAAGAAGCGAGAAAAAACAGAAATGGAAGCTTTCATGATGGTTAAAAGGGTTCCAAGTGCCTGAACCAGGGGGTTGCTGCGGTAGCATTCGATATGAGGCGACATGCAAGCGACGGACACAGCACCACAATCGGTAGTCTGGATCCCGGTTGATACTCCTTCAACATCTCTGTACCACGGTCACCCTCTCGTGGCGTTGTGGTGTCCTGCCATGCCCAGAGCCTGAACACATCTGTCCATGCTAGCCAGACAAGGGGCATCCGAGGACGAAGAAAGTGACAATGGCACGCTACGAGAGCGTGTCGGGCCTGGCCGCTCTATTGTTTGTATGGCGATTGTCATCATCAGCCACGTCGATAAGTCCAGGCTGTCGGGTTATTCAGGCCACTATTCAGATCCTGATTCCGTCGCAACGCTCCGGGATTGGCAAGATCCATTGGCTGAGGCTGTTATACGGCCAGTTCGTTCGATTATGCAGCTCGGGCGAATAAGAAGCCTTGAGGCCTGGAGGGGATGTAACGGTTATGGGGTCGAGGTAACCCTACAAATGCAGCTGCATGTTCCAAATGAACCAACAGACATTATTTTCAAAGGATCTGACCGATATCGTGCCCGGAACACAGTTGCCTCTTATGGACGTGAATAAGGAGAATAATTTCTCGGTTAAGCAGACCCAAAATGAAGTCGGGCCATTGTTTTGTCCTATCTGATCCAGCCACTGCGGCAGACATTGCTTTGACTGCCACCGTTGTTGATGGCGTCGGTTCCGCTATCATAAGATCCTCGGTTGTGATGGAGCGCTAATGTCAGTCATTGACGGCCAGGGCAGCTATTCTGTTCTGTAATTGTCGCATCGATCGTAGATCTGTGATTATCATTTAGCTGTCATAAGGCCATGGAGATGCACATGATAGCTCAGACGCTGAGCGTTCATTGCGTGCGATGGTTGAATTTCTCTCGTGGGGTTTTTGAAGCTAATTGTCGGGGACTAGGGACGGGGAGAAGGAGCCTGCATGACGCTAACAGTATGGTGTGCTAACATTGGCCGGGAAGTTTCAGATCTCCACACACCTTCATCAAGATTGGAACTTCGGAACCTGAGTGGGTACCCCTTCCGTCCGCGCTACAATTCTGAGGGACCTTGGCAGGGTCTTATTTCATCGTCAAATTTCGAGCTTGCACCATCGTTCCTTTCCGTCTTACGCAGTAGTCGCGGGAGAATCTGATCGTACGAGTATCATCGCGGCACGGAATGCAACCTGACTACCTCTGGTCCCTCAAAACTGCGCGTTTTATTTACTGGATACGATATCCTCTCCAGGTACCATGCATTCGTGTTTGGCGAGTGCGACCAAGGTCAGCGCGCCACCCCCACCCGGTCGGTGGCCAGCATCCGTTGGCAAACCTACGGCTGGAGCACCTGCACTGGTCTGAATATGCTATGTCTGCATTGGGACTTGAATAGCCATGCGTCCTGGCACAATACGCCTATGGCTAATAGCCGGAACCTGCTGAGAACCCAGATCTTGAAAGGGTGACAGCTCTGTCGATGCACTGGCAGCTACCGATAGTGGAAACAAGAACAGGCGCAGAGCCTGGCACGCCATATGCATGGTGGCAGATATCAAAATTAGCGCATCAAATCATGGTTGATCTTGATTCGATGCTTACCTGGAGACGGAATGACCCGCATGGCATGATGTCCAGGTTGGGTAAATTCTCCCGGAGAGAGTGTCTGTGCAGCAACCTTCTCAGAAGCTCTAACCACATATTATTCAAGGCCCGAAACGGTCGTTAGCGGTTCATTGGGCGTCTCAGCTAGCTCACTACGGCAAGGTCGTCGTGCTGTGGCCGGAGAGGCATCCGCTTGAGGCGGTTAAACCTGTCTAGACATCAGGGACACGCTGTAACCGAGGTTGCTGTGTTGGCTTGGTACCGGACCATGATCCCATGCAAGGCACTTATGTCGCCTATTGTATCGAGGTATGTTCAGCTCCAAAGCTCGCACTCGTCCAGCCTAGACGCAGGCAAACCTTGTTGGCACCTACCGTGACCCAAAGACGAAGACTCGGAGAGACTTGCGCCAACAGACACAGGTACATGTGTTCACATGAAGGATCCCGCATGGCAAGCTCGCATAGTGCAAGGTTGTATGTTCCGCAAACATTGCCCTGTCGATGTAGCCGATAGTGGATGAACCAATCATGCAGGGGCTGCCAAGTCTGGAACGGCAGCGGCTCACTCCTCTGCAATATTCTCCTGCAGCAACTGTTCACCGAGCAGGGGTTCCTCGGTCCAGTAGACAGCTTCCTTCCTGGGAGCTCAGGTGGTTCGTGAATCAGGGAAAGGCCGGGGAAGGCAGGCCGGGGAAGGCCACGGATGCGGACCTGGGAAGAAGTAAGCAATCCTCCGGCCCTTGCACGAGGAGTTTCCCCTTGCCCTTCGATACGTCCAGCTGTGCGTACCCCTTCCGGTCACGTCCCTCAACGACATCGGCTCTCCCATATTGCATTCCAGTACTCGACCCTCCTTGCTTCATGACGGTAGACTCCTACGTGCTTTTGCTGTCACGTTACTTTTAGCGAGTGAATAGCCACACCCAGACATGATATGGCAAATCACAGCGGTAACCCCTAACTAATGATCGACCATGTGGTGATGGGAGTATCCAGCTTGTCGGTACGCTTGTTCAAACCATCACCTCCCAGTTGGGGATAGAAATCCCAGGACAACTAACTCGACTATTTGTACCTGGCTCGCCACAATACGCTCAGATACTGCCGGTCGTTGTCCAAATTCTCCTCTTCGCAGTCGGGCGGAACTGTGCTGTAAAATCACACTGCCAGGACTCCACAATCTCCCACTCCTTGGCAATGGCAGACTTGGTAGACATCCTGTCGGGAAGGCTTGCACGAGTGCCCGACGACCCTGATGATGTGCGACGATTACAAACCTTCGCACTGGTTCCGACGATCATAATCATGGTCTTGTCCATCACGACCTACCTCCTCAGACTCTATTGTCGGAAAAAGACAGGCCAGGACCTCGGATGTGACGACTATCTGATGGGTATTGGGCTCTTGATAAGTCTTGAGCCATGCATCTGCGAGATTCTGTGTAAGTCAACCTGCAGACCATGATGAGTAGACCTCTGACAATGCAAAAGTGGTCTACAATGGACTCGGTCACCATATATGGAACGTCCCAAAAGAGCAAGCAGCTCGCTTTGCCAAAGTGAGTCTTCCCGAACGCCCACGTACCACAGCAGGAGAGCAAACTCTGACGGACATGATCCAACCAGATTTCCTTCGCCCTCCAGCGAGCAAACCAAATATCCCTATGCTGCATCAAGGTCTCCATTGTCATGTTTTACCTCCGCATCTTTGGCGGCACGCGACAGTTCCGACGAGCTGCCTATGCTGTGATCGGTTACACAGTCGCCTGGGCCATCTCCACCTGGATAGTCAACCTGACCGTCTGCACTCCCATTGCCTACTACTACGACCGCACGATCCCAGGGGGCACCTGCCGCAACCAAGCCATCTCAGGCTCCATCAACGGCGGTCTCTCCCTCCTAGGAGACGTCCTTGTCCTTGCCCTCCCCATGCCCGTAATCTGGAACCTCAAAGTCAACTTCCGCCGCAAGGTAGGCATCATCTGCATCTTCCTCCTGGGAGTCTTCGTCTGCGTCGCTAGCATCGTCCGCATCGTGGAACTGACCAAGTTCGTCGTCACCGACCCGACCTACACCCAAGTCCACGCCAGCACGTGGACGACCATTGAACAAGGCGTTGCCGTCATCAGCGGCAACCTACCTCTCCTCACACCCCTCTTCGAACGCTTCTTCCGGAATAAAGGCACAGGTTATGGATCGTCGGGGTACGGAAAGGCAAGCCGACTTCCCGATTCAGGGGCGGAAGGTTCTTCAAGTGATCGGTTTGGGAGGAGGGCCAACCCAAAGCTGGTCTTCCATGGTGAACCGGGCATCACGACAGTTACCGCCAAGCGATCCCATCACGATAACTATAGCTTGAGCGACGAGGAGTCCAACATGCAGGCGGACAGCACCCACGGGATCGAGCTGGAGGATACTAGGGCCATTCTTGTCAAGACGCAGGTTACTGTCACGGAGGCAAGGCAGGATGAGTCGGGAGCCCCAGAGAGTCTACCTGCTGAACCGAGGTCGGGGAGCTGGCTGAGGTCCTAGTATGGCTATTCGTCAACTGTAGTGTTCAGCCTGACAGTTTCCATGAAGGATCGATTCTTGAGACTGCTTTGCCTGCGCCCTTTGTCAATGTTTTTCATCTAGATAGACTCTATGATCCAAGGTTGTACTTATAGCCCCTATTCTCCTACAGTGCAAGTACATGGGTTCCTTATCTCCTTTACTCTGGTACCAGGTCCACTCGCTGGTCTCAGAATATCATACAGCTCCTTGCTGACCGGAGGGCGGCGACCAGAACACATCACTCCTCCCTATGTCGCTTGCTATCTAACCCCTCATGCCTCGTCTGGACGCAACCCTTCTTTCCATCGCCTTTCTCTCCACAACAATCCCATTTAAAGGCTTGAGGGATATCTCTCTTGTTCTCCTCCGTGTCAGGGTCTTCAAGAGACTCATCGAACTCGCCCTCGCTATCGTTCCAGTATAGCTCACCTAGGCCAAGGTTAGCTTAGACAGCCCGCTACTACTAACAAAACAGGTTTCACAACATACCCGGGTGGTAAACACACGCCGTGTCCGAGTTCTCGTCTTCAGTAAAGGGGTGTGCACAGGTCACACAAAGAGTTACGTCTGGGTCTGATGCTTTTCGCTTTGCGCTAGCGGACATGGTGGCTGCTGACTTGGCGTCGAACTTGTCGAGGTATTCAGATGTCTTGCGCTTGACGGAATAGTCATCTTCGCAAATAGTTCTTAAGATGGTCCTGATAACATGCTCAGGCGCGGTTTTGAGTCGGTCATCTACATCTTCAAGAGTCATTTTGCTGGTGTGAACAATGCTGGGCAGCGGTTTGTGTAGGTTTGTAGGGTGGAACATCAGGTGAGGTTGATGTGAGTGCCGAGATGTGGTGGGGAATTGGAGATCTCGAAACTGAGGTCATCGACGGGGGTCTAATCTCAGGTGTTGTTTACACGTGTATGCAGCTGCGAATGCCTTCATGTTCCTGTAATACAACTACTATATCTAGTCCTTATTCTACCACCTCTGCCTCTTCGCTACGAGAGGCACATGTCTGCCTTTGATACACCCAATTCCAACGTCACCTCTTTCCTCACAACATGTCCAATAAAAGCCCTCAGGGTCGTCCTCAAACACTGGCTCAGGATCATTCTCATAGGTATCGACGAAATATTCTTGGTCCCAATCCAGAATTCCTATAGGTGATGTTACCATACGCCCCAAGTGCGCGGTAAGCTGGCACACTTACCCGTGGGATACGAGCACGCAGTGTCCGAATTGTCTGCGACAGAGTAGGTGTTTTTACAATTCGCACACACCAGAGTGGCCGGTTCCTCGGCTTTCCTCTTCAGCGTTACGTGCTCGTCCGCAGAGATATCGCCTTCTTTGGCTGGTCGCGCTGTTGTAGATGACCTTATGGCATGGTATTTGTCCACCTGCTGCAGTACCACCCTCTCGAGAGGTCTGTCCCGAAGACATAGGCTCTGTATGATCTGTCGGAGTACATTCTCGGGCACTCCTTGAAGCCGCACGTTCAGATCGCTCGAATGTGAGGCCATGTTGATGCGCAGGGGAAATATTTGATCTTGCTCCCAACGATGTTGAGTTGATCCGACACGCGCGCGTGTTTCGTGTCATGTCGGCCTCTTACGTAAGGTAATCACTTCTGGGTTGCCTCAACCACCTTGTGCCTTCCTTCAATGCTCCTCTCCCAAACAGCTTCATCGGCAGTTTCAGCGTCGCTGAGGTCTCTCTTTTACGCTATTTACTCAACGCGGGAGCTTCTTTTCATCTTGTGCGGCAATTGAGGATGAAGTTTCCTTCTTACGACGGGCTTTCCCCCGCGTGTGTCATTTTTGCCACCTCCTGTGCCATGCATTTCGAGCTCAACAGTATCAACTTATGACACGGAACGAGTGGTTGCGAGCTTGATCCTGGACAGACCCCTCCGGTATCTTCTCTCATAATTCCTATCAATTGCAGTAGACGTCTGCACTTAGCGTTGTTCGACTATTAGCTTATAGATGCCCCAGTCAGGTCACGACCCCCTGATTAACCGTGCGGTGAGTACTAAAAGATGCCGTGGTGACAGCTTCACAACTCGATCGGCTGGTCCTGGGTGGAACCCAGGTTTCCAGTCTCCTCTTCGGACCCCGAGACAGATTCCGCGGATACCTTCTTCCGTTTGTGACTCGGGACAGGTGCCTCGTGCGGCGCAGAGGTGCAACCCATAGTATTGTCTCCCGGCTCGTCACAGCATTCCCAGACAAACCCGGCTGGGTGATCTCGCCTGTTTCTATCGTTATCGCGCGGTCCAAAGATCCTTTCGTCCCAGTCCTCCCACGTCGGAGACTCCCAGTCATATTCGAGGTCGCCTGTGGTGCAGTTAGTCAGTTCCCGGGTTCAATTGGTGGCAGGAAGCTGGAGTGTAGCTGCACTAACCCTCATGGTAACAACAAGCATCGTCTTCGTTCTCTTCCTCCAGAAATGCCTCGCCACAGTTGACGCAGAGATGGACTATAGGGAAGGGAGGCTGCGCCTTGCGTTTGGTCCCAACAGTCACTTCCTCTTGACGTTCGCTTTCGTCGTAGTACTCGGCATACTGATCGAGGCAGTTCAGCGCCTTCTTCTTGATCACGGGATCTTTCTCGCATACAGCTCTTAGGATCTGTCTGATGACTTCATTCGGAGCAGAGTCGAGCCGTGAGGACATCTTACGAAGGGTCTTACGAAGGGCTAAAGCTGGCTTTGGACAATTGGTGCAGAGGGCTAGTTATGAATCAGACCTAGGAATTGTGTATTCGGCCTGGAGACACTGGCACGACTTGCTGATAGCGACAAGACGGTTGAAAGGACCCCTATGACGTCATGGCATAATGTTCCCTACCAACAACACCACTCCTGAGTTGACTTCAATCGTTCGCATTGTCCATTTGTCTCATGAGAAATGAACTTTTTAGCTCCTGCTTCTGATAGTCGTCCCCAGACTCCTTACGGTGTATGACCGTGATCGCAGGTAGAATGTTCATCCTCCATTGCTACCTGTGTTGGGCATGTGGAAGGCAGAGGAGGGTGGGTACAGACTGAAGGGGAAAAGGTGCCTAGCGAAGCGAGACAGGATGTTGGCAGTCAATATGCTCGAAGCTGGACGCTCTAGCATAGGATGTAATGTATCGGTCAGATAGGAGTGGCTGGCTTCGAACAGAACTGCTCCAAAGGGAAGTTGGGAAGTGGTGAGAAAAGTCTTGGTGGAGTTGCATGGTAAAGGCTCACCATAGAAGAAAAGGGTGCAAGTGCGAGCTGTCCGGTTCTTTCCTCACAAACCAGGCAATCTTCAGCCGGCATCTCTCATCAGCCTCTAGTTGCTGAATCTAGGTGAGGGTACCCTAGGGTACACTATCTATGCACCATAGTCAGCAGCTCAAACCTTGGGCTGAATGGGTAGACAGGTTTCTGAATGCTTCATGAAACGCTCCATCTAAGCCTGCAGAGTCGCGAGATGCTCCAACTTCTCTCTTGCCACCTGATCCGCCTCCTCCTCCTTCCCATTGTGCCTCAAGCACCGCTCCAGCTTAAGGAAAACATCCAGCACCCAGCTTTCGTCTTTCCAGTATGGGTTGACATGAATGTGCTCCTTGGCTTCCCGGTAGTACCCTTCAGCAGCCTCCCAGTCACCCACCTCCAAAGCCGCTTCCCCCCTCGCCTGTATGCCTAAGCCGTTATCCCAGTCTCCCTTCTCGACGAGTCCATCCATTGACTTCGCCATGAGATCGTACTGGCCTCTCCTCTTGTAGACTTGTTTCATCGCCTCCGCATGTCGCAGGTACATCATCTGGCACTGTTCGGAATTGGTGTTCATGTTCTCGTCAGTAGCCCGCTCCAGTTCTCGCCGGAGGCTAAGCTCCTGGGCTTCCCAGTCCGTCCGGATGAGGATGACGTCGTAGTAGTCGGTGTACACGGACATCTCCAACAGATGCGATCGAACCTTCTGCTTGCGCAGTAGATTCAGGAGTGCCGTCCAGAACCGATCCAGGAGCTCCATGTGCTCGTCCGCCCAGATCGCAAGGAGCGACTGCCAGAGACGGGTTTGCGCGTGTTCTTTCCCCAAGAGGACTTCGGAAAGCCCGGTGATGTGGCGCAGAAAGGTGTCCACCAGATCACCGCGGCCCCGTCGGTACAGATCTTCAAATATGCCCAACATGTGCGATATGCTCCGCGGATACTGGTTGGCGACTACATGAGGCATGTACCCGAAGACGGGTTCAAGAAGTTTGACAAGGCTGACGCGGTCCACCTCTCCGGCGTTGACCAAGCTGGCCGCCAGGTCCAACCTGTTCCAGAGGTCCTTCATGTTGACCGAGTACCAGGCCGGGTCACCCTTGATGCTTCTCATCCTACCGTCGTCAGTGACGAACCAGTTTCCTGTCCCAAAAGACATCTCCACGTAACCTGACAAGGCGCGGTAGAGACCTTCTGCAGGCTCCAGCAGCCCTGGAGTTCTCAGCCCGAAGGGATCCGGTGAGGGCGTGCGGCAGATCAGCTGAGTTCTACCGTCTTCAGGGGCTGCTCTCTCCTCAACATAGAGCCTCTCCAGTCTGCCCCTGTTGCGGTTGCGTCGAATGTAGTTCTTTATCCTGCTCAGGTCAACCTCCTCACCCCGCAAGATAATCTGCGATGATTTGCCGGCTGCTTGGCGCTGTTCGACCGCCTTGAGGATGGCTACAGCTTCCGTTGCCCGGACATACTTGGAGAAACTCCACTCCTTGAGTTTGGACTTGTACATCCGCTGTCTGTAGACGAGAACATGCGTGAGTATGCCGGATGTACCACTTCGTGGGTAGGTAGACTCCTTACGTAGCATAGAACTGATGCTCCGTCTCCAAGATATGCATGACCTCCTTCAATGGTCGACCTTCCTCTTTGTACAGCTCCTTGAGAATGGGCTTCACCCGCTCCCAGTCCTCGGCCCTAGCCCATCGTTTGGGGCTTCGAACTGAAGACATGATGTTTTCGCAAACGCAGCGTAAGCTGTTCCGTAGGCTTTTCCGTAGCAAGTTGTAGCAGTATTTGAGAGGAGGAAGTGGAAGTGAAGAGTGACAGGGCTGAATGCGGGGAACTTGTGTGATCTTCAACGGTTTATACAGGGGTACGTACGTTCAGGGGTCGCTGCACCCAAGTTCCAGACCGCAATCTCGTCAGAGGCACATCGGATGCCGACGCGGAGCGCAGTCCGTCTGACAGGTTTATTTGCGTAGCTTGTTATTTCTAGTATGACCGTTAATACCGGCGAGAGAGGCGCAGCTGCGGGAAGGCAGGATAGAACGGTAGACCTTCTGCACCAAAATGGCGGACGGGTGGTGCCTTTCTTGGCGCTGATTGACATGGTGTCGTGCTCATCGCATTGATAGGTCGAACCACGAGACTAGCCGCCCACCACTACCAGATCCTTGTAAAGGTGAGCATATTGCTGACATTGACATGTGCAACCGGCGCGGGGCTAGGCAACGACGGTGACCGTTTTAGCATACGAGTGTATGTTCTTGCATTTGTGGGCATTTGAAAGCCGGGTTTTCTGGTGGTGGTGTATCATCCAGTGTTCTGTTCACCCCAAGCTAGAAAGTAATGTCCCGGTTATCCGTGTTTGTGCACGCGAAGCCGTGCCCAGTGTGTTGACCAACGCCGAAAAGCCACTGATCATTCGTGATCCCTCCCCCAATTGTGTAAGCATTCCTGACGCCGAGCCGTGGACAAATGAGAAAAGCAGATAACGCCGGGCCGTGATAATGACTGTCCATCAGTAAGCCGGGAAGGCGGGGTTGACCGACGGGATCGTCCCAGGCGGATCAGTCCACCAACTGCATACAAAATGATCCTATCCTTTTCGGCTTGTGTGCCTGAGCCCTGCGACGCCGCTTCGCGTAGATGAGCCCGCAAACGTTGCACAAGGTTCGGGCGCCATCCGGGCCTCGTCGCCAGCGAGGGCTGTCCGGTCGGCTGCATCGACTGCAGCTGGTGGTCACAGCTGGTTCCTAAGAGCCATGTTAGGACTGTGTCAAGAAGCAAGTGAGATACAGAGAAAATACCTTGGATGAGGACCTTGAGCGTCCGCTAGAATTCCGATCCTTCCTCCACAGGGCTTCCAACTCCTCCACCCTCCGTTGATGCGTTTTGATGTCGCCAACGGCTTGCAGCACGCCCCATGACAGCTGTGTCATAGCCACCAAATCTATCTTATCGGGTAGCTCCTCGGCCTGCGGAGCATGACGCTCGGCGCGAGACTTCCGGTAGATATCAGAGAAGCGAAGCAACTCTTGGGCGCCATGTTGGACCTTCTTCCATGTCAGCCAGCGAGCGCATACTCAATAGAGCGAAATGACCTTGAACATACTCTCCAGAACCCCTTTTCCAGAGACAGCACTTCTTGGCGCTCACCTAGCGAAGTGGTAGGCGATTCTGACAAACCTTCCCGGTTGGGACAAGGTGACATCACATCACGAGCCATGAGCGACGAAGGCATCTCTCAATGCGGTCGAAATAAGCCGCCGAATCCTCAACCAGCCGAACAGAGAACATCGACGAGATCGAGAAACTGGGAAGGGATCGGGAAACTGCCCATAATGCATATGCTTTATTGAGCTGAGGACTTGCGTAGCGTGGCAAAAAAGACAGCAAGCTACTGTCGTACGCTACGCAGTAGTGTACCCTCGGTTCGACTTGCGACAGAGTGTGCGTGCGCCAGGAGCTCGGGAATGCCGAGTGGCAAAGAACGGAAATGGAGCAGGAAGTTTGACACTAATTGTCGGAGCAGGAGAAGGCCCTCCGGCACAACGCCTAAACCGCCCAAGAATTAGCGTGACGCTAGGCCGCTACGGGTGCTACTGCCAGCGGATAGAGCCGCTGTTGCGTTTTAGCGGAGTGAGCGGGTAGCACTAAACCCTGAAATTCAGGCTTCACAGATGTACGCACTAGACCCAGGGAGTTCTCAGGAGGACCATGGGGTTTTTCCAATTGCCCATCAACAGCCAATTTCTCCGTCGCCTCATGCCATCTTCATCCTGAGAGTCAGCCAGGGAGATGGGGTATCTCAAATGTTCTGAGCAGGTGGTCAAGAACTTTTTCTTGGATTGACAAGTTGGCACATAACTACTGCGTATACTCACATTATTAGACTAGTAGTACAGTGAAATGCGAAACGGGTTAGTTAACCTTGCCGTTTTACACCGCTGATTAAAGCACCCATCACGTGGCCAAACCAGCAGCTTGGTCTTCAGCACTGCTGTTTCTCGAGAGCTCATCGTCGACCGACATGATACAGCATTCACTCATGCTAATGTAGGCATAGGATCTTTAGGCGGAAGCTGGCGGAGCATGCAAGGGCCGTGTGTCGTAGAGTAACCTGGGTACCTAGTCGGAGATTGTGCGCTAGCGGCGATGTAAACTGCGACTATGCCCTGCCCAAACCATGCTCAGGCTGACATTAAAGAATATTTAAGGTCGGTGTATGACTGCCTCAACTGGACCTACATCATGCGCTCGCCTTACTACCCCATGAACGCCTTGACGAGTCTCGCCCGATACGGACAAACTGCTAAGCCACCTTCAACACCAAGGTGTGCCCAATTCAGCAAGTGATCTCACCTGCGGCGACCCTTTCGCTCGATGCATACATGGCAACTCCAGTTATGTCGCAGTTCACTTCGAGGCTTGGTTTTGCTTTATCCTGTGAGACTGACAGGGCGATGTGCCCGGGCGCAAAACGGACTGCGCGTGAGCGATTCAGCCGACCTCCTATTGTCTGGACAAAGTAGAAGCCTCGTTATGACTTCGCGCGATGCTTTACTGGCAATTCCTTCTTCTCATATAATCACATGGGCTTTCATCCACGGCCACGTCAACAACGTTCTCGCCTCTCTTTTGTTGCGCAGCCATGGAGGAGGCCTTCCTGCCTGATGGCCCAACCCAGCCCCCGGGGGAAGCTGGAGAAGGACATATAAATTCATGTTGACACCCCAGGTTGGACACTATGCAGAGCTGCAACCTCATCAGTGCTCAGGATCGGATCGTCAATGACTACAGACAAGGGTGAGAAGCGAGTGAAGGTTGCCATCATAGGGGGTGGGCCTGGTGGTCTGGGAGCGACCATAGAGCTCGCCAAGTTACCCAATGTTGACTGGAACTTATACGAGAAGAAGTCTCAGATCAGCGAGACGGGCGGAGGAATCTCGTTGCAACCGAACACCTGGAGGCTGCTCGAACATATGGGCGTGGCAGGACATTTCGATGCTGAAGACTTCTTCCGCTCAGATGACCGGTTGATAGAGCAAAGGCGGTACGCATGTCATGGATTTATTTGCTGTCTGAGTGCTCGTAATCACCAATACTGACATGCATATGTTTCTCCGATATAAGGAACGGCAGGAATGGCAGACTGTTAGTCGAAAAGTACAGCTCGGACCATATTCCTCGCCAACACCAGAGCGCCCGCATGGTCCGATCAAAACTGCAAGGGGCCTTGCTGAAGGAAGTGGACCAGGGCCATGTGCACGTAGGCAAGACTCTCGTTAAAGTCGAACAGCTCCCACGTGGTCGGCTTCGCATCTCCTTTCGAGACGGCTTCGTGGATGAGGTCGACCTTCTGGTCGGAGCGGACGGCATCAGATCGGTAAAAATCACATACTCTCATACGACGTTTAGAACATCCCAGCCTGCAGTGTGGCCGCTAACGTGACTCACAGGTTATACGGGAGTCTGGTTTCCCGAACCACACCCCTCGCTACAATGGCCAGTCCGTCTACCGTACCATCATCAGCAAAGTACAAGCTCAAACCATCAACGGCATCCCTTGGGCCCCTGTCTTTTGGAAGCACGTCCCCGGTCTGTGGGTGTTTACATGTCCGCTGGGGAACGACGACTTCGAAGTGACAGCCCGTATATGTCGGTCAAGAGAAGAAGGACAGGCCGTCAGCTGGGGCCGGCCCTTCGATTTACGCACCCTCCTCCACGAGTATGATGATTTCTGTCTCCCGGTCCGCCAAATTCTCCAGTTGGCTGCCGAACAACACTCCACGCAGGAGTTTGCTCTGTTCTCAGGCCCGCGTTTGCCGCGGGTGGTCTCTCCACATGGCAACATTGCGCTCATCGGCGACGCTGCTCATCCTCTACTGGGAAACTTCGGTGTCGGCGCCGGGTTCGCCCTAGAGGATGTGTATACTCTGACGAGGACGCTCAGTTGGGCTTTATCGCAAGATAAGCCGGTCGCAGATGCGCTGAACGTCTTTAATGCGATCCGGTCCCCGCATTACAGGCGCGTTTATAAGGAACTCGGCCGTTTCGACGTCATCAAGTCCGACCTACAGGAGCAGGATCTGTCCGTTGACGAGTATATCGACGAGGTAGTCAAGGGGCTTTCACGCGCCTCGACGTCCTGGATGTACGATTACGACATTGACAAGGCAGTCGGAGAGGCTCTTCGGGAGGCAGACAAGCGCAGCACCGGATGTGGCTGTACTGATAGTTGTCCCGGAAGGTGCCAGCGCTCCTAGGGACAATTGAAGGCGTTCGTATGAGACTTTGTTTCAGTTGTAGAAGGATTCATAGGTAGTGTTAGATGGCTCGGCCCTGCTCGGTAGCTTCATGACAATTTACACGTAAACAAACGAGATCGCTCCGGATGCATGTCCCATGACGACCAGTTTGTGGCTTGTAGCGACACAAGTCGCCTGATAATTATCAGGGAGCCAAAGGAGATTCGCAGCGTCCCTCCTCAACCACTTGTCCGTCACAAACAGTGAAAACGCCCGAGAAAGAGGGGTATCGACATGAGAAAGATGAGAATTTCGAAACGAGGCGACTTCCAACATACCCCGGTCGGTCTGGACAAATTGACCGCACCGAGAAAACGACAGTTTCGTGATCACCACACCCACATGGAGACAGCCTTCCGACAGTTTCGTTGCCATGTTCCAGAGACTGATGGTTCCGTCCGTTGCAGAAGACACCACCGTCTGGTTGTCTGGTGACAATGCCGTTGACTTCACGGACCCCAAGTCGCTCCGTACGACGCCTACCGCAGCGCCTTCCTTGCTCCACAGCCTAATGGTGCTGTTGTCTGAACCTGAAACAATCAATTGGCCGTCTAGTGAGAATGCCACCGAGTTGACTGGCCCGCTGTGTCCTCTAAGTGTTCTCCGGGCTGCTCTGGTGGCCAGATCCCACAAGATAACCGTCGTATCTGACGAAGAGGACACGAGGAGGCAGCCGTCTGGCGAGAAGGCGAAGTCGTTCACGCTACCTGTATGTCCTGCAAGTCGCCCTATCGCTTCTCCGGACGCCGCGTCCCAGAGCCAGATTGTTCCGTCCAATGAACAGGAAGCGAGCAAGCGGACTTGGGGGGAGAAGGCCACCCGTAAGACCCCGTCATCATGACCTCTGAATGTATGAATTGGGTCTGTCGCCCTCATGTTCCACAGCCGCACAGTTTTGTCGTCCGAGGCTGATGCAACCAAAAGGTTATCAAAGGAGAAGGCGAGGTCGGCGATAAGGTCCCGGTGACCGGAAAGTCGGCACAGTTCCAAGCCTTCTTTCGCCCAGACTTTGATAAGACCATCTCGAGATCCAGACGCCAGTAACTGGCCATCCGGTGAGCAGACTAGGGATGTTACTGCGTTTGAGTGACCCCTCAATTGTGTCTCGAGCTCAGCGATAGGCTCGTGGTGAATACTAGCCATCATATCGCCATCGGCCCAGTCACTAACCTGAAAGCTGGCGGAAGATCCAGAGCTCGAGGGAACGACATCCTCAAAATCTTCAAGTGTGCCACGTGGTGCCCAAGTGTTTGCATCCCATAGGCGGACTTCATCGTCAAACGAACAAGACGCAAGAAGCTGGCCGTTAGGGGAGAAGAGAACGGCGTTAATGCCGCTCGTGTGGTCTCGGAGTATATGGACTGGGACGCCACTTGTGGCATCCCAGATCCTAACACTCATATCTTCTGACCCAGACACGACAAGGCGACCATCGCGAGAATAGGTGACAGCCATGACCTTCTTGGTATGGCCTCTCAGAACTTTCACTTCAGTTCCTGTGCCCGAATCCCAAAGTCTAATGGTCATGTCGTCAGACCCGGATACGATACGCTGCCCAGTCGGAGAGAATCTGACCGAGTTGACGGGACCTGAGTGACCGTCGAACACGGTTCGTAGATCTTCCGTGGCCTTTGAGATGTCCCACAGTCTTATCATTTCGTCCACTGAGCCCGTTGCGACCAGCGATCCGTCGGGGGAAAAGGTGGCTGAGTTGACGCAGCTCGACTGGTTGTTGAAGCGTAGAAGCTCGCGACCTGTGGCAGCATCCCAGATCGCGACTGTCTCGTCCATTGACCCTGATACCAGCAGCTTACCGTCCGGTGAGAACATCACTGAATTGACCCAGCCGCTATGTGCTTGCAAGGAATAGCGAACTCTCTCTGTGTTAATGTCCCACGCGACAACCGTAAAATCATCGGAACCTGCAGCAATGGTACTGCCGTCGGGCGATATCGTAACAGAACTGACCTTGTCTCTCAGTCCCCCAAGTTTGCGAAGTGCAGCCCTCTTATCAACGTCCCATAGTCGGGCCGCTGATATGTTCGAGCCGGACGCAATTTGCTTTCCATCCGGGGTAAATGCCAAGTCGTTCACGTAGTTGAACTCGTCCTTGGCAAGTGGAACGTCTGCTTCGGCAATCTTTGATCGTGAGATCCAGGGATGCTTCTGATCGCGAAAGTGGCTTTTAAGTTCATTGGTGGGTGGGATGAAAGTCAGAGCTGAACAGTACGTCTGCAATGGGGCTTGCTTTATGATGGACTGAAAGGCAAAGAAGAACCGTCTTGCATCCTTGGCCCATGGAATCTGACGCTCGTTCACGGGGGGCTGGACGGCAGTCAGTGTATTGATCCCTTCGTACCACTTTTCAAGAGAGAAGGCCACGTACCTGCAGCAGCGCATGATACATTCGTAGTATTGCGCCTATTGCTGAGCTTCGTCCGATGAGATTCATAACCTCAAGCCAGTGGAGAAAGTGCTGTTGGAGAAAGCAATGGACAGAGTCACCGTCAGATAAGACCATCCCGCTTTGTCGGTAGTGTTGAACCCAGTAAAGACAAGCGTACTCTAGAGCTGGGGGGATGCAGCGATCCTTTACTTTGGGGTCGATATCCTCCACAAGGGTGCCCGGCAAGACAAGCCCACATATGTCTCGCTTAAGCATCTTGGACATGATCTTCACACAACTGTCAGCAAGAGCTCGGTGGATTTGCCTCTCATCCACCCAGAAGCTGACATCACTGCATCGATCCTTGTTGATAAGGAAGTCACGGAACGTAGGGTGATGATGTCGAATCGGCTGCGAAGCATTGCTAGGAATGTGGAAGATGGTGTGCAGGTCCGCCAAGGTGGTCTTGACACGGTTCGGGTCAGTGTCGAGTAGTTCAGCGAGCGAGTCCTGGGAGAGGGGAGAGAACAATATCACAATACTCCCGAGGATTTCCCTCAGATCAGTCTGCAGCTCTGCTCGATCCTCTGCACTGAACCCCTGAGGAATGGACTCTCGCAAGACAGTGGTATATAGCTGGTCCAGTTGCCTTTGCGGATTGTTGGTGCCAGACAAGGGTCCCTTGATGAGGCCCATTATTCGTTTCATGGCAAGTTGCTTTCCGTCGCGAACGTAGCGGCAAGCAATCGATGCCCAGATGAAGAGACCACAGGAAATCTTGACCAGCTGCTTGATGTACTGCATGCCTGGCCAGTCGTCTGGCTCAAACCCGCGTTCCTCCCTGATGGTTGAGAAGCTCTTCTCGAAGAATAGGCCGAGATCCCGGTCAACCAAGGTTTGCGGAATCTCTTGCAAAATGAATACTCGGCTTTCGTCCTTCGATAGCCTGCTCATACTGACACGAATCGGAATCTCCGGCCTGCTTGTGATGAAGATCTTCAACCGAACCTTGCGAAGGGAACGTGCGGTAACCAGGAATTTAGGAATGGCACGAATATCTCCTTCACTGTCACACTCGTCCAGAGCATCAATCACAAGTACAATTATGCTTGGGGATGAGCTGCTCTTAAGCTTGGATAGTGGACCAATGATCAGGTGGTTCCATTGGTCTCGAAGGGACTGACCCAAGATATCCTCCTGAGCCCGGATAGCGTCACAGATGTGCGGTTTGACGGAAGGCACTCTGTTCGCTAGCTGTCGGGCAAGCGTTGTGACCAGCACGTTGGCGTTGCTGAGGTCGCCACCTCCTTTCGAGAAGAAAAAACTTGCCCCGAGATTGCCCCGGTCATAGTATCTCCTGGCAATCGTACGAGCAATGGTGGACTTTCCGGTACCGGCGATCCCATTCAGCCAGTAGATACACCTGTCGTCGTGGCCATCGGCCCATTGCTCGATGTCTTGCAATAGTTCCTCTCTCGTCTTTGGCAAACAGATTGGACTATGCTGGTTGCTGTGCGAGTTGAAGGCGGCTTCCGCGGCATGTGGAAGTGTGGATAGAAGCTGGTCCAATTTAGCATGTTCTGCATGCCTCTTGTCGATTTCTTCCCGCAGTCGAGCAATTGCACTATCCTCTCCTTCCCCGTACAGGACTGGCATAAAGACCTGGAAGATACCGAGGAGACAGTAGGCCTTATCTTCCTTGCGCTTGGTTGTCCGATCCTCTGTCCACGAGAATCGCTCAGCTACGGTGAAACTGGCCATGTCACCCCCTTGAAGAGCCTGGCGAGGAACTCCAGTTATTTCATGAAGGCATTCCTCGAGCGACTGCTTGTCACCCAGTCGCACCCCCTCCGCTGAGAAGAACTCGACGGAGGTTGGCGCCAGAAGCTCCTGCAGGGTCCAGCCCCGAGTGAACCATCGGCTCCGGCGAAAGGCCAACTCCCATGGCCGGGCAGGTAACCTGTCTTCCTTCTCTGCAGAGGAGTGGTTCGATGTGCTGGTTGAAACATCCGGGAGATACACGTAACACTTTTCTGCCTTGCGGTACCAGGCATACATGCTGGTTATCGCCTCCTGGTGCTCAGCACTGCTTTCTTTGCGGATGCAGCAGGTATCCACCCAGAAATAGTCAAAGTCGTCTTTAGCAGCCTGTCGTCCGCAAAACTTGATCTTATCGTAGCCGCGCTTGCTGGTCCCTTGTCCCGAGATCAGGTCCTCGAAAGTGACCTCTTCATCGTCGTCTAGCCATGTATGCGACAGTATCGCATATCTCGGAAGGCTGTCGTCCGCCAGATCCTTGGTGAGCTCAAACGCCCCGTTGCTATTGCGTCGGAGGAGCCGCATTTAGACGGAAGGCGGTTGCCAAGCTCCTGTAGCTACGCTCAGGGCAAGAAGGGAGTGGTTCATTGAAATCGAGAAAGTCCGGGCACATCAGGCAGCAATGGCTCAACTATTAGCATGGCTCAAAAGAAGATGACCCCATGGGAAATATGAAGGATGAAGTGAACGATGTGGGCTCGTCCATTGCGTGCCCTCGCACCTCAGCTTCACACCGAGTCACAGCGGGGTAAGCACGGAACTGCATCTTATCAGGGATCATGTCGGATAGTTCAGGGCTGTACGGTGTCCTCTGGCTAGAATTGTGAGGTGTGTCAGACGCGGCTTGCATGCATCGGAAATGTAGGGACGTCTTGAAACCTCGATGGTCGATTTGTCCAGGTGTGGTTACGTATCCGACCATGCCGGAAACTGGAGTGCCGGATAGGCTGATCTTGACTGAGCCAGAGCCTCGTCGGGCAGACAAGAGCCAGCTTTGGTTGTACTCGAAATACTGCCTACAGGTACCTCGAAGGATTCTTGTGTGTGGCTGTGGTTTACCTCCCGTCATTCGGTCCCGTAGCGGTCATTTCCATGCTATTGGCAGATTGAGTGGGTCCATTTGTTCGTCTCGCAAAGCCGAGCGGAAAGCACGATGAATTTCTGCACCCAGCCTACAGGTAGGCACCTACTAGCTACAACGCCCGACTTTGGACATCTATCCGCGTCCCCGTTGACATCTAGAAACACTCTCTCAAACTACAAGGAAAGCCGTATGGGCTTATTCCTTAACAGACAAGAGATGGAGAGGTTTCGTCAAAGATGATTTATTGTTCATGCTTTTGCTGTACTGGCGCATCACTTCAGCTTAGCGTTGTCTTCCCTAGAGATAACAGGCACAGCCACAACATCGCAGGAGTACAGCGATGCACACCAGGATTGTGGCCCAACGTACCTAAATGATCAAGCATGAATCGAGGTTCTCGAGGTACCTACCTAAGGTACCTTATCCAACATGCGAGTGCTGCCTGCATCCCGCCGCCCTGCCGGGCGGGGTAGTGTAGCGGTTACAGTAGGTAAATAGAGGTACGTACCGTAGTACTCGCAGACAGCCTCACCAGTCAGTGAAGAGGAAGGCGCGCCTGGTGGCAGCTCACCCAGGCGTTGCGCAGTCCCTTTTCCTCCGTTGCTCACTACGCCCGGATTCACCTTGTGAGGAAATGCTAACGCGAATATATACCGCGTTTCCTATCATACTGGGACACTTTGCTGCTTCTCGATTACTGGCGTGTGAGTTTCGGCCAGCTTCTCAAGTAGTTCTGAGGTCAGGTCTGCGCTGTGATATAGAACGGCCATCCAGAATGGCGCAGTCAATAGTACTATTCGAACTCACGGCTACCGAGGCACTACAGCTACTCAGCAATGGAACCATCACGGTTGAGGAGTATGCACGCTCTCTGCTCGGTCGAATCGAAGAGAGGGGTGACACGGTGAAAGCGTGGGCATATCTTGGTTAGCACTATGATAAATTTCGTTCATATCTGCATGGAATCGTGGGGAAAGCCGTCTAACATAGCTTCATCAGATCCGGATCTAGTGCTGAGCGAAGCGCGGAGGCTCGACCAGATTCCCCTCGAGCAGAGAGGTCCACTGCATGGAGTGCCGGTGGGCATTAAGGATGTCATGGACACCAAAGGTACGACAAGGTGTCTTTCGGTAGTTGGCCGAGCTATAACTCATCGTATGTGCCAGACATGCCCACGGAGTACGGCTCCCCCATCTTCAAAGGACATCGGCCATCGTGTGATGCGTCTTCTGTTGCAATTTTACGAGCCGCCGGCGCTCTCATCTTCGGTTAGTCATAGGCATACTTATACTGTGTTTGAGTTCTAATCTAATGTGTAAGAATAGGCAAAACAACCACAACCGAGTTCACCGTGACCAATTCCGGGCCAGAAACAACGAATCCGCACGACCCCAACCGCACCCCGGGTGGTTCGTCTTGTGGCTCTGCGGCTGCCGTAGCCGACTTGCAGGTACCCCTGAGCCTTGGTGTCCAGACTGGGGGCAGTGTCATCCGGCCAGCATCATACACCGGCACCTTCGCGATGAAGCCAAGCCACAATGCAATTTCACCCGACGGGCAAACGACTTTCTCCATCTCGTTCGACACCATCGGCTTCTTCGCTCGTAGCGTCGAGGACCTCGGACTCATCGCTGACATCTATTCCATCAAAGACGATGACCCGCCCGAGGATATACCCCTGAAGGAAGTCTCGGTGGCATTGGTGAAGACACCGTTCTGGTCCAAGGCAGGCGAGGGTACAATAGCCGCCGTGGAGCAAGCAAGCACCATTCTCCGTAGCCACGGCGTAACAGTGGAGGAGGTCAGCCTGCCTCCGGACATCGACAACGAGCAGTCTCTAGCGCGGTTGCAGAAAGTTATTACCAGTGGTGAGGCCCGAGTAGCGTTTCTCAGGGTATACCGGCAGGACAAGGCCAAACTTGCCCCTCAAGTTCGTCGGCTGGTTGAAAATTTCAACAATTTCTCGCACAAGGAGAGACTGGAGGCTCTGGACCGGTACGGAAGCATTCGGTCCAAGGTGGATGAAATTGCCGCCAAGTACACGGTCATTCTCACCCCCAGCGCCGTTGATGAAGCGCCTGTGGGACTTGACGATATGGGTAGCCCTATCTTCAACACTCTCTGGACGGTGAGTGCTCGCGGTATCGGATTGCAGAGTCCGTTGTGTATAGTGCGCTGACATGGTCATAGGGTTTGCATATGCCCGTCGTCAATCTGCCCGCGTTCAAGGGAGAGCATGGAATGCCAATTGGCGTGTCGCTCGTGGCGGGAAGATTCCGCGATCAGCATCTCCTAAATGTGGCTAAAGTACTTGCTGAGCCACTCATGGCTGAAGGTGGTTGGAGGACCAGACCCGACCTGGTAGCTAATGACAACGCCGTAGCCGGTCCTGGTCCCGATGACAAGGCCGGGGAAGATCACAAACTGTGATGTCGGTGAATTTTGACGTGGCGTGCGGGTTGGTGCACGCTTACCCATAGCACTCGGATGAGCCAAGAGTTGGTCAACAATAAACATGCAAGCACGAGTATATGCCACTGCAGCAAGTGTCTTCGTATACTCCAAACCAGTGTCCGACAAGCGCAGGTATGAAGAAAACAAAAAGTAGACCAGAATGTGTAGTCATTCGTGCCCTTCACGAACATCAGTACTTGACGTACTTGACGTACCTAGACAGAGTCAAGTATCAGGTTCTGGAATGCAAATGGCCCCTCACGGTGAATGCGAAAACCGAGATTATCGCCTAGATCTGGGTCTTTGAAGGATATAGTGGTGATGTTGGTGGTAGATGCCGCTCACAGGAAACCCATACAGTGACTTAAACCTTGACCCTATTACCCATCACACAGGCATATGCTCTACTCCCTCTTAAAACTTCTGGTAACTCCCATCAGCATTGTGCATTGTGGTAACCAACTTTGCCAACTCGTCACAGAGCCTCTTCATGAGAACTTTCGGATGTCTCCTTGTCGACACTGGTCAACTCCGCGACAACCTGCTCAACCGCCTTGAAGCAGTTTAATTCCTGCGACTGTTTCCGCAACACCTCGACCCTTTCCTGGTAACGAGGATCATCCAACACCGTCTCAATAGCCGTTCCCAATTGTTCAGCAGTAGGACTACCCGTCTTCAGATCCACCCCGGCACCAGAGTACGCCAACCTCTTACCATTCTCCGTCTTATCTTGGCCCTCCCCGGCAATGACCATCGGCACACCATTCGCTATACCGTGCTGAACTGCGCCATAGCCTCCGTTGTGCACCCAGACATCTGCAAAGGGCAGGACTTTATCATAGCTTGCGTGGTCCACAAGTCGCCTTATTGTTGGTAGCCCGGGACATGACAGCTGAAATTCAGGAGTTAGCACCCTCTTGTTGATGGCTAAGACAAAGACATCGGGTCTATCAGCCATCGCGAGACATGTCGGGATGACAAGCTGGTTTGGATCCGTTTCCACCGTTCCCTGAGCGACGACAACAATCTTCTTGCCCGCCAAAGCGTTCAAATTGAGATCATATGCCCATAAGCTGTGCAGCGCTGGTCTGTCTGGCCCCTCCCCTGGGATGGTCCCAATGAACCGGAAGTTCTTCGGCCAGTCTGTCCTAGGGTAAAAGAAGTCCGGCACCCCAAGCTCCAGGAACGCATCGAAAGCCTCATACTGCGAGCCATCAAACAACACCCCTTCGAACCCTCTGCTGGCCCCAGCCTCAATCAGCTTCATGTTGAGCAAATCCTTATACGCCACGGTCTTTTCCTTCCATATCTCCCACTTCCTCTGCGTCTCCCCCGCTCTCGTCAAGTCCCTGTCGAACTCCATACTGGAGCCAAAAGGAGGTAGATGTTTACTCCTGATCAAAGGCACCGTGACACTCAGTCCTACCACTGCATCCGGTCTCTTAATCCCCACTCCCATCTGAGCACCGTAAAACATGGGCAATATCCCATGGAACATCGCCTCCGCCACAACAACCACCTTCTTGCCCTGTGACTCCTCCTGCACCCTTCCCAGCGCCAGCTTGAAGCACTCCCATTGCTCTGGGATAGGATCGTACCACTGTTTCAAGACATCCACCATAGCCCTCTCCTTCCAGTTGCGGGAATAGTAATCCGGCACCGGCGGGACGGGGTTATCGAGTGAGTAGTAGACCTGATCATCGTAGTCTGCTTTGCCTCGTAGCGGGATGAATGTTGCGCCTGTGGATGTGATGCGTTTCTGGTGTGCCGTTGGGCCAAGGAAATAGACTTTATGGTGGCTGGTGACGAGATGCTTGGCGATCTTAATTGTAGGCGTGAGATGCCCAGTCAAGGGATGACAGACGAAGAGAATGGGCGGCTTGTTTAAGTCCATCTTCATTTTGCTTCCTTTCTTGCTTGCTGGTGACACGCACAGTCACAATGAAAGTGCGGGCAGGACAACCTTGTGCACTTGCGTGCCACGCGATTGCCAAAACATGGGTGGCTGTAGATGCTGAAAATGCTGCGTTCTGACGGACATATACTATGTGGCACGTTGAGTCAACAAGGCCCCCGTGGCGCAATGGTAGCGCGTCAGACTTCTAATCTGAAGGTTGCGAGTTCGAGCCTCGCCGGGGGCTTTACTTTTGCGCTCCACCAGAGCATCATATCTTATGTGCAAGCCTGTCCGCATCGCATCAGCTTTTTTTTGGTTTATGGCGACAGTAAAAGACGTTTACGTTTAATATCACAGTGAAGGTAGAAAACATGGAGGGATTCCAAGAGTTTCATCACAATAGGGGTCACTTATATGCAACGACTATTTCTTAAAGCCTGCCATCGCTTCACAGTTCGATACGCTGTGCCATTGCCTGCTTGCTCAAGCTAATATCATGCCCTGAACGCCAATCAATGCAGCGCGCCCTTTCTATCGCTAAATCCACATTCCTCTAGCAAGAATCTGCGCCGCAGAACCTCCTATAGTCATGCTACCTCATCGGTCTTTGTTCCTTGAGCTGGGTTCTCCGGAACCGCAGTACCGTAGACCTGTGATGATACGCCCTGGCCTTCGGATCCCAGTAAGCCACTACGTCAAGTACGACGAATGCCTTAGGCGTTTCTACCTCTACCATGCCCGAGACAATGACGGAACCCCTGGGCGGTATCTCTGGTCTCTTCCATTTCTTCACCAATGCCATCCAGCCGTGAGCCATAGCCTGTTTCACAAAATTCTGACCTGGGAAAGATTCGGTCATGACGTTTCCGGCTTCAGTGGCAGATGGCGATGCTGTCCCTAGCGCACCGGCCCCGCTCCCTCCTTGAGCTTGCGAGGCAGCCATAGCGGCAGGGTCCTTGATGTCTTGTGGTCGTTTTGTGGATTGCTGTCGCACCTGTTGAAGCATCCTCTGTATTTCCGGGTTCTGTTGCAGTGGTCCATATGGCGGGGCACCCGGAGGTAGACCAGCCGTCTTAGGCGCATTGGCTGGGATACCAAATATTGGCTTGGTGGTTGTTTCGTAGCCTAGCATTCTGCGTATCTGTTGATAGTGTAGCTGTGCTACTGTCTGCAAGGTGACCCAAGCTCCATTAGCAACGGCCACTGGCCATAAAACCCGAGTCGTCATGTTGGCAAGGCCCGAATCGACGGGTCTTTCGGCTATTCCTATGCTGTCGTCGGTGATAAGGATGCCGCTTCTGACGAACTCGAGAGGTGGCTGATATGGAAAGTAGATGTCCAACCATGACCGTCTAACCTTAACCGGCTTCCCCATTTTCATCACTAGCAGCTTATTAATGGTTAATTGTTGGACTATCGTTGAGGTTAAGGTACCTGTCGACGCAGCAGTCAGCAACGGCCAAAGACCGGACGGGTCAAGATCGGATTGGTAGCTCACTCCTCATCCGCTCCTGGTAGGGCATGTCGCGGGAGATGCGGACAAACTCTTGCCATTCCGGATCCTGTCCGGAGTATGGTGGTGGTTGAACAGAACGCATCGTTAATGGTAGGGGTATAAAGGTGTCGAGGTCCTCTTCGCTGAGTTCTTTGAGCTGGCGCGGCGTCAAGTGCTTTTCCTCTTCTTCCAACCAGGCGTATAAAGGCGAAAATACAACCGTCGTATAAACCTGATAGCTCACATAGAAGACGACAGTACCGATGAGGACGTTCCTGTTGCGCCAGACCAGTCAGTACTTTCTCAGATTGGCGCAAACCAGTCCATTGACCTTACCGTAACCTGAAGCGATTCCTGAGCCTTATACGCTGCACAACGACTGGTTTCTTCGGAGCTTGCAAAGATGCAAGTCTAGGTTGCCGCACAGGCACTATAGACCTCAGCCTCCCAAGTGTTCCCATAGGACCCCCCATCGCCGTAGGCGACGTCCTGAACAGCCTCGACATCTTGACGGGTACTCGGGCGCGCCCAACGGCGGCCGACTTGCGCTGACGGATACCGGTCCTGAGATACTAACTAGTCGTGGTTAAGAAGAAGCTCCTTCCACAGCTCCAAGGGCCAGAGCGCGCGCCAGGTTGGCTCAGATAATGGTATCGGTAATTCGGGGTCTAACAGGTCGAAGCACAATGACGGCTCCTTGGCACCGCGGCTCTGGAGCACCCATAAACCATTTATCTTATCTGCAATTTGCATAACTGCAGTCTGCATAAACGTACTTGTGCCGGGGTAGACAATGACGCGGCGCACGTGCGGAAAGTCCATTGCATGTACCCCGGTACGTACCTTTCGCCGCTAGCTCGACTGACCTCACTTCAAGCTTCCGACCGTGAATTGGGCCTCGAACATCAGCAACCGCCTCTCATCCCAAACAACACCATCACACACCAACCACAGCCATGAGGCTACTCAGTGCCGTTACCGTGGCGGCCCTTGCTGGCGCCACTGCCGCGAAAAGCCAAGAAGCAGCTAAGGTGTATCTGCTCAAGTCAACGTCGTCACAGTCCGAGAGCTCCTCGAGCGCACCCAGAATACCAAAGGAGGTTGCTCGCCATATCATGCTACAAAGAGTACGTCAACTCCAACGTTATTCTTGTCTTTGGCGATCTATCTGTGTCTGACTTAGTACTGCTATAGGTATCCCAGGATCCATACGGCAGCCCATTGCGAGATATCCCGAACACCATCGACGACGAGACGGCCATCTCATATATCAACACATTTGGCAAGAGCCAACCGTCTTTATTCGAGGATGAAACAAGCCGTGATCCATTACAGTTGGTGATGATACTAGAGGAGGCCGAGCATTCGGCGTACCTTCTTGATCACCTAATTGCCCACTCCGACCTCGCCTTCCTCGTGTCTAACCCTCCGTCAACAAAGGCAACTGATGGCCTGATGGGAGAATTCGCTGCCGCCGGTGCTGCTCCAAAGCAGGAGTGCAACCCCGAGAACGTCTGGAACCCAAGCGACCTCGGATGTTGGTCCGATCGCCACACAAATGCGCTGAGATTCAAGCTGAAGAAGGTATGACTGTCTCTTCCCCTGATATGTATTGCTACTACAGCTTCTAACACATTTCACGTTAAGACGGATCTGAGCACCCCCATGCGCATCCTCTCCAAGGTCCAGCAGTACACCATGACGGGACAGATGGAGGTCGTCCTCGTCATCCTCCCGGAATCCAGCCGTTCCTCCAACCTCATCTCCTGGTCCAAGAGTTCCGCCTCCAAAGCCGCGGACGAACTTCGCCGACGCGCCGAAGTCGTCCTTACTGACGAAGCCGTCTCGACTCCCAAGTCGACAGCCGCGCCCGACGCCTTCTGGGATTCAATTCGCGCCGAAAAGGGATCTACCCGGATCCCCAACTGCTTCCTCTCCGCCAACAGCTGCGAGACACGAACGAACAACTGCTCGGGCGGTCACGGCAAGTGCATCAACCGGTACAAGGACCAACCTGATCACGAGGCATGCTTTGCCTGTCACTGTATGTCGACTGTGGTGCGGGATGGTACTGAGCCTGGTGCCGTTGGCGAGAAGACGATTCGGTGGGGTGGAAACATGTGCCAGAAGAAGGACGTTAGTATTCCCTTCTGGTTGCTGACGGGTTTCACAATCACTATTGTGGGAGCCGTCACGTTTGCGATCAGTTTGTTGTACAGTGTGGGCGAGGAGCAATTGCCAGGTGTTATAGGCGCGGGTGTCAGTCGGTCGAAGTAAAGATATCAAGAGAGAAGGGAATGAGAAGATATAGCTATTATTGGCGTGACGGTGGTTGTATTCATACACTTTTGGCGTTAGTTTGGGCAAGGAAAGTCATCCATCTATCAGGAGATTGAGAGGGTAGTCTCCTTTATTTTTAGGTTGGTCCTTTGGTATCATGCTTTTATCACCTTGCACAACTAAACCGTTACATGTTCAATGGCGTCTGGGTATCTCAATTATCAAGCTCTGAACGCTTAACCAGGATGTCTAGGTTGGATAGAGTTCAGCTCATATCCTCATCGTCCTCCTCCCCCGGCCTTGTCGTAGGTGTTGTTCCAAAACTTTCCAGCCCTCGTTCAACCGGCAGGTTAGCCACCAATCCAGGCGGCATGACCGGTCGTAGAGGACTTTGTGCAGCCAGTTTCGCCGCACCAGCACCACCAAGAGCAGCCGTATGACTACCCAGTGCAGCCTGGTACTTTTCACCCGCCTTATTCAAGATTTCCTGCACTTCCGCCTCCCTCTTTTCGACCTCTCCCTTTTCCTTCTTCAGCTGTTTGATCCTTTCCCGTTTCCGCTTTACCTCGTCGTCCAACCCCTGCACCAGATTCCTCATCCTCTGCAGGCTTTCCTCCAGATCCGGCAGCGGCTTCATCTTGGGTATTACATCCGGTCCTAGCTCGTCCTCGTTGTCCAAGGAAGCTTCATGGCCCATGCCTTTTCTTCGCTGCGCGGCCTCGTACGCTTCCCTTCGCTCTATGCTGTCGTCGCTCTGCTCGCTGTCGGAGAGGGCATCTTCTGCGCCGGCAATGAGTTCTGCCATTTCTTTGCGCTGTTTCAGACGCGCCTCTCGTTCGGCTTGCCGGCCGAGGGAGAGGCCGCCGTCTTCGACAAGGTCGTCATAACCTTCTAGGAGATCTTCGTCTTCGCGGACCAGTCGGGTTTCTTTCTCCTTTTTCTTGCCTATTCGGTATTCATCGTCCTCGTCCTCGTCGTCAAGACCGATATAGTCGTCTGCCTGTCCTTGCAGGGCCAAACGTGCCCGGCGTTCCTTCTTCTCCTTGATCTGGGCTGCCGTGAGTATAGTAGCCGCTGGTGTTCGCGAGCCAAGTGCGGTGGTAGATGTTTCTTGTCCAGGTGTTGGTACAATAGTGGCGCCTTCTAACTCTGACGGGTCGATATCCATAGCCATCTGGACGTCTTCGTCCTCGATGGTCAAGTTTGACATATCGGCCGGTGTGTTCGGCGTAGAACTCTGTAGCTCGGAAAGGTACTCCTTGCTGTACCGCGGTCGATCGTCCTCACCACCCAACACTCGACTTGGGACATTTATCCTGAACGCATTGTTTTCCACTGCAGCTGCCCTCAAGCCCGCCGTTTTCCTCGTCGGCGCATCTTCTACATCTGCCTCTTCTTCAGCGCCTGGGCCAAAGGATAGGCGGGACGATGCCGGCTTCCTCTTCGTCTTGGTCGAGCCAGCACGGCTTACAGATGGCCGTATTACTGCCGGCGCGCCCGTGTCGTCGTCATCTTCGGGGGCATTTGTGTCGTCCGTGAAGTTTATGCTCTTTCGTAGGGAAGAAGCTTTATTCGGCTTGCGAGTAAACTTGACAGGTGCCAAAGGTTCATTGGTGTCTGGTAGCGGCGCATTAGCTGGCTTGTCGTGGATCAGCAAAACATTGCGAAGCACGTGGAGCTGGATCTGATGCTTCTTACCTTGTTGCTTAGGCTCCTCAGCAGTGACTAGGTCGTCGTCCAAGGTCTGTATGACGCGAGCTTTCTTTCTGAAGGTGCTCATAGTGAGGATTTTGTTTGATGAGCTTCGAGAGTGGTGATATCTGTGGTTAAGGACTGTTGATGTGGTCATGCTGGTGACCTCAGTGTCGAGCTCGAATTGTCTTATCTTATCGCACGTGATGATCCTGGCAGCTCGAAATTCAGGCCAAAGCTTCGTCGCGGTCGGCCGTGTCGCAATTGAGGCTAGGCCTGGCCAGTATTGCTTTCCTTGCTTGACATCACCGACCTTCATACAAATCAGAAAAGATGGCTCCAGCACAGCCAGAACTCAAGAGAGTAAGTCCTCTGATTGTCTACTGGTGTGGCCTCATGTTATGTTTGGGGGTGCCGAATGCGACAGTATAGTTTTCGTCACAGCTGCAGACTAACAATGATTGCAGTACCTCGATAAGAGATTGTTCGTCCAGCTCAACGGAAGCCGCAAGGTCATAGGAGTTCTCCGCGGTTACGATGTACGCCCAGTTTCTATAAGATGGCCAGTCCGGCGATAACTGACCATAGTAGGTGTTCCTGAACATTGTCCTCGACGAGGCTGTGGAGGAGAAGGAGGGTGGTGAGAAGATCAGACTTGGCATGGTGGTATGTTAACCTCTACCGTGATCAATGGGCTTGGTACCTCGTCTGACAGCTTATTAGGTCATCCGAGGCAACTCCGTCGTCATGCTCGAAGCATTAGAGAGAATCGGCGAGGACAGACCCCGACCGCAAGGCCCATAGACGGTGGAAAGCGCACGGAGGTCCGTTCTGTCATGATAATTTGCGTCTTGTTTTTGCGAAATGAAAACATTGGGAATAGGGAAGAGGATCATTGGTTGGTATGGCGTTTTCAGCATCCCGAGCAACATCGTTTTGGGTTATAGGCTCAGAGACCACAAGCAGCTTTGAGAGATACCGAATATGGACAGGAAGAAACAAAGAACTGCCAGTCTATTTGGCCTCAGCCGACGGCTCCCAGACCTTCGCGTCATATCCATCCGTCAGCCGACCTCCGTACTCCTTTACCCACCCACGGATACCGCCCTTTAGGACGAGGGACTCGATGTCAGTGTCGCCAGTCTCATTGATGAAATCTTGCATCCAAGCGGCGCACCGAGGACCACGCCCGTTGGAGGAGCCTGCACTTGTGAGGCTGGGTCCAAAAGGCAGGATTGCAAGCTGGCCTGGTATGTACTCACCACAATAAAAGATTAGCTTCTTCGTACCGGCTTGCTTGACAAGGTCGTACACTTGCTTTCGTGTCGGATACAAGCTATGAGCCGGAAGATTGATTGAAGATGTCACCGTTCCCCCTTCAAAATCCGTTCTGCGCACATCGACCAGCAAGAAGTCTTTTGCTTTGTCGGGGTGCTGCTGTTGCGCCTCAAGAAGAGCAGCAACCTCGCTTGGCTCGATAGTTCCGGGCTTGGCTTGGGGTTCTGGAAAGGCATCGTACCACGGCGCTTGCTGGCCGTCTTTTGTGGCCATTTTCTTGCAATGTTCGTGGACGGGGAACGGCATAGGTAAAGTCAGCTATCACACCGTCTCTTTTTGTCTTGTACTTCGTTCTTGGGTGGGAAGGCTGGCCAATCTTTGCGTTGGTGTGACGCACCCATGGACTGATTCGGCAATTGTCGTTCAGCCTTGGGCGGTGTGACCCGCCATTATGGACGTCACCCATCCAAAGCCTGTAGCACGCCATATTGGCAAGTACCACCCTCTTCACTCCGTGTTGACTTTGGTGTCTTACGATGGCCACATACCTTCAAAACCTGGTTTGCGTTTTGGGTCTTAAGCTGTTCTTTGATGGTCAGAGTTATCCGCCAAGGGAAATGACATGGAATTCAGCAGCAGCAAACGCTGGATCTGCATAAGAGTCTTCTGCTAGTGGCAAGCAAAGTCGGCTTGTAAACAGAACCCTGGGTATACCATAACGCCTAACGCCCTACTGTCTCCTTGTCACTCGTTCCGATCCCCAGCAAAACCTTCCATATACCATGGCCAACACTTCCTCAAACGTTGGGCTAGTGATTGTTCTCTACCATGCGAGTACTCAGCAATACCAGGTCCATCTTCCTCATTATCCTGTGTTCCTCCCCATGCAGCACTGGCAAGCTTCTTTCCATTCCACCCTTCACTCTGCGCGATCCTAGCTTGATGTTGGCGTTCCGGGAGGGGCAAAACGGAAGAGAATTTCCGATATGTTGTGTTGATGGTGGTGGAACATCCCAAGCGGGATTAATGGTAGAAGAAGCCTCTGCCATCGCCGTACTGCTTGAAGTCGACCGGGTGTTGATGTTTAGAAGTGCCGGGAAAAGCGGCGACTTGCCAGGCATGACGAAGAGTACCATTGTGCATGACCCGAGCAGCTTGGCGGGTGAAAGATAGCTGAAGCCACTGGTGATGGCGGGTAGCGGGGTTGTTCCAGCCGTCGTCGTGGTTGGCGTTGGCGAGGTAGACGGTCGTAACGTTGGCGAGATCCGGGTCCGAAACGATGATGTCTAGCATGGCTGCCACGTACTTGGGGTACACCTCGGTACGTCTGCAGGATGACTGGCCGTTGTTTGTCGGCTTCACCACGGGCTTGTGGTTGTTGAGAGGCAACGCGATGGCGGTGATGGCGTGCTTCTGAGCCGCCGAGAGGGTGGCGAGGTGCTGTCTCAGCTGGTTTTCAGCTGGGCCTACTGCGTCACCGCCCTGGACAAAGGTGAAGTCTCCCGGATAGTGGGGAGTGGTAGCCGGCTGCGCCGCGATAGCCTGCTGAGCGGCGATAGGCCCAGGCATCGGGACAGGCGCAGTAACGGTCAAGGTGGGGATAAAAGGTTGCCAAATGGCACCAGCAACGCCACCGGCAAACGATAGGACAAACGAACCGGCAACCGGGCCAGCGACCGGGCCAGCAACCGGGCCAGCGACCGAACCAGCGACCGGGCCAGAGGCCGCGCCGGGCAGAGTTGCTACCTGTAGGCCGGCCGCACCAGCAGCCGCGGCGGCAGGAGGAGGCAAAAAGTCATCATCTGGTTCTCCAGGGGCATCCGGCTCCCCTCCAAGGAGGTTGTTTTCGAAGTCGAATTGAGCCGACATCCTTCCAGAGTTTTGCCGGTTGGATTGATGTTGACTAGTTGTTAAAACACGTGATCCAAGCGTGCGAGGCAGGCAGATTGACAGGTCCTTAGAAGTCCAAGCTGGAACAAAGTGATTCACTTGCTCAGCGTGGGGCTCCTATGGGCGACTAAGCATGTGAAAAACATCACCATGCTAGTGCCGTGACCCTTCGGTGACAAGCTGGTGAAGGATGACATCGTTGGTTGGGCTCTTGGGGCATGGGGCAGGTCTTCAAGATATCGGCCTTTTAGATATATGTGCGAAGGGAGCTATTGGTTGTTCACACACACCAAGCAGAATAGGTAGCCAGGCGAGACCTCATCTGTCTATGCCAGGTAAGAGGAATACATCATTTATACCTGTTAGCCCTAGCCTCAATGGGCTGGTATCCCTCCATCAGTCTTGTTCTCTATCGCCCTTTTCATCATAGTCATCCCTCCTATCATCTCAGGCTTGGGGCCTGCTTTTAACATGCTAATTACAGCTGTATCACCCTTATTCGCTTCATTGTCAACAGCCACAAGGGGCTCTTCCCTTCGGCTATCCATTAGGATTCCTGACCACACCATAAAGATGCCACCTAACGATCATAATGGCATTGGGACCTGGTATGACAGAAAGACCAATAGCGCAGTGGCAGCATCCTCCTCGCTCACAGTTCCGACGGGACTGCTATTCCTGACTTTGACACCCCCATTGGTTGATTCTCTCGATGAGCCATCGACCTCCACTGGGCAGAGGGTCGATCAAAGCTTGGAAGGCTCTACAACAACCGCCATGTTATCTTTGGGCTACACGGAGGTTCTTTGGCCGTCGTGGAGACGGAGGCCAGATATCTATACTGGGAAAGATGCCCAGACAAACATTATGCACCTAGCAAATGTCATTGGGTTGGTGGTGTCGTTATCGACCGACAGTCAACGAAACAGAACTCTAAAGGCAAGAGCCGGTGCGGTACGGCACTTACTCCTGGGAACTCTGAGAGCCGTGTCTCTGATAAGACATGACAGAATCCATTCCCCGGTACAGCTCCGTACTCCCAAACTGCCTGATCCATCCAGAAATGGATCGACGACCTACAAACTGCATTGTCGTGGCTTTGCGAGCATCCTTACCATCGAGATATCGGCTGGGTCCATCACTTCCAGGAGTGAGGCTAGCTTCGCCTGCTTTTCGGTCACAAAATCGACCTTCACGACGACAAGCTATCCTGAAGTCTTGGACATCCAGCAACTTTGACCGAATCCGCCTTTCAGTGTATCTAATGGATACAAACGGCCTCCAACGTATTCTGATGTCGAAGAGGACACATCTTATCATTGAGTCAAATCACATCAAGGACGTACTCGTTAATTGGCTGTGGTCGATCATGGGAATACCCGATGGGTCAGAACAGAAGGAGCTCGGGCAACACGAACGTAGCCGGCCACCAAGAGTAAAAGACTGCCGTTCTTGAGGAGAGATGCACTCTCTGTCTCGGACTGTGACATCGGAGCCATCTTTGTCGTGGCCCACCGAACTCGGTGCGCCATGTTGAAAGGAGGGGAGCGAAAATTCGGTCTGCTACAGTCGGAGTAGCATTAAGAGGTGTAATGTCAGGGCTATCTGGGACTTTGCTTCATCCGCGACCAACGTGCAGACTCGCATGGAGATACTTTTGGCCCTTCTGGGAACTTAGCCACGGTGCTTTGACGTGCTGTTTCTGTCAAGTTACATGCATGGTGTCCCTGAAATGATGTTGCTAAGATAGATCTCTGCTTCTGGGTCCACCGGGATGCGCTGAGGTTTGTGACGGGAGGAGGCACCGTGTGGTAGAGTACCTAAGGTACGGCAAGCGAACCCGACCTGATTGCTTTGTACAGTTGTGCGCTCCTTCTTTACTGTCATGTGACAGACGGATGATCGCACCTGCTGGGGATATGGAAGTCCTTTGTCAACCACGCAGTACTGACGTCGAGAGTTTCAACCAAAGTGTGCTTATCCTTTTTCGTCGCAAGCTTCCTTCCGATCGCCCTGGCGCTCAACAAGTCCAACTGGCAGCTATAGACAATACTGTCCCCATGCCATACTGAAATTCTTCCAGTTTACTGGTCGCCGCTGCGTGGTGAGCATCCAGGCATTCAGCAGCTGTCATCCCTGATGGCTGTTTCTCTGACTGACCGTCAAATAGAGCGTGAATTACTCACTTCATCGTCTCTGACTCCGCCATGGGTTCCCGCCCAAGGGCCACGTCCTTGCCCGCGCAGCCATCTGTGCCCACAGCGCGCAACTTGACCGATATCCTGGAAGATTCGGAAGGAGCTGCCACACCTTCTCTGCGTGAAGAGCAGGCAGATCCCATCCAGCAATTTTACCCCAGTTTTAGTGTGCCTCTCACCCCGACCGCAGCTTATAGTCACGGACCCAGCCATGGCCATCACCGTTCGTCATCTCTCGATCGACTGCAAACAGGGGCTTCGGTAGTCCGACCATTGACTTATCGCGACCGCATCATCTCATCACGCTATGCATCGCGCAATGCGACACCCCGCACGAGCTTATCGCGTCAAGGATCTCCGCAGACAAGTAGAAGGGCCAGCAACATTGGGAGCAAGGACGGGAGCAGAGCCGGGACACCAAATGTGGGAAGAAGCAGAACGGAACCTAGGACACCCGTGTCTAGAGTTCCGTCCCGCCCACGGACCCCTTTCCGTTACTACAGTCGTCGCCCTTCCTCGCAAGGTCAAGCCAGTACGGGCATCGATACCGATTATATCGACACTGCCCTGCGGGAATTGATTCACGATCCACTGTCACGTATCCTCCATCCGAGACGACCCCAAGCCGGCCTGACAAGTGGTCTTCATCTTTACCCGGACGGGACTTTCATCGCTCCCCTTCGGCGGGATATCACCTCGCGGCGTTGGGAGGAACGTGTCGAACCTATTACACCAGTACTCGCCAGAACCCTGACTTGGCCGCCCACCAAGCAGTTTGACCCGACCAGTTACGAGGCCAAACAGCGCTGGGGCACTCCAGACTGGAGTTCTCCTGAAGAAAATGCCTTGGATGATGAGAGCACTACGTTCTCGGTCCAAGGTCAGGACACGGATGTGGACGACCAAAGCAGTACTGTCCCAGTCCAAGATCAGGACACAGCGGATGAGACAGCGACCCAAGACCCGGACACGGTGGTTGGGACACCGAAACTACGCACCATTAACGCCATTCTATATAACATGACCACGGCTAAACTGACGATCGGCCATGTGCGATTCTTGGTCGTGCCGCTCATTTGGCTGTACGCTGCTCAGCATCTGAGGATCAAGAGGCCTAGGTTCCCACGCTCTTTCCAAGACTTGTCTTTGGCCATCATCAGGGATATTATATGGTACTTCCTCATCGTCATACCGCTGACACTTTTGCACCCTCCTCCACTTATTACACAGTTCTTTCAACCCCTCCCCAAGGGCGTGATGAAGGCGTTGCCAATCCTGCAGATTCGGATTGGGAGGAAGTTGTGCATCCTCGACGATAGGTTATTCCCACACCAGGACGAGATCGTTTTTTCTGATCGGTCGACGGACTTTTGGTTGGTGTGGTGGGCGGAACCGTTGTTCTTCAGACCCATCTTCTTCGTTCGAAAACATCTCCCGGCGCGTTTTCTGGTTCCCAAATACTGGCACATTGTCAGCTTCCTTGCGTGGTATGGAATAATTGCCGTGTGGAAGTTTGTTGTGATTGACGTATTTCACGGGACCGCTCTTCAATGGCTATGGTGACCTTGGCACCGGCTCTAGTGGACATCTCAGGAGGCATGGCTCATGTATGCAGGCGTCGATCGCGGCTCATAGCGTGTCGCTGACAGCACCGCCGTCGAAGGTTTTGGGCAGCCAATGGAAACCAGAAACTCAAACCCATGTCTTGTCTCAATTTCAGGAAGAAATCTATGCTCCCACATGTCATCCATTGTTTCAAGGCAGGGGTGGTGGGATTATTGCTGCAATGTTTTGCAGGTTGAAGTGACGATAGGACTTGGCTTTCTTTCCCCTTGGCTCCCCGAACGCACTCCGTCGCTGAGCATTTAGCTCAACCATAACACTATGAGTGCATGTATTCATCACATGTTATATACTTTGTAATGCCACAGGACTTTTCTGTCCTCAGTTCATCAGGGCTATAACATATCGGAAGGTAGCCACAATCTCCAAGAGTGTCAAAGGCATCTGGGTGACACTGGTGATCAGTTTCTGTTGTTGGCGCAAGCACCTGGCGTCAGCCGATTCACTGCAAGGGATTCCTAGCTTCTAAAAGAGAGCTTCACAGCTGACAGCAGTAGGATGTAGCCAAGCGTATCAGGTCGAGACATGCCCAGAACCGGTGCAACATTGTCTGATAGGACGAGCTCATGAAATTGTCCCCAGGTACGCCGTGACACCAATGCCGAGCAGACCCTCGCCTGTCATACAGCCGGGCCGTCCTATCAGGCACACAGTGCGCCTTGTACCACACTAAAACCAGTGACCCGTTATACAAGATTAGATTACATGCTACACGTACAACAACTCCAACAACGCCAAGAACAAACGGGCCAGACTCATCCCCTACTGCAGAAGGACGTTCCGCCTATCATGGACGTTGATGAGTGTGTATTCCGCCATGTTAGGGTCCTTGTCACCGTTGACGTTCATGGTGACGGCGAGGAGGTTGGGCTCAGTCCACGCCGGGCGGAGACCACGCGCTTCCAGACGCTCCCACCTGTTTTCCCATGGTCAGCCAAAGCCATAGAGGAACTTCCGGGTGCAAGTCACTTACCATTGGAGATATGTCTGAGCACTGATCTTGTGGGCAAAGAGATGAATCTCAATCATCAACTGCCCAATCGGCAGATCCTTCCCCTCAGCAAGGGGAAAGTCCCTGCTCAAGCCATCCATGGACTCGAACTCGGCAAACTCAATGTCCATCTTGAGGATATCACTACGACGCCATTAGCCCTCCTCTCAGTCCAACCCTCCCAGCATAAGAGCTCTTACATGTAGTCATGACCATTCATCTTCATCAGATCCGCAATACTGTAGAACGGCGGGGTCTTCTTGGTATCCGTCGTCCCCGCGATGCCGGCCTGCATGAACGTGGCGCGGTCGCGGTTCTTCTCCTCGACCTGGGTGCCGAAGTCGACGACGGAGAAGTCATACGCCCAGACCCGGCAGTTGGTGCGGCTGAGCATCTCGTTCTCGAAGGAGGACTCGTCCCGCACGCCGAAGCTGTAGATGACGCAGGGGCGCGACGCGGGCAGCGACTCGTACAGCGACATGCCGCAGACCCATTTCCCGCCGTCGCCCATGCGGCCCACCCGCTGGATGTCGTGCGGGCAGCCGTACGAGGCCGGCGTGAAGTCCCAGACGGTGTAGGGGGTGCGGAAATAGGTCTCGCCGGTATGGGCGGCGTAGCTTAGATATCCCTCGTCAGCCAAGTTAGGGGGTGGGGAAGGGGATGCAGGACCTACAGAGGGAGCTTGTCAATGGTGCCCCAGTCCTTGGCGATGAGCTCATGGCGCTGCTGGACCGTCCTCTCCCAAGAGGCCTCGGCGTGTCTCATGTAGTCCCTCAAGGAGGCTCGGGAGCCGGAGGAGGTGAGGACGGACGGGACGTTGGAGCTGACCCATTCTTTGGAGGAGGAGCCGAGGGAGGTAGAGTGAAAGACGGCAATGAAGAACAGGATGCCTGCCGCAGACCAGAGGAGCTGGGTCACCCGCTTGGGGTTGCTGAAGAGGGAGTTGTTCATGGCTAGGTGCTGATGTTATAGCCAATCAAGTGAAAGTGAGGACGGGCGCCGTATTAGTCTCTCATCCAGAGCGAGAGCAGAAAGAAAGAGGAAGGTGGTTGTGGTAAGGCAACTGTTGAATGTTGCCAAAACAGCTCCAGCTAGTACAGAGCCAACGAAACTAGCAGGACATGAGAAAGGAAAGGAGTGAATGGAAGGTCGGGGAGGAGAGCAAAACTGCGGACAACTCCGTAGGACGGTCCGCCATAAGTACAGACGAAACTCGTCCTACAGCATTGTGAGACTGCCAGGGCTAGAGCAAGGGGCTAGCCCGCCCCCGGATTCCAGCATCTCCGCCAAGAAGAGGGGATCGTCGCTATCTCAGCCCATGGGACGGCACCGTTGTCCCTCCAGTACAAGAGTAAGACACCTAGGGAATTCCCCCCCCGCAGTGCACGGTGGAATGGGGAGAGTTTTAGGGCGCCACAGAATAAGATTGTTGTATCCCTTGCGCGAGTGTCTAGTTGTCTTAAAATGCCTTCCATGTAGAACATTGTCGCGCTTCGGCAAATGGGTGCGTGAAGCCAAGGGAATGCTTGGGTTCGCCTTGGTGAGTGAGCACTTGTCACGGAATATCGCTGCGGTCACAAAGCTAGTGGGAATGTCAGCCGAGGGTGTCCAGTCAGAAGCCATCGACCCCGTCGGTACTGCTTCCGGAAACATGCCACATACCTGACTTAGAGGATAAGCTTCACTTGGTGTGGTGGGCGTAAACCAATCACAGGCTTGCACTAGGCCTATCGCCCGTATGTGCGGCTGAACAATGTTCATGATCAGCTCGTGTTATCGACAGCCACCATGCAGGGTCAGGTAAGGGGGGGGGTAACGCGAAAATCATTCCAGCTAGTAACACGCCTACAGTAGACACCGCGAATGTCGCCTTACCAGTAAATGCCTACATTGCTCACTCGCGTGCGATGTTGGTGATCTCGGTTGAGATGATTATCCGTGTTTACTGTGCAATGAACAAAGCTAGTGATTAGTCTAGGAGGAGGAGATGAAATGAAACGCAGCCCGAAATCCGATGCAGCCCGATTCTACTGAACGACACACTTGGACGGTAACCCACAGAACCCCTCCTTGTCCTTCTTCTCCGCAGGGGTTTGTGACGGTTGCGCACCCTTTTGCGTTGTCGATGCCTTCACCTTTGCGTCTGCCGGCGTGGATCCGTTGCCCACGCTTCGCTGTCCGGCAGTAGCTCCCTTAGAAACCGATGCAGCCTGCCCACCTTTCGACCACGCGCCTCGTTAGCACTACCACGTTCACTTGCCGCCTTGCGAGATGTAGGAGGAGGAGAATCTTTCGGTCTCGTCACAGGAGGTCGTGCAGCCACCTCAGAGGCGCCGTCCGGGACTCCTCGCTCGGTGGGGACCAAGTGGTTGTCATTCTACGCACCAGTGGCCTTGGCGAGGAGCTGATAGAACTCCGCCCCCTGGATCTCGGCTACCCTGAGCTCCGCATCGCTGGGCTGGCGGCTGCCGTCGGCTCCGGCGAAGGTGCCCGCTCCCCAGGGAGAGCCTCCGTGGACGGCGGTCAGGTCGGTCAGTTCCTTGAAGGCCTTGGCGTATCCGAGAGGCACGTAGACGATGCCGTGGTGGGCGAAGGTGGACATGGCGGCAATGGCGGTCGACTCCTGTCCGCCACCCATGCTGGCGGTGGAGATGAAGAGGCCGGCGTACTTGCCGTGGAAGCCTCCAGACATCCACTGCTGTCCGGTCTTGTCCCAGAACGCCTTGAGCTGGGCGGGGTAGTTTCCGTAACGAGTCGGGATGCCCATCAGGAAGCCATCGTATTCAGCAAGCTTGGTCGGCTCGAGAAGAGGGATGTCCGTGGACTTGGGAGGAGCGTGCATCTTGCCAAGGACCTCCTGGGAAAGGGTCTCCTCGATTCTGGAGTGAAAAGAAACGGCCGTTAGTTTCTCTGCATTTTGAGTCTGTTGTCCCCTCAACCGCGATGCCAAACTTACTGGTACAGGTCGGCGGTACCTCCGGCCTGCTCGATACCCCTCTTCTCGGCTTCGGCTAGAGCCTTGATGTGGCCGTACATCGAGTACTGCGACGAAGAGTTTGTTAGCAAGATGAGACAAGGCTGGCCATCAGAACCATGATACTGGAACAGCAAGTGGTGAAGCTGTTTTCATGCCATGGATCACAGAATTGTGTCCACATGAACCGGCCGAAAGCCTCCGCATTTCGGTATGAGGTTGGAGCGCCTCCATGTTCTTCATCCATCTTTGACAAGATGACGGAGAGTAGCTCTAATGGACACTCACAAAGATGATCGCAATCTTGGGAGCCATTTTGTTTAGTGCTGCTTCAATGACACTGGTCTAGATAATTGATGATTGAGGATGCACGAAGCGAGCAAATGTCTATCCAACGATGAGGGAAGAAGGGAGGCGGATAAGAGTGCCCGAGGTGGGGGAGATGTTCGTCTGAAGTATTGTTGAGGAGTCTTGGGTGGTGGAAGTCTGTCTTGTACCTGGCACGACAGCTGCTTCCCCAAGACTCTTATAAGCTTCTCAATGCACCAACGCTCAAGCTTCTGGTTGCCCCGCCGAACCACTTCGAAGGGAACCCTCCCGCAAATGTGCAGTAGCAGGCCGCAACAAAGAGCATCAACCGGTGGCGAGCGGTGGCAGGCACCAAGCTCCCGAGGGGTGGTGCGGTTCTTGCCCGTGGGCCGCGATTGTGGGACTGAAGTAATGCTCCGTAATGATCAGCAATCCGGTTGGAAATCGATCGCTCGAACCCGATTTGGCAATGGCTCCAGGCCTAGACTAGCCCTTCCCGCTCTCCATCATATGCCAATGCAGGAAGCTCGCTTGGGTATTGTTTCATGGTAGCCGCAGAAACACAATGCTCCCTCTTGTTGCTGCCGCATGCAGGTGCGGTGAGCCCTCGAGACTGCAGAAAAGAGGGAACACTCCCCTCTCGGAAGAAGACCTTCATTGTCGTAGGGCCTACCGGATGAACCGACTTTTTAATTCCAAAAAGCTTATCATACGCCATGTGCGGTCAAAGACGTCGTTAACCGCGCGGACAAAGACCCCAGTTTTCAGAGCTCTTTACCCCACCGTACCCGCAGGCGGACGCTAAGAATGCACCTTAAACTATGCCAAGCATCGTGTCCTTGGCTGAATAAGGGCTTACATTTGCTGATGATTGAAAAGCGGGCGACGAGTCAGTGATCTTTTGGGATACGTGTGGGAGTTTGCAAATGCTGACTGTAGTTGATGGACTGATGACAATTGTTATCAATCTCTTCGGATCCACCTGTCAGTGTGTTTACTTCTTGGTTGCAATGAGAGCATTTCCGCTCCCTCGATGAACTGCATGTTCGGACAGATGATTCGTCCAAGGTCCCCAGCCCTTCGGGCTGCTAATGAGGGAAGTTCTCCATTCAATCGACAGTTCTCGTCTGTTTGTCTAGATGCACCCTTGTGTCTTGTCAGCCTGCATTAGGGGTGGCACAATGGGCTGCGGCTGTAGCCGCCCAGCCGTAACGCCGGACCGTAGCGACTTCAATGTATTTTACTTAACCCTGGACCACATCCAGTAAGAGCGCCAAGTTATGCTGGTATACAGATGCTAGTGAATCAACTTTTCCCCTTCTCCTTAACCTACAGATCACCTCCCCTTTGCCCACACCAACCATCTCGACACCCCATATAATAGCACGCTCACCATCATCAACGCCGCCGTATACCCAATCGTCGGTGTCCAGTTATCCTCCCCCAGAATGGCACCCGCGATCGGCGTGCCCACCAGTAGCGCGATTCCCGTCACAAAGAAGCTCATCCCCATCCTAGCCCCCAAGCGATTCATGTCCGGCGTCAGGTTCTTCAAACAAGACGGACTCAGACTAACCACCCCGCCCGAGAATGCACCATACAACAGCGCAAACACCGTCAGTCCACATAGATTCTTCGTCCCGAACCACGCAAACGCCATGATCGCACTTCCACCCGCACACACGATCATCATGTTGAGACTGCCGTATCTCCCCGCCAAAGCATTGGGTATGATGCGCCCAAACACACTGCCCACATTGAGGAAGGTAACCAAGTACGGTGCGAACTCCTTGTCCGCAATCCCGTGGGCAATGGTGAAGAGCTGGGTGTAGAAGAACGGCACATAGAGCGCCAGAAACGCAACGAAGCAACCCGACGCGAATACCAAGAATGCCGGGTCCGTCAAGGCTGTTTTATCCCATATCGCCCGTTTGCTCCTCGGTCTAATCCGGACCTTCATAAACGCCACGGGCACGGCAGACAAGCCTAGGACAATGAATGCAATCACCCTCGTCGCCCAGCCAAACCCAATCTTGGGTTCCAGTCGCGAGAAAATGATTGGGAAGATGATACCCGCCACCGGACTCCCAGCCGAGGCGATACCTAAAACCAAGGGCAATTTCTTGGAGAAATACTGCGCCAGGATGGCGGTGGAGGGAAGGAAGACCATGCCCATTCCTATTCCGACACAGACTCCTTGCGCGAGGAGGAGCTGCCAGTATGCCGTGGCCAGGGACGTCATGAACATGCCCAACACGATCAGGAAGAGTCCCGCGGCAAGCAGATGCCGGAAATGACCCGCGTCATAGAGTGGTCCGGAGACGACGCCGAAGATCATGAGCAGAGCACCCTGAAGAGACCCGATCCAGGAGATGTCGGACGAGGTGTTGCGCCCGGCTAGCAGGCTGGTTTCGTAGAAGGTTTGGAAGACGCCGAAGGAATTGACCAGACCCCACGTTGCCACTAGCGTGAAGGTGCCGCCGAGGACTTGAAGCCATGCTTGTAGACCGCCGTCAGGAGGGTTGTGGTGGCCTGCTGCTGGCGGTTCGGTAGGCTCTGCAGGCGTCTTCTCCGTGATTAGTTCTGCTGGGAGAGGCTCGGCTCCGACATCGGTTCCGGCATAAAGAGGTGCTGCGCGTATCTCCTCGCATTGGTCCGTGTCGGAGGACGACGAGTTGATCACCTCGTCCTTCTCCATGATATCGCACCCACTCCCGAAGGGAAGGGAATCTAACTGAGCGTACCTCTGTTGATGCACAGTCTTCTGGCTGAGGTGCTCAATTTGCCAAGACCCGGGGTAGGTATATCGACAGGTTTAATGCCATGCCGGGGTCCACCCAGACGTCACTTGGTGGTATTTTCCGCCGTTAATCGCTAAAGGAAAGGTGCGCCGGTTGTTTTTCGCTCTGGCACATGTGTGCCGGCACGTCTGAGAGTAGGGATTATGTGCTCCGGTAAAGGCGCCTGATGTCTCGAGGTAGACATTCTCTGTTGATGACATAGTTGATGCCGTGGGAAGTCGGCGACCCCCGCTCAAGTTATTGGTGTGCGGGTATAGAACGGCCGTAGAGCCATTATATGATCGACGGCAAGCAAATTCGGCTCCTCGGCACGCCATATTAGCCTTTGTTCGCGACATGGCCTACAGTTAGTAAGCCTGAATACCAACTCCCAAGTAATAGTCGACGATGACTTGCTTTGCTCAGTCCATTCAGCATCAGCAATGCCTCGGGCGATCATGTCGCCAACCATAAGCCGCACTGAGGAGCTGTCCAGCATCTTTGAAAGTCTGTCCAAGAAATCACTGAGCCACGGTATAAATATGGAAAAAAAAGATGTTCTTTTGGCTTCCGCTGAAATACCCAACCAGATATTGTACCCAAGAAAATGTATATCGACATGAATCATCAAGCATAATACACGCCCTCATGCAGGGCCTCGGCGGCTTCAGTCATCAGGGTGCGCGGTGGAAGGCTCAATGACAATCTGGGGCACCTGGCTGAGTCTCAAACTCGGCAATTGAGGTGTCCCTCCCAGCCCTCTTGATGTCCTTCTCGAGGGCGACTCCTCGTCCTCTCCGGCACCAGATGCTTCAGCCGCCACTTCAGCCATGTGCGCAGACAGGCGGTTCAGGCGCGCTTGTGTTGGTCCAGGATAATCTGGGGGCGGGCCCTCATAGGGGCTTTGTGCCCCAGATCTTGTGTTTTGAGGCGATAGTTCGTCCAAGTTGACGTCTTCATATCCCGGAGGTGGTTGCAATGGCATGTCCGCCTCACCAATGTCCGCTTCGTCGGCGTATATCATCTCTGGACTGGATCCTGCTCGTGGTGTCGTGTGGCCCGCCGAGTCACCTCTCGATCGTGACCTTGCTCTGCCCAGGCTTACCATGCTGTGGCTGCTTCCGTCCACATTCGGATTGGGGGTAGGCGGCAAGCTGCGCTCGTCGTCAAGACTAATGACCGAACCGGCACTGGGCAGACGTTGATGAAGAGAGCTTGGTCCTGCGCCACTAACTGACCGCGCCGAAGGCGCTATACTAGCCGCGTCGCTTAGAAGGCCCATCCGTTCGCTCTCGATACTGTTGGCTCTTATCCTCGTACCGTCGGCTCGAGCGACACCCAGGCCATCATAGCTGACACTGCTCACGGCTCGTTGTCTGGTGTTCTTGATGCGTTCATGTTCCCTCCTGAGCTCCTCCACCTCCTGTGCGTGCCTCTCCGACGCTTCCCTCGCCTCTCTGGCTTGCCTCCTGAGCTCCTCGGCGTTTGAGCTACCGTTCCGTTGTCTTGCTTCGCGTCGTAGCTGTCTGTATTCCGAACGTTCTTCGATTTGCCGATTTCGGGCTAGTCGGACCTGGTAAAGAGTAGACATCTCGTTCTCGCGAAGTTCCTCCTCGTCTTCGGCTGTTGGCATCTCAACCACGACATCTATTCCGCCACGCTCCCCTTCCCTACCAAGCACCTGTTCGGTTTCTCTGGCTTGCGGGTTATAGGCCGGCAGCGTCATCACCGACCTGATCGATGTATTTCGGTCGACTCCGGCTGCTGTATCAGTTCTGTTGGTTGACCCAGCACCAGCTTGTATTGTCTCTGGTTCTCGTAGCCTGGCCATTCGCCGTGTTCTCGGCGCGGCCGCATCTGCATCTTCATCGTCCGCATGTTGATAACGGTGGTCGGTTGGTTTCACCTTCCAGTTGGTCCATAACCGTTTGAGGAAGGGAGTCGGTACGTATTTCGGATTCGGATATCGCATGCGCAGTTTGCGGATGTAGTAGATAATGGCCCCAATGCACAACGTTCCGCCAAGGATTCCCGCCACTACCTGCACAAAATGTTAGCCAGAATACGATGACCAGAGTTGTACTTGTACTGGCAACCAGGTGACTCACCAGTCCTGCGTTCTGTGACTTGTGCATCGATCCATCCCGCGACAACAGCCTGGTACCAGCTGTAAAATGGTCCGCCGCCTGGGAGCTAGCTACAGCTTTTATGATTCCTGATCGCACAGGCATGACGAAGTCCTGCCGTTGGGAAATATATATATACGGCGTGGTCTGTCGAAGCAGTGTGCTATACCTCTGGGACCAATTGTCCCTGCATATTGCGTATGTTATGAAAAGTGTGTGCTTATCGCGGCGTGTCTTCGCAGTCAATGGATGATGCAACAAGCGCCGGCGTCCCCGGTTCACGTCGTCAGATCGAGTATGACTTTGCAGGGTGTGCAAATTGCCAAGCGTCGGTGTGATTCTTACTTCAACAGAAGCATACGGAACGTACAGGAGATTGAATGACTCGGGCTCAAACAGAATATGCAGAGATAGCTAATTAAGGTAGATGTGTTTGAAGTTGGTTCGTATTCGAGGGTCTTTAGGCGCATGGAAACTGGCTGGAGTACCACGACAGGGGCAAGGACCCGCTGCAGCACCTCGGCCCCGACCCCGTCATTGGACCCTGGATCGACCAACAACAGGAATGACGAGAGCAGCTTCCTCCTTCTCACATTACACGCATGATCGAACCGAATGTAGATCAACCTGGAAGGCAACATTCTGACTCAACTCAGCCTCTTACATATACTTGGGGTACCTCTAGGTTTGCTGTGTGATAACGTTCATGTGCTCTATGGCGTCGAGCCCTGACGGTACATCGGCGCGACACTTGTTTGTCTTCGTCCCTCCTTTGACGTCCTGGGTGATTAACAGAAGCTACGTCCAGCAAGGACTTCCGCTAGAGGCTACTATAGTAGTACAGCCATCCGGACCACAATACCTCCAGCACTTTGACGTAGAGTCCGAGCCGCTGACGCTAGAACAGGAACAAGCGCCGGCCTGGGTCAGCTACTGCCTGTCTTCTGTCTACTACGAAGATCAGGGCACACTAAGTCTGCCTTACAAGGTGGAGAGCGTGGGATTTCCAGGAGGTTGGTTCGCTAAAAACACCAGGGCACTTGCTGGTTGGTACTAGTCCAATGCCGTTAAGCCACGCGATGACGGCCTCACAACAACTCCTCCAATTCAGAATGTTATTCTTCTCTTCTTCTGTTGTCTTCAAGACGCCGCACGAGGCCCGTACCTTGCATCAAAGAAAAGTCAATTGTCACCACGCCTCACAGTTCTCGACGTTTTTCGGCCAGTTGGGAGTGATCCCAATGACGATTCCTAAGACACTCGACCGAGACATTTCTGACAGGGCAGCTTGCATTGAACGAATCCCAGCACTGCTGGTGAGACCCGGGGAAGTGGGTGGACGAACCAATGACTTAGGTTGGCCGCATTCTAGGCAAGCGAGCTGCAATAAATGATTGGCTGCTTCCATGGCTGACATGCACATTTATCTTGAGGTTGTCTGCTGTCATCTCGGTGAGGATATTTAAACATTGACCGTACAAGCTGAGATCACCATGATCTTGGCATCAAGTCTCTGTGATCGTCGACACCATATCTCCTCGACCTGTACCGTCATTGCACATGTCCTTGTTCCCTGGCCTAGAGGCCCAAGCTACGGTGCCGGTACAATACCATGTGCCTCCTGGTCCCCCAATGTCCCTTTCTAACGACAATGACCGATAACGCTTGTCAGGTTCAGCCATTTGCAACAGTCCTTGAATGTCTGGCGACTGTCGTAGTCGGCCCCGCAGATCTAGTCAAGCGTTAGTAGTTGGACCACCTGGTAGATACTGGGTCATAGGATCGCACGTTGTCGATGTTCTTCAAGCCCATGTCTTTGCAGCAAGTAGCCGTTGCTTCTTTTTCGAGGTGTCCGTCGACGGAATTCATGCAGATACAGTCGTTGGGATCAAGCTTCCACCCGCAGCTAGAGGCAGCGAGTGAGCCCTGCGCCAGAAGGACGGAAGACAAGAGGATGGAAAGCTTCATGTTGGTCGAGAAGAACAAGTGTGAGCAGGCGTATGATAAACACTGCGTTGATCATGACGTTTTGCCCACAACATGAGGAGATGGCCTCTTTTATACCTTCGTAGCGCATTGTAGCGCCGACCATGTACTTACCAGACACTGAAAGGCCACTTGCAATTTCTGTAGATTGACTACTGCGCTCTTCTTGATTGCCTGAGCTGATATGACTACCTCGGAGGATATCGACCTGGTTAGGTATGATCTAGTCTTCCAGTGCTGGCTGCTGAATTGGTGAGCCTCTAGGCATGCGTGATGCTCAGGCTAAACTTCCCGTAGCAACCGGCCCCTCAACCGGACAATCGGGCTCGTATCAGCTCTTCACATAACATGGTCCAGTATGATATAACAATCAATGGTGCAATATAATCTGACGTGCTCAGCTAATGGTCTGCTCGGTACGTGGCATCAGGGGCTACCCTACAGTAGCATTCTGGGAGTATAGCACACGAGTGCTGCCAAATATATCATGAGAGTATATTACTTACATGCGAGCTTGACGATAGCATATGCCAATCAGGTCACATAGACGTTAATTACTTGCAGCTGCGTCCTCTTGGACCTAACCGAAGAATCCGCCAAAGTTTTGTTCGGTCCAAAGCTGTGTGTTGGTGTTGATAATGCTAGAATCGGGGCTTTGCTGATGCGAACAGTCCTTAGATGCATGTCTGCCGAGCTGCTTCCCAGTCCGAGGGGGGTCGCCTTTTTTCCCGTGGTCATGCACTCCAGTTGTGGAAGCTCTGGCGGATGAGCTTGGGTACGAGCTGGTGTGTCGGATCAAGGGTTATAGAGATGTACCCGTGAGGAGGACATAGCCGAACACCCAAAGCAATGATCAGACCGGGAAAGGGCGGCATACTAAAGAGTCATACAGCCATATACCTTGCCAGAATTGCAGAAATAAAGCTCGAGCATTTTCCCCATGCGCGAAAGGTTTTCCAGCTTCTGTACCTTGACCTCAGCCACATGCTAATTATAGGTTTCCTACCTGTCCAAGACAAAGGTGGAATAGCTAGAGATGCTTCCTGAAAGCACTTCGGTGATAGACATTCTGTCCTAAACAGGACACATGAGGATCCATCACCGTCACTGTTCACGCTTCTACACAGCATGGTTGACGATATTCTGTGGGATGAAGATGGTGTTGAACCCGCTTGGTTACCCCACTTGATCTCCACTGATCCCGCTTCAGGTCGCTGCGGCTCTTATCCCGACTCCGCAACCCGCAGCCGTTTTGTCATGCCGGTGACAACACTCGGAGTCGACCTTGGTTGGTACCTATTTTGCTGCCAAGCCAAGCATGGAAGGTGTGACTCGACTGCCGGTGGTTATCGACAACATGAACAGGCCAGAGAAGGATCGACGACGACATTGATACCACCCAAGATGCAAGGCCCCGATCTAGCTCACCCCCAAAGAGGGGTTAGCAAGGTATTTTCACCCGTCGTCGTGGTGCGCTATGAGCTCATCGAAGATAAGAAGTCCCGAAGCCAGGGTCGTGGATAAACCGACCTCACGATCGGCCGTTGCCGTGCCGAAAGAGCGGGAGGGAAGTCCGATGGATCGAATGTTAAATAGATCGCGGTTTCCGGTTACGCAGTTCAGCGTCTTGTTTGTCGGAGTAATCATCCTTCTGCTTGGCTATTTTCTGTGCTCAATCAGCATCCGGCACAGGAGTGTCAGTCACCATGAAAGGCCTCAGCATCTACAAGGCCGCCTTGGCTGTGACCGGCGCGGCTACCTACCTGGGTCAGGGCCTCTTCGTTACTGCCCAAACATGCTCCAATTCGAGCACTGCCATCGGCGGAAAGCCTTTTCCTCCTCTGATTGATGCCACTCTGGAGGACTTGGTGACCGGCTTGGAAGCGGGCCTGTTCACCAGCGTTGACCTCGTCAACGCCTACGTCTCCCGTATCAAGGAAGTCAATTCGACTCTGAGAATGGTGACCGAGTTGAATCCTGATGCACTGGACATTGCAGCTCAATTGGATGCCGACAGGGCTAACGGCATCAGCTATGGCCCCCTACACGGCATCCCAATCTTGATCAAGAACAACATTGCAACAATGGACAAGATGAACAACACCGCCGGTTCGTGGGCTCTGGTGGGAGCCAAGGTTCCCAGAGACGCTACCGTTGCGGCCAAGCTGAGAAAGGCGGGAGCCATCCTGTTGGGCAAGACGAACTTGTCTCAATGGGCCAACTACCGTTCGTATAATACCAGCAACGGTTGGTCCGCTTATGGTGGACAGACACAGGGTGCTTACTACCCTGGTCATGACCCCAGTGGCTCTTCGTCCGGTAGCGGCGTGGCCAGCTCCTTGGGCCTCGCTTTGGCGTCTTTGGGTACTGAGACCGATGGCTCCATCGTTTCGCCGTCGAGTTACAACAACCTTGTTGGTATCAAGCCCACCGTTGGCTTGACCTCACGATATCTCGTCATCCCTATTTCCGAGCATCAGGACACCGTTGGTCCCATGGCCCGTACCGTCAAGGACGCGGCCTATGTCCTCCAGGCCATCGCCGGCTTTGATCCCTACGACAACTACACCAGCGCCATCCCTTATGAAGCCGGCATGCGTATCCCTGACTATGTCGGTGCATGCGACTACTGGGCTCTCAAGGGCAAGCGCATTGGGATTCCGCGTAACGTCATGAACATTACCGGAGCTGATTACCTCAAGCCCGTCGTGGCCGCCTTCAACGCCTCCCTCGACGTGCTGCGCCAAGCTGGCGCTACCATTGTCGATGACATATACTTCCCCGGCTACGACGCAGATGTTGGCGGGAACTACCTTGCCGGCTACGAAGGCAATGTGCTCGACATGGACTGGATCAGTAATCTGGCTGGCTATATGGCCAAGCTCACATATAATCCCCATAACATTACCTCCGTCGCAGAACTTCAGAACTTCACCCAGACCTTTCCTCTCGAGGACTATCCCGAGCGCGATACGGATATTTGGCAGGAGGCTCTCAATCTGACGGTTGACAACACATCCCCCGAGTTCTGGGGCAACTACACCGCCCAGCTGTACAACGCTGGCCCCCTCGGTATCACCGGCGCTCTGAAGAACTTCTCTCTTGATGCCTTGATTCTTCCAACCGAGTTCGCCTCCACGGTTCCCGCCAGGCTGGGTTCGCCTATCGTCACTGTTCCTCTGGGTAGATATCCGGACAACACGACCGTTATCCCCAATGGCTTCGGGAACTTGAACGCTACGGCACCTAACATTCCTTTCGGTATATCCTTCTTTGCCGAGAAGTTCAGTGAGGAGAAGTTGATTGGTCTCGCCTATGCTTTTGAGCAGAGGACCATGGTGAGGAATTCGATCGTGCCGTACTTGCAGCCGAGCACTGAGTTGGCGGATGTTGTGAATAAGACAGTGGGCGCGATGAGGATGAAGTGGTGATGATGATAGAAGATATCCTGTGAACATAGTTGCATCTGAAAAGAATGTTACAGATCTCGCCTTTTTCTGCTGTCTAATTGAAGCCAGTTCAAATGAATACATATTGAAATCTAACCTCAAAAAGCCTTGAACTTTGTAGGGTATGTCGACGAGCTAACAAAACCTTGACCATGACTCAGCTTCTCCACAACCTTTAACAAAACGTCACACCAAACCTCAAGCTCGCCTCACCCAACCCATACCTTTACTGTGTCAGATCCCAGTAATTCTCTATCCAAGACAATGCTCCTGAGACCAGAAGATCCCGACTTACTCATCATGGCCAGCGAATCCCCCTCACCACCATCTCCAGAACTCTACCCTCAGACCATCCCATCCCAACCCTCCGACGACAACAACCTAGACGACGTCTGGGGTTCCTCACCATCCTCGCCCTCCCTCACCCCCTCCACTCACCCCTCTGACATCCACCGCCTCCAACAAGAACACAGCACAGCCGGTTATCGCGACGGCATAACCAATGCCAAGGCCGCCTCGGCACAGAAAGGCTTTGATGAAGGTTTCGGCCTCGGAGCGGTGATTGGTAGCAGGTGCGGGCTTGTGCTGGGGCTGTTGGAGGGAGTGGTGAATGCTTTATCTGCGGAGACTGAGGGACGGAAGGAGGTGGAGGGGTTATTAGTGGAGGCGAGGAAGGAGCTGGATGTTGTGAGTGTGTTTGGGAGGGAGTACTGGGATGGGGAAGGGGTTTGGAAGTATGAGGTCAAGGGGGATGGAGGGGAGGGGGAGGTGTTGTTTGCTGATGTGGCGGGGGCGCACCCGCTTGTGAGGAAGTGGGCAGAACGGGTCAGGGAGGTGGTGGAGAGGTATGGAATCGATGTGAAGGTACTGGAGGAAGACGACGTGAAAAGGGATGGACAGGCGGATGAAGGGGGACGTGAGGTGAGAAGGGATGCGAAGGCTGTCGGGGCCAGAGGGAAGGAGGTTTTGGAGTGGTGAAAAGGCATGGATCAGGGCTCTTGGAGCTGGTCTCACCTGCTGTCTGCTAATTGGGCTCTCCGAACTCGCAAGCCGGAGGAATCGATGACGCCAATATGTCAGGGCTGTGATGCATCCCATACAGGTACGGGCTCCTAGCGCTCAAGATTGCTTGAAGGTGAACGAAGCGCAAGGGACTTCTGTGATCAGAAGTCTTAAGCAGGAGTTTTGATGGCTGACTGGATATCACAGCCACGGAAGCAAGGGAGCCAAAAGAGGTTCCGCTCAGGCAAGGATTCAGCGCACGCGGCAACGCTCTAGAACCGATGCTACTGCGGCAGGCCACGAATTCCAGGTTCTGCGTATTGGGGGGATATCGGAGCAGGCAGCAGCTGTCCATGACAGGACCTTATATGCACCTGCACCCACGGCTCATCCAAATTGACATGCGTCAAATTGCCAGGATCAGGCTCGCTGAGCTTGGGGATGGTCTTGCGAAACCGGGTAGCCGGAGCTGGAAAGCTGAATCAGGTCAGAATCGTGCGGCTTAGAGAAATTTGGCACCTTTGTTTTCTGTTTTTATCCTCAATTGAATCATCATAGAGGCAGTGAGGACGCCCTCTCGCGCTTGTCTTAGCGCCGCTGGCCTTTTCCCATGCATTTGATAGTACGCCTTCTCCATGTCCTACAACACATCATCTGTCACTGTTCTCATGCCATTCTCGTTTGCTGTTTGTGCGTCTGCAAGTGCTCGTGCCGACATAACACTGTGCCCCGACCGTAAGATTACTAAGACGCCGATCAGATCTTAAGCCTGTTGCTTTGTATAAAACAGGATTTGCGTTGTTTAGTTACGCCAGCTTGGTTTAGCTACGAAAGGCAAGGGGCCGTGACGGTACCAGTCCGGAATTCTTCGGCAAGCAAACGAAGTGTTTGTATGCAACTGTGATTGCTAGAGGCGCTATATTAAGTTCATGCCCTCCCCCCATAGTTGCTCAATCTTGAAATTACCAGACCCCGGCTGATGGAAGTGTAGGTGGCCAGGTGTGCGTACCTCGCTCGTCGTAACGCCTGACCCTTTACAGGTATCTCGCATCAAGGAATAACATGAGGCCCAAGGAACGTACGTTATAACCTAGTATGGGTACTCTAGGTTCATTTCATACTTCACCCTGCTATTAGGGAAGAAGTGAATCACAAGCTAGCTATATATAAAGACCCAAAAGCCTAACGCTCTGAACATCGCGTTCGTTCCTCAAACCTCTTATGCGAACGACCTCCACCCTGTCTCATACTTGCCACCTACTGTCGACTTCTGAACAAGAGCTGGCGAGACATGTCTTTCGACCGAGCCAAGAGAGCTGCATAACAAAGTCTTCAGGAACCTGACGCCTTGAGAGAAGCATCAGCTGTACTCGGGAGCCTTAACGGCTGAGCTCACTGTACCAGTGAACCGCATAGGTAGGTCGTTTCCAACCCACGATTTCCCAATGGTTCGTCTTTCAAGCATATACTTAAGCCGATGGGTATACAGGTAGAGACGGTATGCTCCTCCATGCCGAAACCGATTCGGTGGAACCGGAGGATGAACCTGACGTAAACGGGCTTCCTTCAGCGCTTCTCAGACGTGAGGCCATGCACTGCCCGTACCCAGACTATTACAAGCTTCATCTGCGGACCCCAGCCTTCACCTCGACCACGGTGATCTGGAAAGGATTCTCTTGTCCTCAACCACCACTGTTCCTCGAGCCTTCGACTGTGATTTTGAGCAAGCCAAGCATCACTCGCGACGAAGTCATCTACAGTCAAATCCCACAAAGACGGCACCACAGCAGTCCGTCGTTTACCATGGCTGAGCAAGCAGAGAACGGTGGTGAGAAAAACGAAGGTTGGTCGTCACCAGTGTTCCTAAACATGTCCGTCAACGGTGACACGAATCAATGGAGCGACAGAGACGCAACGAAAAGGGAAGCTAGAGGAGCCCAAGGCAAGGCCGACTCCATGGTCCGTCGCACTGGAGAAGTGGTCCATCATCGACTATCAGTACCCTCTCCATTCCTCTGTCGACATGTCAGAAACCTTACCTGAGCTCGCCAACTCTTCTACCGAAACCTGGGAGCGTCTGATCAACTTGGAGAATGATTCTGACCCAGCCGACCATGGCCCACGCCAATTTTGGCGGCTTCATATGTTGGATACTACACGGTGTGATGGTTTTGTCCCGGAGGCTAGATTCATGGCTTGCCACGACAATTACCCCTGGCTAAACGTGGTGGGTTACACATTTTGGACCTCCTCCCGGCGGGTTGACTCGTGGTTGGTGCACATGAGAGATCGGAGAGGAATATAAACACGATGTAGTGTACTCAAGAGGTCGCTTATACTGTCATGACGAAACTTTTCGCCGTCTCATCCCCGTGCCTGTAACACACGTGCTGTACCTGAATGCCACATTTTCTGGTTAATCGTGCTTTGTAAACACAAAAACAGCAACACCGAGCGAGCATGCACGAACCAGCCACTTTCTGGCTGTAGTCCGACACTGATGCCTACCCCTCAAAACGCTCCGCACAACGTCGATGCATGGAAGTAGAACTCACACTGAAATTTTACCATTTCTACCCATCCTCCTGCCATCATGTTCTCCTGTCTACCATACTAGAGGCTCTTTTTCGATGTACCAATTTGAATATGGCTCGACAAGACTCCGACAACCTTGCCTGGGACAGGAGCGATGAGCTCTGGGAAAAGGCAATGAAGCAAGTCCGACTGTCCTCTACATGTCGGAGAATCGAGTCTTTTGCCCAAAGAACATTCGGCAAGCCCGCATCGTTAGTCACACCCTTAATAATAGGCGGCTTCAATGTGCTATACCCTATTCGAATTAAGAGTTCCATGGAGAAGGTTCTCATTCGCCTGCCGTGCCCCGACCAAGCCGTGTTTCCCGAAGAAAAGACACTTGCGGAAGCCGCAACGGCAGCATATATCAGCAAATATACTCAACTCCCGGTACCGGAAGTCCTCTACCATGGCGTTGACTCAGAAATTGGGCCTTACATGATTATCGAAGACCTAGGATCCCGACGAGGCATGAGCAGCGCTCTGGAGGCTCCTCGTGACGATCTCAATGACACGCCCGTCTTGAATCCCTCCATTTCCGGACCGAAACTCAAGAAGCTGTACATGATGATGGCACGATGTGTGTTACAACTTGCACAGCCTACGTTCCCGCGTATTGGAGCTCTCATTGAGACACGGCCTGGATGCTACCAGATCCAAGAACGGCCCATCACCCTCAACATGACTAACATGGTCCAGCTTTCTAATGTCCCTGCTTCAATTTTTCCCTCTAAGGGTACAACTTTTAGAAACGCCGACGACTGGTACGTGGCGTTGGCCGACCTGCAGATGGCAACACTTCTCTTCCAGCACAATGACATGGTGACATCTGAAGATGACTGCAGGACCAAGTATGTTGCTCGACAACTCTTCCGCAGACTGGCCAAACAAGGCCGATTGTCCAAGTTTGGGTTTGCTGAAGATGATTGGTCTATATGCTCGAAGCAAGATCGCCCGACGATGTCGGCGCCGGACAGTTCAGGTTCTTTCCGCCTTTGGTGCGATGACTTCCGACCGGCTAACGTCATTATTGATGAGAATGACCAGGTTCTCGGGGTCATTGACTGGGAATTCTCCTACGCTGGCCCGGCACAGTTTAGCTTAGACCCCCCTTGGTGGCTACTACTTGACGTCCCTGAGATGTGGGACACTGGCATTGATGATTGGGCCTGTGTCTACGAGAGACGGCTGGAGACTTGGCTTTCAGCCATGGACGAGGCGGAGAAGGAGATGGAGCCTGGCTCGATGATGCTATCGGCGTATATGCGTGAGAGCTGGGCAACTGGCCGCTTCTGGCTGAATTATGCCGCCAGGAAAAGCTGGGCATTTGACACTGTCTATTGGAAGTATCTCGATGAAAGGTTCTTCGGCCAGCGCCAGGCAAATATACCCATGGAAGAACTGTGGAAGACAAGGATGTCTCTGTTGTGTGAAAAAGAGCGAGCAGCAATGGAGCCCTTAGTGCAAATGAAGTTGGAGGAATCAAGGGAACGGTGTCTGGTCGAGTGGGACGATGAAGAGGCAAGACGACGCTTGGCTTCCTTTCTCTTTGATTGACTGCATCGAGCACCAAATGTGTATGACCAGGCTACCAAGCAGTAGCGTCATGGTACGTAGTCGTAATCTCAGTCGTACCGGCCTCTGTTGTTCTGCAGGTGGCTCATATATGTGGGTTGCGCTGCGGGACACGCGGATTCCCCGTCCTCCAGCTAGGCCCCACACCAGGCCCACTTACTGCAGTGACGACACAGGCAGTGGTAAACCACCTTTCAATGAGACTACACACTTTCCTTGGCAAGCAACCAAAAGTGATTGCGTGTACGATGGAATCGAATACTCTCTTCCAATACTCTGTCGTCTCGGCCCTGATGGACGGTGTGGCCTCCAATGGTCTACCCCTCCAGACTCTCTCACAACACGGCAACCACGGCCTGGGTACTTTCAGACGCATGGCCGGTGAGATGATCATCATAGACGGGCAAATCTACTCCATGAAGGCCGATGGCTCCGTGACTCTCATCTCGTCAACTGAACAAACTGAAACCGTCACCCCGTATGCCATGGTCACCCGCTTCTCGCCGACCATCACGAAGAAGGTCAAGCTAGGAGGGAAAGATGAGCTCAAAGACTTCTTGACCAACCTCATACCAAGGACGAGTAATAACTACCTCGCTTTCCGCGTTGATGGCGTGTTCAAGTCCGTGACGGTGCGGGCGGCAGGACCGCAGAAGGAGAAAGGAGAGGGGCTGGTGGCTGTTTGTGCACGGCAGACTGTGTTTGAACTCGAGCCGGAAGAAGGAGGAGGGATTGGGGGGACGATCATAGGGTTCAGGAGTCCGGCGTTCTTGCAGGGTGTTAGTGTTGCGGGAGACCACCTGCATTTCATCACCGATGACCGGAAACGCGGTGGACATATGCTTGGATTCGAGACGGAAGGAGAGGTGGAAGTCCAAGTTGCGGGGATGTGGAGGGTTGAGCTGGAGTTGCCCAAGGATGACGAGGAGTTCGAGAATGCCAAGCTAGTGGGCGACAATGAGGGGATCAAGGCGGTCGAGGGATAGGGATACTGGGAATCGTGGTGAATTGCGTAGGTGAGTTGGAATGTACACAAGACTAATGCGTGCTCGGGGCTAGTCATCATACGCCTCCTCCAATTCCTCGTAGTACTCCTCTTGAGCTTCTTCCAACTCCTCCTGGTCGCTACTGCTGGCCGAGGACGACCTGGCATCATCGAGAGCTTCCTCATAGTCCTCGCGTGCTTCCTTAAGGGACTCTCTGTCGCTCTCACTGAGGTCAGCGGGCGGAGGAGGGTAGTATTCTTGTGGGACAGGCGGTGGCGGAGGAGGTGCTGCACGGTAACCCTCGTCGTCCGAGTTGTCTGGCTGCTGTCAGTAATCAGGCCAGCACGTTCAAGTATTGGTCAAGTCTCCTTACCTAAAGCATCGGCAATGACAGCACCAGCAACTAGACCTCCAGCAGCGCCAAGGATCATGCCGGCATGTCCCCGGCTCTTCTTCTCCTCTCCATACCCATACTGACCATCTCCATGACTGCTGTAATGACCATCATACTGACCACCGCCTCCGACGTACTGGGTATGGGCAGCTTGGGGCTGAGCGCCTCGGTCTTCAAGCGGTTGGCCATAGCCAGGCGCCTCCCACTGCGAACGGCCAGTTGTGGTATCATAGTAGTACCATCTCTGATATCGATGATCCCACTCGGGAACCCAGCCTTGAGGAATGGGCGGTCTGTCCGCCGGTGGAGAGTAAGTGGGAGTGACTGGATTTTGTGCTGGAGCTGGCGATGGTGACTGGTACTGGGCAGGAGTCGCGACGTAGCCCGAGTTTGAGCTCGGGTCGCCGTAAGGTTGAGAAGGCGGATAGGCGTCACGCTTCCCTGACGGGTGCGTAGAGTGTCAGCGGGAAGAACGGCAAAGGAACAGGACAGGAAGGTCTCGAAATGAAGAGACTCTTACTTACCAGAGTAAGCCAAGTCCTCATCGTAGTCCTTCTTCTGCTTGGATCCAAGACCCAGCTCGTCGAATTCCTTAGTCAACTTCTTGAAGAACGACATCGTGAGTACCTATGAGTTATAATAATCCAAAGGGCGACGCCGAACCAGCCGAGCAGAGAGCTATTATGAATTTATGAATGTATGAACTCTCTATCGCGACGACACCAATGTTTTGGACCGTGCAATCCGTGGGATGCACTTGCTCCGCGGGATGCCGAGGGCGGGCTGTATCTTCGAGTCCCACCCTCGCTGGGCTCACCACTGAATCACCTATCGATTCGGCGCCTGCGCGTGACACATAACTGGCGGGGAATGAATCAACCTGGCGATGTTGATTCAGTACAAATGTTGGCGAATGAGATGAATACTGGAACAGAGACGCCCACTCAGTGAGTGCTGGCACTACAGGGCCAAGGCTCGGCGCCTGCCGCACACCCATCTTGGCGACCTGGTTGAAGGTAGGGTCGAAGGGTTGTGTTGGCGGCCTCCGGGCAGTTGTTGTGTGTCCCGGCGTGCCTCAACATCAGGGCATGTACACTTGTACCTTCCGTGAAGCTGCTCTGCCTGGGTCGGATATGTACAAATACGTATGCAGAAGCTATTGATAGGAGGTTAACGGCCCTGTCCAACATTGACTACGGTGGAAGTGTTGATGGCTTCCGTCAGGTTGAGAAGGGCAACATGTGTTGCGGTAAACGAACTGTGGAGAACATGCATAGCACCTGCGGGTCAGCCCAAACTAGCCGATTTAGCGCTGTTGGTGTACCCGCCCAGAAGGTTGTGGAGGGGTCCTGCCGTCGTCATCCTGCTGGTTTTAGCAGTGTCCCCCTCTACAAGTGGTAATTGGTTATACCCAACTCTATACAGAACATCCTGTAACAGCACATCCAGTCTCCCCTCTCTTCCTTGTTTGGATACCTGCTGGGATAACCTCTAGCTCTCCATCTCTGCAAATAAGCGATAATGTCTTGGGGAGGTGGCTTCCCCGGTGCAGGGCACCACGGTTCCGGTGGTGGTTTCCCTGGAGCTGGGTACAACGGTGCTGAAGGCGGCGGCGGCTATGGTCATCATCCTCCACCACACGGAGGATATGGACCACCTCCGCCTCAACCATACGGGCAACCTTACGGTGCTCCTCCTCCAGAATATGGTCAAGGCTATCCTCCACCGCAGCAGTACAATGGCTACGGACCGCCCCCTCCGCACCACGGCTACGGACCGCCTCCTCCACACCATGGCTATGGCCAGCCTCCTCAGCAGCAAAACTACGGACAACCTCCACAGCACCAGGGTTACGCGCAGCCACAGCGACCGTACCCCCCGCCAAGTGGTCCTCCCCAAGCGAACCTCGATTCATACGGCTATCCCCAATCGAACTACAACTCCCACCCCTACAACCGCGATCACGCAGCACATGCGCCGCCGCAAGGCGCACAGCAGTTTGGCCACGGCGCCCCTTCGAACTATACCTTCCAGTACAGTAACTGTACCGGCAAGCGCAAGGCCTTGTTGATCGGCATCAACTACTTTGGAACAGACGCAGAATTGCGCGGGTGCATCAACGACACGAAGAACGTATCAGCCTACCTGATGGAGAACCACGGCTACAAGCGAGAGGACATGATCATCCTGACCGACGATCAACCAAGAGACTCGAAACTATACCCGTGGAAAACGAACATGCTGCGTGCCATGGAATGGCTCGTAGCCGGCGCTCAACCGAACGACGCTCTGTTCTTACACTACTCAGGACACGGTGGACAGACGGAGGATAAGGATGGCGACGAGGAAGACGGATATGACGAGGTCATCTATCCTGCCGACTTCAAACAAGCCGGGCACATTGTCGATGACCAGATCCATGACATCGTCGTCCGACCACTTCAGGCCGGTGTACGATTAACCGCCATCTTCGACTCCTGTCACTCCGGCTCCGTCATGGACCTCCCCTACATCTACTCCACCAAAGGTGTTCTCAAGGAACCCAATCTGGCCAAGGAAGCCGGCCAAGGTCTGCTCTCGGCACTCACCTCGTACGCTAGAGGCGATATGGGAGGTGTCGCGAGCTCGATCTTCGGCATTGCCAAAACGGCCTTTGGTGGTGGCGATGAAGCCTACAAGAAGACCATCGTCACGCGCACATCGCCGGCCGACGTGGTCCTGTGGTCAGGGTGCAAAGACGTCCAAACATCGGCTGATGCGACCATTGCCTCCCAGGCGACGGGAGCCATGTCCCATGCCTTTATTGCTGCTATGAAGATGAAGCCGCAGCAGACGTACGTCGAGTTGTTGAACAACATTCGGGAAATCCTGGAGGCCAAATACGAGCAGAAGCCGCAGCTGTCGTGTAGTCATCCGCTTGGTGAGTCACTCATACCGGATCGTGAACTGCTACATCGATCGCTCACTGACATGTTACAGATACCGATTTGTTGTTTGTTATGTAAGGACATCTCGAAGTATTTACTAAACTGAAACAGTGGAAATCCTCCTAGGTTTCCCAGAAGTCGTTTGTTCGTTGTTCAAAACTGTATCCATGGAGAGGTACGTGGATGCCCAGCGTTGGATACGGCATCACGAGCATGCTAGTATTGAAAGCTGGCGACATCTTTGGTCGGACAAATCAAGAACAACCCGACCTTTCGCTTGGCCAACCTTGTCTGAACCTGTGGTTTGTATTCTATCACGAGGTCTTCCAGAGTTATTAGCTATCCTCTGTACCATGATACCTCCCAAATCATCCATCTCGCAGCAATCCTACAATTTCGAGTTGGTTTCCCTCCCCGCCACACTTCCAACAACCCTCATCTCCCCTTTAGCCAACCGGCTTGCCCCCTCCACCTCGACAGGCTTCAAGGGCCTATACTCTGGCAACCACATCTGTTCCTTAATCCAGTCATCCAACTCCTCCCCCTTCTCGGGTATCCATCTCTCCGTAGCAACCCCTTCCTCCACCGCAGCCTGAACCACCTTCCTCGCCACTCGTACACTGACATCTCTCACCACCCCTACACCCGGTAACAGTGGCGCCGTGTCATCCTTCAACGCCGGAGACAGCTCCGCCACACCTGACACTGCGGCTACCAGCATCTTGTCTGTGACCTTGGATGCTCGACAGAGGACAGCACCAAGACCGATGCCGGGGAAGACGACGGAGTTGTTGCACTCTGCCACTTCGATCTCTATCTCCTTGCCGGCCTTGCCCCAGGGTCCTTTGACCGGCTTAAAAGGCGAGCCGGTCGCAACAAGGGCCCTCCCGTCCGTCCACTTCAACAAATCCTCCGGAACAGCCTCATGTAGACGGGTCGGGTTGGACAGAGGCAATATAATAGGACGTTTTGTGCCCTCCGCCATAGCACGGACGACATTCTCTGTGAAACTGTTCGGCTTGGTGCTAGTGCCGATCAAGACGTTAGGTTTGACTTGCTTCACCACCGCTTCCAGGTCGACCTTGTCCTCATTCCATTCCTTGGCGTAGGGGTTTTGTGCCGCGGAGAGATTGTCGGTTTTCGTGGTGAGGAGGCCGGGTTTGTCAATCAGCCAGATCTGCTTGGACGCGTCCTCCTTGCTGACGCCCCGTTCGGTGACGATGGCGTCGCGGACCTGGTCTGCGATGCCCACGCCCGCTGTGCCGGCACCGAAGATGACTAGCTTGAGGTCGCCCAGTTTCTGCTGCGTGACATGCAAGCCGGCCATGATGGCGGCTAGCGTGACGCATCCGGTTCCCTGGACATCGTCGTTGAAGCAGGGTATTTCGGGTCTGTACTTATCCAGCAGTCTTCTGGCGTTGGGTAGGCCAAAATCTTCGAAGTGGATGTACGCTTTGGGATAGAGCCTCCTTGCGTTTTGAACGAACGTGTCGACGAAATCATCGTACTTCTTTCCTCTCACCCGCTTCTCCCGGAGACCGAGGTAGAGTGGGTCGTTAAGGAGGTCCTCGTTGTCCGTACCGCAGTCCAACACCACGGGGAGCACACGGTTGGGGTGGATGCCCGCGCAGAGGGTGGTCAGTACCAGCTTGGCGATAGAGATCAGGATCCCACCAGCTCCTTGGTCCCCGATGCCCAGAATCTCCTCTCCATCGGTAACGACAATGTAGTCAATGTCATCCTCGTTGCCCCAGACCGACAGATCATGCGGTATCCTGTTCACGTCATGGATATTGAGAAAACACCCCTCTGGTCTCCGGAAGATACGTGAATAATTCTGGATGGCCTCTCCCTCGGTAGGCGTGTAGACGACTCCAAACATCTCCTCCAAGTGGTCGTACAGGAGCCTGAAGAACAGCACCTCGTTCTGCTCCTTCATTGAGCTCATGAAGGTGTTCTTGGAGAGATCATCTGGTTGGGAGGAGTACTGCTGATATGCCCGCTGCACCTGCTGATCTAACGTCTGAATGGCTTGTGGGAGGAGACCTGACAGTTGGAAGACATCTCGCTCTTCCTTGGTGAATGCTGATCCCTTGTTGAAGAACGGGTGGTTGAGTAGAGTGGTGCCTTTCAGGGCGCACTCAAGAGGCCCGCTGGTGCTAAGCGGGAGATGCCCGAACTTGGGGTGTTTCTGGTCGTCTCCCATTTTGTGATCACGTCGTTATGGTTGGTGGGGTGTAGTGGAAGGTACGATATCAAGCGAAGAACGTAGCAGAACTCTGGGCCATAGTACTATAGGAGTTTCGTGACGTGCAAGAGGTTGGCTGGCGATACACGCAATCATACGGCAGTGACGTAGAGTCGGCCTACCTTGTTGGAGAACGGGGATATTCGGAGATAATCTTGACCCGTTTTCAACGGCGAGGGTGGATCGACAGGAACACCAGGAACACATAATAATGAGAAGTGCTTCATGAACAACAAATTCCACAGACACGGTTCGAATAACGAGGTATGTTTATATTCTCCTAACTAGCTGAGATGTTGGAGCTCAAGGAGCCGCGCCCGGGTAGGATTCAGTTTTCCTTTGCGGGAGAAACAAGCAACAGGCGCGGACTATGATGGTCCAGTCGGTAGATCTTCATATTGCAACAGTAACTGGAAACCAGCCCCTCTCCGACGCAGCACAAGACGCGCCTTGTCAGAGAGGCCTTCCGAAGAAGACTCTAAAGGGAAAAACGCCTCGAAAGGCAGAATGGCTGGGGCAAAGTGCTGCGTTCAAATAGGCTCGAGGAAAGAGGTGTAACCTTTCTGCTCGATGGATGTAAGGAGATGTGCAAATCCTACCGTGATGCGCGTTATCAATCCAATAGTCAAGTGCGCCATTCATTCGTGGGAAGTAGATCAAGGATACTTTGACCATGCAGCCCGTCCTCGTCGTCGAGTGGCTCGTAGGACCATGGCATAGGGAAGGAGAGTTTGCTTTTGCGAAGGGGAAAAAAGTGAGAATATTTTTGTAGTCCTACTAATGACAAGTGGGTCCTGTGATGCGGCCCGCCGACGGAACGTACCAGCCCCCTACAGCTGGCACCCAAGCTAACTTCACAATGCCCGACCAACAGTCAACCTCAAGGGGGCATATCAAGATCAAGCTGCACCAGCCTTGACATCAGCTTTAGGTATATGCTATGCAACTGTGCGCACAGTTTCTGTGTGTGTGTGGGTATGAGTATTGACCTTGCTGCTGCTGGTCCGTACTGCAAGCCTATCCCCTGCCCCTTTTGTATGCCTACTGAAATGGCCACCATATTCCAAGTACTCATACTGTTAGTAGTACGTCGGCCACAAACTCCACCCAACCCCAGACTTTGGACCTGAGACCGCCGTTCTTGCGTTCCATGAGCTTCATCTCGCTCTCAGCTTCTGCATTTGTAGTGGACACGGCTCGAAGAACCGCTTCTCGTCCTCCATCCGTGTTGTACGTGGCCAGAGGGGCCTCATCATCACCGGTCCATTCCAGCCCTTAGACTTCCATGGCTGTTCCGTTCTTCCGGGCTTCTATGATATCCCCGTAGTTCGTCGTATTCTGCATGATCGAGGTGTGTCACAAGATAGTCCAGCAATGGCATGGCCATCTCTCCTTGTGGCTGTACAGTGATGTCCGGATTGGCACCATGCTTAGGAAGCACTCTGAAGAAGTCGAAGACATCCTCCCGCAACCTTTGGTCCGGCAGTAGGCTGTATGACCTAGTAGCACATTCCACGTATGCTTTCCATGGACTCTTTGGTGGCTCTTCCGTTACTTTTGTAACGGCAAATGGCTGGTTAGGGTTAGCACTTAGGACCAGCAAAAGCCCGACGCACTGCCAGTCATCAGCAGGACATTCCGTTATCATAGCGTATCTGAGGCCATATAACTGGTATAATTCTTCTTTGGCTTCCCTGACAGACAGCGCAAGACCAAGCAGTAACGTGGAAAGATTCATCATCCGAAATTGGTCTTGCTTTAGTTTATATTCCAGATACGGAGTGAACTTGAAACCTGCAGCGGCAATCAGGATCCAATCGGTATGAAACTTCCCGGGTCCAAATTTGTTTTGTAGGTGGCTGAGTGTTTGCTCAAGCTCGTCCAGAAGCAATAATTGGTCCGGTAACTCAAGTGTAGATCCAATCTGCTGACGCATGTGGTCGACGCAGAGAAAGAGATCTACCACGTGGTTGAATAGAGGCTGAGAACCGACGACTGGATCATACCTTCTGATCTGTACGTACTTGAAATACGCCATAAACTTTCTAGCGTAAAATTCCTTCGGTGCAGGGAAACACTTCTCAGCACTTTTCTTGGCAAGGAAGTCTCGGGCAGTCCTGTGAATAAATTCAACGGCGTATTGCGAACTTGGGTCAAGCAGTCGATTCCATGGCTGTACAGAAGAGAAATCCATGGATGAATCGTCATGAGTGATGGTCCCGCGTTCTGTCTTGCGAGATATCTTCACCAGATCTCGGCACGTATTCGTCAATTTTCGCTCCCAATTCGCATACCGCGTTCTCATGTATTCGCTTGTTACCAAGGACACCGGATCCTTCAACGCTCTTCCAGCGACATTGGGGTCCTCGGGGGTCGAAGGGTGCTCCAGAACAAGCAGCGATAACGGTACTTCAACCTCAAGAGCGAGGAGAAATATCTGTGCCGAAAGGGTTGGTTCGGACCGCTCGACGCGTCCATAGATGTCCTCATAATACAGCTGGAGCTCTTTCGGATATGAATCAAGTCGAACAAGCAGCTGCTTGTATGGCTCATTGTCTCGCAAATCCCGAAGTAGGTCTCTCACAACAAGATAGACCCAAAGCCACACGCCCTTAGCTCTGTGCGAAATCTCCTGGATCAAGTGCAGATATCGCTCGTCGGAATTGGCTAGTTGTGAAAACTTTCCATTTTCGGCCAGCATGACGCTAATATACTTGTCGATGTCTTCTTTAGTAAGCCGGTGAACCTCCAGGACGTATTTGGACGCTTCCCACTCATCCTGGAACGCTGGCCATGGCCGGCTGGAGGCACAGATCTTGACATGTCCGGATGCTGCCAACGTGTTCACCATCTTAACGACAGTTTCGAATTCTCCTTCGCACTCGGGACGGCCATCGTTGTATTCATCATGCCCGTCAATAAAGAAACAGAATTTGGCTCCTAGCCTCGTCTGGTTGCTGAGAGTGTTGAATGCAGCCCTTAACTCGTCCAGGTCCCACGTGTGGTCAAATGAGCGGTCAGGGCAGAGGATATCAATGAGGCCAGGCAGGGATCGGAAAAGTTGATGTAGAAGATTTTGCAAGAGGCCCTGCATTGACTTCTGCATTCGCTCGCCTGCAGCCCAGAAGTAATGCTCTGCGGTATAAAGCTCGGATGGCGCAGCCCAGGTTTGCAGATAGTGCATTGTCTGTAGATGATGCGCGGCGAACTTCATCAACGTCGATTTACCGCTCCCAGCCTTGCATGGAACAATCAGCCGTAGTCCAGCGCCTGGATAGAGAAGATAATCAGACTCACCTGTCCGGTTACCCAAAACACACCGTTGCCGTGTTGCAGCCATTCAACAAACGTGGACTTCCGAGCATCAAACAGCCAGTTCAAAGTCCCCATTTGCGCCACCGGTATCTCTCCTTGACGATGTTTCATAGCGGAATAAGACAGTGATTGAATCATCGTTTTGTGCTTTTCAACATTCTTTATCTCCTCTCCAAGGTCCTTCAGCATCCGGATTGCGTCGCTCAAAAGCGAGTGATGAGCAACAGTGGCCTCCTGAACCTTTTGGATGTATGCCTCCTGACCTTCCGACTTGAAATCATCGAGTTTCTCCTTCTGCAGAGCAGTTTGCCGCAGCTCACTGAATTTACCACACAAGTCCTCGAGTTGATTTCTTGTTTACCCTTGAAACTGGTCAAGACCAGCAGATAGACTGAGCAACCTATTGAGAATGGACGAGTGTCGTTCTCTTTTCGCTCCGCTTGTTAGTGCATCAGAAGGTCTCCAGGCCGGCTGCTGTATTACGGTTGGACAACTCACAGGCTTTGCTCAGTCTCCCACCAACCAGTAAATCTACCCTCGAGTTCAAATAGCCTGCTCTTCAAGCGGGATATCTCTTCTTTCTTCAACAGGTATTTGCCAGCCATGAAGTATGACTCCAACCACCGCCGCACAAGGCCGCTCTGCTTAACCTGAAAGACCGCGAGCCTTTCAACCAGCGTGTCAGCGATGCCCAGGCACTCTTGTGCAACGGTCTTCAGAGCAACCTCATCATCGCCGGAAACGCTTGATCGAGTTGAAGGTGCTTCGTTCTCGATCTTGTGCCGCATCTGGACGACCTCAATATTGAGTTGTTTCAGTTCCTCGGGGACCCCGTCCGCTGAGCTTCTGATCTCTCGAGCAAACGATACAATCTTGTGCCCAGTAGAGACGAGCTGCAAGATGTTTGCCACAAGGCCAAGGGCCGTCAGAGGATCCATGGCGTTGATGCCGGTGATTTGGATGGTGCGTGGCAGGTTATCTGCCGGGAGCCTGCGTCGTCTTATGTGCCAGCCTTATACTAATAATCAAGCGAAGTGTCCTGACCAGGGAAGAACCAGAGCCTCCTGGGCGGCATCGTGCCCTCGAGCGTGAGAACCCAGCTTTGCGTCGCACAGGCTGGTCGCGCGAACGAGCTGCCTTACGCCTAGCCTGCAGCACTACCTGAGCGCCTGCTTTAGAGTTGCCACTCGGCAACTACTAAACGAATAACCGGCTTGCATACCCAGGTACAGCAGTCGTACAGAAAGTCGATCTTCATCGCTCAACATATCGGCATTTGTTGCTGGTGACCGTTTCCTGCCGGTAGCGGTCATGGTACTGGAATTGACAGAGGACGATGTCCTGGCCTCGGACAGCTCATGGTAATTCACCGTTCAAGGACAAAAATTTCGATCTCAACAATCGTTCGCCAGTAGACTACCAGCCTGGCGTATGTTTATTGTTTTCCAGAAATGACGAGGTGTGATAGCGACTGGCACTGGCCGGGGAGGTGAACGTCCTCGAAAACCTTAGTCAGCGGCAACGTTGTTATTGGTGCGGGAAGCCACTGTAATCTGCCAAGCGGAATCGCCAAATTGAGCCTAATCCATCTCCATCAAGGTAGCGTTGAATAGCGATGTTCTGGGCCTGCCATTTCCCCTAATTTCAGCGGGGAATCGACGTCACGAGGGCAAGCAGATCTGCAGGAACAGGTATTGATTTTGTGCCTTACTTTTCGTTTTGATTCAAGATTCAAAAGCATCTTCAAATTATAGGACATGTTCTCATAAATGAGAGTGCTTTGCTAAGACTTTGACATAACTTCAATTCGTTCTCAGCCGCCTGCGCGCCCACACAAGCCCTATCAAACAAGGCTCCCGTGTAAGTGACTTCGAGCCCGATAAGATATGGCGATCGGTGAGACTAACCGTCAACAGGACGACCACCAACCCCTAAACCGCGTTTTACCGAAGCGTAGCAATCAAAAATAAGAAGCTACAGACCGGGAGACAGCTTGGAAACCACACAAATTCCTCCTTCTCCAAAGTAAAAATGTTGGCCTGGTATCAAGCCCGCCTCGCGGCGCGACCTCTCCTCACCCAGGCGGTGACGACCTCAGTTCTCTTCGCAGTAGGCGACATAACCGCCCAACAAGTTGTCGAGAAGCGAGGACTCAAGAAGCATGACCTCACACGAACAGGTCGCATGGCGCTCTATGGCGGAGGTAGCTACTCTCCTGACCCCCATCACCTCTCCCTTTTTCAACACCTTACTAACTCCCAACCCACAGTAATCTTCGGCCCAGCAGCAGCAACCTGGTTCAAATTCCTGCAAAAGAACGTCAACCTCCGCAACGCCAACTCCACCATCCTCGCCCGCGTGGCCCTGGACCAGGGCGTCTTTGCGCCCGTCTTCATCAGCGTCTTCCTCTCCTCCATGGCCGTGTTGGAAGGCACCTCGCCCAAGGCAAAGCTGGAGGCCAGCTATGTCCCCGCGTTGACGGCTAACTACATGATCTGGCCGTTTGTGCAGCTGGTGAACTTCAAGTTCGTTCCCTTGCAACACCGGGTGCTGTTTGTGAATTTGATCAGCATTGGGTGGAACTGCTACTTGAGCTTCTTGAACAGTGGCGCGAGTAAGAAGAGGGAGGGGTTGGTGGAAGAGGTGGAGGAGGTGGTGGATGATGTGAAGAGTGAGGTGAAGAGGGAGGTCAAGGTGTTAAAGGCTTAGGTGGTCGGGGCAATGTCTCTGATTAATTCAGGCCGTGAGTGTGAGTAATGGACATCCATAACCTGGGGCGTTGAGGAAGAGCGAAGGGATATCCCAACTGAAGAGGCCAGGCATGGTCTGGTATCTAAGGACCTTTCTGGTAGAAGCATTGTATTGGTCTTACGGCGGTAGACAGGCGTTACCATGATAGACTGAACGGAAGACAAAACCAGATGGAGCTGCTTGATCAAAGGCAAGCGAATATGTTTGCGACTACATATGTTCCGAACCCCGTGCTTGTGCTATAAGACCAAAGCCATGCCCTGCATGTTCAACACAATTCAAACCTACGCCTCACAAGTTTGACACTACTCAACCTCAATGATGGCCGGAGCCCTGATCTCCTTTCCCTTTAGCTGCTCCAACCCCTCACCGGCATAACTCATCAATGGAGACACTTCGATGCCAGCATCTGGGTCCTCACTCGTTACCAGCGCACCGGCAGCCTGCACCCACTTCTTGCCCTGGTTCATGATATCTCTCTTACTGGTATCAGGATCGTCCTCTCCCGTGCCCTTAGCATTCTTCAACGGACTGAATTCATCCTCTCGCTTGACCTCCATGCAAGCGAACCTCTTCAAGTCCAGCATGGGGAAGACATCAAACACGAACTGCTCGAGCTTGATGCCATTCGGCTTCTCAGGCTTGACCGTATCACCGCTCTGCAGGTCCGCATACGGGATCTTCTTTCGAGCAATATGATGTGGGAGCTCCTTCGCCCATTGCGGGATGGTCTCGAGGAAGCGGAAGGAGTAGTAGTGGTTGACGATGTTAGCGGCCCGGAACTTGAGCACGCCTTTTTGCTTGGGATCCTCCGCTTCGGCAGTCTCCTTGTCGATCTCGGAGTATTCCACAACATCGGGCTTTCCGTTCTTGAGGAGGATGAGGCCGACAGACTCGGTGGCATTCCTTTTTCTGACGACCTTGGTGGCGATATCCACGTCCTTGGAGGCGGAAAAACCGATGAATACAGGGTCGGCCACCTTGACGAGACAGTTGTCCACGCAGTAGGCGTGGATGTGTTGGATGCCCCTCTTCCGCATATCGTCGAGAGCCTTGGAAGTCACTAGAGCATTGTAAATTCCACCATTTCCATCAGGGGCAACGGCGACACTGCCCTTTGTCTCGAGTAGAATCTTGCCATCGTTGGAGATGCATGGTAACACGCCCTGCTCGAAGATGAAGACGTTCTCCTTGCGGAGACCGAAATAGCTGTGCTCCTCGAAGAACTTCTCTGTCGGCCCACGCGTTGGCCCCGAGGTCATGACATACCACGGCACGACCACTGTCTCCACGCCAGCCTTCTTAGCAGCCAGCTGCTCGACCTTGCGAATGCGCTCGGCCTGGATCTGGAAGAGTGACTTTGACGATGGCAAGCCAATGTCGTAGCATCCCTTTGGCGCCGAGCTGCCTAGTCTTGTGCCCTGTCCGCCCGCCATGAGCACGACGGCCACCTTATTTTGTGCAATCAGGTCCAGACCTGCATCGTACCACTTGGAAAGATCTTCGGGGGACGAGTCCATTATGCTGGCTGTTGCATTCTCGGGAAGGGGTTCGAGCTCGGCCTCGGGCTTGGGCACACTTTTGTCGACATTGACGGCGATGAGCGTCTTGGCGACAATCTGGTTGATGTAGTCGGGGTCAAAGTTGGAGAGCTGTTCGAAGAGGGACGCCTTGTCGGCAGCCGAGAGCTTGTCGTAGAAGGTAAAGACTTGTCCCTGGCCTGCTTTCTCGTACTTTGCTCGTATCGGAGACACCTGCTCGTCTGTTGGTGCCTGCTTGCTGCCGCTGAGATGCAGGGCTTGCTTGATCGTGTCCATTTTGACTTGGGGGATGTTAGGACGGAGGAAGATAAGGTTTGCTTGGACGGGTTCCTGCAGGAACGTAGTATTGAACGAGGGGCTTTATAGGAAGCGAAGCTTTCCGTAGGGACGCAAGGAGAAATGTCGTAGGGTATGATTCGGAAGGAGACAAGCCTACTCTCATAAATGAAGCTGATGAATCCGTTTACGACAAGTAATATACAACATGTTCTATTGACAGGCTGTTCTCAGTTGGGTTCCGACTGTTTGTTTCCAGCTGCCCCGCCAACACTGCCGCAAGCGGATCAATTGGGCCTGACGTCAGGTCCCGATCCTTGGTCTGGACCGCAATTGTGGCTCAGCATTGTTCATTTTCTCGTATGAGGCCTCAACTTGTTCCAGGTACAAGGTCTGGGAGCGATTAAAAGGGGTTCACACGAAGTGCAGTCGTATCTGCTTCCATTTGAGAGTGGAAGTGTACTTGCAGAGAAGATGTTTTGTTTTATCAACGCAAGTCAGCTTCACCCTGCCGCTCCTGCTCGAACCTGATTTGGTAAGCTCGGCTGCGGATCGGCTCGGACCCGCAATTCATACATCGAGCCCCGGAACCAGCTAGTCTACGGAACCATCCAGCCTCTTGCTTCTAAATGTCTCCTGGATTGTCCCACCGGCCGGTATGGGTTTGCAATGCCCTCATGGTAGTCTCAAGGAATGCTTCCGATGGTGGCAGGCACTCGGTTCATCTTTGCTTGTGTCTGGATTTGGCAGAGACGCTCAGTGAACCTGAGTCCTGTCAAACCTGCCTCTGGTGAGGCAGGTGAGCCAATCCTGTAGTTACTATTCTGACAACGGCATGACACAAAACCAGCGGTCTGTCCAACCTTTTATGTATATGTGTTGCCCTTGACCACTTAAAGTGAGATTCGAGTTCTGACATACGCCCAGAATGTGGATGCAGGGTCCAACGTTGTGGAATGCGGCCAAGCTTTTGACTGTGGTGCTTTGTGCTCTATTTTCTTTCACTTAAGCGGACCTCAATTGGCTCATAACCGCACCGTATCTCAATCTTGTCCTCGTATATGGAACTGTCAGTTGCTGGGCTAGTAAAGAACGGCCGTCTCACATGAGCCCAGGAGCTGGGAGTGCATCAAAGAGCTAAGACGATTCATTACCATGTCAAAAGCCAGCTCCAGAGGTACTAAGATGTATACGGGACACTGTAGAACAATATGACCCCGGCGATTGGGATGAGTCCCTTGATTAGACGGACAAGCGCCTGTCAAGATCTCCGGATGTGCATGGATTACTGTATGGGACATCCGGACTGTCGGATGGGTTGGGGAAACCCCGAACACAAGCATCCATGTGAACCCCTACGAGCTGACAGTATGCAACACCAACAACCGAGAAAATGCGTGTAATTCCTCAAGTGAGTACAGCATTGGCTGTCGATGCAAGCCTTCAATGGCTGCAGGGACCCGTCCCCAAGACCTTCGTACAGGCCTCGTCCCTTCAGTCCGATCTTCTCCACGCTGGAGGTCGGACAACCGACTTGGGGTTCAGGTAGCCTATCGCGGTCAAGATCACTCCGAATATCCAAAGGCACTGGCTGGCGTGCAGGATATGAGACTATATAGGCCGAGCCCCTTCATCTGTCGGCTGTCCAAGCTAATCCCATAGTCAACCTTTTCTGTCTTCGAAGCGATCAATTGTCTATTCCCGATAACCCTTGATCGACCCACTGTTGCTTGTTACTCTCATATCCCGAGATTCTCCTATACAGCCATCATGCCAGGTGTCACTACCTCATCGGGCAAGTATGACCAGATCCCAGGCCCTCTTGGTCTGGCATCTGCGTCCCTTGCCGGCAAGGTCGCCCTTGTGACCGGTGCCGGTACGTGAAATCCCACCACTACCGATGAAGCATCCCCTCATCTAACTAAATCCACCAGGACGTGGTATCGGTAGAGAGATGGCCCTCGAGCTCGGACGCCGTGGTGCAAAGGTCATTGTAAACTACGCCAACAGCCAAGAATCAGCCGAGGAGGTCGTCTCGAGGATCAAGAAGGACGGCTCTGACGCCGCTTCCGTCAAGGCCAACGTAGGCGACGTAGATCAGATCGTGCGTTTGTTCGAGGAGGCGGTCAAGATCTTCGGCAAACTCGATATCGTCTGCTCCAACAGCGGTGTGGTGTCTTTCGGCCACGTCAAGGATGTTACCCCGGAGGAGTTCGACCGCGTCTTCAACATCAACACTCGTGGACAGTTCTTCGTTGCCCGTGAGGCTTATAAGCATCTTGAGGTTGGTGGCCGCTTGATCCTCATGGGATCTATCACCGGCCAGGCGAAGGGTGTGCCGAAGCATGCCGTCTATTCCGGCAGCAAGGGTACCATTGAGACGTTTGTGCGATGCATGGCCATTGGTACGTATTCCTACCTGCGTAATACTTCTCGTCTTGGACCTGGTACCCCATAGCCCACGTCCTTTTCACTCAGAAGAAGGAGTGGACTCGAAGCCAGGGGACGTCGGACATTTCAGTTCTACCTCCCCAACTGCAGCTCCGTTGTTGCAGTTCTTCCACGGTTCCAGACACACCCAGAACGTACTTGCTTTTACACCAACTAACTGATATAACCTTCCAGACTTTGGCGACAAGAAGATCACGGTCAACGCCGTTGCGCCTGGAGGAATCAAGACGGATATGTACCACGCCGTCTGCCGAGAGTATATCCCCAACGGCGCGAATCTGTCCGATGACGAGGTTGACGAGTTCGCATGTACCTGGTCGCCCCTCCACCGTGTTGGCCTTCCCATCGATATCGCTCGCGTCGTCTGCTTCCTGGCGTCTCAGGATGGCGAGTGGATCAACGGAAAGGTTCTGGGTATCGATGGCGCTGCCTGCATGTAAATATGACGGAAGGGGCATCGGTAGCTCACCTGAGCTGGCTCTGCATTCCGGTCATCCTCTCCTTCTCTGGGAGTGTAGGAGTGTACCTGGTTATGATCATGGAGCATGGCTGGGTGGACAAAGGGTGGTGATGAACAGAACAGACATCGAATCTGGACCGAATCATAGCTGTTAACAGCCTTTTCCACCTGTCATCCTTTTATACCACTGCCTCATCCCCGTCCCTCTCCGCGCTTTGTAAGCGCTTCCTTACTTCCTTAGGTATCGACGCCGAGACATTTAGCACTGACCACCCTGTCGATACCATTCTGAGTGCACATACAAGTTCTACTCGCAGCGCAGTTAGCAATAACCGGGTGCGACGGTACAATGGCGAGATTCTAGCCGTTGTACATGTCAACCTCCAGGGTTCGATTCCCCATGCTTGCAACCATGATTCTTCGTTCACATGAAGTATCTAGATCGCCGTGATCCCTTCTCTATATGGATGGACCCCTGTATCCAGTGCAGGATGATAAAAGGTTGTGGGTGAGCCCGGTTATTGCTCTCTTTTTGTTGCTTTTCTTTTTTCCCTCTTTTATCTTTGAGCTCTCTATGTCATGACAAAATAGTCACTGGCTGTTTTACTTGAGGCTGGTACCACTCTCTCAACCGGTATAGCTCATTCTTGGGCAGAAGGTCAGGACAGTAATGTGCACAACAAGGATGGCCGTATCGAGGTTGTGTGGGTTTGTATCTTTGCTGCAAAGCTACTTTATATCCGCATTAGTCTGCCGGTTCCACGGACATTGCCTGTGGTTGAAGCTGCCCTATTAGGGGTGGTCAGAAGCCCTGCAGAGGTCCTCCCATATACTGCCAGATCGTGTTATGTTTCTGAACTTGTTTCCACTGCTGTGGAAACTGTGTATCTTTAGATAAACCCACCGTATCTTCCCGGCCACGTCCTAGCTTGTCACTGGGCTGGGAGATGACCATTCACGGCCATGTTAGCTTTTTTGAACAGCTGCACGCATAACTGGAAGCATACTAGCATCATGGCCAAGGAACTCGTGTACATGGGGTTTACCGCTTCCACAAACAGGCCGTAAACCGTAACGTTAAGCTTACGAACTGGACCGTTGAGCGACATTGGCATAGCGCAGCTGGAACAGAGCGGCTGCTGGGGGCTTGCCAGGCATACCATCATCCTCATGATACCGGTATGTGACCATTATTCGACCACGAATAGGTGGTATAAACCATTCAAATTGCGAAACCCTCATCACCCGTCCCGGAGAGAAGACAGTTAGCTCAGCTGTGTTTGACACTCATAGGCCGCCAAGGCACGGGCAACAACCCGGATCAAGACTGGTATATCAGGTAGACAGGCACACCGGTTCCGGTCGGCCGCCATATTTCGTATGTTATCTAAGCTCGAGTAGCAGTCTCAATTCAGTTGGTCATTCATCTTCTCATGAGGCTGTGCGTGAGGCTTGTAACTTTTCCGTGTCCAGACATTACGCATACATGGCATTGGTTCCATCAACCAGTCCTGGGTTCCAACAAATCCGAGACAGGCCTGAGGCGTGGTATCATTACACATTGCTTTCAGAGCAGTTCACAGGCTCGGCGGGTGCCTCTTCCCGTCCTTCTCCACGGGCGGCACCCTGTAATCCTCCAGAGACTTTGGCGGATTTCCCAGTGCCACTGTTGACAAGTGTTAGCTCAGCGACCACATGTGCAAAGTGGGTATTAACAGATAGGATAACATACGTCGATCAAACAAGAAATAAGATGTGACCAGGAGGATGGGCAAGGCCACCATGACCGAGACATATCTCCTGGAAGCCTGTTTGTACTCCGGGCAGGAGGGATCGCTCTTCTTCGGCATGTCTGCCTCTGGCTCCTTGTTGGAACTCTTCGTCCCTTGCGCCTCTTCAATCATCGAGTCTGCTATTGCCTCGGGCACTTCCCACATGGTCTGGGGCTTGTCTTGTTGCGTGGGCTCAACCGCCGGCTCGTTGGCCTTTGGTATCTCGCTCGCCTTGGTAAATCGCGGAGTAGCCACTGCTGGTTTGGTCGAACTTGCTGCCGTCGCTGCCTTCCTAGTACGTTTAGGCTTGACCTCCGCCTCCTCCGTTACTGGCTCCGTCTTCTTTTTTGCCGCCGACTTTGTAGACGCAGCCCGCGTTGTCTTCTTCACAACCACAGGGGTCGCGGTTTCGGGTGCCAATGCATCGTCTACTGCTTCAGCCTTCTTCTTCCTTGGTCTTTTGACCGGTGCAGCCACGGTGGCAGTCTTCGTACTAAGGCGTTTCTTGGGGACGCTCGCAACCTCGGGGATTGCAGCCGGGCTTGTTTTGCTTCGTGATTTAGCGGCGGTCGTAGCCAATCGTAGACTGCCTGGTAGCAAGTGTGCCCGCGACGCAGTTGCCAGCGACAGTTGGCGTGCAAGACAGCTCGTGCAGTTGCCGAGTGCCTGCGCTTTGGCTCCAAGGAAGGACATGATTGAGGCTTCCAATAGAATCGCGTCCGGTCGCGTTACGGTTCCCAATGCAGCAAGCTTGCGCTTCACAAGTGGTTTTGAGTGGTAATGATCGGGAAGAAACGTAAAGCAGTTAAGGATGGGCTACCGACCATATCAGCTCGCTGCGCAGGAAAGGGATATGGTATTCACGTCTCCCTTCAAGAAGCAGTCGCGTCATAAGTCGCGTTGTCGCGGAGTCGGAGAAATTACAAGTTCATGCATCTACACCTTACCTTATGCATGCACAATTAGAGTATAAGTGTGGGGCTACGCTCTGTTGACCTTCCCCATCAGTGCAATCGCGCGTCTCATTCGAGAGTGCAACTGAAATACGAACATGAAGCACGAAGATGAGTATGTTCGACCACAATACAAAGCTCGTCCCGAGATGAATTTTCACGAAATCTGCCGTCGAGACCGGCCATAATCGTGGCTCCTCCCGTAACGTGCTGCGCATGTACATCAGACGTACGGTACCTGCAGTCAACTGTGCTAACCGCTGAAAGCTGGCTGCTTCATGGGCCTAACGGACCTCGGATTGGACTTGTGCAATGCTTGGAGGCCTACCTACGGTTTCAGGAAGCCGTCAGCCACATGCATTTCCAGCAGTCGGTCAAGACACGAGCTCAATCTGACCAGACAGCCATGGAGTTGGCTGTTGGGAGAGCGGATGCCTTGCTTGCTCTGGCACAGCCTCTCCATAGCCCTTATGCTCTGAGCCCATTCACAGGCCGCTTTCATGCTTCGACGTGACTGGGCTGGCCGCTCATACTGGTCTCTGTTGGTAACGGAACTAAGCCTCTGATGGTGGTCTCCGGTCACTATTGGGCAGAATTTTCTACCTACTCCTGTGTAAACTAGGCCGGCAGTGTCGTGAAGAATGTCGGCGGCGTGATAAAACGGTGTCTTGATGTCCTTGACGATGGGCTTTGTCTTAAACCAAACTAGTCGATCATCTGTCCGAAATGCTTTGCGCGCAGTGCAACCAGCTGGATATTGGAGAATTCTTCAAAGTCGTGGCGCATACCGAATCGGGGACGCCGTTCACGCGAACACTTCGCTTTATTGATACGCGCCATCAGACGGTAGAGGAAGAAATTGCGATATCTCTTGGCAAGACGTTTGGCGAGATCATCGATTCCGCTGCTGAAGGCTGCGAGCTATGTCAGGTCATCGCTGGAAGTTACACAGGCGTGCGCATCCTCGCTCCTAACGTTGAGATATGCTGGTATCTGAAAATCTCTGAAAATCCGTATTGTGTGGCCAGCCACACCAGTCATCGTCTTGATGGATACGGCCCGAAGCATGTGGGCGGCCTTATTTTCCAGCCGTATACCAAACCAACCAAGGATGGTGTCTTGTGTGCCGATACAGCCCCGGGTGGTGCGAAGGCGCGAGTGAACCTGTTCGCGGAACCTGGTGAGGAGTACCAGTCCAATCTGTGAAGATTTATAAGCTGACATTCCTCACCAGGTCATATACTTAGCAAGTCTGGAGACGTAGAACACCAGAGAGCCCTTGTCCCAGGCGATGCCAGCAAGGTCATCAAGAGGTGGCTGCATGAATGTCGCACGAAGCATGGGAATTGTATGAAGGCGATCGGAAGGTTACCAACGAGGGTTATCGATGTTGAACCTAGCACATGCTCCGGCCCTGACCAGGTTCGACTTATTGAGGGCAAGGGCTGTCGGGGCGAGTATGCAGCCCTGAGTCACTGTTGGGGATCAACTCCTATCAATAAGACCACGAAAGCCTCCCTAGCAGCGCATTCCCGCGGCATTGTCGTCTCGTCACTCTGCAAGACCTTTCGGGAAGCCATTGGCTTTTGCAAGGATCTTGGTATTCGCTATCTTTGGATTGATGCTCTTTGCATAACTCAGGATGATGAAGCCGAGTGGAGACGGGAGGCTGAACTTATGGCCGACCTATATCACAATGCCACGATCACGCTCGCCGCAACTGCCTCCGTTGATGGATCTGGCGGTTTACTACACCCTAGGGAACAAAATCATCACATCCCGACCTTGAAGTGGACAAAACTCGGCAACACTGAACGTGTCTCATTCCAGGCTCACGACCCAGACACTCTCGCAAAGGAGGTGCTTGATGCACCATTGAACCAACGCGGCTGGGTTTTGCAAGAGATGTTGTTATCCTCCCGCATCGTCCACTTCTCTAGACGTCAATTACTTTGGCATTGTCAAAGCACAGCAACGTCGGAAACTCATACGTGGCCTACGGATCTCGAGGCCACGGATATTCCCTTCGCCCGTCTGGGAGCACTACGGTTGCCAGCACAACCCCGTGTCGCGGGAGTCGATCGGCACTGGGAGTTGATCGTTGAGCGATACACCAAGTGTCAACTGACGTACCAGCACGACAAGCTGGCTGCTATTGCCGGGATTGCGAAAGCCTGGACGCAGAAAACTGGTGACCGATACGTGGCCGGGCTATGGGAAAGGACACTTCCCGTGTCTCTTCTTTGGGCGGCGAAAGACTTGAAACTACCTAGTCGCCGCTTACCTCTGCCAACATGGTCCTGGACCTCTTCTCCCTTTCCCGTTTTCTGGATCACGTACCCAACGCGGTATTCTGACCCCGTCATCGATGCCGATAGCGTCCAAGTGAGTATCAACGGGAGCCTAACTCAGACCAACTACATCCACATTCAGGAAGGGTCCCTCAGTCTCACAGGCTATGTCACGTCTGGCGTTTTTGAACCAATCCCAACATTACCTATACATGGGAAGAAGTCTATGAGGCACCTCTATCATACAGAGTACAAGTTGGTCTTGTCCGGAGCCGGCCACTTTTCCATCAGTACACCCCGCGTGTTCGTTGCAGAATTCGACATGGAACCCATAATCGACCGATCGGTATTCCTATTGCTCGTCTTTCATATTGGCAACGTATATATAAATGACTTTGTCATACTCCTAGAATCAGCAGGTATCTCAAATTGCTACAGACGAGTAGGGGTTGCATCTCTGGACTGGGACTGCTCGGTAATCCCTGCTCACCGGCGCCCTTCATCCCACTCGTTAAAAATGGAGCGACATCAGTCGGACGAGATACGAAAGCGCAGATTCGAAATGTGGACCAGGGATGGAGGAAAGAGAAGGATCACCATCCTCTAAATCGCCAATGGTACCAACTCCTTCAGTCCACAATTCCCTCCGGTAGGGTTTGTGTATACACAGCTGAAGCACTACAGTAAAGACCAGACGTCGCCATCTTCCTTGTATTTCCCTTTGGCACAGTAGGCTTCTCAACCAGGTTACCTGGGATCTACATGCGGTATGCGACGGCGCGCTGCTCGGCCGGGATTGGGGGCAGTTGTAGGGTTATAGTATCTCGCAGTCGATTTGCGCGGATGGTTCATACGACGCCTTTATGCTATGCCTTGCATTACAGCTAGGTGGACTCCAAATTGAGGTGCTATCTATGCAGTATTCACATAGCGCTTTCCATTCACATCTGTTCCATATGGTACATATGGTTCCAGAGGCACATTGGCCTCCCTACTACCATTGTCTGTATGCCTGATCTTCCCTCCTCTTTCGTCTAGGCATCCGTCTAGCAAGACAAAGCCATTTTCATTGAGCACTGCGTGGTAGCGCTCTCATACAGATCAGGCTTAGTGCCTCCAGCCATCACGCACCGCATCCCAGCAGCTACTGTGGTTATCTGAGCACAGGCACGGACGCAGAGTCCCATAACAGAGGCATCTCTGCAGGCCAGCACTCCGTTCGGCTTGAAACAGTGGAATGAGTTTGGGAACGGACATGGTGCAGTGGGAACCGGTAGTTCAGCGGCCAAGCCGGGATAGGTTGAGCTCGAAGTTGTAGAGGTGACGGAAGTGACGGGACTCGGTCTCGATGTGCTTGTCTTGACGGTGGTGAGGCTGGGGGTTGGGTTGTTGAAACTGAGAGACGGGACGATGGTGGTGGTGTCCGTTGGGCTGACTGTAGGAAAGACATCCGGAGGGCCAGTGGTGGTAGTAGCCACTGAAGGACTCTGGGCGGCACTCGTCGAGACGGAAGGGACTCCAGCAGTGGTTGGTTGGCTCTCAACACCGTTAAAGGCGGGAACAATGGTGTTCACTGGGCAGTTATAACCTGGGCCGGTGAAAATGCTAAAGTGTGGTTGCTCGAGAACAGTGCCCAGGTTTCCCGGCTCTGGGAAGTTCAAGATTCCTTGGTTGGACTCTCCCGATTCTATTTTGGGGTTGGGACCGGTCCAACATGGTGCACCGTCGAAGTTGGCAAGGAACATCGAAGGGAGGCTGTCGTGGAAAGACCTATCTTCTGCACCACCATGGATCTCAATTGGGGCACAATTCCTGATGGACATTAACAACAATGGTCATGACTAAGTAATGCAGGCGCCGTTCACTCACATGTACATCTCTCGGTTCCCAACCCAATTGAACCAGGTCCAGGCGAATCTCGCTCTTCCGCTGGGCATATCCTTAGGGATGGGAATCTTGAACTGTCTCGCACAGTTGTTACCCAACGCCTCTGCGCAAACTGGAGTACTGATGCGTTGCTGCGCGTCCAAGCTCTGGGTCAACTTGATGTTGGGATCCGAGTCGAAGCCAACATCCAGGGGGAGAGTCGAGTTGGCGGGGCAGCCTCCGATAATACTGTAGATGACCTTCCAGTTCGCGTGCACCTCCGGGTCGTCGTCGTCGTATAAGACGCTGAACTGACATGAGCCACCATGATGCTCGGCTCCAATGGTAAAGTTGACCAGCAGTTGCTCTCCGGCCTTGACGGCAGTAGGATCGTGGCCAGGGTCGGGGTCTAAAAACCCATGACAGGGAAACACGTGCTTATATGGAGTCAGTGCGTCTAGCGGTCCAGAGTCCAAGTAGGGCTTCACGTCGAGGCGGTAAGGCCGCGGCTGGTTCATCACCACATGAGGCTGAACCAATGCCGGACCGGTCAGCATGGCCAGGACGACTGGAAAGAGGGTAGAAGCAAACATGGTATCGAAAGTCGATTGAGGACCAGATCGTCTGTCGTAATTGTTTGTTGTAGCAGTCCGAAGGGTGGTCGGAATGTGGGAGATTCGTAGGGATTGTGTATTGAGGAATATGGTTGGAACTCTCTGAACCGGGAGTAGGCACACGGCCAAGAATGAGTGCCAAAGTTCAAGGTGAAATAATACTTTCCGTCGTTTAGTCAACCGATGAATCCCAGAAGAGGAGTCTGAAAAGAGCGACTACGTAGTTGGAGGCCGAAAACAGATTACTCGTAGGTGATTGTGAAGGAAGCGAAATAACTGGGCCGAATGAGGTTTGGGGAATCACCGAGGATTTGAGTAGAAAGGGTTATTTTGAAAGGGCAGGAGCTACTTTGCGAGAGATTTGGCCTCTTGTATACCTCAAGCACCTGAATTTAGCAGCTCATCACTGGTACTTGAAGGTACGATGCAGTGAATCAGTTGATGCCTGGATGGCCTGGATACCTTAGCTAGCCAACACCGGGACCAGTACCACAAGGCGTGTAGGAGTATGGTTTTGCCCATACTCAGTCTTAGGCACAACTAAGCTGTGAACAATGAAGATAAATGGACTGATCGGATGGGCATAGAAGCAAGGAGGCTCGAACGCTGGCAGGTCTCTGGCCCAGTTGACTAATACTTGCCGCTAGGAGGGAGGTAGGTCAACGTAATGTTGATATTTGGCGTCAAATCATGCGCCAGACATCTGCGAAGCCTCAAACCAAGGCAGCAGGGGCTTCACTGTGGAGGTTCAACCTGATAGATGTAAACGTTTAGACCTCATGGAGTCATGCGAGATTGTCACGTCGTTTCGTAGCCTTTTAGGGTTTACACTTAACTGTTATTGCGTTAAGGACGAGGTAAAGTATCTATGGCTTCAGCTTTTCCATGGGATGCGTCGCCGATTGCTGTCAGGGTAGCACATTGCCCTGCTGGGTACATGAAATCATGATGTTCTAAAGCGAGGCATGTTGGTCGACTTCTAGGTACCTAGGTACCTGCCCCTGAACATATGCCAAGAATTGGCTAACGCTACGTACCCGTAGGCTAGTCCCGGAGTGGACTAGAATGATTGCTAGTCTCGTTCAACAAACAGGTGCTTCAGCCCAACACTCCCATCGTCCCCATTCCCACAAACACATAACATCGTCAGGTACTGGGTCTCGAGAGTTTTCCTGAAAATGCCATGACATAATTATGGTTGACTCCGACGGGAAACCCATGAACTTAGGGAACAACATATATCTGTTCGAGCCCAAGTATCCTACGGGAGCAGTGAGCCATGAGGATGATGACCATCCTAGCTTGATTGTCCTTTGCACTTGGTTAGGCGGAGCGACATCATCCCGTATAGCAAAGTACACAACTTGGTATAGGTCAACTTACCCAAACACGACCCTCTTACTGATCAGGACCGTATACTTGGACATAACGGCCCGTTCCTTCGCCAATATCCGCGCCCGCCTTAGACCCGCTTGCGATGTCATCGTGAACGTACTCCAACAGTCCCGAACGACGCGTAAACCGGGTCTCCTCTTCCACATATTCTCTCACGGTGGCTGCAACACCGCTATTCAGCTAGCTCACGCTCTTAACGAGACAGCAGAGCGGGGGCTGTTACACGACAACCTGAGGCAGATCATCTTTGACAGCTGTCCCGGCAATACATCCTTCGAGAAGGCATACAATGCCACCCTGGTTTCTCTTCCCCCCAAACTTCAACAGGGCGTTATCGCTGCCGCGGTCGCTTATCTCCCCGTAGCCCTTGTGACAGGACTGCAGAAGGGTGGCCTGATGAGGTCGGTGGACGACCTGCGGAAGGAGCTGAACGACCCGCATCTGTTTGGTTTAAAAGCAAGGAGGCTTTACCTGGTGTCAGCGCAGGACGCAATGGTGGATGTCAGAGATGTCGTCTCTCATGCTCGGGACGGAAGGGAGAAAGGGTTCGCGGTGGGAGTGGTCACCTTCAAAGACGCACCACACTGTGCGCTTATCACCGAGGACGCAGACAGGTACTGGGCTGCGGTTAAAGACAGCTGGGAAGGAAAAGAGTTACCACTCGAAGCACTGGATGTGGATTGGATCAACAGGTCGAAGCTATAAGTTTGGCCGCGGGCCTTCAGGTAACAGTCTGGACCTGGACGCTGTCTTCCGCCACCACTCTCGTCTCATAGGCGCAGAGGACAACAGTTGTTATGATCAACAGTAGCGTCTCGCCTCTCGCATAGGCATACTGATACCCACGCGGCCCGTCCCTCCGCCCACGGTCCCCTCACCTCCAAGATCCAGAGCCGGGTTGAACTCCAGGGCCAACCAAACGTCCACATTCTCTCCGCTGCCACCCTGCCACTTATGCCACGGGTAGCTGACGACTCCGTTGTACCCTCTGACTGGCTCATTGTACGAATCTCGATTCCAGAGCCCTCCATGCTCGTACAACGCCGGCAACGGAACATGGTCAAACGCACTGTCATCGAGATCTGGTATCTTGGACGGCGGGGTATCAGCATACTCATCCTGGAGCCGGGACATGCCGCCATCACCTGTACCAGTAGACAGAGCGACATGTATCTCCTGGAAGATATTGTCGGTGTGATTATGGACGCCACAGTTGACATCTTTGCCTGCACGACATGTTCAGTTCAGCAACGCAAGGTAGGAGACGATGGAGGTGGCATACCAGCAGTCCAGAATTGCAAATGAGCTATCTCGCTCTTATCATGCAAGAACCGAAAGTGGAAGCCACTCATGTTGTAGAAGTCCAGGTCCTTGAATCCTCCTCCCCACCAGAGGTCCTCCACCTTGGTGAACTTGAGGTCTTGAAACTCGACGCCCACGCCGCTAGTGTCAAACGTCGTCGTCACAGGGACATCCCCCGCACTCGCCCAGCTTCCCGGTTCCGTCCCCTTGATCGGCGTGAGACGCAGCAAGATGGCCCCAAGGTCCGCATCCGCGCTCAGATTCTCGTCTTCACTTGTCGTCGCTGCCAGGGTAGGGAACGGAGGTCCGCCTAACGGTTTGCGCGGGCCGTTGATGTCTGCTATCGAGCCGTAGAGCACCTTGACTCCCTCGCCTGTGGATATGGGAATCTTGGACTGGGGCGGATGGACCTCAATGGCTAGGGAGTAGTTGGCCACATCAATGAGAGGAAAAGGGGATGACTCGGAGACCTCAGAGGGGAGAGTGAGATACACCAGACCTTCGTTATCCCAGACCGTGGGAATGATGGCCTTGGACGTTATCTTTGCCGGCCTTTTGGGGGTGCGATTGAGGTGCAGGGTCACGACAGGGTTTGGTTCCTCGTAGTAGCGGGCTACGTTGTAACTCATGGAAACCAGGTCCAGGTTACCCTTGCCGCCAAAGTTGCTGAATGGATCAAGTTAGCAGCTGGCGTCGACGAAGCAAAGGATTGGTTGACTGACCCAATGGCAATGCGAGCTGATGACTCGGACGCAATCCGCCACTTGGCGAATAGACCATTGCTGGCGTCGAGCGCTTTGTAGTACATGATACCCTAGGATGATATCAGCTGCAACTGCCCCGGCTGGACTTTCGTGAGCAGTCGGGGTAAATGGACCTACCTTGTACGGATGAGGACCTGCCGGTGTCTTCCATGGGTCAGCTAATGCTTCGTGCGTCTGCACCTCGAAGGGGCCTTACCGGCGCTAATTCGCCATTCTCGTCTCTATCAACTGGCCCAAATAGCGACAGGAGGAACTCATCGTCCCCGTCACCTGGCCCCTTGTGTCAGTGAATTCCTTCTCTCCATACCGCAAGGCAACTCACCGTCAAAGTCTCCCGCAGCAACAAAGTGCCCCGGCCCATCCCCCGTTTTCAACAGTTGCGTCGGCGTTCCATATTCGTCCAGCACGTGCCTCGTCCAGCTAGCGCCTTGCATACCTCTCCCAGTCTTGGTATAAGCGCACTGGGCAATGCCATGGAAGGGCTGCAGGGAAGGGATATATGCGAACGGATCATCGCCGAACTTGCCTGCATCCGCCCCGCCAGCGCCCCAGTGGTCCCCTGAGCCGGGAGTCTCCGAGGTGGCAGACTGTCGGGGCTCTTTGGGTATACCGCCGTCAATCAGGTCACGGTGCCAGTAGCCTTTGTCGTAGTACAGCCAGGTGGTACCTTCTCGGGACGAGACGAGCACAGAGTCAAGGCCGTTGGGGCCAGTGAACCTGGGAACCGGTCAGCGACAAAAAGGATACGAGCGCGGGGGGTCAGCCATTGAGGGGGTATACTTCTTTGAGGTGAGCTCGTGAATGACGGTAAAGTTCTGATCATCGACGATGGTCCGTGGCCACTCGTTGCTTTGGGGGCAAGTGCAATGTCAGTTTCGGCACCGTGGCTAAAGACCAGAGACGGTGCACCTACGCTTCCAGTACCTTTTCAGGCCTCTGGAACAAAATGATCGGGATAGGTGTAGTCTTGTCATGCGGCCCATACACTACCGACGCAGCAATGAGCTCAAGATACGACCTATGGCCGTCATTAGCTAGCTGCTCAGAAACGTCTTCCCTGTCATACTCACTTCTGCGTAAAATATCCAGCCTTCATCCGGTGCATGGCTGGCCACCGACCGATGTCACGTCCCTTCCAATGGTTATCCTCCTTGTTGTCCGGATCCTTCTTCAGCCCGTCACGGCCAGGGTTCTCCAGCCAGGTGATCCAGCCGCCGTCTGGGTTGCACTCCAACATAAAGGGGCCATAATCGTGACAGACGATGACATCGGTCAGCCCGTTGCCGTTTACGTCCACGGCGACGACGGCTACGGGGGAGTCGAAGTGTGCGATTTCATACTTGGTCCATGCTTGTGGCGAGGTCAGTCACGCCTCACTTCGACACGGGGAACGAGGGGACATACTTCCGGACGGTTCTTCGGGTGGGGTGACGCCGTCATGGTGGGCTTCGGCGATGGGGTTGTCAAGGAACTCGACTATACCAGACCCCAGACCTGATCTAGCTACAGTTAGTGGCTTGCAGCAGACGACTGGGAATCGGCTCGTACGTGATTACGCCGGGTACTTTGTCGTTATTGTCAAAGAGGAAGGTTTCCACCCAATAACCATCGGTGCGATCACTGTCGATGACCTCGCTGTCGAAGACAGGTGTGATAATGGTATTTCCTTTCTGGGCCATGGTGGTCGTCTACGGGTCCTACTGTTCAAGAACAAGGCACTCCTCAGATCTACGGCTTTATATGACATTATCTTACTCGGCACTACCTTGCTACAACGACATTCTCATGGCATTATCCCGGCCTTCTCCTTCGTTGTCACACCCTGGAACCGAGGTTTTCTGGGAACCTCCGTCTGTAACCATTTTGAGCTACACTTGACGGGGTGATACAGCTGCGATCCTCCCTTTTGAGGCAAGGTCTATGGAGTGGTCCACTGTGTATGGCTTCAACCTTGACGTGCCTCTATCACTGTATGCCTGATGTCACCGTTTGACAGTGAGACAAAACACGGCCGCATGTTGTAACTGTGCAGCCTTCGAAAACCCGTTAGAAAGAAGGGGTCCTGTCTTGTGCATGCGTTACTTGCCACCACAGTGGGAGACGTTACAGGAAACAAAGTATCATGCTGCGCTGTGTCGTCCTGACGTCTTGAGGAGGAATCCCAACGACTCCATACCTATGGTTGTCTGCAGTCTTGTGTGAGCCACCCCGTGCTTCAGCGGCCTGCCACTAGGAGTACCGTGTCGTTGGTAAGACGTCACCCTACCAGCATAAGTGCAACTAACTCAGTGTACATAACCCTAGCAGTACCCACTGGCCGTCTATATGCAGTTCATTTGGAATAACCGTTGGAGTTCCGGTGTCGTACAGGCATGGTGGGTGGTATCCCACCGTCCACGATGAAATTACCAGAGATGTGCACACCCGCATTTGGTATAACATTGCGTCTGAGGTGAGATTGGCTGTCACCTTCCGCAGGCACTGCAGGAAACCGGTCAAGTCCTATTGATCAATTGAAGCGGGGTTCGTGTCACACAGCCATGTCTGCTGTAAGCACCCTGTCTCACCGCGACTCCGTCAAGTGATTGGTGGCTGGCTGAACGTGGTCATGTCGACTGGACCCCTTGGGAGCTTCGAAATGCAGATATCCCTTCTCACAAGCCACGAGTTAGCAACACTGATCTGCAGATAAACAGAGGTTCGTGGTCTAGCTCGCCGCCTCGACAGTCTTTGGCAATTACCGGCATCAACCAGGGCGTTACCACCGACCTCGAATACGAGTTCAGGGTCGTTGCTGTGTAAGTGGTCGTGTAACGGGCAGGAAGCACAACAACCACCTCGTCGATCAAATTGCTGGACATCTTCTCGTCCCGCAGCGGCGAGACCCTGAAGCTACGGGGAAGCTACGGTACCCTTCCCGAAGGTCATCTTGCTGGGACCCTGATTGGGTACAAATCTCCAGATCGTTGATCCCTGGACCAACCTTTGGGCTTGACGCTAATTGTCGGGTCCTGCCGGTCAGCCCGTGTTACTCACCCAACATGCCGTTCACGCCAATGAGACGCATCCATTAACACACCAGACCATCAGCAGCCAGCCTTCCTGCGGATCCGGGACATGAGGTGGTAGTGTCGTATTGTCATCACCCAAGACATATAATATCCAGTGCTTTACGCCAGAAGTCTTCTTCCCACATTGCACCTCAGCCTGACACCTTCTTCTTCGCGTATAAGCATATCATTCGTTACGTTACTCACTGAAGACCTGGCATAATGGGCGACTATAGAGAGCAAGTCAAGTTCCGGGACCCCTACATCTTCAAAAGAGCCGAGGAGTTCTTCCAGGACATCGACAACCCGGGCTCAGGTCTGAAGCAGCCGAGCAAGATAACTTACAAGGACGAAGATCAGCTCACACCGGACAACAAGACTAACCCGGCGACGAGTCATGGCCGCATCTTCCGCTTCAACGACGGGTCGCTTCTCTGCATCCAGTTCTTGCGGCCTCGTGTATGGAAAGTCCGCTTCGACCCCAAAGCCAAGGCGGGAAGCGACTACACCGACTTCAACTCGTATGCACCTGTTCTCTACTCCCCTCACAGTGGTAGTATATGGTCGGTGACTAACGCGAAGCAGACGCACTCTCATTGAGGACACACTCAGCAGGCTCATTGCCACCCTAGATGCCGTCGAAGGCATCACTTGGGCAGTTGAGCTGGTCAAAGATCCCCAGTACTATGTCCTGCAATCCGTCACGGACCCCACCGGACCCAGCCGCAAGGTTGAGCTTCAGCTCTGGATTCGCCGAAGCCCGTTCCAGATCACCGCTATCCGTGTCTTGGAGAGTATGCAGCCGGCTGAGAAGCTGCCAGAGCTCCAACTACTAGACAGCGACAGTGTCAAACAGCTCGAGCTCCAAACCGCCCCCGGTGCTGCAAGTGCCATCGTCTGGCGGACCAAACCTCGTGGTCTTCAGTACCGTGACAACTCTACCGTCCTGGTGGTCGACAAGTCCGTTACCGCTGACTACATCGGGTTCGGTGAGCAGGGAGGCAAGAGTCTGTTCAAGAAGAAGACATACATGAACTATTTCAGTAAGCAATACCATTGGAAATGAGCTGACCAGCATTATGCTGACCTCCGTAGACTTCGACAACATGAGGTACCAGAATGTCTATGGTCACGGTCCATTGGACGACAGGGAGCCGCTCTACCACTCGGAGCCGTACTTCCTGGAAGTAGACGCCCTGCCCGGTTACCGTTCCCAGGTTGCCACTTTCATCGACAACTACTCGCACATCTGTGTCGATCTGGGTATGACGGACCAGACCACCATCCGTCTGGCCACCCGCTTCAATGCGTTCCACGGCATCTTTGTTGCTGGTGACACCATCCAGGAAGTCATCCAACTCTACACTTCCGTTGTCGGCAAGCCCAAGCTGAAGCCCAGGTACGTTCTGGGCTATCACCAGGGCTGCTATGGGTATGACAACAAAGGTATGGTGCTCGACAGCATCAACCAGTACCGCGCCGTCGATTTCCCCATTGACGGCTTGCACATCGATGTCGACATGCAGGACGACTATCGGACTTTCACCATTGATACCAGGGACGGCCACTTTCCGAACCCTAAAGAAATGTTCGACCAGTTGCGCCAGAAGGGCATCAAGTGCAGCACCAACATCACGCCCTATATCAGTAACGTGCCTTCCAACACGTACAAGACCCTCAATGAAGGCTTGGCCAACAATTACTTCGTTACCGATGTTCGGGACATTGACCCGTCCGCCCCAAACGCCCAGGACCAGAAGTACCTCCAGTACGGAACAGGCCAGACATACTTCACGACGCCCATCACCGACAGACCCCCTTACTTCGAGGCGGACAACTACGATTTCGCCGAGGTCTTCAACAGCGGCAAACCCTTCCACGGCGGCGTCTTCTACGGCTGGGGTAACGGCCACCCGGGGCACTACCCCAACCTCAACAGCCTCACCGTCCGCAAGTGGTGGGGTAAACAGTATCAGTACCTATACGAACAAGGGCTGGACTTTGTGTGGCAGGACATGACTTCTCCGTGCATTGCTGAACAGTTTGGCGACATGAAGGCCCTTCCCTTCCGCCTTCTGCTCGACTCTGATGGCTGGTCTGGTGACCCGAACGCGGCAGAGAAGAAGAAGGCCATCGAGATCTGGTCGCTGTACAGCTACAACCTCCACAAAGCCACGTACCACGGGCTGAACAGGATTGATGGTCTCAGTGATGCTCTGAAATGGCGTGAGAACAGACGCAACTTCATTATCGGCCGCGGTAGTTTTGCTGGAAGTCATCGATTTGCAGGTCTCTGGACGGGAGACAACGCTTCAACCTGGGAGTTCTTGGCGATATCTGTCGCTCAAGTCCTAGCTCTTGGCCTGTCAGGAGTCACCATCTCGGGTGCCGATGTTGGCGGATTCGAGTTCATCCCCCAGGAGCACGATTACCCCGACCCCGAACTCATCATCCGCTGGTACTGCGCGTATTCTCTTCTGCCCTGGTTCAGGAACCACTACACCAAGTACCGCGACTGGATGGACGGTCCCAGCCAGGGCCAGATGCGGAAGGACGGCAAGCTGTTTCAGGAACCGTATGCCTATCAGCAACACTACGAGCAGAACCAGGATAAGTTCCAAGGCCGAGACGGCGAGGTCTACCGGTCCGTGTTGAAGACATGCCGATACTTCATTCGGCTGCGATACAGTCTGATGCAGCTGATGTACGACGCCATGTTTGAGAACATGCTGACGGGGTTGCCCATCGCGAGGGCCATGGTTATCACGGATGAGCTGGATCGATCGCTCTTTTCTGCAGACGTAAGTATTCCCCCGGAGTACAGGTGGCGGCCAAGCTGACTGTCACAGAATCAAAAATACACGCGCAGCCAATACCTAGTCCGCAATGATCTCCTCGTTGCTCCGCCTCTGAAGAAAGACGGCAACGACAAGCACAAGGTCTACCTTCCCTATCCGGATGAATGGTTCCCCATGAACCTGCGCCCTGATGATCCGTTCGGCGTCGCTCTCTTGCAGAAGGTTGATGGTGGTAGTCGACTCACCTACAACTGTCTCGTCAGTGACCAGGACGGACAGATTCCTTATACCTGTCCCATCTACATCCGTGAAGGTATCTAAGTCCATTATCCCCTCAAACCTATTTTCAGCTTACTGACCTCTCCAGGTGCCATCATCCCCAAGATCTCCGTCCGAGACTACATCCCCGACCCCTCTCTACCCACCCAGCCACCCAACCCCATCACCCTCCACATCTACCCCGGCAAAGACAACGAGTACGACATGTACCTCGACGACGGCATCTCGCGCCAATCCGCCCCCTCCCACGACTACGTCCCTGCCACCTCCTCCCGCACAGGCGGCTACGGTATCGCTCACGATCTCGTCCCCGCACTCATCGATCCCAAAGCCGGCAGCGCCTTCGTCCACGTCAAGATCAGCCAGACGACCACCCATGTCTCGGCCGAGGACGACAGCATCGCTTCCCGGGTCAACAGAAGGATCTGGATCCGAGCACCATGGAGGGGTCAGGTGGACGGGGGCTTGGAGAAGATCATCGGCACGGAGTACACGGTTGTGCTCTGGCATGAACAGCTTACCTCTCTGGGTAGCGTGGTGGTGAGTAGTGATAAGCAGTTGGAGTATAAGACGGATACGGGAGTCAGGGCCACGATCGTCACTGTGCCGGTGGACTTGGCGCATAGTGAGAACGGGGTTACTGTTAGTGTGGGTTTTGATGCTTGAAGATGGAGTCAACTTACAGGAAAAGCGGTAATGGATGAAGGGGAAAATTGGACATCTACTTTGGTCGTAATGTTGTTAAATCTCACTAGTGGTAATTACTTTCAGGATGTTGTGGCCACACAGGTATGAAATCTCTTGAGTTAGTAATCGGTCACTTGGGATCTTCATATGAACTACGTGGCTACCTCATATTATATCCCTCTGGTTTGATTTAGACGTCCGTCTTACATCTCCAATACTAGTTCTGAAAATCTATGTCTGGGTAGGCCCTGATCCCGCAGCATAGATGATCCCGCAGCATAGATGATCCCGCAGCATAGATGATCCCAAGTAAAGAATAAGGGTGAGCCGTGTTCCTATTGACGTGTTCCTATTGACTTAACTCACTATCTACAGGGAATATCTTCCGTAAGCGAGGCACATTCTTGTACTAGGTGTTTGAGCCTCAGTTACATGTCTCTTTGGTCCTTCATCTGCGTCCATTCCACGAACCCCTACACTTTCTACCAGTTACCTCAGACACAAATGACGGGGTAGCAGAACATGCAGTTAGCGCCACAGGTCGTGGCAATAACGCAGAGGTTATGCGAGGAGGACTCCTGCGCCGCTCGCTTCTCGACCTCCGAGGCGGTGACGTTGGGAGCGTAGGCACCGAGTTGCAGCTTCTGCTGGGCATAGTCAAGCGCGTCACCGGCCAGAGTGGCGATGTGGGCGGTGCGAGCATGGTCGATCATGATGTGCTTGTCGCCCACCACCTCGGAACGGACGTTGCCTCCGTAGGCCTTGGTGATGGCACGGACGTCGTCGAGGCTCGATAGGATCTGGAGCTTGTCGTTGGGCAGGACGGCGGCTGGGTTGAAGCTTGTCAGGCGGAAGGGGGAGAGGTCACTGGGAAGGAGGCGTTAGCTGAGAGGTATTCTTGGTTGGGTAGATAGTATCTTACCCGACATCGAGCTTGCCTACAGCTCCTGCGGCCAGGGTGACGAGGGTGGCAGTGGTAGCGGCAAGACCGAGGAACTTCATGGTGGCTGTGATGGAGGGTTTTCAAGTTTTGATTTGATTTCTTTTGGTGTTTCGATGAGTTACTCTTTCAGAGGCTTATGGAAGAGTGATGTGTGTGACTATGTTCTGGTTTTCTTTTTACTTCACTGAGTCGTCGGTTGACTTTATATCCACCAGCTGTGTGGGATTTCCAAACCAGCCATCATGCGAGGACTCAAGAACAATGACCACTATGTCATGACTCCAGATTATGACACGACGAAACTCCGAGCTTCCGCAGGGAAACATGGCGGTGAGTCTCTCCTCTCATGTTCTGGCACGAAGGCAGGTATGTGATGTGAGCAGGGAAATGATCCTACGCACCAGGGGGGGCTCGGAGACGATACCGTAGTTCGACGGATAGGAGGTCACGGTAAACCGACTATATCAACAGGTCTATACAACCGGCACATATGGAGGTAGAGCAAGGAGGTGCTACGTAGGCACTAACGCCGATCAAGGTAACGTTAACGTGTATCAGCGAACAGAAGCGTACAAGAAATCAAGTATATCACTGGTCTATCCGATGCCCATGCCGGGAGGACCGTGAGCAAGGAGGTGTCTCAGAAGCACTTATGCAATTCAAGGTAGCGGTACGTATATGAACAAATGGGAACGCACGGTGAGGGAGTATATCAACAGATCGTTCATATACCCGACCTTGAAAATGATATGATGTTGACTGATGGGAAAGGCCATGCAGGTCGCACAGGGGGCCTCGCGTCTATCTCAGTCCCAAGGGTTACTGTACCGTGAAGTGCAACGTTCTCCTCAATGGATCCATTTCCTTACATGGGTATGATGGGATGAGATATGATGATTTTCAACCTTAGGAAGACATCCTAGTTCGTGCCGTATGCGAGAATGATACACGGGACAACACTTGCGAGAGACATTTGGGACTGCCTCCAGACTGGCTCATCCCTCCACGAATTTTGTCCTTTGGAAACATAAAAGCTCAGAACTTCCCCAGGTCCATGGTTGTTGTCCTGTTTCAACAAGCACTCAACTCCTTCAAATACCTTGTCACTTGTAACGAGCGCAAACCAACTACAGACTTTTGTCTTCGGGAACGTCTACACCTACTGTCAACATGAATTTGATCAAGTACGCCGGAGTCGCTCTGGTGGCTTTCTCCACTGCCGCCCTCGCCGTTGACCGTGCGACTGTACGTGAACCCCGTGAAGAAACCCCTTTTCGGGACACCCTTGCTGACTTGACTCCTTCTACTAGTGCGAGGCGAGTTGCCACGCTGACTACGATAAGTACGCGAGCTACATGGGAATCTGGCTTGAGGACTGCCTCAAGGAGTGCGACAAGAAGTTCCCTCCCAAGTAAGATCATCACGCGGCGGGCATGATTCGACGAAGCTTTAGGCTTGAGACTAAGAGTTGAAGGGGGTGGAGAGGGTGGATGAGTGGGAGGACGGAAGGGGTTCAGGGCGGACAGGGACTATGGTGACATGTACCCATTCAGTTTCTGGACAGCCAAAGTAGTCTTGAACCTGCGAAGTTGTTGAGCTTGATCTTGTGGTGTACCCCTGCATATAGCCCTGCAACACTGGGCTCTTTGTGGCCATGATGTATGTGGGTACTGTGCCTGGAGTTTCCAGCCCCAGTAGGGATCTTGCAGCTTTCTCGGAAGTCGGTCCTTCTCGTCTATTGTTATAGAGTAAAATCTGCTATATCCATCTTCGCAGTCCTACCGGCGTCTCTTTTCTTGCCCCACTCGTCTAAAGGCATGATTTGAGGTTCTCCAACCGTCGGACGGGCTGCCCGTGAGCTTCGCTTACACGGCTTGACGATAGTTTCCTGTTCGGGGGCCCAACCCCGCTTGCGGGTAGAAGTACGTATGTTCCTTCGCCAGGGTGCTAGTGTCCTAGTCAAGAACGATATGCTACGGTGGCAACTGACAAGTATTAGCAACAACCGGCATCGCCGGCCCGCCCTCGTACAGGAGCCAATCTGGCCCGAGGTGGTGTGCGTTCGGCACGATCTCATCCGGTCGAACCTGGCTTAGGAACGAGGCAAGAACTACCTACACAGTACTCACACCTGAGAGATCCCCGAGTTCTAGCCTTCTAGGTAGAATTTCACCACGTGCTCGCCGGAAATAGTCTGACATGGCTTCAGTTGACTTAGAGAGGTGGCCGGTATCATACCACCGAATTCATGGCATGTCGTTCCGACTGAATGACAAGCCAGTGGGTCCGGGGCAGTCTTCTGCAATGATGATGATTGGTTCGATTAGCTACTAGTGGGCTGAACGTTGAGGCACTTCAACGGTTAAGCTAAGCTTGAAAATGGCTAGTAGGTAAGGTAGGTTTTGACAGTCTCGGGCTATCCCGTGCTTTCTCGTGTATGCGAACCTACGCTCCCCGTCTAACCTCCACGGAGCTCATTGCCTGACCTCCGTGAAGGTCATTGTCTTACATTACAGGTCACCCATGGATGTGCGCCCTGTAGATACACTGGCTTCATTCCGCAGTGGAGAGTCATCACAAAAACGACGCGTGACGTAATGACAATCAAGGACACTCATGCTGCCCTACACATGGACCTTCTCATGAGGCCGCAGCAACATGAATAACAGCTTGATTCAGTGATTGGCAACAATGCTACAGACAGCGTGGACTGCTATGTGAGCCCGTAAGCCGTAAGTTAGCCAATCTTTCCCCTGCTTCCTTTCCCGAGGCCCACCCAACTGCATGGAACTTCTGTGGACATATAGCCACAGATCTCATCTACAAATGTTTCCGCTTGCTGAAGGATCAAGTTTGTATTTATTCTTAGAAGTACTGGTCGTCGTTGATGGTACCACTTGCACTAAAAGATGACCGACGTGGGGGCGGCACAAACAACCAGATGGCTATCATGCCCCCAAAAGCGTCTTGCGTCTGTTGGTCCCCGTCTCCAGCTTGGCGTGCTTGTGCATTGCTGTGCCACGGTGCCACCAACTGCATCGTCCGACTTCACCCTTTCTCACTTCTTCCTGTCTTCTGACATACTGAGCAATTGAGCAGTCCTTTTCGCCCTTTCTTTGACTCTAGTTCGCAAACATGGCAGACCAGCCGCCTCGATACGAGTATACGAAATTCAATGAAGCGTACGAACATGATACGGCACTTCCCATGGACGACCACCAGAACTCTCCCGGTGAGGACTCCGCGTTGTCTCACGAAGATCCCCAAGACAGACTGTTCGTAGCGAGCATATTTCTTGTTGGCGTCGCAGCGCTGACTGGATGTGTCTGGTGGTTCTTGGTCTAGAGTTCCGCAACTGCTGATGGATGGTAAGGAGCCCTCTTCTCTTGATGTCTTTATGATCAGCGATTGATATGAGTATCAGGACACGGATGGATGAGATCAAGCCCGAACCACTTTGCTGTTGCGAGAGCACCCTCATATCAACTCAAGGTATGAGCGTGAATACTATTAGAGGGGGCCACGTGCCGAACTGAGAATATACACAAACGACAGGAGAAGTAAGTAGACGAGGACGGAGAAGGAAAGAGGGAGAGGTCTTGAGAAGACGGCATGCGTCCTACCTGGCGGTTTTGCCAGTCATTCCTACCCGAAGCATCAATACAATATAACACATATTTATGCTAGGAACTCAACACAAAGTAGTATCGGACATGCAGCGACCATGGTGTTCGTCAAGCATTAAGGCCAGTCTAGCCGGTGGTCCAGTTCCCCCTCCAAGCTTTTCACTCCCCCATGGATACGAAAAGCAGACCCCCTAGCTCCTATTCTCTACCCTTTACCCCCAACCCATACCATACAAACCTTACCCCGAGACATCATCTGCCGATTGCTCGCATCACCACCTTGCAGTCGTCGCCTGCTCGCATCTGGCCTGCGCTTGCAGCCCTACCACCTCTTAACATTCCTTCAGCCCCTTCAAATCCTCCGCGCCAGCTGATCATGCAAGTGCATATTTGCACCTTCAGCCATGAAGAGCTACATCGAAGGACCTCAACGAAGCCGGCTGCAGCATTGGGGCCAAGGTGAAGGACCACGAGTCCACGATAGGTGGTTGCACTGACAAACTTCGAGAAGAAAAGCAAGATATTGGAAAGGCGCTTAGTTGATGGTTGGACTTCCGGCACACAGTCGGTATTGGAGCATGATACCGAGACCAAACCGAAGGTGACCTGCCTAATGGGCTTTCTCCTGATACTGTCCTTGTCAGGACGGATCGCCAAGAATGAAAAGTCCACTCGGCCGACAGCCCTACCGTTTTAGCGTGGGCCCCCACCGCGACCGACACTGCCCCTGAAAGACAAGCCCAGAATTTGCGGGGAAAGAGGCGTTCTACGTCACACTCGGTGTCCAATTACACCACCGAAGAAACCGTCGTTCAAATGCTTCGCCTCAGCCTCAGTCAGCTGAGCAATGCCTTTCGCACGTTTTCAATTGCACTTGATTTGAAGGATCGACGCCGAAAATCCAAGATGCTCTAAGATGTCGGAAATTACGTGACATTTGGGCCCCCAACGGCAGGGACCCCTGGAAGATGTGGAGGGATTCCTTAGCTTCGGGCAATGCACCCTGCAAATCGCCAACCAGCTGAGATAGCACCAGGTAACGATCGCCTGTAAAGGTAATCCTTCAGGCTGACCGTGATGTGAGCCAAGCAGTTCTTGCAATCCTGCACTGCGATAGACGCTCATCCATCATCTGTTGTTTTCAAACTCGTGATTTTCGTCGCGATTGAAAGACAGAACGGAATGAATGCCTTGCTTGTCGCCTGCCCTATTGAGCCTTGCTGGCCGAAATTTCGCGGCACGCGAACGGCGCAGCAGCGTCGCAATTGCTCGGCGTGACTCCTACGCCGCCTCCGCCAAGATCGATAATCTTAAATTTTAAGCTTGAATGGCATCCTAAAGCAACGATGGGTTCACCGACTCGGGAAAGAGCAGACTTGGCATTGGATACATAAGACCGGGCTTGAACCCCTAATCCTGACGCTATGAGGGAATCCTGAAGCCGTCAGCTTACCTCCCTCAACCAAAAGTGCCCCCTTTCAGCTTGCCGTGATACACCTTAATCCACTTCCCGGCAATAATTCACAATGGCTCTCAACGCTGGTTTCTCCCTCGCCCAAGGCTTCGCCAACGGCCCTCAAAATGACATTGCCGCCGCCCTTGTCCAGTCCCCAGCGCCCGCCGCAGTTCCGGGCGTCTTCCACGAGGCCCGCTCAGGGCGGTTTCCCGTGATGGCGCGGGTGAGCAACGGCACCACGAACGGGCCGTCAGTGTCTCTGTTTCTGGACTCGGACGACCCAGACTACAGATGGGCCGGCTCCGTCGTGGAAGCCTGTGTCTCTACCACCGTGTATGCCCTCCAATGCACGAGCTATGCCGGCGTAGGCACCGTCGACTTTTGTGGAAACAATGCACCCGTATGTCTCTCCCCCGGGTCTTCCTCCCTACGCTGCCTTTGATAACTAACGTCTGACCCATCCCAGACTATGACCGTGACAGAGGGACCCGGTACCTACCGCGTTTCAACAGCCGTGTCGGGCACCACCATGGGAGTGAAGGTGAACGGAGAGATAATAGAAGAATGCGCCCTGAATGGCACGACACAGGCGGTCTGTACCGCCACAGTGAAGGCTACCGCTGATAAGAAGACCACGTCGACAGCGACCGTCAGCACGGCTACGGGTTCGCGCGTTTATTGGTTCGACGTGCCCATCACGGCTGGCGCCGAGAAGACGGCGTCGCCCAGTCAGTGCACCAAGTCCGCTGCTGCTGGCTTGAACATGAAGGGTGCGACGGCGCTTGCGTTGCTGGGTGCCATGGGTGTTACCGCTCTGCTTGGGTTTTAAGCGAGTCTTGTACTATGGGTTGTTCACGACCTGATGTTTTGTAGTTTCTGCATGTAGCGTTTGTGCATCATGATGTGACGGTTGGCGGGCCTGTAGCTCTAATGTTAAATTTGCTTAACAAACATGGAAGTGCTCTGAAGTGTGCGACCAACCCTGCTCACGAACTTGCTCGAAGGCTCGGGGCTTCAGGTTGGAAGAGAGACCCTCTGTGACGAGTGGTACTCGAAAGGCTACACTTTGCTTTACAGGAATAACCAGGAAAACAAGAATCCTCAACTCAGTCTATTGAGAATGAGCAATACTCAAGCTGGGCTCTCACTCCATAATTCTCGGGATACGGTGAGAAATGGAACATATACTCGGGGTCATAAGCATACGGTTTCCATCTCTCACAGGTCTGTTACTTCCCTCGCCAAGTTAATCTGTCTATCTCGCTAACCATGAAACTTTCCATAACCATACTCGCTGGAGGTTTCTTGTCAACCAAGTACCAAGAGCCAGATAGAGACCCTGTTGTGTCAGTGGACACAAATAACGTGTCTAAATGAAGGTCAAAAGATGTGCCCTCGCCTGCCAAAACAATCCATGAGAAAGGTCTTCCACCACCTGGGCTTAGCGTGTCCCGTAGATGCGGACTGTTGCTCGGTAATAAGCGAACGTTGCCCCAAAGCCACAAGGTCAGCAGCAGTTGGCCCCAACTGGGCTTTGCTGTCATGCTCGGGGGTGTTTGAGCTAGTGGGAATCCTAGTCATAGATGTCGAATGATGGTTACTAGCTGATTCTGTGATCGGGTCGGATGGGTTGTTTAGTGACTCACTTGTTGATACCCAGGGGTTGCGAAGGAGTTCTTCCAGATGGGCCATGGTTGACATCACTCTGCTTGTCGGAGCGTTAGGTATCTTGTAAATTCTGAAATGGAAATTGTAGCTTACTCACTTTTACAAGGTCGGGGTGTCTCCGGTAGCGAGTATGCAAGAGATGGAGAAGGAGCGGCGAAATCTTGAGATTCTCATGCGAATGTATATAGGCAGGTAGGAGGTAAGAAGAGCTAGGAGTCAGCCTACGGACCATCAACTCATGGGTCCTCGGGACAAAGATGCTGTAAGCTTCATTAGACAGGTGTATTGTTTGCTTGAAAGTACCCGAACTGAGCTATCTCTTCTTGAGAAGATCAAAAGGGCTGTAACAGCCGACTCCTTATCTGAAAGGAAGAACGACCTCGTGGGAAAGGCGCAAAAAGAACTGTATCCCGGTCTGATCAACCGTACCAGGGAGTAGAAGGCAACATGTACATGGCTGTCCGTCTAATTCCTGTCATGCCCCGACCCAAACGCCTTAATGGTACAGTAACAGGGTAAATGTGGCCTATAGCTCCTCCTCAACCTCCATCTCGTCACCCCCAGATGCGCCGTGAGCGTCTGCCGGCGCTTCCTTCTTTGGCATCGCGGCCTCTTTGTCGATCATTTGTCTGGTTACAGCCACAATGTTGTCCTCGATGAGTTCCTGGCCCACGTCCTCCAGGTGTTTCTTGGGATCCACCTTGCCCACGTAACGCGTCTTGAGTTGGTCCTTGGTAAGCTCTGTCTCCTCCTTCACCCTCTTCTCGTAGCCATCGGCCAAGGAAACCAGCTTGTCAAGACGTTCCTTGTTCTTAGCACCCTCCGTCTTGAAATCCTCCATCTCCAGCGCCTCAGTCCAGACGTGTTTGTGTAAGTTCATGAGCATGTTCTCTTCGAGTGCCGTCTTGCGGTAGTTGATACCGATGGAATAGTAGTGTCGGTTGAGCCCGTGAATGAGCGCTTGGATGGAAGGCTTGTTGAGGTGACCCAAGTTAGACGTGCTCTGACGGGGCTCCTGGCCTAACATCATTTGCTGCGTGTTGATTAGGCGGAACGCGTCGATCACGACCTTGCCCTTGACGGACTGGATTGGATCGACAACGACGGCAACGGCTCGTGGCGTTAGCTGCTCGAAACTTTGTTGCGTATTGATATCGACACTGGAAAGCCAACAACCGAAACCCGGATGGGAATGGTACCAGCCAACGACTGACTCCGGTCTTTGTACTAGGATGTTAGCTGCGGTGCAAGATAACAGACAAGCGCAGGAGTGGTGATTGCGTACCTTCCTGTTTGGCGCAGCATATCCATCATCTTCATCTGAAACACAGGGTCGACGGCCTCAACACTAACGCCCGTTCCACTCTGTGGCATGGCGAACACATCCACCACCTTGACTGTGAAATCGTCGACAAACTCTCCCAGCATCAGACCCATAACCTCCATAGGCACACCGGCGCGACCATGGCGCAGCATCTTCAAGAGGGCAAGTGATGAGATGTAAACTGTCTCCGAGTTGTCGATCAGGTTGCTATTGTCCTATACAGTATGCCGGTTAGCTTCCATGGCCGTACAATGCGCTGCCTCGTCCGCAGTAGGGATTCGCGCGGCAGACGCCGTGGAGATTGTTTGGACGAAGGGCACATACAACACCAGGCTGGGCTGCAAGACCAGCGCCACCACCGAGCATCGCTCTAAGACGCTCCATGTTGCACGGAATGTTGCTAATAAAACTGTTGATGAATTTTCGAGTTGGAGATCGCGACTATCGCGACTTCGAAGGTCAAAATATCGGTTTGCTGTGCTGTACGGACGTGGAAGATATCAGAGGAGTGGCAGTACAGTCGAAACGTAAATGCGCCAATGTTGACGAAGCTCCGGCAGCCTGGAAGTTTAGCTCAGCTCCCCGTCCCTACTGCAGGTGCATGTGTGGCGGAAGCTCCACTTCAGCCACAGCTTGGGCTGTCAACCTGTACCATCGGGGTACCTCGGGGTTTCAGCCTTGCATTACGTCGCCAGCTATCGATTGCAATTGAGCTGCCGGATTACACCGCCCGACTTCCACGAATCACAGCACCCACAGTTGAAGCACGTAGGGGCCCTGTCTGGCTTAGCGTGGGAATCCGAGGGTAGGCTTAGACAGGGAAAATGGGAGCTTCCACCAGCCTTCGGCCTTCTCAATCATTTATCCCACTCTAAGATTTCGAGTAACCACCCCTCAGCCGTTTTGCACCGAGAATCTGCTGTGTTGAAGGCACTGGTCTCCTTTACATATCTCGATCTTCAGCTCGAATTCCCTTCACTCACCTTTTCTAGCCTAAACCCCCCTAAACCGAGTACCGTCGCATTTTCTCACCCTAAACTGCGTTCGCGACAGACACGATGCCGACCGATCCTGCGGGAGTCGACCGCTCCCGGCCGCTGTACTCGGTCGTCAACAATGACAAGAAGAAGGTGGCCTATTTCTACGACTCTGACATTGGCAACTATGCCTACGTTACCGGCCATCCCATGAAGCCTCATCGCATCAGGCTCGCCCACAGCTTGGTGATGAACTACGACATTTACAAATTCTTGGAGATCTACGTGAGTTGTCCTGCCGTCTCCTGTGCAGACCTGTATTTCTTGCTTGGTCTATGTGTAGCGAGCGAGTACTGACTATCTGTAACAGCGAGCGAAACCTGCCGTGTTCGCCGAGATGACCCAGTTTCACACCGACGAGTACATCGATTTCCTCGCAAAGGTGACACCCGACAACATGGACGCCTACATGCGCGAGCAGGGCAAATACAATGTCGGCGATGACTGTCCGGTTTTCGATGGGCTTTTCGAGTTTTGCGGTATCAGTGCCGGTGGTTCCATGGAGGGCGCGGCTCGGCTCAACCGCAAGAAGTGCGACATAGCCGTCAACTGGGCTGGTGGTTTGCATCACGCCAAGAAGAGCGAGGCCAGTGGTTTCTGCTATGTCAATGGTAGGTTTACTGCGTTGCAACGATACGTCGCCCCTACTAACCCTGATCCCAGACATTGTGCTCGCTATTCTCGAACTCCTTCGCTTCAATAAGCGTGTTCTCTACGTCGACATTGATGTCCACCACGGTGACGGTGTCGAGGAGGCCTTTTACACGACGGACCGCGTCATGACGTGCTCCTTCCACAAATACGGCGAATACTTCCCAGGTACGGGTGAGCTAAGAGATATTGGCATTGGCTCGGGCAAGAATTACGCCGTGAACTTCCCCCTGCGAGACGGTATCGACGACATTGCATATGAGACCATCTTCGAGCCGGTGATCGAAGCCGTCATGAAGTACTATCAACCTGAAGCGGTAGTGTTGCAGTGCGGCGGTGACAGCTTGTCGGGCGACCGTCTGGGCTGCTTCAACCTGAGTATGCGTGGTCATGCCAACTGCGTCAACTTTGTCCGCAAGTTTGGCCTTCCGATGCTTGTGGTGGGCGGCGGTGGTTACACCATGCGCAATGTTGCCAGAACCTGGGCTTACGAAACAGGCCGTCTCGTCGGCGTGGAGATGGACTCGACATTGCCGTACAACGAATACTACGATGTATGTCCCCCATGATCTGTGCAAGACACCTGTCGCAACATGCTAACGCTAACGTATCTCTAGTACTACGGTCCCGACTACGAGCTCGATGTTCGATCATCAAACATGGAAAATGCCAACAGCTATGAATACCTTGAAAAGATCAAGATTGCTGTCATCGAAAACCTGAAGAAGACTGCTCCCGTACCCTCAGTTCAGATGACGGATATCCCCCGTGCAAGTATGGGGATTACAGATGAAGAGGAGGCAGAATTGGACGATCTGGATGCCGATGAGAACAAAGACGTTCGTATGACACAACGACAATGGGAGAAGAGCACAGCGGCTCATGACGATCCATACGAAAGCGACGACGATGAGATGGCGCGGGCCAACGGGATCTACCGGCCTGATGGAACTAGGCGCTCTATCCTTGACCACCCAAACCCGAATGCCGATGTCGCCATGGACAGTAGCACCGCCACGCCTAAGCAGAACGGTGACAATGCCGTTTCGGGCACCAATGATGCCGACGATACCATGGTGGACGACGCGGCCGAAGAGCCCAAGGACGCGACACGACCTGAAGAGGCATCTGCCCCGCCAAAGGACGACGGTGATGTGGACATGGCCGATGCAAGCATGGCCGAGCCAGATGCGCCTGTGAAGAGCGAGGACGTTGATGCTCAGCCACCTCTGCCGAAGGAGGGAGATGAGTCGGCCATCGTCAGAGAAACCGAGGCCAAGCCAGCGGCACCAAGTAGCACAACTGCTGCCGAGCCCACGAAAGAAGAGCAGCCGTCGGGAGACAAGCCAGCGGACGACGACAAGATGGAGGTGGATGAGCCTCAACCACCGCAACCGGAGAAAAAGGCGGAAAGTCCGAGCGGCGATGCTGCTACATCATCGGCCCAATCATAAGGACTACATGAATACCGAAACGTGATAGGCTTTGTTATGCAATCCATCATACCCTACGTGCCTTCGGGGCAAACCCCAGAATTCTGGGCGGCATAGGTCCTGCGGAGCGGCAGGAAGGGATAGATGCATCGGCGTTTGGTCATATGTGACGATAATGGACAAGGCAAGGTGTCGTTGGCGCTCGAGGCGAAAATTTGTGCTTAATGAGGGTTCCTCTGTTTTTTTTTTCAACCCAGCGTGGCTTTATCAATGGTACACACTCCGAAGATGGGTTTACTCGTCAAATATTCGTGTAGCTCTTGCTGAAGACGAGTTCTTACTGTATGGATGACATCCATTACTCATCTCATTCCTCCTCACAAGTCAAGATATGTCTTTCAGAAACGAGAAACGAGACGTGGCCCATGGAATGTTGAAAAAACACAACTGAATTGCAACTAGCTCCATACGCATACTGATCTGCAACTTGTCCATGCTGGTGAATTTGGCAGAAACAACACCGCAACGCCGTTCCCCAAACGTACCCTACAATCTACATTCAAGGAAGGCTAAGTTTGTGTCCTTTCTTGTTCATGAACAAGCGAAACACTATGAGCAAACGGACGATATTCGTTGACAATCTGTGAACCAACCACTGCAATGAAAAAGTAAGGGAGAAGCACATGTGGAACAGATACGTAGGATGTTTGGGGTTGCTCCGTCGAAACCCTCTCGAAGTCCCGATGGAAAAAAAAAAAAGTTTGGACACAAGCATCAGCATGCCAACACCTACACCCCAACTTCCATTTTGTGGCCAACAATCAAGGGGGAAGACGAGACTCTGGGGTATAAAACAGGGTGCTATGTCCGAGCCCCAACAGCTAGCATCACCAAGTTCGCCGTGGTGGTGGAAATTCTGACAATAAGACGGTCCGTTCGCCCCGGGTACAATGCCCAGCCGGATCTGTTGCTATTTTTGGCAATCATGCGGAGGTTTCCTTTCCCCAAATTGGTCCTGCTTGGACCAGACTCCACAATGCAACGTTGGCGCACTAGCGTTGTCCAATCTTTCCGTCGAAGGCCGAGTTACCGGCAGACTTGCCATGCTTGGAGCAAACCTGGTTGACATGTTTCTCGAAAGAGCAATGCAACGCTCCTCTCGCTATTCGACGTCACCGCGTGTTCTCCTGAGTAAGAAGAAGGAAAAAACTGCAGAATGGTGACTGTGGTATTGCACCAGGAGATTGGAGATGCGTGCAACCTCGTGAAGGTGTCGCGGAACCGTGGGAGATGGAGCCTATAGATGGAGGGAGACTGGAGCCGAGAATGCTTGTTTCTGGAGCGATGGCAAGCTGAAAAGCCGGCCATCCACTCAGAGGTGTTCTCCCCTGACCACGGTCTCTGAAGCCATTCCCCTTTGGGGACCCAGCTCCCCGGGTCGATGGCTAACGGTGGCATGAAGTTTGCTCCCATGAGTATGTGCACATTTTGCAGCGCGCAGGGGCGGTCCAAGCCGACGTCCAAGGTGTGCACGTTTGCAAAGGTAGGTAGTGATTGCTTTCAGGTCAAATTGACGTGGAATCCCGTCTGTAATGTTATTGCCATTCGAGTTGTGTGTCTTCATCTACTGTTCCTATCTCGTCTCGTGCCTCCTCCAGTCATTACCATGATGAGGTTCCTCAACCTTCTTCTAGCTTCGGTGCTATCCGGCTCAGCCTTGGCGGACCTCACCTTCGACATCATGGCAGTCTCGCAGGGCAAAGAGATTGACTGGAAGGCCGCAGGGCTGGAGATCGTGCCGATCCCTCAACGATCCCGATTCCATCACCATGAGGGCAATTCCACAGCCGCAGCAGGGCAGCATCCACACCAGAAGAGGGCCAGCACGAGCGGGAACTGGTGCGGTATCTCGCAGAAAGTGCAGAGCAACCGCGACACCCTCAGCAGTGTGTATGGGTATTTCCAGGCTCCCAATTTATCCTTCCGGCCTGGGTATCCCTACCCGCAGTGGGCGTCGGCGTGGATTGGGATGGACGGGGGGACATGTAACTCGGCGTTGTTGCAGAGCGGTGTTACGGTCGTGGTATGTTGTTCGTGAACCACGATGGGAATAGAGACTCACGCGGATCATGTTTAGCTCAATTCAAATGGCCAGCAGAGTGCCTCGGCTTGGTTCGAATGGGCTCCCCGGGCATCCTACAGCATATCCGGCTTTCCAGGTCTGGCTTATCTCATTCTACCTTCCTGAACAAACCACTAACGAATCCGGGCAGTACATGTTGGCGACTGGCTATTCGTGAACATAACCGCCACAAGTGCCACCAGCGGTATAGTGTACGCTGTGTCTTCCCTGGTCACCTTAGACATACAACACTAACCTTCATCACCAGAAACATTGCGAACTTGGCTCAGTCACTCGCCATGACTATAAACATCAATGACGGCCCGACACTTTGCCGTCAAGATGCAGACTGGATTGTGGAGGACTTCTACGATGCCAAGGGCCAGGTCGCCTTTGGTCGGTTCCAGGATGTCTGGTTCGAGGATGTTGGTGCCACTACCACGAAGGGCCAGAAGATTGACTTGAAGAACGCAAGCCCCATCTCTCTAAGCAATGGCACTGCCATTAGCTGCGTGGCGAATGTATTTGATGATAACAACTTCTGGTGCGCCTCTCAGGGCTAGGAAGGCTTGTGTACTTGGGGGTACGACCCTTTCTGGAAACGTGGAATAGAGGTATCTAGGCTTCCTCCCTTTTCCTCACTGCTGGGATCGATTTCGATGACTTGGAAAAGAAAAGTTCAGTGGCAACGCGTAGCATGCAACTCTTGGTTGTAGGATGGCAAAAGGGGTAAGACCCTCACAAAGGACTCTCTGTCGGGGAATTGAACCCCGGTCTCGAGCGATGTCAGGCACCTTGGGAGGCACTGGATGACAAGCTCACATACTAACCACTATACGAACAGAGATTGTTGATGAATAGACCATTCATAAAATTCCCCATGTGTGTTCTCTTCGAGTCATGACCACGCTTTGCCTCTGACTAGCTGTGTGGAGCAGTCAGCAACTTTTTCCACCTCCACAACACACCCCAACCACCAAACACCGAGCTCAAACCAGTAAAGATGATGAGCGGCCCATATGCCGTACCATAGCCAAATGCACCAACACCACCTACATCGGTACCGGCTCTGAGCAGCGGCACTGCGGCAAGTCCGCCGCTAACGTATCCCACCCCTCTTGCGCCATTGAGCAGCCCATACAGCATCCCTGAGTCGACCGCTTCATTCCTTGCTGCTGCTTCACGTTCGAGTTCGTTTATCACACCGCCCCATGTAGCGCTGTATCCACCGGCAAAGAAGCCAAAGGTCACAGAGAAGAGGACCAATAACGCCATGCTGCCTTGGGATGTCAAACCCCAGAATAGGAATGCCGAGAGAGCGGAGCTGACGGCCGATATGGCTGTGACTGTCGTTGCGGACAAGGCCAGCCGCTTGTTGTCACAGAGATAACCAAAGAAGGTGGACGAGGCTATTCCTGGGATGTTGAAGAGGGTCAAGAGTAGAGTTGCCGACGTCTGCGACAGCAAGGTGACCTCGTGCGCGTATGTATTCAGGTATGTTTGTGGGATACCGTAGCCGCAAGACTGAAGAATGATGGCGAAGCAGTAGATGTAGATGGTCTTATGGCGCAAGAAGGACCACGGAATTCTGCGGGAGCCATGGTCACTGCTGGAAGCAACGATGCTTGATGGATGGCTCGGCACCATGAGAATACCCAAGATGGCTGTCCCGGCCGTGATGGCCATCCAGATTCGCAAGGTAGTTCGGAAGTCGTATCGGTCGAGCAACCCGCGGATGATGAAGGGGCAGACGGAACCCACAACGTTCTTGCAGGAAAAGACCACGCCGTAGGCCACCGCTCGATTACTGGTCATGAACCATTCACCCAGCGACAGGGTGCAGGGACTGTACACTAATGCTGAGCCAAGAGATGCAAGGACGCCCTGCGTTGCGACCAGGTGCCATCCTTCCGTACTGAAAGAGGACAGCAGGAAACTCAGACAGGCGATGACGGCGCCACACATAGCGGCTGTCTGACGATATCGTGCCCAGCGCCGAGTGAACAAGGCAAAGAGGAAGGGCATGGACAGGTACATGACTCCGTTGGATGTGGTGCCGATGACACCGGTGACTTCTTGGTTCCCTTTGAGAGTCCAGTTGGCGGAATAGTACTCCTGGAAAACACCATAACTCATTGCGAATCCTGCGAAGGTTATTATTAACGTTTAATCGAACTCGGTACGAATGAATTGAGGATCATACCCCAGATTGGCAGCTGCAATAATCCGGAGCCAACGATGACCATGGCTCTCTTCTTCTTCGACTCCCATTCTCTCGCATCGGCTTCGGCAGCAATGCCATCTTGCTCCGTGTTGGTCTGTGATTGTCCAGGTGAATCTGAGGACGACAGTTCGCGGAGAGCAATCTCGCTATCTCCCGCCATTCTGCATTGAGCTGACTTTCTTGCTATTAAGGTACTCTCTGAGCAATGTTTAGACGAGTGTATGCAGCTGGGTACCATGACGTTGAGGGCACTTAGATGGGGGGTAACGAGAGTACGCGCCGTTGGTGCATGGTGCTAATCCTTGCCGCTTTCGGCAGCTGCTCGCGTGGTTGTGCAGCCCCAGACTTGGCTATTCATAGACTCCTAGCTCAGCAATGTGTAAGAAGCGACAAGAATACACCGGCCTTCGAGCTGAATCAATCGTACAACTGCCATTTGGTGGCCACGATCCAGAAACCAATGGCTGTTAATGCTGGATGTGAAGGCACGAGGTTACATAGGGTTAGGGTTCTAACGAAGGCACATGCAACTTGATGCGAGCCATTCGGGTTACCCCTGGGGGCTTATCTTATCTGTCTGCAGTAGCATCTCTCAAGGTGAAGCACAGCCCAGGATTTTGCCATGAACTGGCAGCCGGCTTACTGTATGCCCCAAGACGAACGTCTTCCAGCCACAGATGGGATGAAACCGGCGATCTTGGACTGGGCAAGCTATCAAATGGGGCCATCTTAACAGTATAAGGTTCAGACGTCATGTCGGTAACGCGCAGCAACGCGGGCTTCTGGGCCATCTGGGTCTTGCTGCTCCTCTTCTGCTACTTCAACTCGTACGACGACCCATCCTCGATCTTCTACAACGAATCAAAAGCCTACGAGCAGAGATACTCTCGGCAACGATCTCTTGAGGCGGAGGCATTTCTGCGCAAGATCCCGGCCAAGCTGCCACCAGACAACTCCAAGTTTCTCTGCATTGGCGTGCCCAGCATCAACCGGACCACGCAGTCCTTCCTCTCCAATACCGTCGCGACACTAACCGACACCCTAACGCCCCGAGACCGTGCATCTATCCATCTAGTCGTCCTCATCGCCGACCGACCGTCGGAACACCACTCTGCCTACGGTCAACCATGGCTGGAGAGCATAGCCGACGAGGTCCTCCTGTACGGGGAGCCCCCCAAAAATGCTAACAGCAGCTTATACCACACCGTCCCGTTCAATCTCGTCGCAGGCCGACAACGAGGTGACGGACGGACCGAGAACATGAGACTCGACCATTCCCTCCTTGTGGAGACCTGCAGAAACCACGGATCACAGTACTTTGTCCTCGTGGAGGACGACATTATCGCATCGCGGGACTGGTTCTCCCGCCTCAAGAAGGGCTTGCAGTACGTCGAGGCCAAGACGAAACAGACAAAGAAGGAGTGGCTCTACCTTCGACTGTTCTTTTCAGAGTTGTACATGGGCTGGAATAGTGAGGAGTGGCTGGCGTATTCGATGCACATTTTCGCCATCTATGCGATTGCTCTGATTGTTTTCTTGGTTGCGAGAGGAAGGCTTGCTTTCCTGGGCGGGAAGTCAACTCATACATATCGGTACGTGACGGCGCTTGCATTCGGGCTTTGGATACCCGCACTGATTGCGTTGTATTTTATCGGCGGCCGCGTGGCGGTAGGCCGCATCAGTCCGCTTGGTTGGACCTCCCACGGTGTGCGGGAGATGCCGGAGTATGGCTGCTGCGCACAGGGGTTGCTCTTCCCTCGACGGCAACTTGACGGCGTGTTTGAGCTATTGAGGAACCCGCCGTATGATTTCCCCGGCGATATGATTCTGGAAGGATACGCTGGTGACCGGGGGTTGAAGAAGTGGGCTCTGGATCCTAGTGTTTTCCAGCATGTTGGCTTCAAGGAATCGTCTGAGGGTCCGAGGAAAGCAGAAGTGTGGAACTTTAGCTTTGAGAGATTATGGACGAAGAGATGATTTATTACAGGAGAGTTGGGTTCCAACATGGGGGAACTGAAGGTTTTCTACCCCAAGTATGAAGTCGTTGGTCGACGAGCACACCCACCACTTGAAACAAAGAAATTCGACGTTTTGAAAGCCGGTTGGTGGTCAAACGGAGCAAGCCGTTGCGCTACCATCAACAGAGCAACCATCACCGTTCGACGCCCTATCCAAAAACAACTGTCGCGTTGCATGTTTGTTGGTCCTGGCGGGTTTTGCTCCCGAAAAAAGCAATGCCTGCATAGGTCAGGCGCAGGCAGCTATCTACACTGTCTGTGCGACGCACACCCTGAAGAGCATGTTTGCCAAGCGCATGTTACTATCGAGACAGACATATGACACTCACATAGATCAAATCGAGTCCAATCGTCTGAATAATCTGCACAAATTGCAAGCCGTTCAAGCACAAGGGTTGGGCCGAGAGGTACTTACGGACTTGCGCTATGCACTGCTCAAACGTGAAATCGCGTTGAGGGCTTCGAAGGGCTGGGATAGGGGTGCGGAGGTATCCCTTCCTTTCGATGACTGGGACAGCTGGAGGCAAGACATTACGAGATGAGGAGCGAAGAGATTGTTCAGGGGCTTGCGCAGAGCAAATTGTTTTTTCGGCCAAGAGTTTGTGTTATTGTGCACGATGTTTGCACGCTTACGTCCAAGAGACAGGACGCTATACACTCGAACCATGCCTACCAGTCAGCTCATCTGATGGTATGTTACTTACACCAAGCATTCTCTCTCAGCCACTCTCCGATCATGGTCCTCATCTTGTCCGCCTTCAGCCGTCCGTCCTCCAGCGCTTCCTCATCGGCCCCGATCCCCGCCAAGTCCATATCGAACCCGTGCAGCACATCCGGCACAAGCAACCACCTAACGACTCCCCCATCGTCCCTCTTCGCCTCCCAGAAGAACCTCTCATCGTCGACCTCTAACTCTCCCCTCTTACCAACCTCTTCTCTCCCCACTACCTTCCCCATCACCTCCTTTCCTCCCAGCTTACAAGCCAGTCTCCAGCCCTCATGGCCTAACATATCCATCTCACATCCCACCACAAACACGCTCTTCGGAATCGCCTCCCTCTCCACATAACCGACACTCAAACCCGGATCCTTGGCGTCCCCTCCGGCCGGACAGTAGGCCCAGTCAAACAAGCCGGCGAACGGCATCAGATAATCCGTCCCCTTCGCTCTGAACCCGCCCAATTCCGGCTTGAATCGTCTAGTTGCCGGTTTCCGTTCCGGCGGAATGGAGAAATCTGTTACTGGGTAGATCGGCACCAGGGCTTTCACCAGTTCTCGCACATCCGGATGTTGGGCGGCGGACAGAGCCAGATTCCCGCCGGCGGACCAGCCGCCCAGTGCGATCTTGGAGTGGTCGATGGGGAGAGTGGTATCGGAGAGGACGGCGGTGAAGAGGGCGACGATGTCGGCAGTCGGACCGGGATAGGGGTTGGCGGGGGCTTTGGCGTAGTTCAGGCCGATGACGACGCAGTTGTGCTCGGTGGAGAAGAGCCGGTTCCAGGTGTTGGTGTCGGCTACGGAGCCAAGTACGAAGCCGCCGCCGTGGATGGTGAAGAAAACCGGGAGGGGAGATGCTGAAGGGTTGGCGCGGTCATATGTCTTAGGGAAGAAGATGCTGGTGCAAAGTGTTAGTAAAAGAGTAATGGTAAAGGATAGGAGCGAGGGGCATACCTGATGGGAAGGCTGGGTCGCACTGGGTAAGTCTTGGTCAAGTCGGGAGCTGACTCTGTGGGCTTGGAGAAGTACGACTTCACTCCTGCTACGGACACGAGAGTCTGGAGAGCCCCGGCCGCTGCCGCATACTGAAGTCTCTTTACAAGCGGCCTCACGGCGATCCTGTCTAGTGTTTCAGACGCGGGATCCTGTGTGCTCGCCATGTTGACGTGTTCTTGCGATTGGCCCCAAGGTGTTTTGGAATCATTGTCCAAAATAATCCTTGTTTACATCAGTCTACTAGTATCCGAAGACACCACTTATCAAGCAAAGGAGGGGTTAGCATCCTGCTAGACCAGCCGGACTCGAGCTAGAAGCCGAGGTGTGATCGTGCCTCCTGCCCAATCAGCAGCCCACTTGTGATCTCCAGGGGTCAAAGAACGCGTACTTCGTAGTCCACGACCCCGGATCATTCTGGATGCGACATTGGGTTGGTCTAACCGTGTGTGGTCTAGCATGCCAACCTTATCCGTGATGGATATCCCCTTCCCGATCGCGAAAATGACAAATGAGCCTCTACCCAATAAGCATGCACAACTAGTTAGATGCTTGAGATGGGCTTCATCTGAGGATCGTATTCGCATGGCTTTGGGAGCATGGAGCGGTCATCACTCGAACGGCATCTTGTCTACGCTCTTGACGTAAGTGCTGGGGGGATTTAAGCGAAGATGCCGCAGCGGCACTGCTTGACTGGGCCCAACTACATTATTCACGTCTACACAAAACCTTCCGCATTGGGAAGCTGAGGGGTCGACGGATGGTAAGTTTGACTCCAGATGCGAGTATACCCTCTCAATATGCAACTGGCATCTGCTGTGATGTTGCCTAGTGCCTCATTAGTAACGTGAACTGGGGACGCCAAGGAATGAGTCGATATGTCTCATCATCGGCTCTCCACTTGTGGACTCATGTGGTGTTACAAGGACATACGAGCCAGCGTACAGCCTCGAAGCTAGATAACTATGTTCATCTTGCCTTGAGGACTTCCCTCAGTCAATAATACGCCATTTCGATCCAGAATCACAACGTCAGCAGCTTGTCTTGGTCGACAGTCACCATATAGATACTACTCCATCATGGCCTCAGACGCTACCAGCAGCGCCAACACCAGCGCCCCCAACCTTGTCTTGTACGACATAGCCTTCGCCCCTCCCTATGAACAAAACACCACTGCCCCAAATCCATGGAAAGCACGATATGCTCTCAACTTCAAGGGCGTGCCATACACCACGCAATGGGTGCAAATGACCGACATTGCCAAAGTGCGGAAGGGCCTCGGAGTCCCAGCCGGACGCAAGTTCGCCGACGGCACCGACTTCTACACCCTCCCCGTCCTGGTTGACACTAACACCGGGCTCAAACTTGGTGACTCATTCGACATCGCTGCCTACCTGCAAAAGACCTTTCCCGACTCTGGGGCAGGAGATCTCTTCCCGCCACAAAAGCTGGACTACGTCTGCCCCGGCACCTCTCTAGTCCCGCTGTCAGAACTCAAAGTGGATGCCCATGCGGACTACGCCCTTTTCAACAGCAATGTCGACATGGCCTTCTCCCTGCACGCGCAGCTGACGGCCCACGGCATGAAGTGGGACCCGAAGTACGAGGAGGAGATCAGGGCAGAGTTTGTGCGGAGAGCAGCGCCTTATGGGATCAAGTCTTGGGAGGACATGGGCTTGAAGGGCGAGGCGAGGGATAAGATGAGGAATTCGCTGCGGGACGCTTTGGGTGGGTTGGCTGCGCTGTTGCAGAGAGACGGCACGGGGCCGTTCATGCTCGGGAGGCAGCCTTCTTATGCGGACATTATCGTCGGCGGTTGGTTGAGGATGCTGAGCAAGACGCTGGAGACGGTGGAGTGGGAGGAGGTGCAGGCTTGGTATGACGGCGTTTTCGGGAGGTTACATGCTGCTTTGCAGGAGCAGTTTGGAGACGTGAAATAAGGTGACTGCTCGAACTGACACTAGGCCAAATCTTGGTCTTGGTCCTCTACCAACCACCAGTATCTGAGTCGGTCATGCCTGCAGGACATACAAACACAGTAATTGTGGGCTGCGTTCTTTCGGCTTACCCGATACCTCATGACAGGACCTGATGGTGTAGAAGTAATGAGTATGCTTTCAGGTTAGAGCTGAATCATAAGATAGGTGTCTACCTATATAGTAGTCCTACGATGGTAGTCCAAGTTTGACTCCGGATACGAAAATACCCTCTCTTAATATATAAGTAGCATCCACTATAATATTGCCTGGTACCTCACTAGTAACGTAAACTAGGACGCCGGGAAATAAGTCGATATATCTTATCATCGGCTCCCACTTGTGGTCTCATATAGTGTTACAAACGTATACGAGGTAGCGTATAGCCTCGAAGCTAAATAAGTATGGTCATCTTACCTTCAGGACTTTCCCCGGTTAACAACAAACGTTTTGGTGACACTGCGGATTAAAGATACGTATGAGCGTGACCAAATGATATTGGGGGCCGGTCTGACCTCCAGGCTTAAGACTAAATGCTAACTAATTAGATGCCGAGAGGGCAGCATGCCATGGTTTGCCCGTCATCAACATGGACTAAGCACCAGGGTACAACCTGCAGATCACAACTACTGCATCAACGAAGCAACAAAACGAAGCCCTCGCCGGCACTGCTCGCCTCGTAGTCGCGACTCCAATGTCTTTCATCGGATATGAATCAGAATCAAAGATAAAGGGTATCATTCTATCAGAATCTATAACAGTGCACAATCATTACTCCTGCTGGAAACAGTCACTCAAGGTACGTATACACGAGCCTTCTTCCCTTCCGGAACCTCATGTTTTCCTTCCTCGACGCGCTTATTGTGTACCAAATAGATCCCTTCCTGAATCGCTGCAAACACAAAGCCGATGCCTACCATGATGATCTGCGTCCGAAGGCCTTTGTTGTAGCTAGATACAATTAGTCTCCACGGTATGCCTTCTGACCTTTGACACACAGTCGGAACTTACAAGGAGGGTTTGTCAGGTGCTCTATAATACCACGTTCCAGCCATCATCCCGGTGTTGGCGCTCATTACCCACATCCTAGGCCACTAGTAAGTAACAATATTTACCGTAGTATCACCCCAGACAATCACTTACGCGATGCTGATACTCCTCTCCTCCGCCTCTCGACAGTTCAGTTGCAGCCAAGTATTATGGACGGGATGGTAGCCAACGGAGAAGGCGTTGATGATTGTCCATAGCACATAGTGACTCCATTTTCCGACGTGGTTATGAATACTTCTCGCCACGATCAAGACAATCAGGAGACAGAGCTGGGCACCCATGACACTGAGGCCACGCTGGTTCGTCTTGTCGCTGAGGTAGGCGAAGACGAAGACCACCACGAGCGCCAAAGAGCCCCCCACTGCTGAGAGTGCATTGGCGGTGATGCGGTCAAAGCCAAGAGACCTGGGCGCGTCAATATCCTAGACTGCGTAACATGAATCAAGTATATCTTACATGATTATAGAGGGAGTGTATGTCGTAAGTGGTGACCACGTCGAAAAGACGCAAAACGTGGAGACGAAATGTGGCCAGCGGCGGTAGTGTTTGACCGTCTTCCACACCAGTGATAGCGGGATGTGCATGCCCTTGGCGTTGCGCCTCCGTTCGTCGTCCCTTTCCAGGCGTTTCTCGAGGATGTGCCGCTCTCTGTGTGTGAAGCGTACCAGTCCACGGCCGGCCAGGGGCCGCGGAAGGTCTGGCGAGCCGGGCAACAGTAAGAAGAAGCACAGTGCAATGCAAAGTGTCAGTAGTCCCTCAACTAGGACCTTGTTAGCCTCGCATGACATGGTTAGGAATGGGATAGACGCACTGAGGAACAACCACTGCCAACCCCTGAGTCCTCTCATGCCCCCGAGCTTCAAGATGCCAGACGCGAAAAGAGGGCTGACAGCGTTACCACCAAACATGCCGAAGAAAAATATGGCCACTCGCCGAGCTCGCTCCTTCTTGGTGTACCACGTGGAGATGGTGTAGATGGATCCCGGGATATAGCCTGACTCGGCTAGACCCAGGCCCAGACGTGAGGCAATGTAACCCGCACGGTTATGGACGAGGATTTGCAGGATGCCCACCACACCGAAGAGCATGACCTGGAGAGTAAGCCATTTCCGTGGTCCAATCTAGCCATCGTAAGCGTCCAGTGTCATTGACCAGACTATAAAGGTATGTTCATACCTTTTGCAACAGCATGTTGGACGGTATCTCAAGGGCAACGGTGCCGAGAAACAGGAGCTGGTTGCCCAGATTGATAGTGTCTTGATCGATCTTGACATAGTCAGCGAAGCCATCGGTGAGGGCGCTGGCAAGGTTCATCCGGTCAAACTGAAAGACCAGGAATCCAATGCAGAGCAGAGGTAGCACGGTACGGTCGACCCTACTCAAGCTGTAAGCCATCTCCCCTGGGTTAGACATGAAATCGCCGTTACAAGCTCACTTTCTCCGCGCCTTGGCCTCTTCCCCATCTGTCCAGTCGATTTCTGGAAGGATCTCGCACTCAGATTGCCTACTGGAAGCCACTCCGGCAACGCCACTGCCACTGGCCGTGGTCTTCTCTTCAACATCACGCTGTAGCCCCATATCGTGAAGAGCATGCTTCGTACATTGATCTGTGGTGGGATGGACGGTCATGACACTCGTCGAAGGGCGACCCAGAAAGATGGGTCTGATGAGGGAGCTAGGGATTCCAGGAGACTGGGGCCGTTTGGCACCTTGAGGACTGTAGGCGTGGAGATCCAGCTTGTGCAACCAGCCCATGAGTCCCAGTTCCCGAAGCCAAGCGTAAAGGTGCTAATCGTTCACAGGATGTTCTGAGGCTGAAAGTAGCACAGACAAGCGCCTCTTCGGCGACCGCTGGTAGGTCTTGCTTGATCACCTTTAACACGTCAGCGGGAGCGGAGACAACGGGAGGGTTTCACCAGGGTTAGCTGCACGATAATGCTTAGACATCTTCTGGTAAATCCCGGCGCTATATTCGGTACTCGGATTCGTGGCATCCTTAGCTCATGGGAGTATGAATGGTGATGGTTGGCTCACCGCCATGCACTTGGCGGCTCCTGTATCCACCACACCTTGCTTGACCTCGCTTCCTGCCCGATCAGCACCTCGAACCCCCCCACGGGTTCGTTTTCTTCCAGCCCATATCGTCACCAGATAGCCCCAGTAAACCGTCCCGAGTATCATCAGTCCATATCCCACTGATGGCAATCCTCCAAATTCCCGGCTGAGCGAAGTGCCGTGTCTGCACTCACGGACTGTCAGGATAGCCGGAAAGCTAGCTAGGCGTTGACCGTTGGAATGCTACGCTGTAGCTATCAGATAGACCTTGCACGCTATGGCAATATGATTGGTTGCCTATCCCATAGCTGCTAGCTCCTCTCGGCTTATCGTGCGGGGCGACCCGGCTCCATGCACCCGGTTGAGGTTCTGTGTCCGAGCACGAAAAACTCACCACTTTTGGTACACCTTCGGTGTAACGAAGCTGACCGAGCGTCACCGATGTAGTACTATTCAGGGGAATTTTGGAAGAGCAAATGACCTGAACGTGCATATAATGTGTAACTCAGCGCTGGGCCTCCACTGAATAACGAAGGTGGCTTCGAGGCGGCTGTATCACAGCCCAGCTTGCCGGTGAGTCAACATGTATCTAACAGGATGACACCAGCACCATCGCGCTTGCTTTCACTGCCATCTCGACGGTCAATTAGCGGTACAAGCCTTAGTGACACTCTTTTCAGCATCATGTGTAAACTCCCTTGCCTCTGAAGTCAACCAGGAGCCATTCCATCTCTCAACCTTTGTGTACTTGGATACGCCTCGAACCCTCCTTCCACAGTCCAAACTACCGACCAAGCACAAGACCCAGCTAGTCACATCTCTTCCCAGTCAATCCAGAAGCGTTTATCTCTTCTGTATTTAACAGCCAATAGCCTTCCCAATCCCCCACATCCCACTCACTCCATTCACTGCCATCAAAAATGAAGATCATGGCCGATGGCGCGGGCCGTCGCCGAACCACCCCCAGACCCCAAAGCCTGGATGTCCCACTCCACGATAGAGAACGGCTATATCGTCCGCCTCTCCCTCAACAACGGCTACAGTGCTTTTTGTCCCAGTGAGTGACTTTGAGAGTTGGACAGAGTTTGCGGAGAGGAACGGCTTCGCGGTGCTATTTTATGGTGGATGACCTGGTTTCCATCGCCGAGTCGTGGGTTGAGGTGGATGGATGACGGGCACCTGGAAAGAGAGGTATGCTATATACGGACATGTTGTTGACATGGCCGATATTGCTCCGTAAATCCCCTGCATTTGGTACACTGGAGCATCTACGGGATGACTGTCTTATTACGACGAGTTATGGTTCTCAGCAGGCTTGTACTTATTGTACTTGAGGCAATGTGACTTCAGGCCTAGACGCAAGGGTTATCTTTAGGCCTGACCAGCAGCACAACATGCCTTCGAGATCCTGATTCCTCTGTACCTGTCATAATGGCTCAAAGTCACAAGCATATTCCGTAGCTATTATCCTTTTCGGGTATCATTCCTACAGAGATGCCCGGTGCAACCGTTGTCTATGACCAAGTACTCTTCAGTCCCCAAACAGCCACACTAACATTCGTCCCACGTGGCAGATCAGACGACGACAAGCTCAGCACCGTCAATGGCTCAGTAGGATAGAAGAGCACCGTGCCAGCATGGACTCCTCCTTCAAGGAAGACCTCGTATATCGACCGATCGATAACCCCCTGGAACCGCCATGTCCCCGAGGTCGTGTTCCAGACATCAGCAACGCTGAGCTTGTCGGTCAAGAAGACATTATCATAACCTCGTACCAGACCCCGATCGACAAAGAAAGGCTGGTCTCCACCAAAGTAAAACCCGGCGCGCAGCGTCTCCCCTGATGCGAGGGACGAGAACGACATACGCAGAATCGACGACGAGGAGATCTTCCCAGCATCAAGACCCGTGACGTTGACATCGATGTACAACGCATTAGACTCCACCCCAGCATAGTCCACCGTCACCGAGCGATTCCCCTCCCATTCCTCCCTCATCAGGACCGTATCCAAAACCGGGGCCGGATCAACCAGCTCATCCACCATAACCAACCCCATCCTCGTCGCATTAGCAAGATAGCTCCTCCTCGGCAACGTCATGGCACTCCTCCACCCCTCCGTATCCGTCGGCACATCCTGTGCATACTGCCAGTTACTCGCCCAGCCGATATTCAGCGCCTCGTCCTCCCCCTCCAGCCCGTAGAAATACTGCGCCGCGTAATTATCCTTGCCAAAATCAGTAAGGCGAGTCACCTCGTCAATCGGCTCAAAATGCGTCCCGTTGAACCTCCCGGGGAAATACTGCGTCGCGCTCCCTCCCAGCGGTGCACCCGGTTGCAGCGAGATCGCCAGCACGTATGCGTCCTCCCCATCATCATCAGGCAACACCCCAGGCCGTACAGGCAGACGGACCAAATTAGGGCACTCCCACTGCGCGCCCAGCAATCCATGCCTGGTGAAGTTGCTCGCCCAGGTCCAGCGCTTGAGATCGGGGCTCGTCCAGATGCCCACGACAAAGTCCTGCGCATAGGCGATGGCGGCGACCCAGGAGCTGGTCGGTTCGTGCCAGAGAACCTTTGGGTCGCGGAACTGGCTGCTGCCTCCTCCCTCCCCCGCGATGACCGGGTTGCCCTCGTCCCAGTAGGTGAAGGTGTAGCCGCCGTCCTTGGAGTAGGCGATGTTCTGCGTCTGGGGACCGGCCGTGCCGTCGGGGTTGTACTCGGCCAGGGTGAAGATGGCGACGACGCCGTCTTTGTGGCCTCTGTCGAAGAAGCCGGAGGTGTTGTCGACGTCCACGACCGCGGAGCCGGAGAAGACATAGGTGGAGGGGGCGGGAGGGGAGAGGGCGATGGGGTGGTTTGTCCAGTGGTAGAGATCAGGGGATGTGGCGTGGCCCCAGTGCTGGTTGCCTGCGACCAGAGCACTGGGGTTGTATTGGTAGTAGAGGTGGTAGAGACGCTGGGTGGGGGAGTAGAAGAGGCCGTTGGGGTCGTTCATGAAACCATGGGGAGGGGAGAAGTGTACCTGTGGACGAAGGGGACCGGTGTAGGCGGCTGGGGCCGGGGTACTGGATGTCAGGGATGGAGTGAGCGATGTGGAGGATGCCGTGAATGTTTGACCATTTGTACAGGGAAGAGTGAGGACAGCCCCCAGAATGAGGGTGCCGTATGAGGTTGAGGAACGCATGATGATGCTGTCGGTAACTCACAAAGCCAGGGGAAAAAATCAAAGAACGTGTAGACGCCCAAGAAGAAGCTGAAGAGACTACATACCAGATATGAGCATATATACCAACAGCCCCTGGTCTAAACCAGCACCGAGCAGGACGTCATGCTCCGGTGCGGCAGTCAAAATTCTTTTCCCCGGCCCGAGAAGCATTCTGCTGCTGGCTTAGACACCCAACCCACCTATCACATGTCCATACCGGTGCTTCCATGGCTATCTTTCAAGACGGCGTTACAGCCGGAACTATCGGCGTTCCATGGAGCAGAGTGGCCAGGAGGAAGGAGAAGACCTGGGGTAGATCCACATCTCGGTCCGAGATAAGCTAAAATGGACGATCAGAGTATGGGGTAAAGGCGGAAAACGACCCGTCGGATCACCAATGGTCGCCTGCAGGTCACTTCACTGTAGAGTGAGTACCCAGGTAGTCCCGGCAATCTCTACCTCGGTTTTGATCTCAAGCCTAAACGGGTCACGACAAAACAAGATCATCAATCCACACGGGTGGGAATAGCAGAGTTATCGAAAACATGCATTAGGTAAGTCTACCTGGTAATCGGACCATAACGCCCTGCCTATGAATGTATGTGCAAATACGATACGCGCTCAAACGCCGTTCCAATCCCATGTCTGCAGGTTGGGCTGACAAGTTTCGGGGCAAATGTGGAACGAAACGTCCAAGGGGAAGAAGAAAAGGAAAACGAAACGGAAAGAAGCTCAAAGCAGTAACCCTCCTCCAATGTCTGTCCCTAACAAAAGTAAAATGCCTGCCGCCCCATATTTGGCCCTGGACAGAGGGGCGCCGTTGCAACAGAGAAACCGGGACAAGCAAACAATATCCCAAACCATGCATCATAATCCCCGACCAACGTACATTCAATCGTCCGTGGGATCTGGTGAGTCCAGCTGTAGCGTCTCTACCGCTTTCTGCGCCTTCTCAACCCCTTCGTCGAACTGTTCCTCCACTTTGGCATCCTCCAGCACCGTGTTGATCTCCAACGGAAACATCATCTCACTGTCGCCTCGAAGCAGCCTGGTGGGAGGTGGCTCGAGCGGCGTGTAGGCAACGACCGGGGTTGACGGCTCCTCGTTACTCTCGAAATTTGTGCGTAAACCGTCAGCCCCCATTTCTTCCTTGGGAGTATGGGGCGATTGTCCATCGTAAGAAGCTATTGCGAGCTTGGAACTCTAAGCCGCCTTCGCAACGTTCTTCATACCACGACGACCCAGCAGCGTGGCACCATCCAGATTGAGCTCGAAGGCGCCCTTTTGCTTGTTACGCTCACGCACTTGCTGTCTGGCGGCGGCTGTGATGGTCGCCGAGTGCTGTCCGTACCCCTTCTGCTCGGCCTCGGTGCGAGGCTTGGTTCTCTCCCGGTCACGGCCACGGCGCTCCTGGCTGTCTTGGATTTGAGTGTTGCGCATGCCTTGCTCAATACCATGGGTCCCATTTCCAGCCGGCTTGGCATCTGCCATCTCCACATCCTCGTCTGACTCCTCATTGAGTTCGGCAAGCCGTGACGGAGCGACACCCGCTGCCTTCGCTCCCATCTGCGCGCGGCGCTTGCCCTCCTCTTCCTGGCGGTGGACAGCATAACCGACGTCAAAGACTTCGCGAAGGTTAACTGCAGCCGGCGACCGGAAGTCGTAACGTCTGTCACCATCAACAAGTTTGGTGGCATCAAATGCACGAAGTGCGCCGTCTGGTCCGACGTTCTGCTTCTTCTCCGCAGTTGGCGTCGGCCCAGTCTGGCGGACCCATGGGTGGTTGAGGAACTCCCTAATGGTATACCGCTTCTCAGGGTCGACAGTCAGAAGATGGGAGATGAGGTCCTGAGCCGACTTGCTAATGTCGTCCCACCACGGCGATAGGAAGGTATACTGGCCCTTTGCTACCTTCTCCGTGAGGACCTCAATGCTCTCATCGTAGAATGGGGGGAAGCCACACAACAATGTGTAAAGAACGCAACCCAAGGCCCACATGTCCACCGACTTCGAATAGCGCTCATCCTTGACGATCTCGGGCGCTGTGTATCCGACTGTACCGCAAGGTGTCATGGTCTGGTTGTCCCAGACAATCTTGGACAAGCCAAAATCGGCAATCTTGATCTGGCCGATACCACCCGCTCCAACACCTGGAATATACTCGCCTTCGTCAACCTTATCTTCATCGCCAGGCGCTTTGGGCTTCGGGTGCTTTGAGGGCATGAATGGTATGGGGTTGAACAGGATATTCTCTGGCTTGATATCACTACGTCAATGTTAGCTACCACTTGGCTGGTCATGTCATCAAGAGAGGGTTGGGACTGACCGATGGACGACACCCTTCTCCTCATGGCAGTACTCCAGGGCCTTGGCCACCTGTGTGATGACGTGCCTGGAGAGGTCTTCGCTGAAGTACGTCAAGCGTACAATTTGATGGAACAGCTCTCCGCCCTGTGCCAGTTCCAGGATAATGTAGTAGTATTGTCGTGACTCGTGAAAGTCAACCAACTTGATGATGTTGGGATGGTCCAATTGGCGCATGATTTGAACCTCCTTCAGGATATTGGCCCTCTGTGGTCGGCGGTTAGTATGAGTTCGTCGTGGGAAACCATGCATTTTGCCTCTGTTCCGTTGTTGTCGGATAGACTCGGCGCTTGCTTGGTCTCCAGAGCTCGTCATTGTCAAATAGACAGGATCCTCGCCGGCATCGTCCTAAAAACTGACGACACGCAGACAGGGAAGGCTTGACGTGGAAAAGAGAGAGAGAAGACCAGCACATAAGGAAAAGAAATTTGTTCGCACCTCTGCAGCTTTTGGAACCCTTGGCTTAAAATCCGGATGGAGATGCTTGTTGCCCTGTAATCGCCCCCTCGTTGGTAAGGAACTCACTTCAAAAGGTGGACAGAAAACCAAGGGAAGAAAAACAGAAACAACGGAATGGTGCCAGCACAACAAGAAAGGGGGTTTGGTGAGATACGACCCAAATGTTAGTCCCCCGGTGTATCACGTACCTGCTGATTGTTCATTTCATACTTGCGTACGACCTTGATGGCAACCTCGTAGTCGATCTTGCCCTCCAGATCTCTTGCGCGATAGACGTTGCTGAAGGCACCATCACCCATCTTCTCGAGCAGCTCCCACCTCTCGAGACCCGGGTACCGGGGGAACTTGCTCTTAGTGGCGTTCTCCTCGGCCACCAGCTTCGCAATGCTGTCCTCATCTATGCGCTTACCACCCTTGTTCTTAGGAAGAGACTGATCGGCCTCGACGTGATGTGCTGCGACGTTCCCTGCTTGAGCGGCCCGATTCTGTCCTGCGCCAGCACCTCCTACTGAGTAAGCTTCCTGAACTGGAGCATGTTGATTTACGTGAGCATAGTCGCCCATCGCTGGCTCCGACTGTGGCGCTACCATGTGTTTCTGGGCTTGTTGCTGTTGGTGTGCTGATGACTTGGGAGGCTCATCGGCAGCCTTTGCTTGTTTTCCTAGGGAGGCCATGTCAGTCTCATGTATGCATTCCACTTGTCACACAGAAACGGGATTCCGCAGCCGGCAAAAGCCCCAACACGGCAACCAAAACTGGTCAACCAAGCGGCAGAACAAAATTGCTAGCGGGGCAAATGCAAACTTACCATGACGGATGAAGTTTTTCAATTGCTGTATCGTCGACATCTTGAGTGACGAGTCTAATCAAACACCAAGAAATGCTTGGATAAACAATTCTCCTCTATCTAGGACTTCCTGGAGTGATCTCGGCGGAACGGTGGCAAAGTTTCGCTTTCGATTGAGAATATGTCGCTTCAAGTTTTTGTCCGCTTGGCGACCAAGCCGAGATTCTGGTTGTTTACTGCGTGTCTGCGGCGATATGAAGCGTTCGTATGTAGGTGATGCGGTGATGGTTGAGGTTTGGTCCGGATTGTTGCAAAGTCCCTTTGACGGGGTGACAGTAGTGACGACAGCGACGACAGTGACTAGGTAGCGTAAGGTAGCAATGGGGTGATGCAGGTAATAGCGGGGCTAAAAGGCTGCGGATGCAAAATCGGAGGGGCTACCAGGATCGGCTGAGAGAGATGAATCGACAAAGCCAGCAAGTTGAGGTCACCGTGGCTGGAGGTTGCAAAGCCAAGGCACCGGCTTAGAAATGCTCGCGAAGGAAAAGGCTGGCCGCGGGCTGTTTTGCAATTGGGTATGACGAAAGTGGGGGAATAGTACGGGCCCAAATGGTAGAGGCAAGGCAATAAAGAGGCTACTAGTAGCAGTAGGCCGAGTCCGTTTGTTTGAGAGTGTTGCGGAATTTCTGGTGTTATTTCCCTTTTGAGATATTAGGATCTCCGTGTCATCATTGGTTTCGTCACAGGGCAGATGGTGACGCTAGCGGAGACCAGATGAGCATCCAGAAAGAATGCGGGCAGCCGGGGGACCGGGGGCACAAGTCTAGACCAGTTTTCGCGTGCCTGGAGAAACGTGAATCTGCAAACTGGCGGGATGAGTCAGGCCAGACAGTCTTCAGCCTTGATGAGAAGACCTGGAGGATGCGAGGACGTGAAGTCTTGGAAAAAACAGGTTGGTGATCTTTCTGACAGGAGTTGCAGCAGGAAATTGGGTTGTTGGTCTTTTGACAGGTTGCAAGGTGAAGTTCAGGGCTTGTGTTGAACGAGGTTGCGTCCTTAGCAGGTCTTGCTAGTCGAGATTTCACTGAATTGTTGGCCCGCTTGGCTCTTTTGAGGGTGTTGTGTCTCTTCCATGGTTTTTCTCCCATTGCCGTCAGCGGTATTGACTCTCCCGCTCCCGCTCCCTTGGGGTTTGGCCTCCAAGCGAGCGGACAAATGCCCCGCCGATGACGTGAGGCCAGCGTCATTGCCCGCCATGCTTTTTGAAACACGGTGACGATTGGAGGGCACATCCCGGCTTACCAAGCGTTATTACCTTACTCAGCAGATTTCACCCCCAAATCTTTTTGAAATAAGCGGTTTCACAAGCTCTTTTAGTTTGACTGGAAAGGTACAATAACTACCTCTTCACGTGTCCTCCTACAAGAAAAGTTTTAACTTCTTCAATTTTACAACAGCGCAGCGCTGGGACGATGCTGATTTGAGCGGTGATGTTATGATGCTGATGAGACAAATTGCACTTGTTGCCCCGCCAAATGACGCTCACATGCATTTGGCTGCCGGGTTTGCCGTTGTAAGTGTATGTTGGACCCTGAATCGCTCCCCATCGCGTCACGCGTAGCAACGCGGCTGTTGCGGGCAAACCAATCAAAACTGCATTCAGCATGTTTTAGACTATTATGGTCGCAAGGCTAAACAATCCTTCAAGACCCCACGGACCGGGGTTACCATGGAAGATGATATGATTCCGCTACGAACGCTATGCGGCAAGTTCGAGCACAGCATGATATGGACTTCTGCTTTACTCGAGCAGAATTGAACTCATCAGAAAGCGTCAAGCTGGTAGGAACGCCCTTCTGATGAGCCTGTCCAATATCAATTTGTCTGCAGTTCCCCGGCTTTGTGCCTGGAGTTCACTCCGTCACCCCGATCTAGTGTGCGAGGTTACTCTGAGTAGTACAGACAAGGCACGTACCTATTGCAACCCAGATCTCCCTCGATGTCATGGCTCCCGTCGATGTCATCGACGTGACCCCAAAGACGCACGAGCTGTCAGGTCACAGCTGCGTGATGAAGGCTAGGCAATGTCTGACGAGGGCAGGTTACACGTGAAATAGATAACATGGTGAAGAATAAGCAGCATTATGAACATGTTGTGCTGGACATAGTGAGCGAAGTCGTAAAGCTTGAAATGACAAGACTTGGTTCCCGTACTGCCCCTCTGGATTACCATGGGGAATCCCTATTCCACTTGCGCTTACCTAGTTCTGCGTGCTGTTTGCACGTCCAAGTCAATGCAGTGCTCTACCATACCTTATTCACGTGTGCTGGACGACGGCTATTGGGACTCCATTACCCACTTCAAACTTGTTGGCCGATAACACTCGACACGCCCCTCGCCGGGTATTACTACTTCTTTTCCCAGACCTTCCGTCCATCGAACCAAGTCTGCTCAATCTTAGCCTCCATCAACCGGTCCTTGTCCCACACCATGTCAACCACGACGAAATCCGCCTTGCAACCTTCCGCCAACCGCCCAACCCTGTGCTCATCAAAGCAGCTATACGCCGCACCCTGCGTTGCGCCAGCCATTGCTTCGCACAGGCCCAGCGCAAAATGCTCGTTGACCGTGGTGGTTATCTCTGGCTGCCTAAAAGATTTCCTGGTAGTACCGACGTAGACGTTGCCGAGGGGACAGTGTGGTGCAGTCGGGCTATCACTTCCTAATGCCAGCGGCGCTCCGCCGTCTGCGAACTCGCGGTACGCAAATGCCCTCTTGCAGCGATGTTCACCCAGCAACCTGGGCCAGGCTTTCAAGATAGCTGGATCGGCGTGGACAGGTTGAATGGAGGCCGTGATGCCCAACCTGCCCAACCTCTCTGCATCTGCTTCTGACGTGAGCTCGATATGCTCCACCCTCGGTCGTCGTGCAGGAGAAGCGTACTTCTCCAGCGCATCTAGTACCATAGTGACGGTCGCATCACCAATGGCATGCAAGGCGATCTGCAGTCCAGCCTCATCCGCCCTCTTCACGACAGGTTCAAGTTCCTCCTTTGTCCAGAGTGGGTTGCAACCCGTGCCGTCATGAGCGTACGGCTCACTCAGTCCCGCCGTGCAAGCATCAATGATCCCATCACATATTACCTTGATGCCCACGATGCGACAATCGGGACCGGTCTCTGCATTATACGCGCCCGCCAGTTCGACGGCCCTCTCTACCTGAGCCAGATTCTCAGCTTCGTTTCGCCCAGGCTTGACCAACCAGTAACAAGCGACCCGCATGTCCGGCCAGCCCTCCTCCTTCAGCGCAAGCATGGCCTCCCAAGCCCCCTCGTCCATCGCCATGTCCACCATACCAGTGTACCCAGATTGATGATACGCCTTCACCGCGGCTTTGATGGCGCCCTTCCTCTCCTCCATACTCGCCACAGAAGCCAGATAGGGCCAAACGTACGTGATATTTGCCGCTTCCCCAAAGACACCGGTGGGCTTGCCGTCCTCATCCCTCTCAATGATCCCTCCAGGCACATCCGCCCAGCTCTCTGCGCCCATGTCCTTGACAGCAGCTGTGTTTGCCCAGCTGAAATGCAGATCCTTGGTATCTATCAATATCGGCCGTCCCAAGGGATCCAGGTCATCCAGGTCCTTGGCACTGAACCCGTCAGGAGTCATGCTGTGCATCCATCCTCGACATGTGATTCTAGGCAGACTTTTGTTTTCTGCAGCGTATGTGCGAATGGTGGAACGGATGTCTTCCATTGACTTGCAGTGATCCAGAGGCAATTTCGACAGTGACTGGCCCAGAATCATGAGATGCATGTGGCCGTCCACGAAGCCGGGCAGGACCGTCTTGCCAGCCAGGTCAACAAAGTCCACGTGTGGCATGGCGAGAGCACGGTGCAGAGCCGAATCCTTGTCCACTGACCCCACGGCGACGATTTTGTCATCTTCAACCAGGAAAGCCTCTGCAAAGGTGGGTTGTGAGGTAGGAGACGGGTTTATGCCCGGTTTGACCCCTGATAAGAAGATCTTGCCGTTGGCGAAGAGAGTGGACGGCATACTGGAAATATGTAGACTTTGAAACCAGGCTAGAGGTAGATATGGAAATCTGGACAAGTGTGATGTGTAAACCAAGAAGTTACGACAGCCGTCAAGTGTGAAAGGCACCGAAGCAGGAAACATGTAAGTCGAGGAAGGGTCGGCCGAAAGGGCCCTGACATCTTATCTGATCTACGTGGGGCTGATGCGACGACCGATCACGGAAGCACCTTCCTCGTTCGACGGTGGTATTGGACCACTACTGTGCCAAGCGGTTTAGACATGACGCTAAGAGGCTTGGTGAATGTACGGAATCCCGCCAGAGCCGCGGCAGTACCTAATTCAGCGACTAGCACAGAGGGCACAACCTAGATGAACCTCGGAGCTGCTGCACCAGACGCTTAGCTGTGGTGTGGGACATATGATGGTTGACTGTGAGGATCTGTCTTGAGCAGACTCGGCTCCGTGTCTGTGATCAACACATCCCAGCCCAGAAAAAGATATACAAAAATGGCACTTTAGGTATCAAGGAAGCAGAGGTGAAGGAAACAGTCTTTGACCAATGACCTTCCCATCAGATTAACAATTCACAACGTGCACTGTGACAATATAGTACGTTGCTATGCTCAAGGTATATGATATGGCAATCCTGAGCACCACAGTTTGATGATGTTCTACACTCTAGATTTACCCATGTTTTTGACTCCGTTTTGCCAAAGCAGGGCCTCCGAATAGACCCACTCGTATACTTGTAGTGCTTAACGAGAAATGATAGACGTACTTCTATTAGCCAACTGTCATTATCATATATTCTGACATTGGAGGCTGAGTCACTATTTGCTCGCGCAGGGCAACAAACTGAGAAAAGGTACGCGTCGGATGCGATAACCGGAACGGGCTGAGACTGTAGTACGGACCCCTTCCACATATAAGGGCAACCAGAGGGATGAGCGAAGACTCAGATGATACCAGCACGAGCTGCCTCACCACCGCCCTCTTCGACAACAAGGTCCATCCTCCTCTTGCCCTTGCCAATGCCGCCCTCGCCAACACCCATCCGGCGAGCGACATACCTCTGGGCCACCACACCGACCGACAGGCTCAGGGCTTCTTCAATCCACTCGGCAACCCACTCACGAGGATCAACACCGCCACCCTCGACAATTTCCCGAATCTCCTCGGGCACCCGCTCAGCATCTTGACGATCACCCTCGTCTGTGCCAGGCGTCTGCACCGGGGCATCTAACCAGCGGACCCATTTGGCCGGAATTGTCTGGCTGACTGTAGCATACTGGATCTCATGCACCGGATCCAGCATGTAGACGGCAAAGCAGACCTGCTCATCAGCCTCGTCCTCATCCTGCACAACCGAATCCGCCTTCTCCTTCTCCTTGGCGCTGCTCTGGGCGAACAGGCCGTTGTCGGCATCTACGAGGATCGCCTGCACAGAAAGGAAGATATCCGAGCTGCGCACGGGATTCGACTCGCTCACAGGCTCGATGGCTCTCCGCTGCGCAGCCTCAATACCACCGTGGGCGGCGAAGTAGTCCTGAGAGTACGCCTCGGCGTTGGCGCGACAGAGTTTCGTGGCCTCAGCCAGGCCCTTGACCAGGCCCAGGTCTCGCGGCGCGCCAGTATCGCGCCACCAAGGGCCGTCACGCCAGCCGGCCGTTGACTGGGCTGCGGCAACAGCCGCCGAGAAGAACGCAGCTGAGGATGTTGACGGCGCTCTCTCCGAGGTTGGGCTCTTGAGAGCAGACTCCTGTCCGCGCTGGATAACGAGCAGCTCTCCACCCTCGACCTGGGCCATGACGCGACTGAAGACGCCATGGATCAGGGGATCAAGGGACGGATATCCTGACATGTCGTGAGTGATGTGTATGAGGAGGCGTTCGTGGGAGGAGATGGGAGGAGCCAGTGTTTCGAGGATGTTGGTAAAGGTAGGCATGGCACGGTGACGGAGTTCTTCGCCTGGAGGGAACCGTCATGTTAGCTATGTTGCTTTCTCCATAGACATTGCTTGACATACTAAGTCCTTTCAGCGCGCCGACGTTCAGTGAGCCGACATTGATGCCCCTCACTTGCTCTGTCCATTTCTTGGCTTCTTCGTTCTGCTGGATGGCTTTCGCAGCAGCCTCGGCCTGCTTCATCGCCGCAGTCGCCGTCGACAGGAGACCTCCCCACCATCCACCACCACCACTGGTTGCCGTGTTTGAGGATGGTTCAACAGCGACCTTCTTCTCGGGCTCCTGAAGCTCGGAGCTGGTAGCGCTAGGGGTAAAGCTAGCATGATATGAACGCGTGCTCTCGCCAGACTTGCGCGGCAGGTTGGATGGTTTCTCTTCTAAGCCCTGGGATGGCGGGGGCGTGTTCGTCACCGGACGACTAGGGAGAGAGCTGCTCTTTGGCGCGGTCTCCCTGATACGGGGCGTGTGCGGTCGTGATGGCTTCTCGTCGACGAGCTGGTTCTCCAACTCTGCCAGAATGTCCTGCTCGGTCGTGTCTGGCTTGTTCTTCTGCGTACTGGAAGCCTTGGACTTAACAGGCTTCTTGACTGCTGAATCGTCCCCGATACCCTCAAAGAGGTCATCGAAGTCCTCGGTGGGATCGGTCTTGGATCTTTTGCCAGCCATGGCAGTGGATGGCTTCAGGATGAACCTGAAGCTCTTTCAAGATAAAAGATACAGTAAGGCTACACCCGACACTACTGATAGTACTTTAGGCAGCTGATACAAGCGTTGTGGGGATGATCCTGTGTTGTAAAGCAAGCAATATCAGTTGGATAACTTGGGTTGACGTTGAGATGTGTGGGCATCCAAGCTGCAGCATCAGGCGCCTCAGACAAGCATCAATCGACCCACCTTCTGCCGTCTGGCACAAGGGGAGCATGCTGGGTCTGGGGATCTTTTTCGCTAGACCCAGGCGCCGTCAGAACTCAGAACGCTGTAAGATGATTGGCTCAAATGGCACTACCCCAAATCGACTTCAAGGCCAATTGGGGTCCATGCGGTAACGGGCAGCTGCCAGCTGGCAACCCGGCTGGCTTATTCGCTGCGGAACCTCCCAAAAATTGACACAGTAGGAAAAGACATCCACAGCCAAGCCGAGAGATACTGCTATTGTTGCCCCGAACTTAACAAAAGCAGCCTCAGGTCTTGATCGTGAGCGTTTCCAATAGACGCTACTCTCTTATTTGGTGGCTTCTTGAACTCTGCCCTGTTCTTTGTTGCAATCGATATTCCTTCACGTTTTTATTTTCCGGGCCAGGAAATTTCTCACAGCAACACACTGACAACGGGTCATTCCAACTTTGCCTCTTATTAGCTAGTCTCAGCCAACAGCACCCATCTTCTCTTACACGGCCGGCACCGAAATCTGCTTACACAAATTCTGCGACCCTGGGAGTTCTTCCCTTTACTTCAGCTCTGGATGTGTATCCATAAATCACGTTCGCACAGTTCCTCTGAAAATGGATCGTGGCCGTGGACGAAGTCGTGGGTCTAAGGGGCGTCGCACCCAAACTTCACCTCACTTTCACCAGACCTTTATCAACTTCTCGCCATCCTCACCGCACCACGCGTCCTCCACCCCCCCTCCAACACAACCAAATCAGCCACACTCAGCACCTCATCGCATAAGAGTAAAGAACATTTCATCCCAACCTCAGTCAGTGCCGACAGACCCATCTACCGTGGATTCAGCCTCATCAGCCGCGCTTAGTCCACAGAGTGAGCGTCCAGCTCGCAGTACCAGCCTGCAGCGATCCTTTGTAATTGAGGCTCCCAACACGATGAGTCCCACTTCCACTGGCCCGTTCACTCGCAGGAAGTCCCGCGCTTCCTTCGCCACCTATGACGGCGCTGCCGACGACGAACAGGAAGCCAAGGAGAAAGGAGGACACTCGCTCCGAAAGAGAACTCGCATCGATTACACCCAGGAGATGGCCAACGATGCTGTTTCGACCCAGGAGCCTAAGCTAGGTGTGACCAAAAAGACAGCACCTGCTTCTGCCGTGCAGCAACGCAAGAGGGGACCTACCCACGACCTTTCCGACGATGACTCGGATGACACGGCTGTTGCTGCTAAGCGTCGTCGTGTCGAGAAAGAAACCCCTGGACCACGAGCAACTACATCGCGCCGGAAGTCAACTACACGACGACAACCTCCACCTGGCCCTCCACCCCCGGTCCAGCAGCAATCATCGGACAATGATGTCAAGGACACCATCATGGTCGGTGTGTCCATGGAGGAACTTGATGATTCCTATCCATCATCTTCTCAATCCTCATCTAACAGCGACCCATCCCGGCATGAAAGTCCTCCTGCGCCTCATTCGGGCGGTTCGCTTCCTGAAGTGCTAGACACGGCTCAACCGTCCAGTCCTTCAAAAGAATCAAACAAGTCCCGGATTCCAGACGTGGCTGCAGTCACCCAAACGAACGATTCTCACATTTCAAATGATTTGAATCAAGATTCACCAGATAGATCGGCCTTGGATTGCTTAAGAAAGAATCAAACAACGCCGAGAGCTCCAGCCGCCGCCGAGCAACCTGATGTACAGCCACATAGCTCTGAAACGGCACATGTCGAGGCTGAAGATGATGTTACTCGAATCAAAGAGGAAGAGCTACCTCCATTTACCTCAAGTGCTCGACGACCATTAACAGAAGATTCTCCCTTGCCTTCCAAAGACACTGGCATCGGCGCATCTGCACCTTCTCAGATTTTGGAAGGGGATATCAACAACGTCTCTCGTCAAGAGAGCACCGGAGAAAATGTTCTAGCAGCAGAGGCACCTGGGTATCGTGCTAGTCCGCTCCTGGAAGCTACAGCTCAGTCACCTCCTCAACCACCCCAACCCAAAAGCCATGGGCCTCAGCTGCTTCCACAGCTGAAGCCTATATACGAGGCTGCTGAGCAGCAGTCCTATTGTGCAAAACTCGCACCATATGAGGATGGGGAGGTGATTCTCCCAGTCAGTTGGACAGAAATCATATATCCCATCGCGAAGCCAGGCACCAACACCACACCCACAGCAACAGGTGCTTCCACTCCTCAGTCTGCCCACGCACCACAAGATGCTTCGGCTCCGGAACACTGGCCTAAACCGGATCTTCTCAAAACCATGACCCACAAGGAATTCTTCGCTCATTACCGAACGGCCGTCGCATATCAGAAGCAGAAAGGTCTGGCACCTCCGACTATGAGGGAAGTTCGGGACTTCTTCGCCAGACAGCGTGCGCTGGCACTTGCCGCCCAAGAGAGGGCACTTGCAGAAGACCTTGAGATGCGGAATCAACAGGCGCCGGCAGAGAGAGACATCAATGAGGCGGCCGTGGAAACCTCCGCCAGACCAAAGAAGGCCAGGAAAGCAGCCAGAGGCAAGCGATCTCAAGCAAAGACCCTAACAAGAGAGGCAGGGACGCCGGTTCTGGAGACACCCCGTGCGTCACCAGCCCCTGATTCGCAGCCACCCACAGCGGCACCTTCACCAGAACCTGCCGAGATGGAGGCTATCGAGCCGTTTCCTGCTGAAGATGGGGAACCTGATGGAGAGCCTGAAATCGAGCTCGACCCATCTGAAGTGAGTGCTGAACGGGTTGTGCCTCTCCAGCCTGAAGTTGTCACAAGATTTCCGAAGAAACAGTACGTCTTCAAGAAACTGCCCGACTCCACGGGGTTTGAGGAAGCATTGGAGGATCTCGAAGAACAAGACGACGAGACCTTACGCAATAAGCTCGCCTCTGCCGCCACAACGCTTCAAGCGTATCAAGCAGAGTACAACGAGCTGAGGAAGATCACAGACGATGAAGATAACGCAAGGCGCAGACTGCTGAATGACAAGGCCATTGAAAACTGGGACGCCAGACTGAAGCTGGATGAGCCTCCGGTGTGGCGTCGCACATTCACCGATTTGTTGCAAAAGGTTCCGCCTTTCTTCGAAGTGAAGGGGGTCCGGGCGCCAAAGCCTTATGTCGACGATCCTGAGGAGGAGCATCAACGCCAAGAGGACATGATCATGGCCCAGGCTTACGGCTTCAGCTATGACAACGACCGTCGCCATATTGGAAGACAAAATCCCGAGACCCAACGCTGGGACATGTCCGAAAACAGGTTGCGAGAGCGGAAGCAGACCAAGAAGGCGGCGGACGCAGCAGAGGAAGCTCCGGTTGTCGAAGGCAAGCGGATCAGGAAGCCCAGGATTCTTGGCGATCAGAGCGTCCACCATTCCAGAGCTCCTACTCCTGTACCGGCCACACGACCCCGTCGCAATAAGCGAGGGGCACAAGTAGAAGAGCAGCCTGCTGGGACAGAGCTGCCTGGTGCATCTCTCGAAATGCCCGTAGTTTCGGCTGCTGAACCGGCTCCTGACTCCAAGTCTTCGACGAAGAAGCGAGCTCCCCGGGGCAAAGCCAAGACAGGTACTGTGGCTGCCGACAAAGCCCTCAATGGCTCAGAAGTTCCGGCCACTGTCCATGACAGTTTCCAGTCCAATGGTTCTCAGGAGCCTTCTGTCTTCGATCAGGCAGAGGAGCAGGAAATCAAGAACATTCGAAAGCGAGCCAGACCTGCTACGACCCATCGACTGGCCACGGCAACCATTCCTAGTCCGGATGAAGATCTCCCCGCCGAAGAAGAGTCTCCTCCAAAGCCCAAGAGGCAACGAAAAACTAAAGATAAGGCAGCGACTCCCCAACCTGGAGACAATGAAATACCTTCCACATCATTTTACGGCAAACCAGCCCAATCTGCAGCATCCTACGAGCCAGAAGACTATCGGCCATCTACTTCGTCATCCAACGGGACAGTACACACTGCTGCCACCGCTGAATCAGCTTACTCGTTACGGGATAAGAAGCCCCGGAACTTTGCTGAGGAGAATGATCCTGCTCTGGGAGCACGCAAGCGCACCAAACCAGCCGCCGCTGCGGAAGTCGAGGAGACCGTACAAGCGCCTCCCAAGAAGACGGTCCGTCATATCAAGAAGCCCAAGTCCAAGGTCAGCAAGATCAAGGTTATGAACCATGCATCTGCTTCTCAGGCCAAGGATGACTTCGTCCAGGCTTCAGAAGATGCTACCTCCCCGTCACCGGTCCTAGCCGGGCAGTCCCGTGTTGACAACGCTGCTGCTGCTGCCACCCCAAGCGACCAGCCCCTGTTGCTCACTTTCAGCTCTAAACCGGGTCGGGAGAGCAGAGTCTACAAGAAACCAAGAATCAAGCTCATCAACAAAGGGGACGGTAGCGACAACCCGAATGCCTATTACACCGGTGCTCCACACCCACCCTTCCAGCCGAGTCCCGTTCCCGATGATGGAATGACAACCACAGCTGAGGGGTCCGAGAACGGTTCTGCGGAGCCTGAGAAGCCATATGCCGAGATGAGCAAGTCGGAGAAGATGAGCTATTCCATGAAGCGTAAGTTGACTCACTCCTTTGCGTCTGCACAGTGCTCTTGATGACGAACGAAGCTAACTTAGTTTGTACAGGACGATGGGCCAAAGGACAAATGGCGGGCGCTGTCGAGAAGCGCAAGAACACTCTGGCCAAGAAGGCCGAGGCCAAGGCTACGGCACCACCACCAGACCTCACCCCCAAGCCGCTCAAGCCCGGCAAGCCAAAGGCCGGTGCCCCGCCACCAGAGTGGATCGCACCCTTCCCGGCTCCTGGCCCGTTGCCGCCGCCAGTTCCAAGCCACGGTTACACTCCTGCTCCTGTCCCGGGTGAGGTGCTCCCTCTCCCTCTCCCGAACCCCAACTTTCACCAGGGGTTTCACCAATATGGTCCCCTGCCGCCGCCACCTCCGCCTCCACATCACGGTTTTCAGATGTAGGGGCGTGGCGCGGTAGGGGCCCTGGGGCAGGAGCAGTGTATGATAGTAGGATCACGAGTGTTTTCTGGTTTTTAGGGGGTGTTGTTCGTCGTTGTGTAGTATCAGCGGCATTTGGGTAGGCGTTTAGGGTTAGACTATGGGCCGGCCGGCATATAGCATTAGCATCAGCGAGCATAAGCATTTTGTTTCCCTCCATTCGTTTACTTCGTCCTCACCGTACCACAAGAGCCAACCGAACGACCTAGCCACAGAATTACCACACAGATAGGTATATGGACAAACACCAGCTAAGGGCAGGTGAGCATCAGAACTGTGTTTAGGCTGTGACTAGAACCATGATCAGGGCGATTGCAGATGCTTATGCGTAGGTGAAGACTACGTAGGCCAGGGTCTGGAACTGAAGCAAAAACTGCGCCGTTCCTCCCTTTCACACCAACCCGAAGCCTGCTTCAGATTCGGCGTGGGCAGTGGTTACGGGCGTGCCTGCGGTAGGCTATTGGCTGTATAGTTGGGCATGGGATCCGTGGGCCGGAGAACATGATTCTGGAGTCATCGATGCATCCTCCTGTAGATTTTTCTTATTTTAATGCGGGGTGAGCATGAACCAGGAACGACGTGAAACTAGGTCCCCTTCTGTTTGGTCCAGGACGTCGTCCTTCTACACTTTTGTTAGGGTGCCGTTTCATGTATCAAGCCTGTGATGGATCCTATGTATTTCTTTCTTCTTCCCTACAAAAACCTAGAAATGACAAAACCCCAGCTTCCAAGTCTAGAGTGGAAACTATGATGGCTCTTAACGTGGTAAATCCGTTCCGACACAATACGGGTCGACCAACAGCCGCTTATCCGCTGTAGCACCATGATACAGGTTGAGAGCACATGGTGTGCAAGAGTTGGCCGTTGCTGTAGGGTACGTGGTTGAACACGAAAATCAGGCCATGTCTTCCGGGAGAGATGTCAAACTCGGTAGAACGAGTAACCAGTACACCACGTACGAGTCCGTCAAAAGCTTGGCATGTTCAGTGGTCAGAACCTGGATGATGAGCAGGCTGCACTGCAGGTTGATGATTTGATAGACGTTGGATGTAAGTTGCCGTGTTCGTGTTTCCTGCTGCATTTCGCCTAGCGCCTGCGGCTCGCGTCGTGGCATTTCTTATCTGGAGTCCACAATCATCGTCCAATGAAAGTTGGACTTCGAGATGACAAAGATGGGAAAGGCCTGCAGCAGCAGTCATCTGCTTCTCCGAGCATGTATGACAAGTTGCTAGTTGCTAGTTGCGTTCGAAGTCAACGTGGAAAATCACTGTTACGTCGACAGGGACTGATACACAGCACGAAGCAGCACGGTTGTGATCATGGTGGTTCTCCGTTCAACTACTGATGAGCTAGAGCGCATTCCATCTTTCGTCCGACATAGCATGCGGTTTCTCAAGGTCTTCAACCTCGTTACCTCAGCTTGCTAGAAAGACATCAGGAGTTCGCGAAGGAAATGATCTCAATTGACCGTTGTATCATGCACTTTGGTATGAACCCCGTATCACGCCGCAAAACCGAAATGCAAAGCCTGCCAATCCAGCCAGGCCTCTTTTGTGGCCGTAGTTCATCCTTTTCTTCCTCTAGCTCTAGAAGAACGGATCCATCATGGCAAGTGAGTCCACATCCCCACGTTGCTGGTTTTGTCCTTTAATCATAACCACATTCCAAGCACCCAGTCCCTTTACATCACGACACCGGAGTTGCTGGCAATACGCTGGACAGATAAGTCAGTAACCGATAGGCCTAGAGGGTATCATCCTGGAATGTAACTTACGGGCCACAACTCAGCGGCCTCCTTGCCGACGGGTCCAGTGATGGCAGAGCCCTTCATCTCACCCTTGGGGTTGACGATGACACCGGCGTTGTCCTCGAAGTAGAGGAAGACACCGTCGAAGCGCTTCCAGGGCTTGGACTGGCGGACAATGACGGCAGGGTGGACCTTCTTGCGGAGCTCAGGCTTGCCCTTCTTAACTGTAGCCATCACCATGTCGCCGACACCGCCAGCGGGGAGTCTGTTCAACCGAGCACCAATACCCTTGACGGAGATGATGTACAGGTTACGGGCACCAGAGTTGTCGGCGCAGTTCATGATGGCACCACTGCAAACCAATTGTCAGCCTAAGAGTTCCCCCATGTTCGTTCGCTTCGCGACTGATCGTTCATTCAGGTATGTTCGAGGTCGTTGCGGCGCATGCTGATGTGTCGGAAAAGGGTATCACATACACTGGGAGACCCAGGGTCATCTTCAGCTTGCCACCGGGGGCACCACGCCTAGAGGTCCAACATTAGCTCCTATCCATGATATCGGTCCGTATCCCAGCCCAATTTTGCCCGTTGCCGTGAAACCGTGCCTGGCGCGTAGATGCTGAAGAGCCATTCGATGAGAGTTTTGTCGTGATAGTCGCCGTATCGCAGCTCCTCCTGTCCCTATCCCATCAATCCTTCCCTTCCCTCCACAATCCACAATCTTCGTACGCATCTTTTTCGGCTGGCAGGTCGCGGGCAAACGGGCAAATCGATGCTGGAGATTCGAGACGAGAGCAATTCGGTAATGCCACTTACGAGATCTTGGCCATTTCGACTGATTAAAGGGGGTTCCGGCGGCGATAGGTGCTTTGGGTGTGGGAACTGGTCGAGAGTGTCGCTGTTGTCGCTAGATTTCAAGGCGGAACCGAAAATTTTGGGATTGTGGGAAGAAACCCTCTAGGGTCACGGGACCTTGGTACTCGGTGGGGATAAAGGTTTCCAGTCGCAACTGCCCGTGCACGGTGACAGGAGTTAGTGTGGGGTAAGGCATCTTCAACTTCAATCTCGTTAGCCTAGATCAAACCGCCCGGTCAGAGATTGCACGCAGCACGATATACATAAGGTACTGCATGAATTGTGAACGCTATCACATATCATCCATTCGACTTTCGTTCTTTTTTAATTTCTGACTGCACGTACTTCTTCTAGAATGGCTGACTTGTCAGAGTGAGCGGAGTACAAGGTGGCCAGCGCCGAGATGGAATACCTATACTGAAGCTTTCAATTATGACTGAAGGGCGTCTTGCTAATAAGGACATGACGCCAGCCGCTGCGAGTAACGCGGAGCTCGTTCTGATGTTCTAACATATCGTTCCAATCAATCATTGATGTCGAACTCGTCGGATCACAGCACATGCACGGTCTGAGCTCATTTTGATTTCCCATGTCCCACGAACAAACCACTGCACTCCTCTACAAACATGTCTTTGATTGACGTTGTCTGTTGGGCCCATGGCACTCGGGTGATTGCGATGAGGCGTCAAACCTTCTGAGATCAGGTCGAGGGCCGTGGCGCGGTCTCTTCTCCAGCGACCAAATTTACACATGTGCTGTGACGTCCAGGCCAGTCCGCGTTTCTCGGCCAGGAAGGCGGCTGCACAGTCGCCACTGTATGTCGGAAAGCATTAGTACCTGGAACCTGAATTTCGCCAGTCACTGAAGGCGTCGTTGGTATGCGTTGTTCAAGCTGCCGTTGCCGTTGACTCCAGCAGTAGGAAAACCTCGACCAGCTGTTGAGGATGTGGTCACTGGGAGTTGCCGGAGACGTCGCTGGATTAGTTCGTCTGCAACGCAGGCGCAATTCGCTTCAAGAACTGAGACTGCCGGCGTTGGGATGATGGCTCTTGGCGGGTCGTCCGTATCGTGATAAAGGCCTTGGATACGTCTGTGAATCTCGCCTACCATGACGGCTAGATCATCTAGCTGTGGCCGTGAAGCGCCACCTGCTTCTGAATTGTGAAACCGTCTGGAAGCGAGCGACTTCGTCCAGGAATCGTTCCACCAGTCTGCGCAGTTCAGTGTCTGCCCGGAGCTGGCTGCCGTCACTCTCTGACACGCACCTAGTCTGCACTTTCATTTCAACTTGGAACTGGATTTTGGGCACCGCAGCTTCACCAATACCTCGATGCCAGAAGTCTCAGGTATACGCACAAAGTCATAACAGGGTAGCACGCTATCAGAATAGGTGCCTGAGACAAGCACCTTCAACAGGGGCGTGTAGGGCGCGACTGGGATGAGTGTAGGGCACGACTGGGATGAAGTTGATGACATAGATCTGTGATATGTTTCTCATGTTGGCCTCATTTCCTAAGCTAGTCTACGATGTCCTTTCGACAGACTTCCTACAGCTTCACAACAAGAGGCTGCATAACACTACAGCCATTTTCGTCTCCCGGCTTGGCGAGAGCCAACTCGATGCCTTCAGGCCCATCCCCACCACAGGCGAGCATCCTCGTCCTTCCTCCATCCGCAGTCAAAGTCAACTTGTGCGTCACGGGATCCACGCATGCATACACGTACACATATGGTAGGCCAGCCCCAGCCCATATGTCGATGTTATCGCGCGGATCAAGGTTGACGTACCGCAACGAATCACTGCCATAGCTTCCATCATCCAGCCAAGCATAACGCGTCTGCCCATCATTACCCGGATGGAAGGTGGACTGGAGATACAGCCTACCAAGCGTGTCGATAGCCCACGTGTAAGCGGTGGGATTGCTGGCAGCGTTGGCGTAATTTGCGAATGATACGTCGTGCCACATGTCCGGATTGCCGTACAGGGCAAGGTCCTCACCAGTCCAAAAGGATGTGGGATCATGGGCGTAGAACCGGCCTGCTGAGGGGCCACATTGAGGGATTGGGATTGTGATGACGGTTGAGAGCGTGGTGGCCGTGACCGAGGTGAGCTGAGTTGTTGTGGTTGATGCTGTAGTTGTCTCGGGAACGGCAATAGTCTCCGTGCTGGAGGTTGTGGAGGGGATCGTGGATGTCAAGGTCTGGGTTTGTTAGCATGGAAGCTGACATCGCAGGAGCTCGAGAAAGAACATACGGATGTCTCTGTTACTACCGTAGTGGCCAGTGGTGTGGGAAGAGTGACGGTGGTTGGGAGGACACCAACACAAGAGCATGCCGACACATAACTGTTCCAAACCGAGCAGTGTGACGCATAGGCAGGGTAGGTAGAGGACGACTGTGTCACCGCACGCTTGGACGGTGCCGGGTTCTGCGTGACGGTGATGTACTGGGTCAGCGTAGAGGCAGTGGCCGTCTGCTGTGTCGTAATTAACTGTGTCTCGGTAAAGACCACAGTCGTTTGGCTCGTGGTAGACACATCGTCTGTGATGGTGGTGGTTTGTTCTGTTACAACAGCGGTAACAGTGGATGTAACCGTGCTATGAGAGTTGTTCAGTATCGGACGACGTTCAGTTGTGGACCTTGGGCGTGCCTTACCTCGTGTCGGGGGTCACAGTCGCAGCCAGGTAAGCAGAGCAGTCTGCAGCGCCATGTCTGGTCGTGAAACCGGCAGCAACAATAGCTGGTAACGTATCAGCCAGCCGTCATGCTTCCTTTGCTGCTCGAAACTCGAGTCACGTACCTCGAAGACAGTTATTGTTGGCGCACCCTGCAGCAGCCAGGCTGGCGAGGGCAGATAAGAATATGGAGCTAGAACACCTCATGATGGTAACTGTCTTCGTGCTCTGGCCCCGAAAGGGAGATTGCCGAAGTCCCACGACGTCAACACATCGCAAGCGGGAACCTCCTCCTTTTCAATTTTTCTTCCATATTGTTCCTATCACTTTTTCGCAAGTGAAGCAAGTGATCTGGATCGCCGTTGAGCCCAAAATGCGTGGGTTCAGCCGTGCGGTCTAACACTAAATCCAATAGACTGGTTCGACTAAGCCATCTTAGGAAATTTCATTGGGTTCTAGAAATTCCGTAATGTCACATCGTCAACAATGTCAGTCTACATTTGACCACGCTATTCCGCTGAACAAACGATTTCCATTGGAGGCGGTACGGAAACCTTTCCGACAGTTTCGGGGTTGATAACCTGTAGCCCTGCTGTCCGTTTCTCTGATCCATCCGATTAGATGCCTCGTCCAGTAAATGATGACAAAGATTTTGAACATGGTCTGGGGGCACAAGATTTTCTGGACCTGCGTGTATATATGCGCTGATGAAAGATTCCGATCGTCACAGGGTTGATGCAGGCCTCGCCCTAGCCATCTTCAAGCCCGTCTTCGTTTTAACGTCCGCTCTGCGTAGCCCCTTACCTTCCTTCAGGTTGCCTGCGTAGGAGACACGGTGGAGGGTTAGAAGTCGTGGTTGTAGGAGACGCATGTCCCTTTAAAGGAGGTTCTGCTCAACGTATTCCCCCAACTTCACCAACGCCTCCTCCAGCACATTGGTATGACAAGCATAGCCAATCCTCACGTACCCCTTGAAGTCCTTCCCGTGGCCAAAGCAGCTGCCGGCAGGAAGGAACATAACCTTCGTCTTCTCCAGCAAATCAAGACAGAACTCTTCGTCATCAACCGGTGTCCCCCTTTTCCGGAACTGAACTAAGGCCGTCGTACCAGCGTTCGGCTTGAACCATGATAGAGCGGAGCTATACTTGTTCACAAATTCCTCGAATAGCTTAAGGTTCGTCCTCGCCAGGCTCATATTTCTGTCGAGCAGAGACGGGAGAACTGCGGGACTAAGTGCATAAGCAGCGACCTGGTCGTCTAGCATGGACACGCTGATGCTAGTGTAATCCCTGGCCGAGGCCACGGCAGCTAAAATGCTCTTATCCCGCGAAGCGACCCAGCCCAGTCGGATGCCGGCAAGGGCAAACGCCTTGCTCATAGACCCCGTGGAGATGGTCTTTTCGTGTCCAAACGACAGGACGGATGGTGGAGCGGGCTGTCCGTCTGGGAGGCTGTGGAAGAGGGGGCTATAGACCTCATCGGCAAGGATGGTGATACCTCTCTCCTTCGCAAACTCAACGATCTGTCCCAACACCGACTTTGGAACAGTTGCTCCTGTTGGATTATTGGGATTGTTGATGACAATCAGCTGCTCAGTGTCAGTAACTGCGCACGTTGTCCTCGGCTGGAACGCCTAACCTTGGTGTTGCTCTTGACCAGATTATCCAGCTCGCTCACGTCGGGCACATAGCCACACTCCTCTTTCAGTTTCCACAATGACACCTCAGCACCCAGCGACTCAGCTACAGAGTACAGCTGCTGATAGGTCGGGTAGACGCAGATAACATGGTCTCCTGGTCCGACAAGGCTGTAAAAGACGAGATAGTTGCCCGCGATAGCACCCTGAGTGACGATAACATTCTCCGCTGGAAGAGGAGTCGGTGAGTCGCGACTGAGAAGGTTTGCGATATGCGAACGCAGCTTGTCGGACCCGAGGATGTCGCCGTATGTGAGTTTTCGAGACAAGTCCAATGGACCAGGCGCTTTAGGGTCTTTGCAGAGCTGGGTAAGTTCTTCGATTGATATAGACGCCGAGCACGTCTCGGCCACATTGAGGACGCCTGGGGTGTTCTCTACCCGGTTCATGTACTCCTCGACCAGGAAAGGCTTGATCTTGACCATTATGAAGGCTATATGAGTCGCGTCACAAAACTTCTATGGCTGCAACCGTTGTGTGATCGTACCAAGCTGATAAGATGGGAACTGCGATGGACTGGTCGTTGGCAGCTGCCCTCTATTTGGGTGATGTTGCATGTCTAACCTCAGGTTCTCCGCCTCAATACGCCCTTGCCACGACTAAAGGGCGCCATCTCCATCACGGCCATGAAACTAGCGCGCGATGCAGTCAACGATGATACAGGTTATCTCTCTTCCTGATAAAAGCGTTACGTAAGCGGCGAGAGTGCGGAGAAAGGGAGCCACATTGGGAGCTTCACCATCTTCTGAGTCTCCAATGGCAACAGCTTTTCCCAACATGGGTGTCAGAGCCCCGGTTCTGTGATAGGTGGCCCCACAGCCTGAATGCATCATCATCAGCCTAGGTAACCTAGCTGCCTAGGCACCTTAACAGCCACGCCTCTCTATTGCTTCCTTTCCCCTCTGGGTTCATGACCACTTGAGGTTGATAGTGTGCGGATAGGAAATCGGTGCCTGGTCAGAGACTCTTGATACGGCCACCTTGCACGTTTTTTGAGCCTACTTACACATCGGTTACATTCACCAGTTTCCCACGTGTCAGGGTGTCTTCCGAACGCGGGGAATGCTCCTGCTCCTTTCCGTACTTCGACCCCGTCAATCATCATTTCATCTTTCATATTTATGCAGCCACAAGTCAAGTATACAAAACAGGAGCACGCTGGACGTTGTAACAGTGACAACTTGAAGTTGTGGCTTGAGCGAATTGGGAGGTGTTGAAGAGTTTCCTATTGCAGCAGGTGCCGAAGCCACAACCTGGGTGCTGTACCTTAGCGCCGATTCCCGATAGCTCGGTCTGGAGTGATCAGGCCAAGGACAACTACATCCTCCGCACTCCTTCAGAGCCTCCAAGCTCGACCAAGTCTCACATCCAGTCGCCGCAAGATTTCATATACCAAAGCCATGGCGCGGCTACTCTACCGCGCCGCCGTACTGGCGCTATCGCTGTCGTCAATAATGGCAACCGCCTCGGCATCAGCATCATATTCGTCCTATGATATGATGCGAGTGCAGCGCGCGCTAATGGACGGCCGACCGAAGGACTGCCCGCCATGGTACGCACCACCCACCTCGCTATGTGCGATCATCCCCGTGTGTTGTTAGGTCGCTAACATACTTGTGTTCCTTTCAGCTTCAATTGCCACCTTCCAGTCTATTCTTGCGGTCAATACGCCTCGTGTAACAACTATACCGGCAAATGCGATTGCCCGGACGGCTTTGGCGGTGACGACTGTCTTCAACCATGTTCGTACCATGACCTATACGTGTCGCATAACAGATTTGAGGAGGCACTGACAGGGTGTCATAGTGTGCGGCTCCCTTACCCGTGGTCTCGATCGGCCTCCACGCGAAGGCGACGCTTGCGAATGCGACGCCGGCTGGACAGGTATCAACTGCAATGTCTGCACGGAGGATAGGGCATGTGACGCCCTGATGCAAACTGGCGATGGTGGAGTGTGCTATCAGCGAGGAGAAGTCGTCAAGCACAACTACCAGATGTGCGATGTCACCAACAAGGCCATCCGCGACCTGCTCGGCGAGAAGGTGCCGCAGGTCACATTTGACTGCAAAGAGGAGGACAAGAAATGCGACTTCCAGTGTACGTTCACCCCTGAAATGGCTTGCAGCTGAGCGCTTCCAGTTCTTGACGCTGACTTGGATGTGTAGTCTGGGTTGCCAACCGGGAATCCTTCATGTGCCATCTCGATGAATGCGAGTCAAGCGCCGACCTCAACGAGAAGAAGAACAGCACCTCATACAAGTGTAACAAAATTGCCTGCGAGTGTATTCCGGACCGCATGCTGTGTGGCGAGAATGGTTCTGTCGATATTGGGGACTTTCTGGCGGAGGAGATCCGGGGTCCGGCAACATTCCGCTGCCTCCAAGAAGGTGGCGGCACCAACAAGTGCGCCTTTGAGGAGCCTGCTATGAATGACCTGATCAACCAAATGTTTGGCGACAACAGCATCTTCTTGACATGTCGTTCCGGCGAGTGTCTGTACAAGACTGAAGTCCCCGGCTATTCACATCCGGTCCCCAAAATCAACACTCCGCTGATTGCCGGTATCATTGCTGGATGTTCACTTTTCTTGGTGGCTGTCATCCTTGGGATGTGGTACCTGAATAGACGAAAGTTCCAGTATCAACTCATCAGCCTGGATGACTCGGATGATGAGGCTGTCAAGCTCATGACAGACCACAAGCCGGCATCATTGTTCTTCGAGGACGTTTCCTACTACCTGAATGGCAAACAGATCCTGTCCGGCATACAAGGTGTGGCTCACCCTGGCGAGTTGATGGCTGTCATGGGCGCCTCGGGAGCAGGAAAGACCACTTTCCTCGATATCCTCGCTCGAAAGAACAAGCGCGGTCAGGTCAGCGGAAACTTTTACGTCAATGGTGAGAAAGTCAGCGACACGGAATACAAGAACGTCATTGGATTCGTTGACCAAGAGGACACTATGCTTCCGACCTTGACGGTCCACGAGACCATCTTGACCAGTGCACTCCTTCGTCTTCCTCGCGACATGAGCCGGGGTGCCAAGGAGCAGCGTGTGTTCGAGGTGGAGAAGCAGCTAGGCATCTATCATATCCGCGACTCACTCATCGGATCAGAAGAAGGCAAGGGCCGCGGTATCTCTGGCGGGGAGAAGCGACGCGTTGGTATTGCCTGCGAACTCGTCACGAGTCCTTCCATTCTATTCCTGGACGAACCGACGAGTGGCCTGGACGCCTACAACGCTTTCAACGTCGTCGAATGTCTCGTCACTCTGGCAAAGACGTACAAGAGGACGGTTATCTTTACTATCCATCAACCACGCTCCAACATTGTGGCCTTGTTTGACCGCCTGGTCCTTCTGGCTCAGGGCCAGACGGTCTACTCTGGTCCATTCCATCAGTGCCAGGAGTACTTTCAGCAGACTGGCTACAACTGCCCACCTGGTTTCAACATTGCCGACTATCTGGTTGATCTAACCATGCACGCAAGCTCCTTGACTTCTTACGACGATGGAACAATTACCACAGACGCAGCCAGTAGTGTGGGGCCGAGCAGCACAAGGGCTGTCAAGTCGATCGCTAGTGTCTCTATCGCGAGTGTTGGAGACGACAGCGGTGCTGAGGCTTCCTCTTCGTTGTTACGGCCAAAGCAAAAGCGCAGGGACTCTGTCCGTACCAAGCTCGAGCGAGAACTGTTCACGAGACGGAAGACTCAACAAACGCCGGATACTGCGGCGTCCTCCGATGCTGGGGACGACCTTCTTGGTGGTTACAAGCTCCAGACGCAAACTCCTCACATCGTTCCTCCTCGGGATAGTGAGGATCCAGACGACGCGCCGCCCTCTGCGTTTGGGAACGACCTTGATGCATTGGTTCACTCGTACATAGAGTCCGATATTGCAGGCACCATACATGACGAGATCCGCCAGGCCATTGCCGATGCCCAAAATAGCAACGGTCAGAACGCCAATGGCAATGGCGTCAATGGCAATGTTCCACACAGCAGTAGTATCGGCAAGGGCTACACCCGTTTGGGCTACTGGGGCCAATTCAAGATTCTATCGCAACGAACCTGGAGAAACCTGTACCGGAACCCCATGTTGATGCTCACTCACTACGCAATCGCCATTCTCCTTGCCGTCTTTTCCGGCTTCCTGTTCTATGGTTTGACCAGCGACATCCCCGGCTTCCAGAACCGACTCGGTCTCTTCTTCTTTGTCTTGGCTCTCTTCGGCTTCAGCACACTTACGAGCTTGAACGTGTTCTCCGCCGAACGACTCCTATTCGTACGCGAAAGAGCCAATGGCTACTACTCGCCGCTCACCTACTTTGCTGCCAAGGTTATCTTCGACATCGTTCCTCTCCGAGTCATTCCGCCAATACTATTGGGAGCCATCATTTACCCCATGACTGGCCTGGTACCGGACGTGTCGCACTTTTTTATCTTCATGCTCGTCCTTGTGCTCTTCAACCTGGCCGCCGCCGCTATCTGCCTTTTCATCGGCATCGTCTGCAAAGACGGCAGCGTCGCCAACCTCATCGGCAGTTTGGTCATGTTGTTCAGTCTGTTGTTCGCCGGTCTCCTCCTCAACCACAACGCCATTCCACCTGCTGCTATATGGCTGCAGTGGCTGTCCATCTTCCATTACGGTTTCGAGGCCCTCATCGTCAACGAGGTCAGCCATCTCACCCTGGTGGACAAGAAGTACGGCCTCGACATTACCGTTCCTGGAGCAGCGATCTTGAGCTCCTTCGGATTCAACAACGGTGCCATGTGGTGGGATATAATCAACCTGGGCGTGTTCGGGGCTGTTTTCATCGTGCTGGCTTATGCTGCTATGCATACCCTGCTTGTTGAGAAGAGGTAGTCATGAAACAAGGTGCATACATTTGTTGTTCATTTCTTGTGCCACTAATAGGGATCTTTTTCCAATTGTTTGGGTGGACTGGTGCAATTTACATCGGGATTCTGGTGTTGAGCTACCTACTGCATAATGGGCAGCACGCCCTGATATAAATATACTACCAGTACTTGCAATGCCGGCGTAGAAGTTGAGATTTGGTCGCTCACACTCAAAAAGTCCTATGAATCTAACGGCCGCTTACCTCACAGCCGCCTTCACCTATATATAGCCAGTCATTTTCAAGCATTGCATCCAAACCTCCCAACGCCGTGTAACACCAACCTCCTTCTCTCCGTGGCTGCCTGACTACGCGCGTAGGTGTATGACCCTAACCCTGTCGGGCATGGCAGCTGAAGATTCCTAGCCTCTTAGGTAAAGAGTCGGGTGGGGTGGAGATCGACTCTCCACCGGTCGGAGTACCTTTGCTCCTGCTCAGAGAACTAGATTGGCAAGCGTCTCCGCCGCAAGTCCTGGTCAGGAACTGCCCTTTTGAGTTTCCGATTGTTATTCGTCCTGACAATCTGGTAGTCCAGCTGGGGGTGCCCATGGCGACCGGCTCCACGGAGCTTCGTCATTCGGGCGCAGAGACGAGTCCGGCAATCGACACGACACCATGCCCATGCAACAAGGGTATAATACCAGAGGGTCTGAATGTCAACAGGCTTCGACTTGTCGGCCTGGGCATATCTGGGGTGACGCTTCAAGTCTCTGAGACTGTCGTCATAAAAAAGCCAGTGCCCATGCCGAACTGCAAGGAACAGATCGAGATTGAGTCCCAGATCTATCAACGTCTCGGGCGACATCCTCGGATCACGAAGTTCCTGGGCGTCTACAACGGTATGCTAGTGCTGGAACGCTTGCAAGGCCCTCTGCGACGGCGTCTTCTCGACCTTCGCAACCAAAACCGAGTGCCGGCTGCTCAGGATGTGCTGCGCTGGGCACTGCAGATCGCGGAAGGGTTGCAGTATATACATTCGTGCGGCGTCTTCCAGGTAGACATTAGTCTCACCAACGTCTTGCTGGACTGGGCCGATAACGCAAAGCTCGCTGATTTTGCCGGTTCCTCCCTGAATGGCTCCGAGCCTACAGTCTTTCCGAGTTTCCACTCGGAGCATCCTCGCTGGCCGTCTGAGAAGCCATCTGTCCAGTCCGAGCTTTTTGCTCTGGGGTCGGCCCTTTATGAGGTGGAAACGACCAACCAACCATACTACGACAAGACTGACCGCGAAGTCCAAGAGCTTTTCGGGCGCGACTCGTACCCTGATACCGAAGCACTGTTGCTGGGTTCCGTGATTCGAAAATGCTGGATGGTCCAGTATGAGAACATGTTGGGAGTAGTCATGGATATTCAATGCATACAAGAGGCAACGGTCACAGACGATGCTAGCATGATGAAGACGGGCAGCCAAAACCGAAGAGCTGCATCACATTCAAGATTCCCTACTCGCTAGTACAGGTAGATGTACGATCAACACCAGGCAGTCCAGGCGGGGAATGCGGTCAATTCAAGTAAATCTGATTCGAGCCTCGAATTAGTTTCCAATCGATCTCATTGCATAGCTCAGGCCCACTCACTGTCTTGCTGACCAGGCCCTCCTCGCATGTCGGACACTTTCCCGCAGTCCTCGAGGACCCGATGATGACCTGAGTTGTGTGCGTTGCGCCGGGACAATGCTTGCGTGTTTCTACACCCTTATCGCACAGGCGGTATGCTCGAACCTGTACGCGATGTTTGTCCACCATTTCCTTCATTGCGCAGCCATTGTAAACATAAGTTCCCTCGGCATATTCGCACATGCTTGAATGCTAGACGGGGTGTCGCTGTAACTTCAGGATCAAGGTGGTATATGGCCACTGCTATAGTAGGCCCGGGAGCGATATAACAGATCAAGATAATGTGCTCAGAATGAAGGTTCTTGTCAGCCAGTCTCTGTGGTTTGGCCTCGACCGTGGCCAACAGCTCCCCGCTTCTTAAGGTACTCTAGTATATACCTTGCGGAGTACATAGCCGCTCGATTACTTGCGTGACCCAATGCGGCGGCAGCCGCTATCACTGTTGTTGGTCGAAGACTGAAGCGGGAACCTAAGGCTGTAACAGCCCAGATCGGACGGACCTATCTCCCATCGTCGTGTTTTGCTAACGTGGCTGCATAAAGTCGGCTGCCTTGTCTCTCCAGACTATAGACTACTACTAAGAATGCCGAAGCATACCTTACCTATATAGCACTGTAACGGTCTCGTTGCTTATGTGATAAAGAACCATGAGTACTTATAGTAAGGGAATAATCCTCTAGACCTTACTTAATTCATATCAAATCACTTCTTCAGAAACGTCTAGTTTTCAGATATCTTTTTGGAGGAGCTGTTGGTGGTTGAAGTTAAAGACGAGTCGCGAGTTCGTATGCAAGTTGTAGTGGATGACTTTAGCAAATATAGCGCCCTCGACAACTGCAACAACTTTGGGCTACGACATCTTTTATAAACCTCAGAGCTAATTATCAAAAGTCTTCAGGGCAGGGTTTCTCGTGAATTTGAGGGGACTTTGATTTGATTGCATCTATCCGAGGATGTGGTGGGCGAGAAAACATCGAGTGTTCGAGTCGGTTTTTGGTGTAAAAACGACCTCATACAACAGACTTGAGGTTTTGCGACGTGACTGTACCTCCCTCGCTCAATTACATCTATACGCTTTGTGTGCTCCTAAAGCGTACCACCTAGCGGCTCAACAGAGCAAACAGCTGCTTCGGTAATAGCACTCACTTGCACAAGGCAAACGGGGACGGGGCGGTCGGGAATCACGGATCAGATTCGACAGACGTCGGCTGCGCATCAGTGAGGTAAACGCTTCCTTGGCGTCATGATTTGGTCTTCTATGTCGTAGCTGCCTGTGATTTTTGGTCCGACCTATTCATAAGGTACCTTACCCATCGGACAGCCTTACTTTCCTTTTACTTCTTGGGGACAGTTTTCCTTTCTTTGTTTAACTTCCCGGGTTGCAAAAAGAAACCTCGAGATCGCGCTTCTGTTTTTTTCTTTTCTCACAGTTGAGGCACTTCGTCCACCTGCAGGCATCCCTAGAGGTTCCTTTCACCAAGACCAGTAACACACCCGGGATTATGCGTGCTATCCTCACCTTGAGCGTCGGCGCTTCCGTCCTTGACTATGTTGCTGCTCAAAATTCCGTCCCTGGGATGATTCAATGGCAGATTGAGAAGAGGGTCAAACTGCCCCCTTCCGGCCAACCTTTACACAAGAGGGGCCAGACTTACGAAGAGGTCATCACCAACGAGAGGTCTCGTGGCGGCTACTTCACTACATGTGCGCTTGGAACACCATGGCAAAACATTAGTTTGCAACTCGACACCGGCAGCAGTGATATCTGGGTTCCCGATCAGACCGCCAGCGCTTGCTCCGTCAGTCGCCAGAACCCTACCGGCTGCGACTTGGGCACCTTCAACCCCAACAAGTCCAGTACCTACCAGGACGTGGGTCGCGACGAGTTCAATATACAGTATGTGGATGGTTCGCACGCCACGGGCGACTACTTCACAGACCGTTTTGAGATTGGAGGGGCACATGTGCAAAACGTTACGATGGGCCTCGGGATTGACACTGACATTGCCTACGGCCTTGTTGGCGTCGGATATGCGCTTAATGAGGCTATCGTCGGGGGGACACAGTCAGCCGCCTCTGCGTACCCCAACCTCCCTGTAGTCCTTCAGGAGGAAGGCCTGATTAACAGTGTCGCATACAGCTTGTGGCTGAACGATTTGGGTAAGTACCTGTACATTCTGCTTGGTGCTTACTGGGGTATAGCGCAAGCTAATATGAGTTTCTCAGACGCCAACACCGGCGCCATCCTCTTCGGTGGCATCGATACGGGCAAATATCAAGGGAATCTTACGCGCATCCAGATGTATCAGAGCTCCCAGACACGAGCTTATACCGCCTTCATCGTCGCACTTACCGGCCTCCAAGCAGTGAGTTCGAGCGGTAGCGACACCTTGACCTCGCGCAGTTTCCCTCTCGCGGCCGTCCTCGACTCCGGTACTACCCTTTCCTACTTGCCTTTGGACCTCGCCCAGCAAGTATGGGAAGAAGCAGGAGCCATCTACGCATCCGAGGTAGACCTCGCCCTCATACCATGCAGTCGTTCGACCAGCGGCGGTCACTTCGCCTTCCAATTCGCCGGCCAAGACGGACCAATCATCCGTGTCGGTATGGACGAACTTGTCCTCCCCCTTACCAGCGGGCAGGCACCAACGTTCAACAGCGGGCCCTATGCCGGCCAGGAAGCATGTGAATTCGGAATTCAGAACATAACTGGTACTTACCTTCTGGGTGACACCTTCCTTCGGTCGGCGTATGTGGTGTACGACCTGATCAACAACGAGGTCGGTATAGCCGCGACGGACTTCAACTCAACCAACACCAATCTCGTCTCCTTTGCGAGTCTAGGCGCAACAATACCCAGCGCTACACTGGCGCCGAACCAAGCCCAGGCTACCATTGCGCCAGCGTATACCACGCCGGCATTCAACGCCCAACAGGGCTTTGGGGAAACGGCCAAGCCGAGTGGTACTGGGACCGGCACTAGTGGGAGTAGTGGAAAGGGTGACGAGAATGCGGCCATCCGCATTCGCACTCCCCCGTTCAATGCAAGCGCGTTGCTCGTGAAGATGGTTAGCGTGGTGTTTGCCGTGGTTGGTTCAAGTTTGTTCTTGCCGTAGCTAGTATGGATCATGGAGAACTAAGGGTAGGGGTTTAGATTACGAAGAGTCTGCTACAACCGTAGATGCTCGCTCAATATGACTTTAGGGTGCGGCTCAGGCCCTACCTAGAGATATGTATCGATACCAGGAACCAACGCAAGGATTAGACCTAAGAAATATGTGTTTGTATATGTGTATCTGTGTGTGTATGTGTGCGTATGCGGATGTGGTCATATGTGTGTTTGATGTGTATGGGTGTATGTGTATGTGTGTGTAATGTCTGCGTGCATATAAATATATATCCCTCTCTCTCCTCTTCCTTCTCTCTCTCTCGTCTGTGTATGTGGTTATTGAGTATGTTAGTATAAACCATTTAGCGGAGTACGTGGGCTGATCGACAGGGGGGGCGGCTTGAATGCGATGGACGCTAGTTTTGACCCACATTAAATTCTTCTTCGATAATGGCGATTTATCTTGAACGCGATTTGTTCCGATGTATGAAATGTGAAGCCAGCGTCTTTTCCAGTCCTTCCTTTTGATACCCCCCCTTCGTTCTTTAATTCGGTTTAAAGATGAAGGTGCAGAGGGCCGCGGCCGTCTTGAATGACGGTCGATTACTCGGCTCAAGCTGCGCTGCGCGGTCTGTGACTTTACAATGTCGAGCTCCTTCCAGCGCAAGATGGACGAAGGCCACCGTCCAGGTTGAGTCACGGCGATGCTTCACACAAACCGCCAGATTGAGGAACGTAGGTGCCGCTGCCGCGGCCCTGAAGCAGGCTCAGGAGCTGGCAGCTCAGAATATGACACCCGAAGCTGTAGCGGCGAAGATGACCCCAGAAGAGGCAAAGCGATTGTCGACTGTACGAAACATTGGTATTGCGGTATGTGAAGTGGCCCCGTGACATAGCTGCTCGTATTACAGGTTCTAATTGTCGTTTCCACAGGCGCATATCGACTCCGGCAAGACCACCGTTACCGAGCGTATCTTATACTATACTGGTCGTGTCAAGGCCATCCACGAAGTGCGAGGACGAGACGGCGTTGGCGCCAAGATGGACTCTATGGAACTGGAACGCGAGAGAGGTATCACCATTCAATCAGCCGCAACTTTTTGCGACTGGGAGAAGAAGGAGAAGAACGGCGAGACGAACACCTACCACATCAATCTGATCGACACCCCTGGACATATCGACTTTACTATCGAGGTTGAACGCGCTATGCGTGTTCTTGACGGCGCTGTCATGGTACTCTGTGCTGTGAGCGGTGTCCAGTCTCAGACCATTACCGTGGACCGACAGATGAAGCGTTACAACGTACCCCGGATCAGCTTCGTGAACAAGATGGATCGCATGGGCGCCAACCCCTTCAAGGCTGTCGAACAGATCAACTCCAAGCTGAAGATTCCCGCTGCCGCTATCCAGATTCCCATCGGCTCTGAGAAGGAGTTTGAGGGTGTTGTCGACCTGATTGAAATGCGCTGCATCCGGAACGACGGTAACCGTGGCGTCAACCTGCGCTACTCCAACGAAATCCCCGAGGACCTCAAGGAGCTGGCCCAGGAGAAGCGTCAGGAGCTGATCGAGAAGCTGGCTGACGTCGACGACGAGATGGCCGAGATGTTCTTAGAAGAGATCCAGCCTACTCCTGACCAGATCAAGGCCGCTATTCGCAGAGCTACCATCGATCTCAAGTTCACTCCTGTCATGATGGGTACTGCCTTGGGCTGCACGGCTGTTCAGCCCATGCTTGATGCTGTCTGCGACTTCCTGCCCAATCCCAACGATGTCCCCAACTTGGCCCTTGATCGTTCCAAGAATGAGGCTCCCGTTCAGCTCGTCCCCTACAACGCCCTACCTTTCGTCGGTCTTGCCTTCAAGCTCGAGGAAAACCCATACGGCCAGCTTACCTACATGCGTGTGTACCAGGGCTCTTTGAAGAAGGGAACTTTCCTCTTCAACTCCCGCACCAACAAGAAGGTCCGGATTCCTCGTATCGTCCGCATGCACTCCAACGAGATGGAGGATGTTAGCGAGATCGGTGCCGGTGAGATTTGCGCCGTGTTCGGTGTCGAGTGCGCTTCCGGCGACACCTTCACCGACGGCAACCTGCCCTACACGATGTCCTCCATGTTCGTCCCTGAGGCTGTCATGTCTCTGTCCATCAAGCCCAAGCGCAGCTCCGACGCCGACGCCTTCTCCAAGGCCATGAACCGCTTCCAGCGCGAGGATCCCACCTTCCGTCTGCACGTCGACGAGGAGTCGGAAGAGACCATCATCTCTGGTATGGGCGAATTGCATCTCGAGATCTACGTCGAGCGTCTTCGTCGCGAGTACAAGGTCGACTGTGAAACCGGTCAGCCCCGTGTCGCCTACCGTGAGACCATTACCCGCCGTGCCGACTTCGACTACCTTCTCAAGCGCCAGACAGGTGGACCCGGTGATTTCGCCCGCGTCATGGGCTTCATCGAGCCCAACCCCGAGCATGCCGAGGACAACTTGTTCGAGTCACAGGTCGTCGGTGGTACCATTCCCGACAAGTACATCTCGGCTTGTGGCAAGGGTTTCATGGAAGCCTGCGAGAAGGGTCCTCTTCTCGGCCACAAGGTCATTGGTACCAAGTTGGTCGTCAACGATGGTGCAACCCACGTTACTGATTCCTCCGATTACGCCTTCAACCTCGCTACTCAGATGGCTTTCCGCAAGGCCTTCGATGCTGCTGGCGGTTCCGTTCTGGAGCCGTTGATGAAGACCACCATCACCGCTCCCAACGAGTTCCAGGGTAACATTCTCATGCTGATGAACAAGCGTGGCACCATTATCGACACCGAGATTGGTCCCGATGACTTTACCCTCATTGCCGACTGCAGTTTGAACTCCATGTTCGGCTTCTCCAGTCACCTGCGTGCTGCTACCCAGGGCAAGGGCGAGTTCAGCATGGAGTTCAGCCACTACGCCCCTGCACCGGTGCATCTGCAGAAGGAGCTGGTCGCCAAGTACCAGAAGGAGTTGGAGGCTAAGAGAACGAAATAAACTTCTCGGCCGCGAGAAGTAGAGGATGATAGAGCCTAAAACAAGCTCTGGTTGTAGGATACATGAGTCGTGTTCTTCATGTTTTGTATAAGCATATTATATCATATACCGCTGGATTCTAGCAGGAGCCGGCTTTGGGACGGGTGGAAGAGTCGTCACGGAGAGACTAGGTTCCCCTATCATGTATCAAAAAGGGCCAAAGGATGCCCGACCAAGGTGTTGGAGAGTTTAGAATGGATACCTAAAATAAACAGTTCAAAAGTGACAACTTCTTCGCCATCTGTATTGCGTTCTCGTGTTCGACGTAACCAGCCGGTAGATATCTGCTGTCATCCTAGAATCCCAACCAACTCCGTCCCC